>JANHMN010000011.1:28522268-28583251 GCA_030674055.1 Rhabdomys pumilio
ACACACACACACACACACACACACACACACACACACACACACACACATTCTCACTCCTCAAACCCAGGGATCTGGCTGCCTCTGCCTCCTGAGTGCTGCTGGGATTAAAAGTGTGTATCACCATCACTCAGCTTAACATAAAATTCTTAAAGTTAAAAGTACCTCATTCTTAAGTAAGTAACCGGTATATGTTATAATAACCAAACTGCGTGTTTATATTTCCTATTTCATAGAAAAATACTAGGAATTCCCAAAGATATATCTATCCCTTTACTATTCATACCCTCATCCAATATTTCCAATTTCCTCTCCAATTACTCTGAATCATTCATAAAGCCTCAGAGCTTTGTAAAGGCTGTTGCCTTTGTCTGAGAATTTTTTTGCTAGGTTACCCAGCCCAGTACCTCCTTTAGGATACTGTTCAAATGTCATCTTCTTCATGAGCAGCTGTAAGCACCAACTAAAATATATTGCCCCCGCCTTTAGTTTTTCAATGCTTTATTCATTTTTTTAATGTTATGAGTGTTTTGCCTTAATTTCTGTATGTGTACTACATGGAGAACTAGTGCCCCCAGAGGTCAGAAGAGGGTATTGGTTCCTCTGAAACTTAAGTTACAGACAGTTGTGATCTACTGTGTAAGTGCTAGGAACCAAACCTGGGTCTTCTGAAACCAAGTGCTTATAACCACCTTAGCCGACTTTCCAGCTCCACCCTTGTTTTATTTATTTTTTTAATCATAGCACTTTTCATAGTAGAACAAACTATGTATTTTATATAAAAATCTATCTTTAACATTTGACTCAGGGCATTTTTCCTTTTTTTTTTTCTTTTAGTAGAACAGAACCAGTTAAGAAAATTGTATTGAGCCGGGCGGTGGTGGCGCACGCCTTTAATCCCAGCACTTGGGAGGCAGAGGCAGGTGGATTTCTGAGTTTGAGGCCAGCCTGGTCTACAGAGTGAGTGCCAGGACAGCCAGGGCTACACGGAGAAACCCTGTCTCGAAAAACCACAAAAAAAAAAAAAAAAAAAAAAAAAAGAAAATTGTATTGAGAAGCTTGAAAGAGGGCTGAGTGGTAAGAGTATTTGCTCTTGCAGAGGACCCAGGTTCAATTCTCAGAACCCACATGGTGGCTCACAACTGTCAGTAACTCCAGTTCTAGGGGTTTGACATCCTCTTCTGGTTTTCTCAGGGACCAAGTATGCACGTGATACACATACATGCAAGCAAATACTCAGACACATAAAAGAAATAAAGATAAATCTTTAAAAAAAGAAAATTTAGTTCAACATCTATTTCAGAGAAGTACAATGTGAAAACTCCAATGGACAACCGCCCATATCCAAACAGAAAACAGAAGCCTGGCCAGGTGAGTCACACTTGCTCTCAGCACATGGGAAGCAGACTCAGGAGGTCTGTCACGACTTCTGAAGCCAGCCTAGACTACAAAATAAGCTCCAGACCAACCTGTACTATAGAGAGAGAGCCTGCCTAAAAACAAAAAAACATCAACAACAAAACAACAAAAGCAAACACAAACACCAACAACACCAAAGAGAAAAATCGGTGATGGATTCCACAAAATTAGTCTTACAGCATTCAGCAATAAAGTGCCAAATCATAAACATTTAGTAAACATTCACAGACTACAGTGTTTAATGAAGCCATCTTGAAGGTCAGCTAGTATTTGTCCAAACAAGGAAAGGGTGAGTGGCAAAGGCAACCCAGACAGGTCAAGAATAGAGAATGGAAATAAAATCTTCAGGAAGAGCAAACAGACTGGCCTGGCTGGTATAAAAGCTTATGTTAGGGCAACAATAGGGACTGAGCATGCAAAGATAGGTGATACCAACTGTGGGTCTCTGCCTGAACCTAAGGAAAACAAATGCACCTCGCCCTGTGAACAAAAGGAAGGAAGTGGCAACTGAAGGAAGGATGGTGTGCTGCTGCTCTAACACATTAAATCGGGAAAGGCTGCACGTAGGCTGAGAGACTGGAAACGCTAGCTAAGGCTTGAATGTCGATGGACTTCCATCCACTGAATGTTTGCTCTGTTCCTCCCAAGGGAAAGGCCCTGTGTTAAAGCAAGAGAATAAAAGCTGCAACTAAACATGAGACTATTTTCAAGGCGCTTTTGCTGGTTTACTCAGACTACAGAGAAAAATGATTTAAGTGCTCAATTAAGGTATAAACACTGTATTGGGAACAAAAGAGAAACTGATTCTACCTACTGTAGAGAATGCGGGTAAATGTAGATCAGTATGGATAAAGCATATATAAAAAACGTTGCTGGAAAGCAAGTTTTGAGGACACTTGAGTCCAGATAAAAAGACCACAGATAAGAAAGCCAACTCCTGAGCTTCCCTGAGTCCGGCAACATCGAGGGGGTGATTTCTAGTATTTGTGGAGATGCCAGAGGAACACATACCACATATACACAATTTGTAATCCTTTAGCCAAAGTATCAAAAGCTGTGTGTAGACACTGGCAAATTGTGAATGTTGTTTCTCAGAAGCTGTCCACCTTGCTTCTTTGAGAAAGTGTCTTTCGCTGAAACCCCAACCTTGCAGATTTGCTTGGGTTAGCTAGCCATTGAGCCACAGGTATTCACCCGTCTCAGCCTCCATAAGCACACACCTGACATTTCAGTGGGTAGATACTGAGAACTGAACAAGTCCTCATCCTTGCATCACAGACATTTCACCAATTGAGCTATTTTCCCATCCCTGAGAATAAGATTTTCTAGGAACCACCAGATAATGAAAGATAATGACAAACAAAACAAAACAAAACAAAACAAAACAAAAAAAAAACCCAAGAGTATCTGATATCCTCTTTTGGTCTCCACAGGTACCCATCACACATACAAATAAATACACATAAAAAAAATTCTTCAAGGGCTGGAGAGATGGCTTAGTGGTTAGAATTTATTGCTCTTACAGTTGAGCCAAGTTCCATTCCTAGCACCCACACGGTAGCTCACAATTGTCTACAATCCAGTCCCATGGAATCCAATGTCTTTTCTGACCTCTGTGAAGCCCTGCAATCATGTGATGTGCAATACACACACCTTCAAAGAAGTGACCAGCGTAGTGGGGTCATCACCCAGACTAAGTTCTTCCCTGTACAGTATCTGTGACACATGATCATCTGCACAGGAAAGAGGAAACAGCATGAGTGCCTGAGTCAGCTGGCTCGGGATCACATATAGGTTCCTCTAATGATATGCTGCAGGAAAACTTAGACCAATCAAAATCTCTTATCTTTAACTGAAAAACAAGAATCATGTTAGCACTTATTCAGGAATTGTGGTTTAATTACAGACTTGGTCAAATGTTCCTTGTGAAATGCTCACAAACATTCCCTTAGCAATGCTACTTGAATAGCATCTCAATTTTGAAAAGACCATTTATTTCCAGAAGCCCCTTCTTTCCCGATGGGTATGTATGATTTCCTGTCCATCCTTGCTCAAAGGCAGTCTTTTTATGGTCCCTCAGTCCTTGGACTATCCTTTCATAAAGTATTTTATCATCTTTGTATTGACTGCTTTAAAAATGGAGCAATAGAAATAAGAAATGCTTCAAATGCTGTATAAGTACAAAGGAATATTACTTCTTTATTTTAGAAGACAGAGACCAAGGCTTGGAGTCAAAAAGACTGAGTTTAAATTTGTAAATTATAGCAATGAAAAAGTGAAATTCCTTTGATTAGTCTACTTCACCTGTAGAGTCCAATAGAGCTGTGGTAAGACAGACACGTTACTGGTCTGCCAGAGAGAAAAGGGGTATGGAGAGTAATTTAATTAATCCAAGCCAAGATTGCCTGATTTCTAAAAAGTATGTTTAATGAAAACAGCAGCAGCTGCTATTGCTTTTAAAATAAGATTTATTTTTATTATTTTTAATGGTGTGTGTGTGTGTACAGGTGCCTGTAAAGGCAGGGGAGGGATGGGGTAGGGTGTGAGGTCAGGTCCTCCTAGTACTGTTGTCCTAGGTTGTCCTCTGAAAGATCGGTAAGTGCTGTATTTCAGGCAGAAAATATGGTGCAATTTTCTGCTCAGTCTTTCCTTTAACCAGGCAGACAATATAGGAGATGCATGTATTCTAAGAAGCAGCGCAGGCTGACTTTACAAGAATGCATGGTGAAGACAACGCAAGAGCAGCTTACAGGAGGTGAAGTGAAAACTAGAGAGGTGATCAGACTACACTGTAATGCTTTCCTAGAGATGGTTCAGTTCTCCTGAGCTATAGAAAGGCCGTTTAAGCCTTCAGGAAGCCAAGCACTATCTTTTGTAATTTTTAAAGTACGTATTTATAGTCTGAGACCTCCCAATATATGAACAATGTTTAATGGAAGGGATTCCCATGAATTTGTTCACCAATCATCTTTCTTGTGGGTTTATCAATGTCTGGAGAAGTATAGCCACTATGGGAAGTTTGGTGACCTGTTGTAGCTTGTCTTGGCTACTTTTGGGGTTTTTCTTTTTCCTATCCTTTATCGCCCCAGTTTCACCCCCTAACACTAGGTAGGAAAAAAGGACAGAGGAGAAGAATTAGGAAGATCCATGAATCTTTTTTTTCTTTGACCCTAGCTACTAACAAACTGCAAACAACCTCCTCAAGTGACCACCAACCACCAACCCTGTCTCTCAGGAAACCCTCACACTTATGCATCCTCTGAAAAGTTCCCAGAAATTCCAAACGTCACACAATCGAAGAAATCATCTGCAGCTGGCAAACCCATGCCTCTGCTAGAACACGAGGCAAATCACAGTCACCTGCTGCAGACAGTCCGAAGCAGCCCCACATCCCTACACCTGGGATTAAAATGAAAGCACATTCTTGTAATTATTTCTATGTTTTCTTTAAAAAGAAATCCAAATTCCAGAATTCTTAAAAATGTCACTACAACCTATTCTTTTAAACTTTTTAAAAATGTTTGAGGCACATTAGGCATTAGAAGCAATAACATCAAGACAGTAAGAGACAGGAAGATAATTAAAAGCCTGATGGTAACACTACAAGTTTACCTCCAGATGACCAGACACACACCTTTGCTTTCATGTGATAAATACTCTTAAACCAGGAAAGCAAGAGGGGTTTTGTTTTTTCCTTTTCTTCTTGGGGGGGAAGGAGCGGAGGGGGAATGTTGGGGACAATTCCACTCTCTAAAAATATAATATAGGGGCTAAAAAGATAGTTCAGAGCTTTAGAACACCTGTTGCTCTCATAGGACCTGTGTTCAGTTTCCAGCACCCACATGCTGGCTCATACCCACTGTAACAGCAGTTCCAGGGAATGCTCTCTTCTGATGTCCGAGGGCACCAGTCCTGCACGTGGTACACATACATATAAGCAAACGAAAGATTCATACACAAAAAGTACAAACGTTTTAAGCCAATATAAAGGGAAAATATAATGATTATGAGCAATTTAGCCCTCTCTACTGTGCAAGGGGAAAAATCTCACTCTGTAGAAGAGACTGCCCTTGAACTCAAGAGATCTGTCTGCCTCTTCCTCCTGAGTGCTGAGATTAAAGATGTGTGTCACCACTACCCAGATTTTTCTTTAAATGTTAGACATGGGCTGGAGCAGTGGTTGAGCAGTTGGTAGAGCAGTCTGCTCCGGTGGTAGTTTATTTTTGTGCCTAGCACCCATGCTAGGTATCTCATAATCCCTGATATTCCAGTCCAAGGGGATCCAACACCTCTGGCCTGTGCATGTTGGGCACCAGCACACATGTATGCAAGGTCTCACACACACACACACACACAGACACACACACGTAACTAAAAATAAAAAATAATTTTAAAATATTAAAAACCTTCAAAAGCATTTTAATAGGAAAATTAAGTCATAGTAAATTAAGAGTTAATCTTATTCCAAATCTTCACAGTAGAAGGTCCACGTATACTATGATTTAATGTTGCATGAAGCTCCTTCCTTACAGTTAACCCTACTGTTCTCAGGGATATACGAAAGAAACCAAGGAATAGCAGTGCTAGGGACAAACTCGGTGATAAAGCACTTGCTAAGGCAGGCTGGAATCCCCGGGTTAGAACTCCAGCACCGCAACCCAGAGTCACAAAGAAACTGTGGCATATACAACTACATTCACAAAAAACCAACTCAATACATTAAGCTTTATTCTTAGCTACTGGACTCCTACTTTACTTAAGGACAAAAAGCAAATACAACTTTCAACTAAGATTCCCTTAATTATAAATCATAGAACCCTGTATTTGTGAAAAATGAAAAAGAAAAAAAAATCTGTACTATAGAGAAGGGAAAACCCAGAAGGCAGCAAAGGCAGCCACCTGACTAGTGAGTCATCAGACTCTACCCACGAGCATTGCAGAACACTGCAGTGACACCACCAGAGGCCAGCTGTCCCACTATTTTATAACAGAGTCCAAATTGCTACTGGTTTGTGTGCTATACCTAGCAATGTCTTTTATTCTAAAACAATTCCTTTTACTACCAGAGTTTGGACTGGAAACAAGGAGAAGGTAACACGACAGCCAACGCTAGGCTTCCAAGGCAATTCACTTCACCTAAACTTGGTGTTATCTAATGTAACATTTGAAAAAGAGTACACTAACTCATTAAAAGACTAGCTTTGGAAAGCACAAGAGGGTTGTTTGTTTTTAAAGGAAAAACAAAATCAGTAGACTTCAATGGTTTACCATTATTTTAACTGTATGTATCAAAAGGCATACTGTGTGACGTGTCATTAAATGTATGCTGGACGTAACCACCAAATCAGGACAGGTAGGTGTCCACTGCTCCATTTCTCATTTATTGATTAAAGAGAGGGACTCATTGTGCCAACAGCCCAGATTGGCTTCAATCTCCTAATCCTACTGCCTCAGCCTCCTGATGTTGAAATTATAGGCATGAGCTACCTACATTGGATTGATATATAGGCATGATCTACAATGGATTTTCATCTGCAATTTTCCTGCACAGAGAAAAACATCCTAAACCTGCTTACGATTTTTATGCTTGCCCAAAATTCCAGTTAAAAACTTTACTTTGGTCATTTGTAGTACAAAACACTACAAGCTAGTCACTTTGTGAAGGACTTTATTGATCATCTCTTTTTATCTACTTAGCAGCTCTATAAAAATGTTATATGGCAGGTTTATTTCACTATGCATACCCAGACCCCTCTGCTTTTCTTGCCAATAAAACCTTAATTTTGTTCAAAATTTGGGAAGTCTATCATGATAAATTCAGTTCCATTAGCAATGGCTTGCTTGGAAATTAGCCTGTTTGGGAATAGTCTGACTAATAAAAGGCAAGAAAAATCTTTCAGGAGTTTCTGAGTACTTTCTCTTCTGTTTCAGAAAATATGGACTATGAGAACTAATACCCTCCGTTGGTAGCTGGCCATCTGCACGGGATGCTGAGCTGCAGCAATAGTCTGGGATGGAGTAGAAAGGAGCTAGTCTGGGAAGGCGGGCTACCGTGCTACAGATGACAACACAGAAGAACAAAACATTCTGGGTCCTTGTTCCTTTACTGATCCACTTACTTGGCCAAGATAGCAGTAAAAAAAAGAGAATTTCAGTAATAAGTATTTTATTTATACACATTTCATAGTATCATTAAAAAAGAATAAACAGATCAGGAGGTAAACTTAAGATCACTGGTGAAACAGTTTACAAAAGTTATTAACCTTTTTAAGGAAATGTGTAGACAAAGCTGGGAGTCAAAGAGGAGAGAGAAGCACAAGAAAATTACAGGAGGAGAAGCCGGTCTAATGGACTCAGGGAACATGATGACTCAAGTGTGTGCACACCCACACTACACACACACACACACACACACACACACACACTCCTACTTCAGCCCTGTATCAAAACACAAGCATTTCTGAAAAATAAGTAATTAAGACTTAAGCTGGGAACAGAATTTTATCAGTTAAATAGGCTCAAACTTAGCTGCTAGCCTTGCCTAGAATTGTTTTTAATAGCATTTCTAAAAATGGTCATAAATTCCTTTTCTTTCTGCATATTGCAAAAGACTTGCATATAGCCACGTGGACTTAAAAGGGATTATGTAATATTTTAGAACAATGTAGATTTAATGCAGCAAATCACTTGACAAGCTCCCTTAGAAAGTCAAAGAATGAGGTTCTGAATTAATGGTCAAAAGAATGATCAAATAATCATTAAAAAGAAGCAATCTGAATTTATTACTAAGGAACATGGGAAGCAATTTAGTAATACGCAGCTAAGCCTTTAAAGAGGTTTCGTTTCTGTTGCTGTGATAGAACGTCCCAACCAAGGGCAACCTAGGGGAGGAAAGGGCTTATTTGGCCTGCAATTCCATTCCACCATTCAGTCATCAGTGAGGAAACATCTAGGCAAAAGCTCAAGCAATTAGTCAAACACCATTTATAGTCAAGAAAGGGGTGAGGGGCACACATGAGGCTGGCTTCCTTGTATGTACCTAGCTTTGTCTGACAGTTGAAGCCCCCATCTCAGAGAATGGTACACCCCACAATTGTCTACTTTCAATTAACAAGCAAGATGATCCACCATAGTCATGCCTACTGCCAACCTGATCTGGGTAACTCCTTATTAGGAAGGATCATTTTCCAGGTGACTTTGGGTTGTGTCAGGTCAACAGTTAAAAAGTCCACAGACAGTTTTCAACTCAGTGGGCAAGAAATCCTCATTTCTAATGGTTTGCCCAAGTATATTTCAATTAGTAACAGCTACAGTTTATTTATTAAGTTCATTGTGGGTCAAGAAAACCTTGGTCATTCATAGAGGCTTTAAATGGTTGGTGTGATTTGCTAAGGAATTAACTTGGTATATACTTGATCGCCAAAACTGCTATTGTGCAGTACTTAATTAGCTACTACTGTAATTAGAAATCAAGGTGCGGCAGCTCACATCTCTAATTCTTGAATTAGGAAAGCCAGGCAGGAGGAGCCATCTGGGTGATGTAGTGAGACCTTCAGAAACTAACAAGCAGAGCAGTGAGATGGCTCAGAGGGTAAGTAATGGCTTCTGCCTCCTGCACCTGAGTGCAATCCCTGGCACTGACATGGAGGAAGGAGAAAACTGACTCCCAGGAGTTGTCCACTGACCCACACATGGTTGTCAGGGCATGCAAGCACCACCACCCACATGCATGTGCAACACACACACACACACACAGAGTAATTTTAGAAAATTTAAAAAGAGCTGGCAGTGGTGGTGCATGCTTTTAGTCCCAGCACTTGGGAGGCAGAGGCAGGTGGATCTCTGTGAGTCTACAGAGTGAGTTACACAGAAAAAACCCTGTCTCAAAAAACCAATTAATATGTGAATGAATAAAATTACAAAGGAACCAAAAAGCCAAACCAAGCTGTTCAGGCAACGCTCACTCGTCTTTACTGCTGGACTGGAACTGCCAGGAAAACAGGAAAGCACCTGCTTTTGTCATAAAGCAGCCCAGCTGCCCACACAGGACACAAACACCACACATTATTAGTTACAGTCTTGGCTGAAGCATGAGTGAAACAGGAACTCCTAGTCACTGAGTGAAAACTGATAGCCCTTAAAAATGCACTGAATACAACTTGGCCTAATGCCCAATGACCAAGATTTTTAAAATCAGCACTTCCCTGAGACCAAACTGAAGCCAAATATTATCACAGAATGAATTTCTGAAAAAGGTATTATTAAACATCCTAAAATATTAGGAAAGTTAATATATTTGTTAAATATATTAACTTATTAAACATTTAAATGTTATATTTTTATTAATAATTCTAGTGATTTAAAATATTAGCCAGAACACAAATAACTCTACAGTAAGTACACAGTCTAAAGTCTATTATTTAGGTTAGTATTATTTAAAAATTTACACTCAAAACACATACATAGAAAAATGAACAAGTGACTGTTAACAAAAATGTAAATTTAGTAGAGAACTCCTGTCTCTTCAACAAGTGACAGTAGAATAAACAGATGTGCACACACTGAAACCAAAACCAAAATACTTCAGTCCATACCGGCACTATATAAAAATCAACTGAAAATGGGCGGTAAACTGAAATGTCAAACCTATAACTATAAAATGTTCCTTGAGGGCCTGAATTAGATAGATTTAATTTATATAATATAGACAAATAGAAAACTGACAAACTGGGGCTTTAGAAGAGTAAAATACTTTACTTCTCAAAAGATACTGCTAAAATAAGAGAAGTTACCAATTGTGAAGAAATGTTTATAAAGCAGAAATATAATATCTTAATACAGTTTCAGAAAAGCATTGTTTTTTCTTCACCAACTTATTTTCCATTTTTTTCTTTATTATTTGTTTTATTAAAATAGTCTTTCATCATTCACTATATTCTGTTTGCAGTTTCCTGTTCTCCAACTCCTCCCAGATCCTCCTCTCTTCCTCACCTACCCAAAAACACACTCTTAGAAAACCAACTCCCAGTACTCATGAACAAGAAGATAATGTAGGCTGGTAAGACAGCACGGCAGAAAGGGCACTTGCCACCAAGTCTGGTGACCTGAGTTCAATCCCTGGGACACACGAGATGGAAGGGGAGAACTGGCTCTCCAAAGTAGTCCTAATCCCTTTAACACATACTGGGACATACACATGCAGACATAATCTAAAAATGTAATGTAAAAGGCATTCCAATTAAAACAGGCAAAAGTCTTAAACATATTAATACACAAACACACAAATGACAAGTAACTATTTTAAAAGAGGCTTTCTATCACTGATTACTAGAAAAGCACTAGAAAATTAAAACCAGGATGTTCATCGAAATAGCTAAAATTTTAAGGTAGTATTAGCAAGGGTTAGAAAAAGGAATTTGGCATATAAAATGCTGGTAAGAAGTTGGGCCTGGTGGTGCCCGCCTTTAACCCCAACACTCAGGAGGCAGAGGCAGGTAGATCTCTGTGAAATTGAAGCCAGCCTGGTGAACAGAGCAAGTTGTAGGGCAGCCAAGGTTACACAGAGAAACCCCTATTTGAAAAAAACAAAATAATAAAAATATCTTGGATAAGGACTTAGGAAGATCCTACTGTATTCTCAGGCATAAGATTTTGTCTTACGACCCAGGCTATGTTCTAATATTTTGGTTATAAACTTGGTATAGTTTAGTGGCTGTAAAAGGCAGAGACAGAGTGAGAAATACTGTCTTGTTTTGCGCTGTCCTTACTTAAGGCAGTATTAACTGTAACTTTTACCCACAGCCTAATTATCTCTATTTTTGGCTGTTTCCTCAACCATTCATCTTCCCAGTACAATGTCCTGGGAAAGATGAGATCATGTTTAAGACAAACACAAACACATATCAATGAACAATAGCAGGTTCTGTACATTCAATTCAATCCCTTAGGTATCCTGCCCGAGACCTGAGCAGATTTCAGCTTCTGCTTGGGATCACATAGAGAGTCTGGTGTCAATCAGCCTACATGTCACTAAGACTCTACAATGTGTTACAATTCTAATAATTTATGGAGTTTGTAATTAATGTGAATACAGTCTCTCACTAGCTCACTGTATTACCTAAAGCTGCGTTCAAGGGCTGCTGAAAACTCAAGCTATCATGCTCAGTTGTCTACTGTATGTAACTGAAATACTTAACGTAATTCTTCTGATACATAAAATCAATACCTTTCATAGTTGTTTACTAAGAATTATTTTTTACTTTTTGGCCAACATAAATTCCAACTTTAAATACCGAAACTCCAGTATGAACCAGACAAGTAGCACTTTAAGTTGTAACCAGGATAAAAGTCATAAACCTGATTGTCTTATTCTCAAATTATTTTACTGGTTCTATGTGAATAAATGTATGCTGTCACACACAGTTCAGGAAAGTCAAAGGCGTCCAACTATTCAGTCTTCTAAATAGTAAACCTAAATGGCAGATTCAAGCAGATCACTGAGGACAAAGGAGCTTCTGTGCAATGCTAAATTGAAGAGCAACTGGTGCTATCTACCAAAAATTAAAAATGTCATTCTTTTTTTCATGCAGCTAGTGCATTCCTAGGAATTTACTCTATGTGCACAAAATGTTTTATTAAAATTCATTATAGCACTTTCTTATGCAAAGATTGGACTATCCTTTAATATGGAGACTGGGGGGGGGGTGCAATGACTAAGGCCTTGTAAACCTAGTAACCTAGGTTTGATTCCCAGATCCTACAGAAATGTGGAAGGAGAATCAACAATATAAAGACTAAGTAACTTGTGATAGACTTTGTATGCTTAATGTCATTAAAACAGTAATATTACTCCCCTGAGTTCAAATCCTGAGTTCTACTACTTCTAAGTTGTTAGTTATATTATTGAACATTTAACCATCTCATGCACAATTTTCCTCATTTGGTGAATGGGGGTAAAAATAAGCATCATCTTAGAAGGGTGCTGTGAGGCTTCCATGAGTAATTATAACCAAAGTGTTAAGAAAAGGCCTTGCTGGGCTGAAGAGACCGCTCAGTGGTTAAGAGCACTGACTGCTCTTCCAGAGGTCCTGAGTTCAATTCCCAGCAACCACATGGTGTCTCACAACCATCTGTAATGGGATCTGATGTCCTCTTCTAGTGTGTCTGAAGAGAGCAATGGTGTACTCATATACGTAAAATAAACAAAAAAATCTTAAAAAAAAAAAAAAAAAAAAAGGCCTTGCCACTTGTGGTGCTACATGCTTGGGGTCTGTTGAAGAGGAGGAGGCAGAAGGATCAAAAAAAGAGTCTGGATGAGGACAACTCCCAGCAGTGTCCATATGACAATGATGATTCATCAATGTAATGATTCATCAGTGTAAATAAATACTTAACTAGCATTTGAGAGAAAGCTTTAAGTGCATCAGTGTGGAAATAAAATTCATTATCACCAGGATAACCCCTTTAAGTGAAACAGGGAGGCTCAGAATACTATTCAAATGTACTACTACCATTTATAGACAAATACATGGAGTAGGGGCTAGTGGATATGTAATTTTCATCATGCTTATACATGTATTACCCACTTAATAAAAGTATTGCAGATTTTTGTACAGTTTATAATTCAGAAAACACACACACACATATAGACATACAAATATACAAGCAAAATAAAATGGTAATAAAGAGGAAAATTAAAAGCAGCAGCATGAGATATAAAGACTGGCATTTTAAAGTATGTGAAAAACTCAACTCCAAACCATCTGCCATTTCCTATTATGGCTTTAAGCAATGCATCAACTTCTAATTCTCAGAAAATAATTGAAGTCAAGATTTGTGCAGTGGCATTTGGGAGGCTCAAGTTTGAGATGAGCTTGGGTTATACATTTAGATCCCATTTCAAGAGAAGTAATCAAGAATTAATTACAAAGAGTTTAAACTGTGCTTTTTAAAAATTTGAGTTTTTTCCTTTTTATTGAGTGTCTGTGTGCCTGTGTGGAAGTATGCACATGTTTGGTGAAGCCCAGAAGAAAGTGTTAGATTCCTTGCCCTGGAGTTACAGGGAGTCACAAGCACCCAACATAGATGCTAGGAACAGAATACAGGCCCTCTACAGAAGCAGTACACACACCTAGCCCTGATATACATCTCTGACCAAATCCCCCAAACTTTGCTTTATTTGAAGTTTTCTTTTCTTTTTTAATTTATTTATTTTATATATGTGAGTACACTATCTCTGTCTTCAGATACACCAGAAGAGTGCATCAGACCCCATTACAGATGGTTCTGAGCCACCATGTGGTTGCTGGGAATTGAACTCAGGACCGCTGAGAGAGTAGTCCGTGCTCTTCACCGCTGAGCCATCTCTCCAGCCCTATTTGAAGTTTTCTTAGAGAAAGTTAACCTGCTGAACCACAAGTGGCCTTTTCTTACAATGGTTTTGTCATCTGATTAAGTCAAATGACACAGATGACAGAAACTACATTTGTGCGAGATGCTTTACATTTCCAAGGCATAAAACATTTTGCAGCATTAAATACCAACACCAAAAAGAATATGCCAATTTGAGCCTTATCTGGTGATATTTATCATTTTGGGGTACATTTTCATGACAACTCCTTATTAGGTGCCCCATGGTTATCACAAATAAAATTTAGAATTTATGGAGTTACCAGGATACTTTATTCACTTCCTTCTCCAATACCTAAGACAAAATACATTTCAAGTATCTTCATGTCTAGTCAATTCAAATATTATTTTTCATCTTGTTAATTCTTCTTTAGCTTACCTGGCCTTCTGTTTCTCTTTTAAAACGTAAATTGTTTTGTTTTTTACTACTTTAAGAAAGTGTTCATTGTAAAATGGAAACAACATAACCTGGAATGATTATCTAGCCATTCTGAAGCAACCACTAACCACCTGAGTATCACCCTTTCTTGTGACTCACTGTACATATAGACATGTGTAAACATGTATGCATATCTTATTGTGAATACTCTCTACCTCTTTGTTCTCTCTCTTTTTCTACTTCTTTCCCCTTTTCCTGTATTAACAAGACACACAAAACTCATGATGTCTTACATATGGCTTTAGAAAAACAGAATCTTATTATTACATACATTTGCCTATATTTTACCTTTATCACGTAAGGAACATATTGGAAATCCTCTCAGGATATATTTACGACATTTCAGAATATGACTGTGCTATAATAAGCATAATACTTCTACTAATAGGTGTTCCCCTCTTCCCAGGATTTTAGCACTGTCAACACTATGGCAATCAACGTCCATGTAAACATGTTCTTGCTTGCTTACTGGTGATTTTATTTCATGGAAACCGATGAAAGAATACATACATTTCTAATACTAATACTGTTTGCTTGCTAAACAAAACAAAACCAACAAGGAACAAGTCATTTCTCTATCAGCATTCATGGGAAAATCATGGTTTATCATTTAATTTTTACTAGCAGAGATACGGTATTTCACAGTTACTATATCAATTGCTAGTAAGGTTATAGTTTTCACATTTGTTCAGCTAAACGTTAAATGTTAAGCTTTTTTTCCTGTGAACTTCTGACCACATCCTTCTCTATGTATGGTCCTAACTGGTGGACTTTTTACACTTTGTCAGATTTCTTACAAATACTAACTCTTCACCTGTTAGATGTATTTCAAGTGTTTTCTTTTAAGCATTTGCTTCCATCTCAGCTACAAAATTATTTCTATGTAATTTCAAAGTATACTTTTTCCTTCCCTTCTCTTTCCTAATTTGGAGGTTTCTTCCCCATGGTTTAGGTTCTATGTATAAATGCAATTTGACTGATATTTTAAATATCTATTTTCATTTAAGTTGTAGACAAACTGATTCAGTTACGTTTACCACATAAATGTGTCTCCCCTCCACACTTAAGTCTCACGTTGTCATGATGGAAATTTCTTTGTACATTCACACACACATGTTTGCATATATATGTGAGACAGGATCTTATGCACCCCAAGATGACTCTGATATCAGCTGGGGATGACCTTGAGTTTCTGATCTTGCTCGCACTTCCAGATCACAGGCATGTGGCACCATACATGCTGTAAATGGTACTGGGGACAAGCCAGAGCTTGGGCATGCTATGCAACCACTCTGCCTTCTACTCTTATTTCTTAGAAAATTTCATACCTATGTAACTGACATTAATACAAATATTCAATTATTTCTTAGTAAACTATTTTCCTTACAGCATTTTTATGACTAAAGAAAAACATAAACTCGAAAAGCTATATTTCAATTATTATTTTATTTACTTATAATTCCCATTGCAAAACCACTAATCCTTGTAAATCACTAAAGAAGGAAAAAAAATCTTACTCTCGTTCATGTCCATGCTGTTTCTTGTATTGATAAAACTTTTTTTTTTGATAAAACTGTAAGAGTGGAAAAATGGTTTCCTAAAAAACGATTCCATACACTAATGATCATAAACATTGAAAAATGTAATGTAAAAAAACCAGTAAACTATAGCTAATACCAAAATAAGGGAATTATATTGATATCTCTCAGCTCCTACTAATAAGCAAGTTTGGAGTCTGTGGGAGCCAGCTATGGTGGCACTGGAGCCTGAAGTCCAGCTACTTGAGAGGCTGAGGCAGACTGACCAGCCTTAGTCTGGTGGTTTGAAAGCAGTGTGAGGTACAGCATGGCCAATTTCACACACCCAGAAAAGTTCTTTTGCCTCTATTTTTTAATGATAGATTCATTTCAAATTTTAGTCCATTCACTGCAACAGAAACCTTTTGTGCAAAACGGTTTTGTTTTGCTTTGTTTTTGTCACTCTTGTAGGACACTGTATGCCTCTCCTAGAAGTTCAGAGTATATGACTGAAGCAAGTCAGTACAATTAGTAGGAACTTCTGTTGGTGGGTGGCTTATACCTGTAATTCACATCTATCCAGGAGATAGACAGGATGACCATGATGAAGGCTAGCTGTGGCCTCCGTTCAAAAAAAAAAGCTTATAACGTGTGTACTAAACACTATACACCCATGATCTACTTTAATAATACCTATGGGCTATATTTAAACAGAAACTTCATTTTAAGTGCCCAAGGTCAGACAGCTAATGACAGGGATGGCTAAAACCTAATCCCAGGCCTGTGTGATTGGGAAATCTATTCAGGTAAAGTTTGAATATACCAATTTACACTTACTGCCACCTAGCTTTAAAACTACTCTCAAATAGATTATTTAAGGTTGTCTCATCCAATTCACAATACCCTTGGGAGGAAAGTTTTTCAGCATGGAGCCCTGAAGCTCTTAAAAAGGCATATGACCATGATGGAGAAGCCGAATGAAGATCCTCTAACTTTAGGAATGAACCATTGGCCTCATCATTATTAGCAACACAACACACTGTGGGAACAAGTCAGTCACTGTATGAATAAAGTCCATACGAGGTTTATGTCTATTCTATTTAGTATTCGGAAACTTGGACTAAAAAGTTAATACTTAGTACACAGCCTTTAAGGAACTATAATTTATAAGAATTAAAATGGTTTAACTTCCTTGTTAATTGTTCAACGTTTATTCAATAAACAACCCATCAGGCACCTTAGTATTTTGTTTGCTTGAACAGGGCCCCTTCCATCTACTTCAGCATCTTTGTGCAGAAGACACAATAGAGACAAATGGCTCTTTAACTGCAGGGAGGTTTACTGAAGAATACCCCAGCTACCAAAAATAGCCTATATGTAAAATAAAGAAATACAAAATCTTGGGTAGTAACCTAAAGGACTGATTGGCTACCTTGGCCCAGAGAAAAAGGGTACATTTTGACTGGTGATGATACCCTGTAAAGACAGTGCAACTAGAGGAGACCTCAGAGTAAGAAATGAAAGGTGTTGGGGCCCCAACCCTTAAATTCTCTCTTTTCCCCCTCCATCCCTGTCTGTCTCTCTCCACCCCCATATACCCTCTCCCCTATGAAACAAGGTCTTACTGTGTAGCCCTGGCTGGCCTAGTACCCACTTTGTAGACCAGGCTGGCCTTCAACTAAAAGAGCTCTGCCAGACCCAGTGCGGAGATTAAAGGAGTAAACCATCATACCTAAGACGCACACAGAAATCTCATTAACTAACATAGTATCAGAAATGTCTTTCAGTGCTCAAACCATCTGTGTGTACATAACGTCAAATTCTTCTTTAATACTTAATCTCCTTAGCTGTTTGGTCACTAATTCCTGCTGCTAATCTTCCAGATTTCATTGGAAGTCTAAGTTACTGCTTTCATGAGTTCCCTAAAATTAACTGTGAAGTAAAACTGCAGACTCATCCAGCCCCTTTCTTATGAACTTTTCCTCCACTAGTATTCAGTGCTTTCAAACTGGTTTCCTCTAGCCTACTGGTTTGCTGCACCTACAACAGAACTGGTTTGGACTTTTAAAACACTTAGGAATTCTGTTTATTTGGTGGAATGTCACATGGGCATGAAAGCAGGACTTTTTTTTTTTTTTTTTTTTTTCTCTCTCCTCAAGAGATCAGGGAACTTCACTTTGGAGAAAAATGAGGGATAAAATTATATTTCAGGCTGAGGAGATGACTCAGTCATGAACGTGCATGTTTTGCAAGTGTGAAAATCTGAGTTTAGCTAAAAGTCAAGTGTCGTACTGTCTCTTTAACCCCGTGCTCAGGCAAAAGACAAGGATCCCTGGGGCTCAGTGGCCAGGTAGGCTCCCTGAGTCATCCAGGTTCAGTGCGAGAACCTGCCTCAAAAAAGGGGGGTGAGGTGGGGAGAGCAACAGAGGAAGGCACCTCTGGCCTCTTCGTGCAGGAACACAGACACACACAAAAATGTCAACAAGTGTAATGGTTCAGCCAACTGTGGTGCCATCCGTACCACAGAATAGTGATTAGAAATGAAAAGGAAAGAACTATTTAAGAATCTATATTTATGCTTGTTATATAAACATATCAATTTCTATTGTTTAGTCTGGATCACAAGCACAAAATGGTAATCTGGGCAATGCAAAACCATTTAGGCAATATTTTAGTAAGAAGTATCAAACAGGCCCTTCTTTCTATATTGTTAAATTGTTATCAGTTTAAGGTTTTAGCTTTTAGCTCTCTTTAACAAAATAAAAAAAAATGTAGGAGGGGGGAAAAAGCACCAATCACTGTAATATAATCGTTCCATCTTTTTCCTATTTTTTTCTTTTCTTTCTAGTATAAGGACTGGACCCAGTGCCTCAAGCATGCATGGAGGCAAGAATCTTATCCCCAAGCCCTCAGCAGATTTTTAAAAACAGATTCCTCAATTACATTGCGTAGAACTAAGATTTAACTAAAAATCTTATTTCACATAAGAAAATGTATCATTTGGGTTATAAAAGTCAAGCCGGTGATTTTGCAAGGCCTTCGGATTCAAAACAAGGAACTTTCTAAGTTTGCAGTACAAATAAAAGAGTTTAGCCCCAAACTGAAGAACATTCCTTTCGAGTGCATTGTTTAAGGTTTAAACATTGGCTACTATGGTGCACAGAAAATGGAGTACAAAGGGTTGGGCAACCCTAGGCAAAACCATTTCTGTATTTTCACAAAATATTATGCACTCTCATCTGAGAAGGGTCACTTGAGTTTCTTTAACAAATGCAAAAGCGAATTAAGAACACAAGCATAGTTTCGCAAATTTAAACTGACTGGGAAGGGCAATTATGCAGGACTTAAAAGAAATGTCAAAAAGGAATGACCCACAGGCAGAAAACATGAAGTAAGTAATGTCTAGACTCGATCTTCTTGCCTTTAAATTATAGGTAAATGGATTTGGATTAATTATTGTTTTCAGCTTGATCAGCTTCCGAAGAATTACTTCCCCTTAGGGAAAACCTCGTCACTTTCCCATAAGCTAGTCTGGGTCTCCATCCCAACAAGGCAACACCATCTTTCATCGCCTTTCCATTCAACTGAGACTGTCGCATTACCAACACCCTGTTCTGAGAGTACAACCACCTTCTCTCCCAAGAAAAAGGTATAAAGCTCGTTCTTACTCTTCCAGTCTCATCCGAACACTCACTGAACCTCTCCTGCAAGGATGTCGGACAAAAACCTTAGAATTACTGAGAACGCACATTTATGGGGAAGCCCTTCAGTGTGACTCTGCAGTGAGGGCCATATCAGTGACATTCCCTCCCAAGCCTGTCTCACTAGAGACGCCTCTGCCTCCAGGGGTTTTCCTATCATCCTGATCACCTGAGCCAAGGCCTTTGACAAGGAAGGAGCTTTGGGGAATGGGACCCGTCGGTTGTTGCAGACCCCCAAGAAATGGCTAAAACAATCCTACCACCTACCACCTGAATCTGCCCCAAAGGCTCCAAATAGAGAACCATAATGGCCGCACTCGCTCTCAACCCAGAGAAAGGTGGGCATCAGTCAGTGGACTATGGTGACGGTGAAGGGGTCCAGGAGACCTAGAGAAATGAGCTCCTCTCCCGTGCAGGAGGACAACGGGAAAGGAGCCCTAAGCACCGCAGGCAGGCCGCGGATCACTCACCCCAGTGCCTATCTGCTCTCATCCCGTCAATAGTCCCCACCAGCCACCAGTTACCTGTCGCACCTCACCTGCCCGGGCTCGAAATGCAGACTCAGTACCTAGACCGGACCCAGAGGCTCTGTCACTGAGAGAGGGGAAGTCTTCAGCTGCAGGAGGCGGGTCAGTCTTAGCTAGTCATGTGACCTCAAGCCCCACCCGCTTCCCCTCCCCAGGCACGCTGCGTCTCGCAGGCTTGAATCTTTGCGGATCTCTTAGATGGCAATGGTTCCGCGATTTATGAAAAGCGTTATTTTCTTTTACACAGTGACTGGGTTATATAAACTACAGTACAGAAAAGGAGGATGGCAAGGGTTAAAGTGCATTGCTAAGGAAGTGACGCTCAGTCACGCTCTAGGGACCGGAAATGGCGATGAGTCCCACCTCTAAGGCCCCAGTAAAATCCTGGCTGGAAGACGTAAGTCTATCACGTGATTTCAAAAAGAAAACCCTGTGAGGTTTGCCTGCTGGAGGATAGCCAAACTATCCGGATCCATCGTTATCTTTTGAATTTAAAACACATTTACTGCAAGTTTCCACAGGATTTCTTACATCAAGAAAAATCCATTTTATAAAACCCTACTAGGGGGCAAGAGGGTTTGAAGGTCACTGGAGCTCTAGAAAGAAAGTAGGGTGGAGGCGGGAAAAGCTGATCTTGCTGGTTTCAGAGGGAAGGGTGGAAAGATCCGGATTTTGCCGCCGGAGCCTACCAAGCAAGCTCCACTGGAGTGTCGCAAAGGGTGGGAGGAGCTAGCCGACCGCAGGCCCAGCCCTGGAGAAAGGGGGAGAAGTCTTGGCGGCGCCGAGCACTGCGGCTGCGCGCGACGCGGCGGCCGCGCCGGCGCGCTGAGGGGGCGGGGTGAAAGGTCACAGCGCGGCGGCGGGTCTGGCTGGCGGCAGCTGCGGGCGGGAGCGGAGTGTCCCGAGTGCACGTGTGGAGAAGCAGCGGCGGCGGCGGCACATTTCTCCGCGTCTTCCGGAGCCTCAGGGCCTTGGCTTTGGCTTTCGCGGCCTCCTCGGCCCCTCAGCCAAGAGCCGGTGTGTGGGGTTGAGTGGCCTGAGCTCAGGGCGCGGAGAGCTCCGGGCGACGAGGACGACGGCGTTGGTGGCGGCTGTAACGACGGCCTCAGCAGACGGGGAAGATGAAAGGGTGAGGAAGGGCAGCTGGCGGGGGCCGGGCGGGCACGGGAGAGGGGCGTGGGTCGGTGGACAGGGAGAGCGCTGCGAGGAAGAGACTCGCGCGAAGACCGGGCGGAGGGACATTGCCAGGCTTCCCGGGTCCCTCGGCTCCCGGAGGGGGGCGGAGGCTAGGCCGGCTGTTGGCGGGCTGGAGGGCCGGCGGAGGCAAGGGCGCGAGTCCACGATTTCAGCCGGAGGACGTGTGTGCACCGGATGAGACCACGGGGAGAAGGTATTATGAGGCGCCCGGGGCCTCTTCCCGGGAGCGCACGTCTGAGCCACCTCAGGTGCTCATCCAAATCCGGGATCCACGCTGTGGCCGCGGGCTTTGACACGTTGCGGTTTTTTCTTCCTACTTGTGGGCCGTGCAGAACCTTCTGGAGGGAAAAGGAATTGGAATAAAGAGCAAGGGGGATGAGTGTTAGGACCTAGTGACTCAACGGACTTGGGTTGGGTCAGAGCGAGTGGAGGAGGGAGGGAGGGGGAATGAACTCGAGCGGTGTAGACTTTGGGGTGCCAAAATGTTTAAGGAAGTATCATGGATCAGTAGGTGGAGCTATTGCTTCAGTGGTGTGTGTTGCCCCCCAGTGCAAGGAGGAGCTGCTTTTTTACTCTTCGTTTGCAAAGTTGAGGTTTTAATCTTTCCAATCTTCCGTAACATTAGAAGTTATTTTGGTTTCACTGTTCCCGTTTGGTAAAAGGTATTTCCTTTCCATTGATTTATATACTGCTACAGTATTTAGCACCACGAGTTTTGGAGGTTGCCTTTACAATCTTTAGGGGGAAAAAAAAGCTTAAACATATTAAACTTTCTGGAACAACGTAAGGGTTTTTCTTCCTAAGTCAGCTGAAAATTATAACTACTGTTTCAGTTAGTTGTTTGTTCAGCATAGATTTTTGGAGAGCAAAATAAATCGTTTCTCCAAGTGAGCTCGTTCTGTGTAAAATGAAGGTCTCATATCTCTGAAATGATTCTGAGAAAGTTTTGATTTTAAGTCTACATATAAAACATTTTTTCTAAATTCTGATTTGCTTTAAATGATTTTTTTGTTTTGTTTTGTTTTTGGCTTGTTTCTGGATGTTTGCTCCACCTGAGCCACGATCCAGGATGCTTGGTGATTTTTAAAAGTGTGATCCAGTTATATTTAGGAAGTTTTATTTTTCTAGTAGAGTACGACTTTGATACTGTCTCTCATTTTTTTCTACTCATTGCTACAAACTCAGAACGTACTTGTCGTGTCCTGTTATAGTAAAAGCAATGAAGATAACAAGACAAATTATTCTGGATGTTTAGGTTAAAAAAATCTTGGGTCTAGTTCAGTTTCTTTAGGTGTAGGTTGTAATCGTTCTCATACTTGACAGTAGAAATGGAGCCACACAGTGGTGGTGTTGGCAGTCATTTGGAACTTACTGGAGTTCTTGGAATTGAAGGAAGTACTCAGTGCTCTGCAAGTACTCTGCCACTGAGCTGTGTCCCCAGCACTTTATTTTGAGGTAGAGTCTCACTAAGTTGCTCAGGCTGACTCTGAACTTGGCAACAATCTTCTTGCCTCCCTCAGCCTTTTGAGTTGCTGGTATTACAGGCTTGAGCCACCAGCACCAGCTGGTTCCTTTTATTTAAATAGGTATTTAAGTGTAACATGACGGAGGCAGATGCTTAGAAATACGTTACTGGCAAATTGGGAGAAAACTTGGAATTGTTGAATCCATAGGCCAGTAATTATGCTCAAAATTAAGACTCCTTAAGTAAATTTTCTACTCCTTAGGATTGAGAACTTAGAATTGTTTTCTGGACTAAACAAATTTCAAGATGATTTCACAGGTATATTTCTTTGATTTTTTTTTTCCTTAACTCACTCCCAATAAGCATGGGACTTTAAATTTTCCTTTCCTTCTTTTTAAGATACGATAGAAATGAAATCAGGGTATAGTGCAGTTTTGTTTTATTAAGATGTTGATGTCTTTGAGATACAGAACTTGTACAACTATGTTCTATGTGTTCAGTCTCCTGACTCTTCATTGGAAAGACTCTATTCCATGGATTTTGTTTGAAATTTTATTTGCTAGGTTTTTATTTGTACATTGACCTGACCAAATACAGTTAAATAGATGAGTCTGAAGTTTTGAAAATTGAAACCCCCCACACACCAATTTAACCTATGATTTAAATTTTGGGCATTGAAATTTTTTAAGCTTACTTTAAAAAATACTTTTATTTCATAATTTTTACTTTAGTATTCTTATTAATAATAGCAATAGGATATCCCACTGTAAATCATATATTTTCCTTATCTCCATAATAGATAAATTTGCAATGAATAACTACTATATTTTTATGTACATATCTAGAAAAATGAGAAGTACATTGACTATTTTCTCTTTCAACTGTGGCTTCTTGTTTTTATGAACCGAGGACATTATTGGCTAGAATTTGTGGTTGGTAACCTGATTACTTTTTATCTCTTATTCCTCTCTGGGGAAGATGATATTCAGTATGCCATAGAGATCAATGACTGGCAGTATAATTAGTTGTCAGTGTTAGAGGAAATAAAACTAAATCCACTTATCCTTCAATTATAATAAAGAGGTGCAAATTAGTTCTAATAAAAAAATGCCTTTAAATAAGATATGAATGCTAAGTGGACCAAAGTAAAGATGAAAAGGTAGATAGGAATAATATAAATACAGAGCAAAATGGTTACCAGTTGAAACTTGGCCAAATGGGGAACATAAGATTCTATAGTTATAAATGAAGCTTTGTTGACAAATATAGAATAGTCATTATACTATTATTATATATACTGGGAACAGGCCCAGGAAGTCTTCTGTGTCTTTTTCTAGGTGTTAATTAAAAAAAAAAAAAATAGAAAATAACATTTGTATATGTGTCTCTTCTCAATCAGGATAGGGACCCTAACCTTCAGATCCATCCATCTCCTTTGCCTGAATAGCTGTTTGCTACTGAGCCTGGATACAAAGTGTATCTTGTATACCAATAAAACTCTTTGTAGAACCTAACTAGCAACCAGTTATATTTTGCTTTTTGTGTAAACCAGAACTTTGTGGTCTGTTGATTGAGATACTGAATTTTAACAAATACTTTGTGATGCCTCCTTTGCTGTGTTGAGAGTTTTGAAATATCCAAAGTACAATCATGATTTTTTAAAAGTGTATCTTCTACCTGAAGAGGTATCCATATTGGTGAGTGGCAGGGTGTTACTATAGTGATTTCTTCTTTCTCAAAATGGTGGACAACTTTTAATAAATCTGTAGCCAATCAGTCAATCAATACATAATTGAATAGGGGTTTCTGTAAGTTTCGAGATTAAATTTAGTTGGTAATATGCTTGCCTAGCAAGCATGAAACCCCAACTCTGAATAACTGGATATAGTGGTACACACTATTTTCCCAGCACTGGATAACCAGAGGTCAAAGTGTCAAGTTCAAGGTTACATAGTAAGTTTAATGACAGCTTGGGATACATGGGATACTGTTTGAGAAAAAAAAATTTTCCTATGTGTAAAAATCATCCAGGAGGCTAAGTGCTTACATGTTTTTCCTGTTTTATTATAATAATTTGCATAGTTCTTGTTACAATTGGTAGCCAAATTTTGGATTATTACATCCTAACTTTTGTCAGTTAAAATTTTATTTATTTTTTTTTTTTGAAGCATTGTTTTCCAAAGTCAGTGCCTTTGCCATAACAAACTAATTATTACCTGTCTTAAATTTTACTTTGCTGCCTTATCCTGTGGAAGTCTTGATTTTTGTCCTCCAGGTATTAACTATAGCTTTCAACTTCATGGGTTTTGAGGAGGCATCTCTTTTCAGTTACTCAAATAATTTTTCTTTATTTTTGTTTTAAACCTAGCCTGCCGTAACTAGTATACTACTAGTAGCCTATAGAACAGTTTTCATCTTAAAAATGGATTGTAGTTTAAAGCTGCAGAATTGTAACACAGTTGTACCATCACCCAACCTTTCTTCGCCCCCACCCCCAGCCCCTCGGCTAATTAAAACTCTGTGCTGTCAATGGCGGTTCTTGCCAGCACTTGGGAGGCAGAGGCAGGCGGATCTCTGATTTCAAGAACAGCCAGTGCTTACACAGTGAAGCCCTGTCTCAATAAACATACAAAACCCAAACAAAACCTCAGTGTCTAACTTACTAGCAGAGTGTTAGCCTTTCTTGGTGAGATAATGGAATGCCAGCCACAGTGGGCCATGAGCAGTTGAGCTACTCTTGTACCGCTAAGTAAATTTTAGTTTAATTTTTTAAAAAAGATTTTTATATGTATGGATGTTTTGCCTGCATTTATTTCTGTATATCATGTGTGCCTGGTTTATAGAGGCCAGAAGATGTTGATCTCCTAAGGCAGAAGTTCAAAACAACTGTGAGCCACCATGTGGGTGCCAAGAATCTAACCCAGGTCCTCTGGAAGAGTGCTCTTAACTGCTGAGCCATCATTTAAATTAAAATTTAAGTGTCAGTTTTTTGACATTTTAAAGCATTTTTGACACAGATTGGATATAGATCAGCACATTTTATTTAGGAGTTTATTTTAAAGTTAATATATGTAAATTTTCCCAGGGTTATTAGCATCTGAGTTGAAGTATGCTGTGAGTAAAATAAAGGGATTTGAAAGGTTTAATCTGGCATGGTGGTATGTACCTGTAATCTCATTACTAGGAGATGAGAGTTCTGTCTTTTGGATATTACTATGCCAGGGCCTCAAAGACCAGAGTTGTGTAAAAAATATTTTAGAATGTAATTCCCAGGTGGTAGGTATTCCTAAATGTTTCAGCTTGTGGCCACATTAACTTGTCTGTTTATGCCGCTGTATTAAAAGATTCTGAGACTGCTTTGGGTTTTGATGATAAACTCTTGTTTCCAATTACTTCTACTATGGTTGAAAAACATAGCTGGAAATGTGTATACTTGAATTTCCTGAGCTAGTTCAGTCTGTGTCTGCTTCCATTATTCCTCATGTTTATCATTGTTTTGTTTTTTTTTTTTTCAAAAGAATTAATATTTTTTTTTTTTGAGTACACTGTGGCTGTCTTCAGACACACCAGAAGAGGGCACCAGATCCCATTACAGATAGTTGTGAGCCACCATGTGGTTGGTTACTGGGAATTGAACTCAGGATCTCTGGAAGAGCAGTCAGTTCTCTTAATTGCTGAGCCATATCTCCAGTCCTTGTTTTTCTTTTTCTTTTTTCTTTTCTTTTTAGTTTTTTTCGAGACAGGGTTCCTCTGTAGCCCTGGCTGTCCTGGAATTTACTCTGTAGACCAGGCTAGCCTTGAACTCAAAAGTCCGCCTGACTCTGCCTCCCAAGTGATGGGATTAAAAGCATGCCTCACCAGCTCTTTACATGTTCATAAGGGAAAAGTTTGTTTTACTTTTAAGTGCTATAGTAAGTGGTTGTTCATAAAACTATATATAGTTCAAAAGGAATAAATTATATACATAATTCTTAAAATATGATTAAATATTAGTATATATATAATGTTAATATTATACGTAATATTTGTATCCTTAATCTTTTGGGGGGTATTTTCCTAGTAGTGAGTTTTTTGGTTTTTGTCCTTTTTGTTTGGGGACAGGGACTCTTGTAGCAGTGGATGGCATAGAATTTGCTGGATGGGCCCCTGGTCTCAAAATTCAGAGAGATCCACTTATTCTGTTTGTTTAGTGTTTGAATTAAGGCTTGCCACCATGCCTGCCTAATTGATATTTGTTATTTGGTCTCCCAAAGTAGTTTTTACTGCCAACAGTGTGAGAGGTCTCTTTAAAGGCAAAACCTGCAAGGGAGAAAAATTTGGGAAAACCTTAAGAATATTTGAGTTGTGAACGCCTTTAATTTTTCCAGAGGCAGAAGTAGGTGGATCTCTGAATTCAACTCCAGCCTGGTCTACAGATGGAATTTCAGGACAGCCAGGGCCATAGAGAAATCTTGTCTTGAAAAAAAACAAAACAGGAAAAAATTTTGTTTGTATATGCTATGACTACACATGACTATTTGTAAAATAATAGAAATACCAGTTTTTTTTAAGTTGATTTTGAGTACATATTCACTCTAGTTTTACTCTTCTGATTAGATAACTTAGTATTTTCTTTTGATACAAAATTTTTTATTTAGTGAAGTTAGACATTTTCTACTTTTAGTGATCACTTATATTTCTTGCAACTTATTTAATCTTTTTTTTAAGATGGTGCTATTTATCAACTGCTAAAACTTTAAAAACAAAAATAATGTTCTTGAGAAAATGAAGTTGAAACATTCAGATCAGTTTTATGGAGCAAGAAGTTGGGAGCTGAGGCTAGATCAGTGTCCGTCAGTAGGAATGGCTGTAGTACATATTGTGCAATGCTAAGGTGTTTGATTTGTAAGACTGTACAACTGGGACTTTTGCTGTTGCTCCTTTTGAGATTTCTGCAGCCTAGGCTGGACTTGATCTTGATCTTCAGTACCTCTACCTCTAAGTGCTAGGATTACTGATGTGCCTACTCTACTCTAATCCTGCTCCAAGATTTTTTTAAACAGAACAGAAATCAAGCTTTTTTTTTTTTTTAATCTTGATTTTTTTTATTGTGATAACATTATCTCCTCATATTATCTCCTTCCATTATTATACTTTCAGAATTCAAACTGAAACAATGGTTTGAATTATCCTGCAAAAGGAAAAGTATGGAATCATTTATAATATTAAATGGATTTAATGGGTATTAAAATAGGACATAAAGTGTAAGTTTCTATCTGGCAGAAGAGGCTACTCATCTTTATGATCGTATTACCAGGAACCAGACAGAAAGGGTCAGGGACAAGATTAATCCTTCATAGGCATGGCTCCAAGTACTTACTCCTTGATAGGCCTAGCTCCTCCTAGTCACCCATCCATTCAGTATGAATAATGAAGTTAGAATCCCTGTGGTCCAGTTACCTTTCCGTAACCCTACTACTTGGGGACAACTCTTGAACATGCTCAATCATGACACATAAAGTATACCTCAAAACTAATTTTCTATATTGGCTGAATTGAGCTATAATTGAATAAATGAGGCTATTCATGAAGGTAGAGCAAAGAGATAGCCCCCAGTGGGTAAAAGCAGGGATCCAATTAAATAACCTAAGATGTGCAGCCCCAGGGAGTGTCCAATCCAAAATGTGAGCCACTACAAGATTAAGACGCCTTACTTTAAAATCTAGATGAGAAGCCCAAACCTAGCAACCAATTCTTGGATTTACTGAAAATACTGTCTTACATTTTGGAGTTTGGTGGAAAAGATAAGTATAAAAGTTAGTGTCTACGCAGGATTTATTGGTACACTTGGGTAGAGGATTGGTAGTTCAGGGTCATGCTTAGCCGCAAAAAACAAGTTCCAGACTAGCCTGGGCTACAGGAGACACTGTCTTTAAAGAAGTTGGGAGAGGGGAGGACAGACAAACAGAGTAATAGAAATAGAAAAGCCTGTTGAGCAGTTAGTATATTTAAGCTGTGTTTTTGACCCTTCATGTCATTTACTGAAAACCAGGGTTTAGATTAAGTTCTACTAATCAGAGGGGGAAAATCTATTTTAATGTCTTGAAATTTTTTACTGACCTTAGTAAAAAATTTACTAATTTTTTATAGTAAATAATTTACCTCTGCTAAAATATGCTTTGAGTTGGACTGGTGAGATGGCTCAGCAGTTAAGAGCATGAACTGCTTTTCAGGAAGTCATGAGTTCAAATCCCAGCAACCACATAGTGGCTCTCAACCATCCATAATGAGATCTGATACCCTTATATGGGTGTCTGAAGACAGCTACAGTGTACTTTGGGCGGGAGTAAATAAATCTTTAAAAAAAATATGCTTTGAGTTTGATATGGATGCACTCTTGGGGTGCATATATACCTCTCTTTAACCTTAAGTAATGCAGATGATTCCTCTGAGGGAATATGATAGAATGGATCTCTCACTATAATGAAAATCCCTAGAAATGCCTAAAGCTACCTTTATTTATGTTTTCTACAAGCACATTCTCTGTTGGAGCTTTGATTTAATCTCTATAAAGTAGAATGGGCTCAGTTGTTTCTATGGCACTTTCAACAGAAAATACTGAACAAAATCTAATTAACTAGTTCCATTTTTTTCCCAAGGTAGGTTTTAACCATTGAAAAAATAAGCAAGTATAAGGCGTTTCTCTGCATTTACTTTTGCAGTTAAAAGTAAGTCAGACCTTGGGGTGGGGTGGGGGGGTCATTTTTGTGGAGTCATATCTCCATCTTGTGGTCTTTCAGAATATTGCTGAAAATTTGTTTTAAGTTTTTGAGCATAATTGCATTATGTTAATAACTTGATACATTTGGATGTTTTCTATAGTTTGATATCTCTAAAACTTACCCTGAAAACTGAATTCCCATCTTAACAGTATTGAGAAATGTGAATGGTAAGTGGTTAGGTTATGGGGCTCTGTGCTTCTAAGTAAATTGAAACCTTTGTTATTGTTACAGAGTTTGTTAAAAAAAAAAAAAAAAGAAAAGAAAAGCCAGGACCTTTTCCTCCCTATTCTTAAATCATGTGACTATTAACATAACAAGACCACCAGCCGGGTGTGGTCCCCTCAGTCTTGCGTTTCTCTTTAGAACTGTGAGCTACATAAACGTTTAGTCCTAAGTTTGTTCACCCTGTAATGTCCTATTGCAACAGCCGACAGTGACCCAACAGTGCTTATTATCTAATGGATACATGATTTTACAATGGCTAACAAGAGCTGGGCTGGGCAGTGAATTTGTACTGCAAAACTGTGGAGACTTGACACAGGCTGATGATCCCTGGAGCCATATTGTCCCAATGACTACAAATATCTATATGCATTTTTGTATTTTCTGTTTTATTGCAGTCATTCACCCCTAGTCCAGTAATTCTTATATGAAGATGGCATGGGGTTTCATAACTATAGTTTTAAAAATCAGAAAATGTCATATGAAGTTAATTGAGCTAAGTTTTGTTCTCATAATTGCTGTCTTTGGCTTTCTACAATTAGGATTGTAAACTTGAGTGCCAGTAGGAATGAAATAGATGAGGTAGGTGAGTAAATCACAAAAATCTTCTCATGTTAATTAAATGGCAGCCATTTAACTTAAAAGGTACAAGGAGAGGATCAAATGCTCTGATCACTTGTCTGACTTAAGTTTTAGGCCAACAATATAGGTTCTTGTTCTTTTTCTTCTGAAATTCATATGTTCTTTGTAGTTTTTGTTTTGTTTGAGTATCTCTGTGTGACCCTGGCTGTCCTGGAACTCACTCTGTAGATCAGGCTGGCCTTGAACTCAGCTGGGCTCTTGTAGTATTTCTGTAGTGTGTTGGAAGTAACAGTTCTCAAAAGTAGTCTGTTACAAGAGCTTATCATTTTATGTAAAAAATATCTTGAAGTACGTTGTCTCTGCCACTGTTTGTTTTGACTCATTTAACACCAGCATTGCTTTAAGTCACATTTGGTAATAAATACTTAGTGCATAAGATTTTTTTTAAGGTCATTATTTCCTTAAAAGTGACACTAATAAAAGAAAACATTAGGATGAATGTTCAGTGGAATCACCTTGGATTTAATTTCTCTCACAAATACTATCCATACCAGGTATACATACATGTAATACATATTTGTTGTACAGATTTACACCAAAAGCAGACTTAACAATTGGAGGGCTGGATCTATTGGAGGTTGAAATGTTAAGATTGGAAGGTTTTGTTTACAAAAGTGAGATATGTGTATGTGAACACATTTCTGTCTTTCTACAATGTCAGAATTTATTGAGTAACATTAAATTCACAAGGTTTAATGATTTCAGTGGCAGCAGTTTGCCAGGTAGACTGGTTAAAGTGAATGCAAAAGGCTTTTTGTTGTTGGTTGTTTGATTTTGAGATGGTTTTTCTATGTACCTTTGGCTGTCCTGGAATTGCTATGTAGACCATGCTGAACTAGACCTCAGAATTCTTTGCCTCTGCCTCCCAAGTGCTGGAGTTATGTGTGTGCCACCATGTCTGACAAATATAGGTTCTATGATTCCCATCTAAATTGTTAGTGTAGACTTATCACATAGCAAATATGTTTACATATCTACATATGTGTATATATGTGGTTTGTACAATAAGTACAAGTTAGAGAGGCTACAACAGAAGTTCAGGATTCAGAAGTGAGCTAATCATCTGTATTGATAATAGCAAAATAAACCAGGGAAATGCTTCTGGGGTCTAGCTTTGAGAGTTCAACTTCAAGATGGAAAACGAATATGGTCTGAGGACAGGAAAGTTGGAAAGGTGGACAGAAGCCAAAGCTCCGGAAACAATCTGAAGTCCTTTGCCTATTGGTCCTTCACACACACACACACACACACACACACACACACACACACACACACACCACACACACACACAGGATGGGGGGATTTGGGGGGAGTATATAAGGTGATAAGTTAAAATGGGGTTGTTACATCACAGTGTTGGGTGTCCATCACTTTATAGTGCTAAGAGGAGGAAATTATACTTTTTTTTTTTTTTTTTGGTGTGTCTAATCCTAAATCATGCATCCACATTTCCCTGTAATCTCAATATATGTCAATAATTTATAGGAAGATTCCCTTTCTACTCCCAGGAGCCACTAACTTATCAGTTTGTGCTGGATAAGTAGTGACTGACAGGAAGTAGTATAGTTTGTGGGTTCCCCTAGGAGCCACAGTCATCCTTTTCTCTTAATGGTGCTCCTTGGCACGACAGCCTAGAAAAGCACTGTTTCATACAATATAGTCTCAATATAGGGCAGGGCATACCTGATGGCGACAGTACTGCTTCTTTTCTTTGTACTGTTTCAAACAGTAAAAACAGTGCAAATGAACCGTCATCTTATTCTAAAGAGTTGGATAAATCCTAAATCAGTAAAAATTGTTGTCAGGGGTATAGAAAACCATGGAGCCCCATAATGCATTATTGGTGGGAATATAAATGGGAGACAACCTAGTGTTAATTTTGTATTACTAATTTAAGAGTGACTTCAGACTTCACGGCTTAAAAGTAACACAGTTATAGCTCTTAAGTTTAAATACTCAAAAATGCTTCTCACTAAACTAAAATCGAGGTTTTGGTTGAAAGGTAATTTACATAGTGCCCACCACATAGAATTTCAGCATGTTTCCTTATTTAGAAATAAGGTCTTGGAAGATGAAATTAAGAAGAGGTCATTTGGATTAGAGTTGATCCTAAGTCATATGACTGGTGTTTGAGAGAACAGGTGCAGCAGGAAACCTATGATTATAAAGATTGTAAAGTTTAGATTGTCCCAAGCCAAGAAATGCCTGTACTGTCACAAGCTAAAATAGATAAGGAAGGATTTTTTTCCTAGAGCCGAGAGGTTATGAGCTTGTGGAAAGTATTCTCAGATTTCTACCCACCTAAACTCTAAGTGGTCATATTTTTGCTTTAAGCCTTTGAATTCATGGTCTTTTGTTCAAAAAAGGCAAATACCTGTAAGAAGAGAAGATAGATGTATTGACAGCTGGGGATAGGAAAAAAGACTATAAACACTTTTGGATGTGTTGGGACTGTTCCAAAGGTGAATCGATTTGATAGTTGTTTATCTTTGCACATAACCAAAAATATTGATTCTCTTACTTTAAAATTTTTATGTATGTGTTTTGCCTGCATTTGTCTGTGCAGGACATGTGTGGAGGTCAGAAGAGGGCATCAGATTTTTCTCTAACTCGTGTTTTGGTTGGTTGTGAGCCAATTGATTTCTGGGAATCAAACCCCAGATTCTCTACAAGAACAACTGGTATTCTAAACTGCTAAACCATCTCTCTCTAGCCCAAATTTTATATTTTTAAAAGCTGAATTTTGTGAGTACATCTTCGGAAGGTTACATAGAGAAAGAAATTGAGATGGATCATCACCATCTTTAATCACAATAAGACATCACTGTACATAAATAGCATACTTAGAACAGCCTAAGTTTTAAAACTGCCAAATACTGGTGAGAATAAAGAACTGGGATTCTGGCACACCTTAAAATTCAGTATTGTCATTACTAGGTATTTAGTAAAAAGAAATTAAAGCATACATTGTCACAAAAACCTACATCAAATATTTATAGCTCCTTTTTTCAAAATCTTCAAAACCCAGTAAACAACCCAAATGTCCTTTAAAAGATAGAAGTGTAGCTCTGGTTTCAACCCCTGATAGTGAAAGTAAGAAATGAACCCATGGTACTTTATGAGATACTACTCAGTACTAAGCAAGGTTGGGATGAATTGTGTGCTGAAAGAACAGCATGGTAAGTCTTAACAGCATTTGGATGAATAAAAAGCAAAACAACTAGCCTGGTCTGGTACGTGTGCTTTTGCACTTTGAGGTGGGGGCAGGTTTATCTCTTGTTAAGGGTCAGCCATGGCGGTATATAGAGTTCCAGGAAAGCCAAGGTTACATAGTAAGAGTGTCACTAAGAAATGAACATGGATGGATGGATGGATGGATGGATGGATGGATGGATGGATGGATGGATGGAACAAGTATGGCAGTGGTGGCGCATGCCTTTAATCCCAGCACTTGGGAGACAGAGGCAGATGGATTTCTGAGTTCCAGGCCAGCCTGGTCTACAGAGTGAGTTCCAGGACAGCCAGGGCTACACAGAAAAATACTGTCTTGGAAAACCAAAAAAAAAAGATGTGAAACAAATCCTGTGTGTTAATTGATTTATGTGACATTGAGAGGGCAAAATTAAAAACAGAAGAGATGGTTGCTCGCCTGAGGACGGTAGAGTTGAACTACAAATAGTTACAGAAATTCATTATGATAATAGATACCTGGTGAGATGGCTTTGTATAATGGTGGTTACATGGTTAAACATACTTGTCAAAAAATTTGTTCCCCAAAAACATGAGGTTAATTTTAATAAAGAAATAAAAATCCAAGAAAAAAATTGACCTCCCAAATAACTGGAAAACCAAACTTACAAGCTGGTGGACTTAAATTTGACTTAAGCTGATGGTTGCCTTAAAACTGACTGAAACATCCCATTTATGATATTAAAATATGACTCAAGTACATGCTGTTTGCAAGAAACAGGTTGTAGTCAAAAGATAAGATTCCCGTGTTGCTCAGGGTGATCTCTGTATCCTGGATTCAAGCAGTTCCTCTGCTTCACCTTCCCAAGTAGCCAGGATAACAGCCATACATCCTAGACTCACCCAGCTGCACTTTAAAGTCAGAGGGAAGTTAAGGTTTTGTGTGGGGTTTGTTGTTGTTGTTTGTTGTTGTTTGAAATAGTGAAAGGTATGTCATGCAGTGTAACAACTCTTGAATGGCATTTACCAAGAAATCATCTGTTGTGTAGTCTTCTCCCCTGCTTTTAAGTTTGAGTTTTATGTTTAAATGTAGGCTGTATATTGCAGAGATTTCTGTAGAGGCCAGAAGAGGGCATTCTATTCCCTGGAGCTACATGGACTATAACTACAGGAGTACAGGCGGCCATTGTGAGCCATGTGACATGGGCACTGGGAATTAAGCACTGAACCTTTCCAAGAGCAATAAGTGTTCTTAGCCACTGAGCCATTTCTCCTACTTCAGAAGTTATTCTTAAAAAAACAAACAAACAAACAAAAAAAACAAAAACCTTAACCTCTTTTACATCTTTCATGCATTTTAGTAGTGTGACACCTTGACTACGAAGTAACTCTTACTGTTAAGTGATCTAATCAGTGTAGTCAATATAAGCTGATATAGTTACTGCACCCAATTATGGCATTAGAATAAAAGAGCTACATGTGCACTTCTGTGTTTTACAGGATATAATACCTGTATTGGTTTGGTTTTAATGTAAAGAATACATCTGGAAATGGAAGGTAGATTTTAATAATGGGTTTTAAAAGCTAGTGATGCAGCATATTTACCTGGTATGGTTGAAATCCTAGGCTCAGTCTCTAGCACTGAAAAACAACAGCTAAAGTTTCAAGTAAACTTCAACCTTAAAGAGGGGAAAACTTAGAGCACTGTGACCTATCTAGAGAAGACACGACTACTTCTTATACCAGGGACTCATTATAAGCTGTTGAACACTTGTGAGAAGATCATTCACTTACGTGACTGAGAAAAAATGTAAACCTACCAGTATGGCTACTCAGTAAATTCATGTGCTCAGATTTTTTAAAAAATATATGGAGAATATAGAGTAAACAACTGATATAATAGAAAATGAAACAAAATGGCTAAAGTAAATCTAAGCTTTTCAAAAAATAGAACGCCAAGTTTCTTTACATTAGTGAGCAAAATGTCCAAATTTGATATTATAGAGTAAAATGGCTTAAAGGATTCTAACCTAAGATACGGTTCTGTATCGTATTTACTCATGTCTGAGTATGTCAATTTCTTGATATTTTTTTTTTTACTAATACAGATCAAGTGTGCTTTATTTAACCAGCCCCCTATCAGTGAATGCTACAAATATGATATATCCATGCATGCATTCATTCCATTTCCCCGATATTTACTATAATGCTCTGTGATCTCCAACTACCACGAAAGTAAGTAGGAACTACATTTATTTTGCTGGCCTCCTGGTTGTCTTAATTTTTATTTTGTCTTAGTATTTACTTTTTTGTTGTTTTTGCTATCCATTGTAAACAATTTCTAAGAAGGCAAATGAGGGCCCTGAAGAGATGGCTTAGCAGTTAAGGACACCTAACTTTTGGTTCCCAGCACCCACATGGAAGCTGACATGTGTTCATCTGTAATTCCATCCAGTAATTTGACACTTTTCTGGCCTCCCTGGGTGCTAGGCACAAATATATTATGCATACACACATTCAGGTTAAATACTCATAAATATAAATAAAATCTAGTCTTAAAAAAGCAGTTAAGACTGTGGTTATAGTTCCTGAAAAAGTTTAAGTAGCAGCACTCAGGAAGCCGTGAACTTGATATCAGCACAAGAAAAGATGTCTTCAGATGTCTACTAATGGTGCTGGTGAAATAAGAATGGACTGTTGTATTTCCAACAGAGTTTGCTTTAGCATTTTTGTTTCAGTATGTGCTAAGACTTACTTGAGCTATTAAAAGTTGATATTAATGGACAACTTTTCAAGGCAAAATACTTTCATTACCAATAAATCTTAAGCTCTCTTTTAATTCTTTAAACCTACAAAATGATTTGTTTTGAATATAATGGTTTCTTAAAAATGCTACTGTTGGCATCATTCATAGGTAGTTTTTGAATTGATATTTTTCAAAATTCTCAGACTCTCATTCTGTTTTCAGAAATTGTCATTCTGAAAGAGTAGGGTGTCCCCATAATGTGACTCCTTAATATCACTTCAGTAAATGTGATGTTACCGGATCGCTGTTCTCAACAAATAAGTGAAAATTGTTTGGGCAGGTTTCTTCGATACTTACTTGCTAGATTGCCCTCAAGAAATAGTGTACCAATTTCTCATCTCCAAAATATAAGCATACCGTTTGTTATCCCTTTGTTAATATTAGATATTGTTGGTCTGTTTGATCAGTAATAGATGTATCTGCACTTTTAAATTGTAAGCTATAAGCATTTATTACAGGATAATATTTCTGGCCTTTTTGGTTATTGTGGCCCTAAATTTATAGTTATATAGAAGCTATGAGTAGGATTTTGGTTGAATGTTTGGCAAAATTTGCTTATAAGTGATGGTGTAGGAATATTAAGCTATAACAAAAGGGTTGAATTTGTCAGTTGTGCAAAAACGACTGATACCCTTTTAATATTATCTTACCAATGAAGTTAATTATCTTTTATTGAGTACATTTTGGTTTGTTCCAGTAGCCGGATCGAGCTGGGAGATGTGACACCACACAATATTAAACAGTTGAAGAGATTGAACCAGGTCATCTTTCCAGTCAGCTATAATGATAAATTCTACAAGGATGTGCTAGAGGTTGGCGAGCTAGCAAAACTTGGTGTGTATTTTCCCTTTTTCAAAAATTTGTATTCTTAAATTATATCTGTTAACATTAGAGCAACTAATATAGGCTCCTTATTTTATAAGCATAGGAAGTTTGAATGTTACCAACTTTGAGAAATCAATATTGAATATTGGACTTTTAAAAACAAATACTAAGTGTCAAATACTTTTTAAAAGCAAATACTTTTTTTTTTAAAAAAATGTGTGACCACATGTGTACATCAGAGAATAGCTTAGGGGACTTGATTCTAGCCTTCCACATGGTAAGTTCCAGCTATTAAACATAGGTTGCCAGGCTTGGTGGCAAGCATCTTTAACTGCTGAGCCATGTCTCTGGCTCCAAAGTTGGTTTGGTTATTTACTGTGAGCCTGTGTGTTTATCACTAATTTAGTAACTATTAGAGAGAAAGTTTAGCCTTCTTCAGACAATGTAATTGTTGAAGCCATTGATATTTTTATGAGTAGCTAGTTAAAACCTGATGCTTATTAACTTTTTAATTGTTTTTAAAAGGAGTTGATTAAAATGTTGAAATTTACATCTTTGTATTTTTTTGTGGCAGCATACTTCAATGATATAGCTGTAGGTGCAGTGTGCTGCAGGGTGGATCATTCACAGAATCAAAAGAGACTTTACATCATGACACTAGGATGCCTTGCACCTTACCGAAGACTAGGAATAGGTAAAAATATGTGATATTTTCTTCTGTTGTTTTGTTTTAAGAAAATTGGGAAGTCAGGCAGGCGTTTGCACAGCCTTTTAATTTCAGCATTCGGGAGGCAGAGGCAGACAGATCTCTTGAGTTCAAGGTCAGACAAAGCTACACAGAGAAACCCTGTCTTGAAAAGCTAAAATAAATAAGGGGAGGGAGGGAGGGAGGGAGGGAGCAAACTGGGAAGTGGGTACTGAATTGTGAAAAATAAAATGAAATCTATTGCTTAGTATTCATTTGGACTCCCATAAATTTGTTCACATACTGTTTATCAGTCTACAATTATTTGTACTAAAAAGGGCCCTTTTCTAGTAGTTTTAGACATGTAAGTTGCACAGTGAGGACAAATTTGGGGAAATAATGAATGTATAGTTGTACTCTAATTCTGTGTCTGGACTTAATAAAGATAGCAAGTAGATGTCAGATTTCAAGGTTGATTTATAAGATTACTTATATATTTATTTGTTTTATTAATAGGAACTAAAATGTTAAATCATGTCCTAAATATCTGTGAGAAAGATGGCACTTTTGACAACATCTATCTGTAAGTACCTATTATTCATCAAATGTCTGATAAATTATCAGTATAAATCCCTATCTGACAGAAACTGGGATCTACTCATTCATTGTGTTATTTATTTGATTGAAAACCCCTTGAAAGTATGCTTTTCTCTTGATAACAGTAGGACTATAAAAGAGAGCCTGGAGAGAGTTCATCTGGTAAGAGCATTGACTGTTGTTCTTCCAGAGGGCCCCAGTTCCATTACCAGCATTCACATGGTGTCTTAAAACCATTTATATCTCCAGTTCCAGGGGATCTGGCATCTTCCTTTGGTATCTAAGTAGTGCACAGGCATGTATGCAAACAAACATGCCTATATCCAGTTTGATAAAATCAGAAGTAACATAGTTGAGGTTATACTTGATTTGAAGAAGGCCACAGTATTAAGAGCAAAGACAACTGGGTGTTGTGGCTCATGTTTTTCATTCTAGGATTCTGCACTCAAGAGGCAGAGGCAGGTAGATTCTCATGAGTTTGAGGCCAGCCTGTTCTACATATAGTGAATTTTAGGACAGAGACAGAAATAGACCACTCCTGTCTCAAACAAACAGCAAGCTAACAAACATAAAGCCAAGACAAAGATCACAACTGATTGTTTTCACTTTGGTATTGCAAAGAGGAATGAAAGAAGCTCAGAGACTGTCTTGTATTTGTAGTGTGGGTATTTGTGGGGAAAGGCATGTACACATGAGTACAGGTATCCAAGGAGGCCAGAGGCATCAGATATCAAAGGACCTGAAGTTACAGGCAGTTGTGAGCCTCCTTACAGCAGTGCCAGGAGCAGAACTTCGGTCCACTGTAAAACCAGTGTGTGCTTTTTTTAAAACCACTGAGCCTCGTAATAGTTTAATCTTTGTTAACTGTAAGAATGAACACTGATCCTCCCGATCTCAGCCTCCTGCCTTGCAAATAGAGGAATTAGGTTAGAAGTGTAAATTATAAGATTTACTAATAGGAATTGACTAACCTTTGTTAAATATTGATCATTGTAAAAAGAAAATGTGCAAAATGTCTGAACTGGCTACCCTTGACCAGTTTTAACTGTCTGTTAAGACTGGCAGTTGATGGAAATTGTCTTATGTGTGTCTGTGTGTGTGCCCTATATCTCAGGCATGTGCAGATCAGCAATGAGTCAGCGATTGACTTCTACAGGAAGTTCGGCTTTGAGATTATCGAGACAAAGAAGAACTACTATAAGAGGATAGAGCCTGCAGATGCGCATGTGCTTCAGAAAAACCTCAAGGTCCCATCTGGTCAGAATGCAGAGACACAGAAGACAGACAACTGAACAAGTCACAAATGAACTTTCTTGCACTTGCTTGTCGCCAAATAAAAGAAAGACCCATTGGTTCCCTTCCCCCCTCCCTTTCTTCAGCTTTCCTCCTTTGTTATTTTTTTTTTTCCTCTTAAAGTTTTTAATACTTTCATGGACTCTTAAAAATGATCATGTTTGGATTGTTTAGTTCTCTTATTTCTGTGAGGTGGTTGGGTTGAAGGAAGGAGAAGATAGATCTGTATAGTTTCACAGTTAAAATGTCCCCAAAATTGGGTGTCAGATGATTTCAAATTTTTAGCTGATTTTTTTTTTTAACCAACATCCTGCTTTCACATTGAAGGGCAGAGCCTACTATACTGTTTATTTCAAAAGACAAAAAGAAGCAGCAGCAATATCTTGTTCTCTATTTCATAGACAAGCTTAGTGTATTTGTGGTACTTTGAGTTTTACAGACTGTCTATGGGGTGCTACTCCCCAGTATTGCCTTCACTCTACCTTTAGTCCTTTGAGCACTCTCAGGAGTTGGACCATTGTTATCCTTGTGAGAAAATACCAAGCTTAGTTAGGTTTTTAAAGCAAGTTTTTCTATTTGCTGATTGGCGGGGCAGTTTGTGTAGGTAGTATTAAACTTTGGTCAAAGTATTTCAGTTAAACTGCTTTTTTTTGCTGAGGAATGGATTTTTTTGTTAGCAGGGTTTTTGGTTTTTCCTTCTTTCCTGCTGTTAATCTTGTTACTAGAGGCATTAACTGGTAGAGTGTGAGCTGGTGAAATTAACTGTTTTAATATCCCAGCTAGAGATACGGCCTTTAACTGACCTAAAGAAGATTGTTATAATTGATTTTTTTCCTCTTGTTTTTCAATAAGCCCAATAATAGTGTAACCTTATAAATGGAGTTCTGCCCTTATAAGTCGATACCCTAAATAAACCTGAAGCAAGTGTTGTCTCTTGGACATACAGAATTGCATTCATAAAAGGCTTAGATGGACTTGTAACACATTAAGTGTATTTAATGTCAACTAATACAGATTGTTAAAAGTGTGGCCATTGAGTGCTTGATAATATATGAAAGAATTTCTAGACAGTATTTTTGAAAATAACATGTTATGCTATTGCTTATCTGTTGGAGAACATCCCAGATTTGCTTACACTCTGTGCCTACAATGTTTAAAGATTTGGAATAAGAGGAATCAATAGAAAAATTCCTTCTATTCTTGGAACAATAGAAGTATAAAGTGTTAATACAAATATCACTGTGACCTTCAGTTGACAGGTTTGGTTAAGACCAGATCATTTTCAGGCACACTAGGAGTGGCTCTGATGGATTGAGAACTGTAATGTGGAGACATGTGAGATACATTTTCCTCACATTGTCCTGTCTCAAACAGTATGGAATTTCTTAGATTGTTAGTCATCAGTGGCTCAAAAAATGTTCTCATTAGACTTTAAAACAGTACAGATTGTGTGTTTTCTTTCATTTGACTTTAAAAGGAAGTTTAATACATCATATTAGTAAAATTGTTGTATGAACGTCTCATTTCCAAATAGGTTAAATGGTAAAATTATCTCACAAGATGTTTATGCACACCTTATAACTCTTACGTTTTTATTTGAGAATGTGAAAGTTCGTAAAGTGGACTTCAGTAGTCTTGAGTGCCAAGAATATAGATAAGGGGTGGGATGGATGGATGGATGGATGGATGGATGGATGGATGGATGGGTAAAATTGTAGAAATACCATGCTTGTTTCTTGGGTATCAGTTTCCTAAACAGTCCAAATCTAAGCTCAGAAGTTTAGTGTTAAGCACCTTTACTTTCATGGATAAGCTTCAGTGTGCTCTTGCCAAGAGAAGAGGGCATAAATTATAGCAAAATTAGTTTGAAAATGTCAGCAATTTTGTAAACTTCCTGATAGCAAAATAGATTTTGATATATTAAAAGAGTTTTCTGAGATGACACTGCCTCTATTTCTATAACCATTTCACTTGGACTCTGAGTAGTCCTATGAATGTATCCCTAAATGTGGTTATTGAAAACCGAATAGCTGCCTCACAACAATTAAGTACATGTTATTTAAAGAGGAGGAACAAATAATAAAGATTGATTTGAATGTGTAGGCTCCCTATTATAGCTTTTTCCACACTAGTCAGTGATTTAACCTAAAATTTAAATGTATGTAAAGGGTCAATTGTCCTGTATCAAAGTTAATTAAATAATTCCATCCACTTACATAAGGGGAAGATGTGGAAGAGGTAGAAACTGGGACTAATCCATATGCCTGTGAGTCAGGAAATACTAAAGTAATGCCCCATGTTGAATTTGTGGGTTTGGGTCTTGATTTGTTTGGGCTTTTTCTTTTGTTTTTAACATAATAAAAATAATTTTGAGGTAAAACTAATTCTATTAACTGGAAGAGAATGGGCTATCATCATTTTTCAGACAGATCATTTTTACTGTGGGGTACATAGGTTAAAACTATTCTGTATGCTATTTGAATTTAGGTTCTAAAGTAAAGAATCCGTAGAGAAATCTATGCAATATGTAATTTGTCAAGATTAATTTTCATCTGGGGAAAGAAGTTGCTAAGTGTCTCCAAAGCAGGTCACTCATTAACTGAAAGTCCTCCAAAAAGAGAACTATTGGGAAGCATGGTGTGTGGTGGTGGAAAAGAAAAACTCCCTCAGTTTTTGGAGGGAATAACTTTAAAGATACTTAAGTGGCTACGTTTACTTGGTGCAGTTAAGAATTAAACTTGTCAATTTTAATGTTGCTGTTACATCTAAAATAAACTTATGTGATGTTCTGGTAGTGATCTGTCTGTACATGTCATGAAATCGTTACTGTGCTGAGCTTTGCAGTCTGCAACTGTGTCATTGTTGTGTGCTATGGTCCATACTGTTTCATATCTCTTTAAGGCCTAATTCAAAACTTAGGAATAATCAAGGTATGCTAATTCAGACCTCTTGGAATTGGAAAAAAGACACTAGCTAGTATATCTGAGTTTTATTCTGGGTGAAAGAAAAATGTAAGATCCCAAGGGATGACTTAACTGCCGTATTTTGAATATAATTATTATAATAAATAGAACCTTAGGCTTCGTTCTAGTGAGTATGAACTGTAAATGTGTATATTCTGATCTATTACTTTTTGTAGTGAGGATTTTAGTAATCGAGTGGATTTTTTTTTATGTCAAATATGTACTTTGAAGTTTTTGTCTTAACAGGATTAACTTTAATATATCTAGTCAAGATGATCTGAATTAGCATTTTCTTCCACAAGAAACAATGGTTGGTCTTTGTCTTATTTGCCATATCACTCCAAAATTTAGCAGTTTAAAATAACAGATTTGTTGTATTGTATAGTTTCCCAATCAAGCAGTGTGTGATGTATCCAGTTAGTCTGACAAAAGATCTTATCTCAAGTATCGGCCTAGGCTGCAGCAACAGCTACTTCATTTCACTTACATGGCTGCTAGGCCTCAGTTTCTCAGTATGTGAGTATATCCATTGAGTGGCCTAATCTAATCATTCTAAATCTGATCTAGAAACCATTTGGGATAGAACAGCAATATAAAACACTTATTTGCTTAACAAAGTCTAGTGTTAGTCTTAGGAAGTTATCATCTTTTGTTATATTGTGATGAAAGCTTAAATCTTAACAATTGGAAAAAGGTAGTAATGGATAGGATATTTTGTAATTTTATGAACATTCAGTTAACTCTTACTGTCCTCAACAATTCAAGACATGAGTTAAGTATAGATTAAAACATGTTAAATAGCTATAACTTCGGTACTAATTCAAAGTATTTGTCGTTGTCAACCAAACTTGTGGAGCCTATCTATTTAGCTCATCTTTGAGAAACCATAACGGCAATATCAGAAGAGACTTTTAAAGATTTGAGCAGTGTTGAATTTTTGATTGTCATTAGAAATCTCCCAGGTTTTACTTGTGCCTCATCTAAATGGTTTCTGTGAGTTTACTACGTGCCTTGTCTCTTAAGTTCTGCAAATACAGTAATGATCAAGTGAGGTAAGGTCTATATAGCCTCTAAAGTAAGTTAAAAAGATGACAGGGTCTTTGTGTGCAGTCCTGGCCTGTAGACCACCTGCTTCTGCTGGATCACCTGGAGCTGCGGTTCTGGGCAGTTTGAACATCCCAACTTGGGTGTTGGGAATCAAACTAAAAACTCTGGAATCAGAAAAAAAAAAAAGTTGGAGTTGCAACAGGTATCCTTAACTGATGAGGTATTCCTCCTGGCCTGTAACATTCTATTTAAGTAGAAAGTCTTAAGTGAAGGACCCTTTAGGGACACAGCTGGTTGAACAACAAGGTTTCAACTTGAGCTTGTTAAGTAGTTAGGCTGGACTTGAAATCTTGGTTCTCTTACCTAAGTGTTGCTATAACAGGTATACATACATGCACACACATAGCATACCACTACTTTTGGTTGACTAATGGTTTACAGAGGTAAAAGTTACCCCATCAAGCTTGAGTTTTCTTTAACATAAAGCAAATATGGAGAGAGACATTCTTTACTGACTTCTTTTTAAACATTGCCTCGAATATAAAACCTTAATGAGATTTAAAAGGCTAGTAAGTTGAAAAGTCGGGTTTTGCATAGACAGCTATATATTATAGTTATTACATCAAATCTAATTTGTCTACTTAGACTGGTGTACATTAGCCTCATTGTGGTCTTTAATCAAGCTACAATTTAAAAGTTATAGATTCCCTCAAATCTGATGGGTTTTGTTTTTGTCTTGGGGTTTTGTCTAGTTAGGTACTAGGCTAATTATGTAGTAGGAGTGACTTTCAACATTTCACCATTTGTATTGGGAGAAGACTATGAAGCATTAAGAGCTCGAATGTAAGACCACATTATGTTACATAGACCTTACTTAAAGAGAGATCTTAATCACAACACCATCTCGAGCTTTAAGTATGTGTGAGCTTGCTCAGCCACCTCATGCTTGAGATCAGAAGAGCCTCTCGAACTGGAGTTACAGGGGTTTGTGGGCTGCCTCGTGGATGCTGGGAACCAAACCCAGGTTCTGTACAAGAGTGGTAAGTGCTCTTAACTGCTGAGCCATCTTACCAGTATTCCTTTATATTTTGCTGTCACAAATATCTTGAACTGATGGAAGACAGTTGTTCCCAGAAATGACCTGTGTGTGTGTGTGTGTGTGTTTAATATTTTCCATTAAGCATTACCTATTCAAGTGATGTTTCATTTACTCTTAAACATTGACAAGTCCTATAAATGTAACTCCCATTACTTAATAACTACTAGGTATTTCTGTAGTGTTTATAAAATATCATGTACCCTGGGCCAGATTTAGAGCTTGATTACTGTAGTGTCACCAGCTCTCGATGGTTCTTTTTAGAATTTACAAGTTAGCACTTTGACTTAGGTCTTGAAATTTGGTCATAGTGACAGAAGGTGTCTGGCACTGACTGAAATGATTGTGAAAAGGTGTGTCCCTGGAGAGCAGCATTACTTTTTTCTTTTGCAATATTTCTTTTGGGATTGAATCTAGTATCTTAATGTTGTTAGGCAAAGACTAATTTGTAAACAGCACCCCAAAGCTAACCCCTAATTCTGCCTCCACCTTTTCAGCACCACCTAATCAGTTTATAGGTAATTGTGAACTGTTGGCTGTGGATGCTAGAAACTGAACTTCCTGGATCCCCTCCAAGAGCAGCAAATGCTCTTAGTGCTGAGCTATAGTTCTAGCCTCTGGCTTTCTTTACTTATTTTTTGTCTGAGAAATGTTTACATGATCCTACATACCATATTTTTGAAGTTTACATGCCTGGAAATTCAGCACATGTGTAAGAAATTCATTTGTTAATAAATGGCAAAAAGTTTGAAATATATTGAACAGAGGACTATGGGATACAGCTATAGAAATTGTGGAAAGTATAATCTGTGGTGGTGAGTGTATATGAAAAAGCTTGAATCAAGTATATATCTTGAGAAGTTGGTGTGGGGTGAAATGTAAAACCTAAAGGAAGTTAGGAAATTACAGCAAGAAAAGCCATGTCAAGAAAATAATAATGGACAAAAAAAAAAAAAAAACAAAAAAAAACAAAAGACTGGATGACCAGTAGTATGATCTTAAAAAATGGTCATTTGGGTTTTGGCTTATCTGTAAATTTCATGGAATTTTACATAAAACCAGGCACAAGACGGCTCAGTGGGTGATGGTGCTTGTTATGAAATCTGACAACCTGAGTTCTATACCTCGAGCCACATGCTCAGAACTGGCTTACTCCAGTGTACTATTGTCTAGCTTCCCCATACACCCTTACTCCTCCACCCACACACATGAATGAATGTTTTGAAGATGGAACCAGACTTACATATTTAGAAGTATTTATTGTCTGACTGGTTTTGAGGAGAGTATTATGCTGATAAAAATAGATTGTCTCATGAATAAAAGCAGGAAAATCCTTAAAACATTAGCAAGTTAATCTGAGTAATATACAGAAGAGGATATGTGATGTAGAATTGGCCCCAGGAATTGAAAGTTCTGTAATTCATATTCCATCTTAATAAACGAAGAAAAGGCTTGCCTGGAGCATACCTAGCTTCTTGGTCTATTTCCACGTATCAGCTTTTACTGTCATGTATTCCATATTTCCTGGCATCTCCAACATCTCTGGGGGATTCACCTTCCTAGTTTCCTGCAGAGACCTTTCTGGATCTTGCAAATTAGAATCTTGACTCTGTCACAACATTGTTTAGACTCAGTGGTCTTGTGAAACTGCCATAAGCCTCTGACAAGTCTGTCTTGCCACCTAAACTAGCCCAACTAAAATGCTGCTCAAAATAGGGATTATCTCCTTGGCTTACAGTTGTGCTGGCCTCTGCTGACCCTGAGAAAACCTCTCTAGACAGTTGGTTTTAAGCAGGGAGCTCTAATGACATTCTCAGGTTTTCTTCAGATTTTGCATTTTGTAAAATGGAACTGGGTAAGTTGCTGGATTAGTTCTTGCACACCACACTTTTCTTATTGATCTAATAAGGAGTCTTAGGTTTTACTTAATGGCACTAATCTCTTAATTATAGATACTTTGGCTACCTATTTTTCACTTTGAACTTGCTTGTAATTTTTCATATCATTCGTTCCCTTGCTATACATTTCAGTATGAGCAGTGAGCAGTACCACAGCCTGAATTCTGTTCCTTGAAATTTTCTCCATCAAATACTCTGCTGCTTTGAATTGTGCTTCATGAAGTTTTGGTGGCATTAGGTGAATGTAACAAGTTCTCTATTAAAATATATCACAAATAGTCTCTAACGTAATCTGGGAAGAGTTCTAGATCATGAACTCTCGTGTGTGGTCTCCACTGTGTGTTTCTCTAGACACTGTCATCTGAAGGCCCACTAGAATGCCCAGTTTAAACTTTTGCTTACCTTATTCTAGAGTTTTAGACCTTGGCTCCAAATTCATGTTCCTCCAACACACACAAAAAACCCTAAGTACTATGTTGTGCTTATCACAATAGCTCTATACCATTGCCAGCTTTCTATATTTAGTTACTTGTTGCAATGGGGTGGTTTTGGTGTTTTTTTTATGGTTTTTTTGTGTATTTGATGGGAAAGGCAGAGCAGGAGTGAGGCATCTGATCACAATACCTTTGTATTCAGGAAGGAGGGGGATGAATGCTGATACTTGGCTCTCCCGCTCTCTTTTCCCTCCTTTTTCTCTCCTTTTTCCTCTCTCAGCCCATTGGGGACCCTTTCTTATATAGTGTCACATTCAGAGTGAGTCTTCTTTGATTAAAAGTTTCAGCGAACTTCTTCACAGGTACATCTGGGGTGTGACATTGACAATGAAAGTTATGTGAGAAAATTGAAAGAATACAGAATTAACCTGAAAACTTTAAAATCCTTCATCTGTCATACTGGTGAGATCTGTCTTTTTTTTATTTTTATTTTTTTAAGATTTAGTTATTTCTATTCACTTACTTTAGTTTTGCATGCATGTGTGTCTGTGTGAGGAGGGTATTGGATCCTATTGATGCCCTGGAACTGGAGTTACAGTTGTCCCTCCCACGTGAGTTCTGTGGATTGAACCCAGGTACTCTGGAAGAGCAGCCAGTGCTGTTAATCGCTGAGCTACCATTTCTAGCCCTGAGATCATGGTTTTGGTTTTGGTTTTGGTTTTTTTTTTTTTTTTTTTTTTTTGTTTTTTTGGTTTTTTTTGTTTTGTTTTTATCTGAAAGGTTGGGAAGAAGGGGAGGCTGGAGAGATGGCTCAGTGGTTAAGAGCACTGACTGATCTTCCAGAGGTCCTGAGTTCAATTCCCAGCAACCACATGGTGGCTCACAACCATTTATAGTGAGATCAAATGAACTACTCTTCTGGTGTGTCTGAGGACAGCTACAGTATACTCATACAAATAATAATAATAAAAAAGATTGGGAAGAAGGTGAAGAAAGCTGCTTTCAGCACTTGTATACTATTTTATACTGCCATAGTCCAATGACAAAAGGGAAAAGTGTAAGCATAGAGTTTGGACAGAAATAGAACAGTTTTACTTGCAGATGATGTTGGTGGTTTTGGAGAACTTCACTACTTTAGTTCACGTTACAAAGCTGAATAAAGATAAAGTGGTGTCAATGTCAACAACCCAACTAGTGCTACAGAATTTAGTGCAGAAATATACCTACATTTGCATGAGTACTTTGTCAAAACACATGAAAGTATTTCAACAATGTAGGGAAAATTTGTCAATACTCAAATATCTTCACAATATACAAAACAACAAAAACTTTAAGAACATAATGACTCCGTCCTTTGTAGTCCTAGGTACTTATAACTGAGCAACCTGGACAACAGAATAAGTCATTAAGGAGGGAATGAAAGCCAGGTGGTGTAAAGGGTGTGGCAGAACTCCAGCAAGCCAAGGCTACATAAAAAAACCCTGTCTCCAAACAAAAGAATTGTTAAAATGTCCCTTGGACCTAAGGGAAAACATAACAGTAAAAATATCTAGAAGTCAAAAGTCTGTGTGTCCTTGTATTAATTAGTAAAGTGTGCTTTTAGATATAGTACCACAGGCATGTTCCAGAGGTAATCTGTAACATAGGCTTAAGTGTTAATATATTCTGGCCTGCAACTGACTATGTAGACCAAGCTGGCCTTGAACTCAGATCCACCTGCCTGCTTCCCAAGTATTGAGATTAAAGCCATGTACCACCACCATGCAGGCAGAACCTGGCAGTGCTTTTAAAGACAACATTAAGAAACAAAACTCTATGGACCTTTTGTTTTATGATATAAAAATGGCATTCAACCCATGAGGTAACAAACTTCAATACCATTGAAACTGAGAAAAGGAAGTTGGGATAGTGGATTTGCTTTCAATTAGAAATTAAAGTGCATACATTACATTGTAGGTCTTTTCAGAAAATCTTGGCCTAAGACTTATAACCTGGCCAAACAGGTATTTCATGAACAAATTCAAAGATAGCTCAAAGGACTTCTAAAACAATAAAGCTTTATACTGAGATTCTAAGAGTGGATTTCTAAGTGAAAAGATGCATGTTTCAGTTGCATCAGGGATTTAAGTGGCTAAGATTCAGATCTCAAATCTTCATCTCTGGAGAACAGACAGAGTAATGGCATAATTAAATAGGTTCATAATAAATCTGCAAAAAGACTATGAAGACATGGGGAAATGCCATCTCCATTGTGACCTTTGCTGCTGATTGCTTTCTCGGGCCCTGACTTCATAAGTGATGACAACAGCTATATTGCAGGGTGATTATGTGGATGAAACAGGTTAGTAAATATGTCATTCTTATCAAGAGCAAAACCCAAGTTGCACAATGGCTGAAAACCCTGGTACAACATAAAAAGAACTTTTACACATCACTAAGAGATGCTTTAAAAAGTATATGTGGGCTGGGCAGTGGTGGCGCACACCTTTAATCCCAGCACTTGGGAGGCAGAGGCAGGCGGATTTCTGAGTTCAAGGCCAGCCTGGTCTACAGAGTGAGTTCCAGGACAGCCACGGCTACACAGAGAAACCCTGTCTCTAAAAACCAAAAAAAAAAAAAAAAAAAAAAAAGTATATGTGGAAATATGCTCAGCACCTAGCTGTTAGAAAACATGTACATTAGTAACATCTTAATCCTAGCACACTAGGGAGGTTGAAGTAGGAAGGTCACTAGTTTAATGATGTCTTGAACTATGTAGTGAGACTGAACAATTGAGTGTCGGTAATGGCATGTACTTATCTGGACCCCTAATAGACTTAAGAATCCAAAATAAAAATTACAAGCTCTGGAAAAAGCTGAGATATTTCTTCTGGAATCATGGAAATAAACACTTGTACCCATCCTATTCATAAAGCCAAAGATATGATTCTAAAACAAGATGGAAGGTCTTAACTATGAAAACTACAAAAGCAAGTTTGTTGGGTGTGTGGTTGCAGGCAAAAAGCTATGAAGTATAAGCCTAGCTATGCAACTCAGTGTAGCAGTTGGACGCTGTGGTCACAGGTCAAGACTCAGTGGTCCTGGTTGCAGAGGATGTGGGTGGGTGGAAGAGAGGGCTGGCACTGGAAAGAGACACATTTGTTTAAATGATTGCCTGTCAGAGAAAGAAAAGAGTAGGTGGAGCTGAGCCTGGAGCTTCTGCCCAGAGCTGCTACTGACATTCAGTCTTCAACTCATGTCAGAAAGTTCCTTTCAGGAAATGAATCTGAATGTGCAAATAAGCATCACACAAATCTTTCTGTGCCATCCAGGGGTCTCAAGTAAGTGGGTGAAAATCATTCTGAGGGGCTTGACCTGTAGACTGACTAGTTTCAGGTGGACACTGTATGTTATTACCAATATAGACACTAAGAAGCACACACCAGCTACACTTAGGTATCATCTCAATCTAATACGTGATGTGGAATAAAGCTAGCAAAAGACTTCTAGTTGAGATTTGAACTTTATTTTTTCATGTTTCGTTGATTTCTGTGTATATGTGCATTTGTGCTCACATATACGGAGATGAGAGGTCTATTTAGAGTTCCTTCTCTCCTTCTACCACGTAAGTCCTGGGGCTCAAACTCAGGTCCCCAGGTTTGCTGGCAGACAGTAGTACCTTTACTCTGAGCCATCACACTGTCTCACAAGCTTGAGATCTGGATTTCAATCAGGAAATGAGGATTAAAAGAAAAAGTTACTATTCTGACCTTTTTCAATAAGAAATAATTGATTTGTTGTTTTGTTTGTTTGCTTATTTGAATGATTATTTGTTTTCAAGACATGGTTCCTCTGTATAGCCCTGGCTCTCCTGGAACTCAGTAGACCAGGCTAGGGTAGAATTCACAATGATCTTCTTGCCTTTGCCTCCTGAGTGCTGGGATTAAAGGCTCTTGTCCTCACCACCTGGCTTTTTTCTCTCTATTTTTAAATCATGTCAAAAAATATTAACAATGGTTCAAAAACCTTTTAAATTGTTTTTTGAATCATGAAAACTTTGTTTTGCATCTGGAATTGGCATGCACACTATTAATTCCAGCACTCATACTCAGGATGCAGAGGCACCTGGATCTCTGAGTTCAAAGCCAGCCTCGTCTACACATTGAGATTCTGTCTCAAAGAACAAAACCCCAAAATGTTTTATTTTTAACTTAGAATTAATTTATTACAGTTCAGGAAGTTACGTGTAGCCTGGATTTGATATTTGTTACCCATAAAACCTTCTATTTTTACTAACATAGAAATGATTTCATGTAGCTGGACATATATTAACATAATAGTTTTATGGGTGTATTATTAGTATTACCATTACAGCTCTGATCATAAGGTCTCTGCTGCTTGGACTAGGGAGTGACAAATTTTTCAAAAGCTAATTAAAACTTACTGGCCTGGCCCAGATGGGACAAGGAAGTGAAAATGAAATCAAACTGCTTATTAGCACCAAGTTTGAAGCAACAGTAACGTCCTATTTTATCACAGATTTTCAAAGTGCGGAGGAAACATAAAACGGAGTTACTGTTTACCTTTTTCTCAATGCAAGGTCTGTTTCCACTGTACATAGGTTCAAGTAGTTCCTATTATGCCCTGCGTTCCAGTCCAACTGGCTATATCTGGTTGTGAAAAGCTCATAAATCTTTCACCACCACTAGGTGGAGAATCAGACACCTGTCTCAGGGAGGCAGGCTTCTGAAATGAAACAAACTAGAAAAAGGTAGCTGGAACCACAGTTCAAGAGCTCCAAACGCACCTTAGAGGACTCTCAGGCCTCCGGTCCTAAATAACCCTGTCTTGTAGCCTAAATTTAGGGTTCCAATCCCATCCCCCAAAGCCACGCACTCACTCCCTTAGCTGGGGGCTGCAGAACACTTCTGAAAATGGGCTTCGTGCAAATAAAGGACATCAAGAGTCCACAGCATACGAATTCCAGCAGCCTCAGGTCTGCAAAGATGTTGCACTGAGGGAAGTCACACAAGACTGGATTCTCCACCTCCGTTTGTTTACCGCCTTCTAATCCTCCAGGCTAAAGGGACTTGTCTATCTCCGAAAGCCTTTGCCGCCCTCCTCCTCTTCAGTTTTTTCACTTCTAAGTTTGCACTGAAAGCTTCCAGAAGCATAATACAGAACAGGATGCAAGGAAGTTTCTTAAAGCATCTTTTCCAGCTTCCCAAAGCGTCCCCTTTAAGGAGCCAGGCCCACCTCTTTCTCATCCACCTACTGGCTTTCTTTTCTGCCTGTCACTCTACCTTTAAGAATATTTCCTGTTCTTTCAACCCAACTTGCACACCTCCGCCCCCCGGCCTTGGTCATTGGGCCGCCTGAGGCCTGTTCCCTCCTAGCTTTTCCCTCCACCTCCTCCCGCCTTCCAGCCTAGCGCAGCGGAATTCCGGCTTCTGATTGGCTACGACAGCAGCCTCCCCAGCACCGGATTGGCAGGCCGGTTGGCCGGGGCGGGAGCGAGGTGCATCCAGGCTAGGCTGTGCGCGTGCAGCGCCGAGGCCGCGGGAGGGGCGGGAGGGGCGGGGGGAGGGGGGCTGGGAAAGTTGAGGCTGTGCTGCCGCCGGGTCTCCGGCCTCGAGGGCTCGGGCTCGCTGCGGCGGCGGTGGCCGCGAGGAGAGGCGGCGGGGGCGGGGGGAGAGGAGGGCCCGGGCCCACGCTCCCCCAGCCCCGCAGAAGCAGGTGGCGGCTGCGGACCCAGAGGCTCGCCTAGACGGCCAGACACCGCTGCCTTCCGCTCCTGGGACCATGACCCAGGCGGGGGTCGCCGCCGCCGTGGCCCGGAGCGCGTCACCGGCGGGTGAGTGGCCGCGGGAGGGGGCGCTGACAGCCGGGACCGCGGCTGCGGGGGCGGCTCCGGGGGGCGGCCCCGGGCTCAGCTCCACCCACCCCCTCCTAGCTGCAGGAGGTGAGGGCTGGGCTGAGTGCCCCTCGTTCTGGACGCTTGCTTGAGGTCGGGGATCCCAGAGCTCCCACCTGGCCCGGGCGATCCCTCTCTTCACCCGGGCATGCTCGCACCCTCGGTGCCAGGCCTGAGGGAGCTCGCCCTGCTCCCGGTGCGCGCCGGCGGACAGAGGCCCCATGCTGTCCTGGGTGCATAAAGAGCTGGGCAGCCAGGTCCCCACCGGGTGGCCTTTGCTAACCTCCTTCACCTTTTTGCCATCTCTTCCATCTCTTGTCTTCTGACTTTCCGTCTGACCCACTCGTCAAACTCAGTGCTGCTTGCTTTTGTAACTTTCACCCCTGTGTCGGAGAGTTAGGCTGGCGTTTTCTTTTTAGAAGCCCATCTTTTTTGCTTCTGAATAGCACTGGTCCAAGCGAATGGCGTTTCTCGCCCGATTTCAAATGAGGCTTCTGGACGCTTGCTGAGGTTGGGCATTTTGGGGATTGAGTTCTCTTTTCTCTGTGGGTTTTTTTTTTTTTTCTTTTGTTGACCTCGCCTGTAGAAAAGAGACCACGTAAAACTAACTGCCAAATTCAACTGATGTTCAAATAACATTTTACCACTAAGTGGAGTGAAACAACATACATTACGGGTCTGCAGACTTTATAGGTAACTGTGGCAGAGTCTTAAAGGAAACTTTGATGAGTAAGTGGACCCTTCAGTAGCTTTTCCCCGTGGCCAGTCAGACTTGTTCTTTTCGGGTCCAATAGTTTCCTTGGTGACCTTTTCCTTTGCCCCAGATTTGCTCTATAGATACTATGTTTCCGTTTGTTTGGGAAATACACAAAGTATTTGTTGCAAACTAAGGAAGATTCATTGTAATCATTCCACTTTCTGAAGCCAAGAGTTTAAAAGCTGTATCAAGAAGCATGCCAAAGGCCCACCAGTCACTTGTGACCCAGTATGTCCACAAAAGAGGTCCAACCCAAAGTCGAAAACTTATTCAATACCTTGAGGTTTTCTTTTCTTTTTTAATTTCATCGTGTGGCTCTAGAGAGTGAACCTTGTAAATGACAAGGCTGTGTCACAATGTCAAAAGTTTGGTCACTTAGTCTAAACAGTATGACTTTTGTATAGATTAACAGTAGTTTGGTGACAGCTATGCATTGATGAAACATAGAACATTTTTGATACAAAGCGTTTCCATTCAGTGTAGTAAGGGCCACTTAGGATAGTTATTTTCTAGCTTAGTTGTCTATAGAACATCCCAGAAGTTTTTAAAAGAGATTTAACAGTGAGCTAGTTTTGTTATGAAACACACACACATAACACACGCACATATACACACTGTTTAACTCCAGTTAGAAGAGAAGCTTGCACAAATAGCAAGCTCGGAACCACTGCTAATAAACCCAGGTTTAATGTTATCTCATGTTGTTCCTTCCTGTGGCCAAGCTCAATGGTTCCTAAACTGGACTGTTTGTTACAATCACCCTGTTTCACTTCCCAGATATTACCTTTGACCTGGAGGGAGGGAGGCTGTGGGTATACCTCTTAAAACTCTCCAGGCTATTCTGTTCAGCAGCCAGGGCTGAAAATTACCTTAAGCTTGGTACAATGTCCAGACTGTTCTGCTTGTATTCCAGGGTTTTCCTTGGCAAGCCTTAAGTTGTGTATTCAACTTTTGCCCCACAACCTTCCATGTGGACCTTTGGACCTCTCACTTAGATAATACAATTTAGATCTCTGCTGTTGCTAACCTGGGTGTTTCTCAGGTAATGCATATTCACTCCTTGTAATTCCCCTCCATATCAAGAAATTGTAGTGACGGACCCCTTAAATATGAAATCTTTGGTATGTAAATGCATGTATGCCTCGATCGTGTGTGAATTTGTAGCAATCCTCAGGCTTTTATCTCTCAGGTTCTGGGATTACAGATGTTTGCCCTCATACCTCACATCAGCAATAGTTTTAGATTTTTTAATTACCTTATTGAGAGAGAGTTGGGGGTGAGTCTGCTTTTGTTGTATATGTCAGAAGACAACTCGAGAGACAGTTTTCTGCTGTGTGGGATTGGACACAATTTGTCAGACTTGGCAGCACATACTTGCTGAGCCATCTTATCAAACCAACAACAAATTTTGTTTTGTTTTGTTTCTCTGTGTATCCTTGGCTGTCCTGGAACTCAATGCGTGGACCAGGCTGGCCTTGACTCAAAGATCCATCTGCCTCTGCCTCTGCCACCCAAGTGCTGGGATTAAAGGTGTGTACCACCACCACCCAGATTCTGAGTCTATTTTTGTTGGTGGTTTTTATACAGTTTCAAGTTTCACCACTTTGAATTGGACAACCAGGTGGGGGGAAAGGGGGCTCATCCTTAAGTGAGGCTAATTCTCCACTCAACTGTCATTGGTTGCTGTAAGTTTTTTTGTGTAGGGATGGGAACGTGATGAAATTTTCTTCCTTCCACATAGCATGTCCCTTGAGCTCACCATTGTTCTGATCTTGGTTTTGCCGCCCTTTCTAAGAGAGACCATTTCACAGCAGACTACTGGTTTCCTGGCTCTTTCTTACCCATCTCCCATGATCTTTCCAGAACCACTTATGCAGGACCTATGATGTAGGACCTATCAGGGCTGGGCTCCCCACAATCTGTTGATCTCTGCGTTGTGACTTGTTGTGGCAGGTTTTGTTTGTTTGTTTGTTTGTTGTTTTGTTTTGGTGATGGTCTCCATTTACCTTAAAGAGAAGTGTCTTTTGAGGGGTGGTAGCTAATCTAAGAAAAGTGACTCCTTCACCTCGATGGATATGTTTTTGTGATAAGCTCTCTTTGAACTTTCAAACTACATGTTGTTTAAAAGACTCCCTTTGTACTGATAGTGTGAGTTCATTTAGCACATATACTTTTTTTTTCTTTTATAATTCAGTGGCAAAGAGTGTTTTCTTCCTGTGGTTTAGAATTCACTTGAGCTCATTACAACCATGGGTTTGGGTTTGATTCCTGCTATGGCTTGGCAGTGTCCTCATCCCTTAACTAGTATTGAGTTACTTTGTGAAAGTGTTGTTGTGTAAGACTGTAAGTGTATCTTGGAATTCCATATGTAGATCAAGCTAGCTTCAAGTTCTTAAGATCCACTTGTGTCTTCTTCCAAGTGCTGGACTTATAGCTGTCCACCATGCCTTGCTTTCAAACATTTTTCGCATATTTCCCTGTTGTTTGTTTGTTTGTTTGTTTTTCAGCAGATTGGTTATTTTCTTTTTTTTTTTTTTTTTGTGGTCCCTAGACTTATATGTTAGTACTTATCACATAGCCACAGGTATGTGTTTATCTGACTGCTAGCCTTCAGAGCCTGTGTGTTCAAGGGCATGCTTTTCATTGTATTTCTAGATACTGTTGCAGCATTACAGAGCTAGAACACTGCAACCATAGGAACTGTGTCCTCTATTACTGAATTTGTCACTAACAGACACTGAAAAAAACATGTGTTAAATGTGACCGCCATACTTTATTATATAAAGGGCACTAAACGTATCTTTAATAAAAGTTGATTTGACATTAATTGGTTTTGCCAAGACTACACATTGTCTTAACTTTAGTTATGGAGTTAGATCCCTTAAATATATAATCTTCCAGATGTACATGTATAAACACCTTAAACATTTTTCCCTGAGCATGTTATCCATAAAATATTTGTGAAACTCTTTCTAATAGGAAAACTGTTAACTGTTCAATTGGATAATTTTTCTTTTTCTCATTAAATTTTCCATGTGGGTACAATTGTGCTACTTCAGAAGGCCAAATCTTTTAATTAGATCAGTAGGGCTTGATAAGTTGCTCCTATTAATGTGCTAATACTGTGTTTTTAATTCAGTTCATCAAGTATTTATTGAGTACTTACATTTGCCCAACATATTACTCACATTTAGCACCGACATAGGTGCTAAGGAGAATATAGAAATAGTAAACAGTGAACTTGGCTCATAAGAAAATTTGGGGAAGAGCAGGGAGCACCCACAGCAGGTAATTCAGGGACTCCCTGCACCATTTACTGGCTGCCAGATTAATCTATGAGATGAGAGGAAGAAGATGAAGAAAAACTAGGAAAGACCCCCTTATTTTCTTCTGCCTATAATGTGGCTGGTTGAGGAACCCCAGATATCCTTACCTCCCAATTACTGAAGCCATCCTGGGATCCCTGGTGAAAGAATTCTCATATTAGCTGCTGCAATTTCTTAAGCAGCAGAAGCCATAGAGAAGAAAAACGAAAGATGGCGTCCTGAGACAGGTGCTAGTTCTACGTCTGCACCATGTGTCAGACCAAATTCTCTTTCGTTATCAGCAACAGAGTTTAACTTGGGCTAGTGTAAGCAGAAAATGGAGTCATGGATGTATAGAGGGCAAGGTGACAGAGCTAGAAGAGTGTTCAGAGTGAAGCCTGAGAAGGTGAGGAAATGCTAGTCCAGAGGTCAGCCCCAGCCAGCTTTCCTTCTTGTGCTGGGAATCTTAGCTGTTAGCTCTGTGCCACACCTCTGATGTCAGCCCATGTTTGAAGTCCTTTTGAATTTAAGAGTGGGGTGGAGGAGCTCTTCAAAGGAGACGCAGGCTATTGCTGCCAGAAAGCCAGAGCTGCAGGTATTTTCTACAGATGGTCTGTATTTGGCAGTGTGGAAGCCTTTGGTGAGCTTGGTGTAAGCAGTTTTTGGAATGAAAGTTAGCATTAGCCGGCTGAAGAGTAAATGGAAAATAAGGGAGAGGCAATAATAGTAAATGTAAATTGTTCTTCAGGAAGCCTAATGGTCCGAGAAAGAGAAGTTGTTAGGCCCAGAAAAGAAATCATTGAAGTCTTTCAAATGGAGAAACATGAATAAGGTTGTATTTTATTGGAAAAGCACCAATAAGGTAGGGGAGAGTAAATTATCAAGGAAAGAAAAGAGTATGATGTAACTGGTTATCAAGTAGTGAGAATGGTGGGTCCAGAGTGTAGGAAGAGAGTTTGTGTTACTAGAAATGCTAGGAAGCTTGTAAGGGGGACGACTTGCCTTGGACTTTGAAGGATAGGTAGGAGTTGGACGAGCAGAGAAAAGTCAAAGGATTATTTCAGTGGGAAATAGTGAGAACTTAGGAAAAGTGAATTTACCAATAAGAACAAGAGGAGCTTGGATATCTGAGTTGGATAGGAGGGAGAGGAAACCAGCTAGTTACCCATGCTCCTAAGTGTTGTGCAGATAGATGTGGGTGGGTGAGACTGGGAGCCAGGACTCGGAGTTTAGATGTGATGCAATAGTTGTTGGGCAAGGGTACACTGTCATTTGGTATTCTGTAGAATGATTTCTTTCTGGGATCCCTTCACAGGTATAAAGACTTTAGAATATAAAGGTATCTCTTAGGGGGCTGGACAGATGGCTCGGTGGTTAAAAGGACACACTATTCTTGCAGAGGACCCAAGTTTGGTTCTTAGCACCCATGTGCAATGGACCACAACCACTTGTAACTCCAGTTCTTGGAATTCTGACACCTCAGTCCTTCTGAAGGACCTGCAGTCGGGTATACATTCCCAACGCCACACATACACATAATTTTAAAAAATTAAATAGATCTTCAAACTGTCACTATGCACAATGACATAATGTTTGCTATACATTCTCCTATATACTTTAAATTGCTTATAGATTATTTGTAATTCAGCATACAACTTAACTGCTGTATGAATTCAGTCATACATACAGTCTGAGAAGTGTGAAAATGTAATTTCACTATCATGTGGACATCATATAGTGTATTCTTGTGAGCCTAGAGGTATATAAGTCTTATGCTGCAGTCTGTTCTCCCAGGCTACAAACTTATCTGCCACATTATTGTCATACATATTATAGACAATTATAATATGGTGTTGCTAATATGTATAAACGTATGTATAAACATGTATAGGCATAGAAAAGATACAGTAAACATGAGGTAATAGGACTTTTCAACTCCATTACAATGTTAGGGGAATACTATTGGATTTGTGGGCTGTAAATAAATATCATTATGCAGTGTGTGGATATATCTATTAATACTGTATTTCTTTTGAAGTTTTATTTTGTGAACAGGATCGTTTTATATATATATATATATATATATATATATATATATATATATATACTCACATTTTTATGCTCCTGCCTCAGTGTCTCAAGTGCTGAGATTATGCACATTACCACAGAGGCCCATACTGTATTGTACTTTAGAAAACGTTAAGGGAAAAGCACCTGTAGATACTCAGGATAGCTAAAAATTTCTCCCAATAGTTTTGGTTGAATTTGCAGTTTGGTGACACATGCCTTTAATCCCATCACTAGGGAGTCAGAGGCAGGCAGTGCTCTGTGAGTTTGAAGACAGCCTGGTCTATAGAACAAGTTTCAGGACAGCCAAGGCTATACAAAGAAATCCTGTCTCAAAAAGACAAAAACAAAAAATTGTTGAATATAGAACTCTGTATACAGAGGCAGCCCTGATACTGCTGTAAGTTCTAGAGCATGAGGAACGTGACAGAATTTGGTGAATTGGAAGAAAAGATCAATGGAATGTTGGGGTGGGTATAAAACCCATGAAGAACAGGAAGAGGATTGAGAGCCAGACATGTGAAAAGGGCCTAAGCTAATATGGTGATGAACAGAGGAACATAAATGGGATAGAAATAATAGCATTTGGTAAGGAGATCTGATTGTTTGTTTTGAGATTGCAGCCAGATTAATTGATAAAATGGAGACTTGGGATGAAGTTTAGTATGTTCCAAATAGACTTCTTTATTTGTTCTGAATGTTTTAATGAGAACTTTACCTATCTGCAGATGCAAAGCAGCATGAAAATGGAAAGGAAGCTTTATTTTATATGTATAATGGTTTTAACCAGGAAAAAAATACATAAAAGGGAAGAGAGTAATGAAAATGGGAACTCAAATAATAAGCAAGAATTCCTAATTTGGAGGAGGTGGAGTTACTTAAGTAAGAAAAGAATAAGACCAACACAAGGGTTGGAACTTCAGGAAGATCTTTGATTTGATGAAATTAGTCCCTGGCCACCAAGAAAGTCTTTCATTGGTTTGACCAATCTAGTAGTCAACAGGCCTGAACCAGGAAGGATTAGCCAGGGAAGTAGTGGTGAAGTGAAAAAGATACACAGAAAAAGCAGATTTCTTGTTGAATGTGAAGAATCTCTATACATTTTGGAAGCAAAATGTCAAATGTGGAGGAAGCAGTAAATTGCTGCCGAGGGAAGAGCTGGTAACAGAAGAATTAGCTCTGGGAAGTTGTAGAGGGATAAAAGATGGATGGGCATGGAGACTGCCCAGTGTGCCAGCTCACCTGTTTTCTCATGCTGGTGGGAGGAGGAGGAAGGTAGCTAACTTACTGAGCTCCTGCTGAAGTGGGTGCCTTGCTGCATCCACGAACTGTGGTTGCTAGAGTCTTCTCAGGGGCTGCTGATACTCTCTGACTTCAAGCCTGAGGATGCTGAGAATCTGATGAGCACTTCAAAGCCGAATGCAGAGTCTGACATCAAAGGCTGTTTTCACAGCACCTGAGGATCACTCACTGATGTCGGTAAAGGATACATTGAGGATACATGGTAGCAGTTGTATTAGTGAACACAGCGATTATGGCTCGTCTAGAACCATCTTAGGAGCTGGTTTTTGTTTTGTTTTGTTTTTTCTCTTTTTCCTGTGTGTGCTTGTATGCACACACATGAGCACATATATGTCTGTGCATCTAAAAGGTCAAGAATGACATGGGATGTCATCCTTGTTTGTGCTCCTGTATTGTTTGTTTGTTTTTGAGATAAAGTCTCTCACCAGATCTGAAGCTCTACTTGCTGTTTTCCCTCCAGGGCTCGGGTTACATGTGCTCTATTTGTGTGTGTGTGTGTGTGTGTGTGTGTGTGTGTGTGTGTGTGTGTGT
>JANHMN010000011.1:28583261-28593945 GCA_030674055.1 Rhabdomys pumilio
TGTGTGTGTGTGTGTGTGTGTGTGTGTGTGTGTGTGTGTGTGTGTGTGTGTGTGTGTTTTGGGGGGGGCGCGGGTTTGCTGGGGATTGAACTCAGGTTCTCTCTTTGGCTTTATTGGCTGAGCTGTCTCCCCAGCCATTTGTTTCCTTGATTTCTGTGTGTAGAGTGCAGGAGCCAAAGCTTGAGCAATTTGAGCAATAAAATAACTTCAGCATTGAATTTTAACTCAGCAAATAAAATACCTGTGAGCCCATATTGGATAAACTAATTGTTGAATACATTTCTTATAGAATTTTAGAAAATATATTTAGTGTGGTGGTTGAATAGGTTTGGCCCCTATAGACTCATGTGTTTGAAAGCTTGGCCACAGGGAGTGGCACTATTAGGAGGTGTAGCCTTTTTTTGAGTGTGACCTTGTTGGAGGAAGCAAGATCCCAAGTGCTTAAGCTCCCAGTGTGGAATCCCAGTCTCCTTCTTGCTGACTTTGGATCTAGATGTTGAACTCTTGGCTCCTCCAGCCGTGTCTGCCTGATTGCTACCATGCTTCCCACCATGATGATAGTGGACTAAACCTCCAAACTGTGAGCCAGCCCTAATTAAAGATTTGCATATTTATAAGCGCTGCCTTGGTCATGGTGTCTCTTCACAACAATAAAATTATAACTAAGACAGATAATCGTTTCTCTGAGAGAGAAAAATTAACTCTTCTGGTGCGGGCTGGCCTAGCAGTCACTGAGCAGAGCATAGAAAGCAAAAATATAACATTACTTGAAGTGTTTTAGGAATTTTGAGGGGAAAATCAATGAAGATAGTATTTTTATAACTTAAATCTTACAGTATTATCTAAATAATTTATTATAAATATATATTTATTTGTATAATGAAAAAAAGTGCTAGTAAGATAACAAACAGAAAATGAGGCAATAGAGATATAACTTGAGCTCAAACCCTGGGAAGGCTATTTTTTGCAGATTGAAAATGTTTGGAATTTCTGAAAATTACAACATTTGTGGATTCAAACTAATGCTAATTCTTGCCATGCAGAGAAATTTGTAAATCTCATTCATGCTTCAAGTTGAGTTTTCTCAAATCAATTCTAGAAAAACTTGGATTAAAATTTGGAGTGGGGCTGGAGAGGTGGCTCATTGGTTAAGAGCACTGACTGCTCTTCCAGAGGTCCTAAGTTCAATTCCCAGCAACCACATGGTGGCTCACAGCCATCTGTAATGGGATCTGATACCCTCTTCTGGTATGTCTGAAAATAGCTAAATAAATAAATGAATCTTTAAAAAAATTAAGATTTAAAAAAAAAAATAAAATAAAATTCAGAGTGAGAGACTGGAAAGATGGCTCAGAGGTAAGGAGCACTGACTGCTCTTCTAAAGGTCCTGAGTTCAATTCCCAGCAACCACATGGTGGCTCACAACAATCTGTAATGGGATCTGATGCACTCTTCTGGTGTGTCTGAGGACAGCAAAGGTGTACTCACATACATAAAATAAATAAAAATCTTTTTTAAAAATGGGGAGTGAATTTAGGATAGTGAGAAAGTACCTAGGTACTATGGATTACCAGACTTGAAAGCAGCAGGCTCAGTACTGGGTAGGATACTATGCTGGTTATTAGTACCTGGTAGGATACTATGCTGGTTAGTTTTGTTAACTTGACACAAACTAGAATCCTCAGGAGAAACTCTTAATATGATGAATTATTTAGATCGTGCTGTATTATGGGCCTGTCTGTGGAAGATTATTTCATTGTTAATTGGTGAAGGGAAATGGAGACCATTGTTGGCTATATCATCCTCCAACAGGGTCCTGAATAGTCAAAGAGGGGAAGCTAGCTAAGAGAGCAAGCATCAAAGAAAGGATACAGTTGTCTGTCCTAGAGATGATGTGACCTGCTTCAAGCTCCTGCCTTAACTTACCTTCAACAGTAGACTGTAAGAACTGAAGGCCCATTAAAGCTTTGTTTCCTAAGTTGGTATTGTCAGGGCATTTTATCACAACAGCAGAAATGAAATATCTACTGCAGCACACCTGCATAAATTAGAGGCATTTTCCTGAATGGGCTCTGTAGAGCCAGGGAGAGCAGCAGTATCATCCTTAGAGAATTATAGTTCCACTGTGACTGTGGGGCTCTTCCCTTCAGAGGCACACCTGGCAGCTGACTTCTGCTCACAGATATTTTTGATAGCTCAAATATCTGTAGTCAGTGTGCACATTCATGGCAAGGAAGAGTGATTTTCACATATACTAAAACAGTGGTTCTTGGGGCTGGAGAGATGGCTCCGTGGTTTAGAATGCTTGCTATTCTTCAGAGGATCTGAGTGTGGTTCCCACCACCCACACCAGAGAGCTCACAACTGCCTGTAACTCCAGCTCCAGGGGACTTAACTCTCTCTCCTGGCTCTGTGGGCACTTGCACACGTGTGGCACAGTATACACAAACATACATATACAATACAAAATCTTTAAAAAGTGGTTCTTAGCCAAGGTGCACTGGCTAGGGAGCTTTTAAAGATAGGGTTTCACTATGTGCTCCAGGCTGCTTGGACATTCTGTCTCTTGGCTCAGTCTCCCAAGTGTGGAGACTACAGGTGTATTCCACCATATCCAGGGAAGTATGCTTTTTACACACAGCTGTAATTGATAACAACTGTGCTGGGAAACACTAGTCACTCACTGGTTTGTTTAACCAAGAATTATTGTATGTTTAAGGAAAAGCAACAGTATAAACAAGAAAGACCAAACCAAACAGTTAAATTAATCTTAGAGAAATTGAGTATAACATAAAGGAATGGGTTTTTTTTGTCCCAAAATATCCTCAAATATTTGAGGAATTGCTATTACTATAAATTAACAATGGATTATTATAAGAATAAAAAATTTTTAGGACTTTAAAAAGCAATTTCTGAAATAAACTTTAGTAGCAGTGCATACAGCAATTGGCTTAACCATTGACTCACCAGGGCAAGAAATTCTTCCAAAGTCCTGTGCATACAACAAAGAAAAATTATGTGATGTTAAGGCATGGACTACAGGCCTAGAACAGATCTCATATTTACTAAACTTCCAGACAGTTTTAGTGAGCCTCTAGCAGAAGTCATTGGGCAGTTAGCTGATAGGCAGGCAGTACCCGGTGTTAAAACTTATTATGGGAGGGAAAGAAATCATAGGTACAGTTTGTTTGTTTGATAGGTTTTGATTACCTATATGTTTACTTATTTTAAGGTTTATTTTTTAAAAGATTTATTTTTTTATTTGGATGAGTACACTGCAGCTGTCTTCAGACACACACTAGACGAGTGCATCAGATCCCATTACAGATGGTTGTGAGCCATGTGGTTGCTGTGAATTGAACTCAGGACCTCTGGCAGAGTAGTGAGTGCTCTTAACCCCTGAGCCATCTCTCCACCCAAGATTCACTTTTTAACTATGTATTATGTGTGTGTTTCTTGTGTGGGTATATGCACGCGAGCTCTGGTGCCTACAAAGGCTGGAGGTGTCAGATCTCGAGCTGCAGTTGTATGGTTTTGAGAGCCAGACCTAGGTCTGCAAGAGCAGTGCATGCTCTTAATGGGTAAGTCCTCTCTTCACCGTTGGGTTTTGTTTTGTTTTGTTTTTTGTTTTTTTGGGGGTTTTTTTGAGACAAGTTCTTTTAAAAAAAATTAAGATCTTATTATTTATTTTATATGCATGGGTGTTTTGTTTGTGTGTGAAATATACACACCACGTATGTGTCCTAGTGCTCTGAGAGCCCAGCAGAGGGTTTCAGATCCTCAGGAACTGGAGTAAAGAGCGTTGTGTGGGCCGTCACAGGGTTGCTGGGAGTAAAGGTCCTCTGGAAGAGCAGCAGTTCGCTTACTCCCAAGCCGCCCTCCAGCCTCCTGAGACAGGTGCCTGTTGTATATTATGGGTTGCCTTGGAAGTTTTTTGTAACTCAGGTTATGCTTGACTCACAGTCTTTCTGCCTCAGCTTCCTGAGTTCTAAGATTTAAAGGGTACACTACTATGATTGGCTGGGGTTTGTCTTTATTTTGTTTTTTGTTTTTGTTTTTTGGGTTTTTTTTGGTTTTTGGTTTTTTTAAGATTTACTTACTTTGTGTATGTGCGTACACTGTTGCTTTCTTTGGACACACCAGAATCGGGCATTGGATTCCAATACAGATGGTTGTGAGCTACCATGTGGTCGCTGGGAATTGAACTGAGAACTTCTGAAAGAGCAGTCCATGATCTTAACCGCTGAGCCGTCTTTCCAGCCCCTGGATGATAGTTTTTAATAGGAGAAAAATCTGTTTACATTTCATATTGGTCTCCGTGTCTGTGTATTCTGTACCAGCACATTTGACTAGCTACTGATTGAAAGTACTCTGAAAAACGGCTTTCATCTGTATTAAATATGATTCTTACCTTTAGCATTAATCTCCAACAATACAAGACAGTTACGTATTGATACAGCACTTCTAATTCTGAGACCCTATTGCTGTATCTGTAAATAAATAAATAAATAAATAAATCCATTTACCAAGACCTCCCCAAGCCTAGTACAAAGAGCTCAAATGCCAGGCTTTAGAGAAATACATGCCCAAGTGAGAACTGGAGGATTTTATGAAATAGATTCATTAGATGAGGGCTAATGGATCTCCAATTGATATGTTTTTTAATTATTAAGGACTTTTAAAAATTTTTTTTTGAGACTGTGTTTCTCTGTGCAACAGATCCCTGGCTGTCCTGGACATTCTGACCTTGAACTCAAGGGATCCACCTGCCTCTGCTGGCATTAAAGGTGTGTGCCACCACGCCCAGCCTTAAGGATGTTTTTAATAACAAAGAAAGCTATAAGGAGGAAAACTTTATTAGATACATACCATTAAAATAGTGGGATGGGAGAGGGACTGGTCTGTGAGGGAACAGCAGATGCAGTAAGTGTGACTGGTAGATTCTCGTTTCCAGTGTAGAGAAACACATCTCTAGCTCGGTTAGTCAGACAGAAAGTTATGCAAGGTGGTAAGAAATGAAACACGTGTACACATGCCAGGCTTATGAGGAGTGAAAGAAAATGCATACTAATGTTGTTACCACACAAAGCTCAACTTCAGACTACAGACATTTTATGTCTAAAATGTTAACTATGACTTCATTCCTAGGGAGCTAATATAGTTTCATTGCATATGTAACAAAAGTATGTACAGTGGCTACAAGAAATCACAAATTTCAAAAGACATAGTTACCTACCTATCATACTTCAAAAGGATGGTTAACAAAAGTAACAAAAAGGGGACCAAAAGTGAGATGTGACAAGTGTGTTCACATGGAAAGTGTTTTATTTTAGCTTGCATTGTAGGCAGGCAGAGAGACTGCTGGATAGTTAAGAGCACTAGTTGCTCATGTAAAAGATCTAGGTCGGGCCCCAGCACATACTTGGCTGCTCACAGACATAGTAACTTCAGTACTTTCTTCTGGCCTCCACAGGCACTGCATATATGTGGTGCATGAAGGCAAAACACTCTTATAAATAAAATAAAAATAAGTAAGTTGTTTTTGACTTTTCAAGACAGGGTTTTTCCTTGTAGCTCTGTCTTGAATCTCACTCTGTAGGCTAGGCTGACCTTAAATTTAGAGATGCACCTGCCTATGCCTCTGTGTAGTGCTGGGATTAAAGACGTGCACCACCATCCAGCATAAGTAAATCAAGGAAAAGTCATAAAGAAGGAAATTATAAAAGAAATATAAATGTTTTATTTGCTTTTGTTTATTTCTTTGTTTGTTTATTGAAACAGCATTGTGTGTGTAGCTCTGGCTGGCCTTGAACTCACCAAGATTTACCTGCTTCTGCCTCCAGCAGTAGTATTGCTACTGAGTCATCTTGCTGGCCCCAGTGAATGTATTTTTAATCATACTAATCACTAAGCACAATCCTAAAATACATTTTTATTGCAATTGGATCAATAAACGTTTTATAAGTGTGTATTAGTTATTTCTTTGTTTATATGATACAATATTGTGGCCAAAAGCAACTTAAAGAAGAAAGTTTATTTTGGCTGACAGTTCCAGGAGGAGATTTTATATTGGTGCTAACTTGGCAGCACCAGGAAACTAGGAGATCACATTTCCGTTCACATGCAGGAAGCAGTGAGTGGGAGCTGGAAGTGGGCAAAGCTGTGAACTCTCAAAGCCCACCCCTAATGACTGATTCCTTCCAGCGAGGCTCCACCTCCTAAAGATTCCACTATGTCTGCAACAGCACCACCAACTGGAGACCAAGGGTTCAAATATATGAGCCCATGGGGGACATTTGTTTTTTATTCATACCACCATAAGGGCTTTATGCATTGTTTTTTTCCAGCATCATTTTCCGTAGAAAAGGAGGAGAGGGATAAAATTGTATTTATTAATGCAGTTATAATGGATAATAAAGACTTTTTAGCTGTTAAAAGAACATGGTAAATGTGTGATGACATCTGGAAGTGCGCAATGACCATCACGAATTTCTATGTGAAAGCTGTTTCAGAGTCACACATGGCATGGTTTCATTCTTAAGACAATTTCCATTGAGTAAATATAGATAACCCTGTAGAAAGCCCAGATTGATATCCAATGAAAGAATACAGAGTGGGTTTGATAATGGTGGCTACCTTGATTCTGGGAGAAAGGGACTAGGGTATGGGAGGAATATAGGAGATATTAGGGGTATTTCTTACATTTGTTTCAGGGTGGGGTTTTTGGAGGTTTTTTATTTTGTTTATTTATTTTAACTTATCTGTGTTAGGTGAACCCAGGGCCTTGTACATGTTAACTGTGTACTGCACGGCCACGTTGTTAAAGCTTCCTTTAACAATGACTATCTTATATTTGACTGAGGCTAAAGTTGAACCCTGAGAAAATACATTGAAATGTATCAGTATTTTACAGTAGAAATATATGCATGTTCAAACAACTAAAATTGTTTATACATATATTGAGTAATTCTTCTCATTCTGTCCTTCAGAAGCTATTCTGTATATTTATAAACACAAGTTTGTTCTTCCCATCCTACAGATAGGTGTTTTATACGAAACAGTTTTATATATATGAATATTAGTTTACTAGGACTACTATAACAAACTACCATAGCCAATGTGGCTTAAATAACAGGAACTGTTTTTCTCACAGCTCTAGACTAGCAGTCACCGTCCAACTGTGGGCAGAGTGGGTTTTTTTTTTTTTTTTTTGGTTTTTCGAGACAGGGTTTCTCTGTGTAGCCCTGGCTGTCCTGGAACTCACTCTGTAGACCAGGCTGGCCTCGAACTCAGAAATCCGCCTGCCTCTGCCCCCCAAGTGCTGGGATTAAAGGCATGCGCCACCACCGCCCAGCTCAGAGTGGGTTTCTAATGCTTAGCTTGCAGGCTGGGCTTTTTCTGTCTTTACAGCATCATCCCTTGCCGAATTGTCTGTTTCCTAATGTGGTGAAACGGCACAGCCAGATAGATTTCAGCACACTGTGACTCCATTTTAACCTGACCACCTTTTAAAGGGCTTCCTCCCTCCTTCCCTTTCTTTTTTTCCCTTCATTTTCTCTTTTTGTTTTGTTTTTTGAGACAGTCTCAACTCAATAGCCCTGACTAACCTGACACTCTAGAGATCCCCCTGCATCTTGCTCACAAACGTTGGGATTGAAGATGTGAACCATCATGCTTGGCAGGGACCTCTTTCTAGGACTTCAACATATGCCTTGGGTAAGGGACACAATCTAGCTCTCTCAGTAGATAGATAAATACTATTGCATAGAGTTACTGTGTCGTGTAGTGGAAATACGAGGTTGAATTATCTGAAGCAACAGTACAAAAGCAGAAACAGGGCTTAGGGGTGTCGCTCAGTGGTAGATTCCCTTACCTAGCATGTGGAAGGTTCTGGGTTTGATGGTCAGCACTCTAGAAAAAAGTTTCAGATGGTTCAGCATAATACTATGGCATTTAATTAATGTCCTTTTGATAAATCTTTTCATGCATTTTCTTCTCAAAATAACTCAAATGACATTGTAATGAATATTCTTGAATAAATGTGGTTTTGTACATATGTGAATATACCTGTAGGGTGAAATTCTTGGAGTTATTGCAGCAAAAGGGAGATAATGTGTTTCTGTGGACCACTTGTGAGCTGATCAAGAAGGAGCTGGCCTGGGGCCTATTCTGCAAACTTTCCTGGCAGGGGCAAGGCTGTGTCAGCAGAAAGACCTGTGTTATGAGACCGGAGGTGGAATGGGGCAGAGTGTGAGGAACTGACTGGTACCCACATCAAGGGAGCTGCATCCAGACCTGAAAAGGATTACTATGTGGCCTCCTCTTTTAGTGTGACAGCTACTAATATACACTCAGATAATTGTTTGCACATATGAGGAGAAATGTCTGATCGACACCACCAGGTGTTAAATGTAGAGGGACATTGGCACTCTATAAGACAGACAGTATTTGGGCAACTGAGTTTTTAAAGAAGCCTTTGAGTTAGTTCTCTTTGAGTTTAGTTATGAGATAAATTTTGAATTGAGGGTATTTGTAGTTCACAGTGACAGGATGAGCAAAGGCTATATATAGTATATCACACTGTTTACAGTGGTTATCTGTGAAGAGTGTAGCAAAGAAACTTTCTCTTTAACTCCATATATTTCTTTATAATTTGAAAGTAGGTTATTTATTTATTTATCTATTTATTTATTTTTATGCTAAGGGCTTGCTTATATAGTTTAAAAATAAAATTCAAAATTGTATTGAGGAAATTATGCTTTTGGCTTATTTCCTCCTGATCCCTCCCCCCATACAGTGTAACTGAGATTCACCATGAAATGCAGTTGTAGCCTGAGAGCAGGAGTTCACTTTCCTTTAACAAGTGTCCTAGCAACTTATCTCCGACATTAGCACCAAACAGGAGGGAAGGAGCCAACAGACGTTTTTAAAAAATGCAAGTTCTCTTTAGGGGCAGAAAAAGTCAGAACTTCAGAAAGACAGCAGTTACATGAAGCAGAAAACAAGCCGACACGTCAACAGGTCCTTTTATTCCCTCTGGGATGTGGACAGCCGCTGCTGGAAACACATGCAGAGGAAGGATTCTTCTCTCTACAACAGGCACCACTGTTCTGCATCTGCAGGACATAAAGGTTGTGCTCTACATAACAGAATTTGGCCAGAGATATTACCCAGTGAAGATGGAGCTGCTAGTTTCCAGAAATACTTGCGATGGTGTTTGCCCCGTGACAAAGCCACTTTAGTGTTTTAGGGCAGAGTGTGTCCTGGTCATTAAGTCACACATGAGTCTATGTCCAGAGATTCTAGGCTGAATAAGTTAAGCCATGTGGAAGTGGAAGAGCACATTCCAGGGAAAGTTCTCTAACCCACAGTGCTGGAGAGGGGCGCTGCAGATGACCACAGAGAGCAAAATTGGCCACAACATTAAGCAGGGTAGTGAGGAAGAGCATGTGTCTATGTAGTGTGGAGCTGTGGTATCATAGCTTTGAGTATTTGGTGAGATGGAGAAATGCTTGTGATCACTATAAAGAAGGACGCAGAGTTGCTCACAGACTACCATTATGGAAAAAGTGGATGCGTAACTTCCGGAAGAATCCACAGTGATTGTTGTTGAAAGATGCAGTAGAATATGTGAATTTCTTTGTTTCCTAGGCATGTATATATGTGTGTGTGTGTGTGTGTGTGTGTGTGTGTGTGTGTAATTTAGTATAAGGAAAAACTAGTAGAGCAAGGTGATCAAAGCAAGTAGAGCTCCTTTTGGTGTAGAGCAGAAAACCTGATGTAAGCCAGAGATGAAAGTTTAGTTGTGGCATAATTTCCATGACTTACACTCTTGTCTAGTAGGGTAAAGCCATTTTGATGGAGGAGGTTTATACTTTGGAAGAGTAAGAGGACAGGGGAGGCAGGATAAGGCACAGGAGAGGGTACTAGGGAATTAATATGACTAAAGTAAGTTATGTGCATGTGAGAAATGTCATAATGAAACCTGTTGCTACATGCAGTCAGTATATACTAATAAAATCTTAGAGATAATACAATGTATATCTATCTGTGTAATCATTCCATAAAACATTTAAAGTAAGTATAAAACATTTTAGAATGCTCTAAATAATAGCAAGCCAGAATTAAGTATTAGAGGCTGAAAATATTGTTTTTAAGTAAGATATTATAACCTTTCTATTTATTTCTCTGTCTGTCTGTCTGTCTGTCTGTCTGTCTGTCTGTCTGTCTTGAGGCAGGGTCTTTCTACTTAGCCCTGGCTGTTCTAGAATTTGCTATATAGACCAAGCTGACCTTGAACTCACAGAGATCCACTTGCCTTTGCCTTCCAAGTGCTAGGATTAAAGATGTGCACCACCACACCTGGTTTGTTAATTCTAAAGACTTATTTTTATTCTCTGTGTATAAGTGTTTTGCCTGAGTGTGCATGTGTGTGGCACTCACAGAGACTAGAGGAGGGCATTGGATGCCCTGGAGCTGTTGTTTTTGTTTTGGTGGTGAGACAGTGTTTGTTTTAGCTCAGCCTTAGTTTACTAGCCAGGCTGCTAGTAGTCAGACAAACAGTGCTTCTCTTGTCTCACCCTCTCTTGTGTTGGCTAATAGGCATGTGTGACCACATTAGGCTCAGTCTCCCCCTTCTTCCCTTCCCTTCCCTTCCCTTCCCTTCCCTTCCCTTCCCTTCCCT
>JANHMN010000011.1:28596143-28643468 GCA_030674055.1 Rhabdomys pumilio
AGAGAGAGAGAGAGAGAGAGAGAGAGAGAGAGAGAGAGAGAGAGAGATGAAGGGGGTGTATTTGTATACCGTGTTCAGTCTCAGTGTCCACTGCAGTGGTTTTACACAGTGGACTAAACATCCTAGTCATCCTTGCAGTCAACCTTAGCACATTTTATCATCCACAAAAGAAACTCCAAACATTACCTGTTTCAGGGAACCTGGTGTCTGAGAACTGGCCACCAAAGGCAGCAAGTGCTGAGGCTGACAGGCCAAAGAAGACCATGAACAGATCCAGGATTTCACAAAGTGCAATTTTTAGTGACATAGAGAGAGGAACCTGCCTTGGGCAGCAAGACAGGAAGAGCCTAGGACAGGTCAGGCAGGAGGGACGGGTTTGAATGCACTAAGTTGTGCAAAGGTAGCCTTCTACCTACCAGAGTGTACCTGGTAATCCTTTTAGAAAAAAGTCCCCCATGCAATTAATATGTCATTTGCTATTTAGGAAACTGTCGAGATACCAGTGACCAGCACAAAATGCTCAGCTGACTGTCTATCTATCCTGTGGTGTCTGTAATTTGTGCCAGTAGCATTTAGTGGACAAAATGGCAAGTCATCAATAGGAAAAATAGATAAAACAGCCAGTGTTAAAGATTCATACACCTATGTTCATGAAGAGGAGCTGACTTCTGAAGAAGTATACACTTATATTAAACTGAGTGTAAACTTGTCACAAGAGAATTCAGCTAATACATCTGTATGAAATCCAGTGGAGGAAACAGAAAGTAATTACCTCAGAAACCAGGAAGGGATTGACTAGGGAAGGCCAAGAAAGAATTCATTGGTGGTAATATCATAGTTTGATGAGGTTTGAATCATAGAAATATGTGCATCTGTCAAAGCTCACTGAATGGTGTACTTAAGATGTCTGCAATTTGTGTGTGTTTTACCTCAAGGTGGAAAAGGTTATAGAAAATGTGGTTTGATGTAGGAGATCTGAGGACCATGTAAGAGTCAAGCCTGGCCTTGACTTGATTCCCAATGATTTTTCTTCCCACGCAAATATAATAACTCATAAATTATTAATATAATGTTTTAGCATCTGTCTTTAAAAATTCATGGCACTTTAACTATTTTAAGAAGTATGTTTCTTTAGTCCTGTAAATATTGTATTTAAAATGCCATGTGAGCTGGATGTGTGACTTAGGGGTCTAAGGCCCTGCATTATTTAACCCCAGTGCCAAGAGGAGTAGAAAAGCCATGTATTCTTTGGTAGGTTAATTGGTAAGTAGACAAAGATTTGTGATAATGTAGTCTTTTATTCTGGTTATTTTTTAACATACGGAATGTAAATTTGGGTGGGTGGAGAGATGGCTCAGTCAGTAAGGTGCTTGTTATAAGCATGGGGACTGGCATTCACATCACCAGCACCCATGTCAACGCCAGGCATGAGACACCTACCTGTAATTCCAGTGCTGAGCGGGGAGAGGCAGGGATACCTCTGGGGCCCTGCTACTCAGCCAGCTAGCCAAACCAGTGACCTTAAGTTTCAGTGTCTGTCTATCAATTCCTAGGTCCTCACTTCTGTCTCTCTGACAGGTGTTCACTAGATAACCCTAGCTTACCTAGAATTGATAATCCTCCTGCCTCAGCTTCCTCAATGCTGTGATTACATCCATGTACCACCATAACAGATTGTGTATTCTCCTATTTTTCTGAAGTTATTTGTCAGGTCCAGATTTGTGTGTGTGTGTGTGTGTGTGTGTGTGTGTGTGTGTGTATGTGTGTGTGTGTATGTGTGAATTTTCGTGGAGTTTTTAAGTATAGAATCATGTCATCTACAAATAGAAATAATTTAACTTTTTCCTTTCTAGTAGATATCCTTCTAGATCTTTTTGAGAGCATATGTACATATGTATCATATGTATGTATGTATGTATGTATGTATATATGTATGTATGTATGTAGATTTGTGTGCATGTGTGGGAGCATGTATACATACCTGTTCATGTACATATGAAGATCAGAGGTTGGCTTTGAGTGTCTTCCTCCATCACCTTTGACCTTATATTTTTAAGATAGGGTCTCTCATTGAACTGGGAGCTCATTATTTCAGCTGAGTTTGCTGACCAGTGAGCCTCTGGGATCTGTCTCCATTATGCTGGGGTTACAAGCGTGTACTGATCAACCCAGCTTTTTTTTTTTTTTTTTAAATGTGAGTGCTGAGGATCTGAGCTTGGGTCCTTATGTTTATACAGCAAGCCCCTTGCCCACTGAGCCACTTCCCCAAACCCTAGTTTTAAGTTTTTGGAGAAGCCTCCACATTGATTTACATAGTGGCTAGTTTACAATCCCTTAAATAGCATTTTTATTAAAATAAGCAACAGTGGAAGAATATATATATATATATATATATATATATATATATATATATATATATATATATATCTCCATCCCATTCTTGGGCATATATCCAAAGGATTGTGTTGGCTATAAAGAGATACTTGCCCGTCCTTGTTTGTTGGTATTCTCTTCACAATAGTAAGGATATAAAACCAGCCCAGATGTCCATCAACAGATGAATGAATAATGTAGTCTCACACACACACACACCATAGAATTATATTCTGTTGTAAAAAAAATTAAGTTAGGAAATATGCAGGAAATGAGTGGAAATGAAAAATATTATTTTTAAGTAAGGTAACCTAGACTCAGAAACATAAATCCCACATGCCCTCTCTTAGCTGTGGACCCATAGACATGAAACACACAGACAGAAAGCACAATGAGATAATTCTTATTATCTAAGCTTGGTAAACATTACCTTAAAATAGAGCTAAGGTTCTCAGAGCATAAAGAAAGAGAAGAAAGGAGAAAGGTGTCTCCCAAGAAGATTTAGAATCTAGGCCCTCCACTCCTTCCTCTCCTGTGGGTCTGGCACAGAGCTGTGGAGTGTCTTTGCCCATCCATCCTCATAGGTCTTTAGCCTACCTTCCTAATGCTGAGCAAGTTCTCACTTACTCCTACAAAAAAAGGAGTGGGCAGAGAGCTGGGGAGTGTTTGCTATGGGAGCAAGAGGACCAGAGTTAGACTCCCCCAAACCCACACATATCAGGTGGGCATGGTGTCCTCTGACTATGGAGACAGGGTCTTGAGAGCAGGCAGGCTATGGAGACTAGCCATATTGACAGGAAACCCTGAGTCTCATTGAAAGTCATTGCTGCAAAAAAGACTAAAGCAGAGGGCAACCAAGATAACTGGCATCACCCTTGGATCTCCTCATGCATGCACATTCACACACTCACATGTGCCTACACACTGTGGACACACAACCACACAACACCCATATATAGACATGTGAAGAAGAAATAAAAGTTTAAATAAAGGAAATAAGAAGTGGAAGGAAAGTTAATTTTAGAATTGAAAGTGGGTCTTAATATTAGACATAACATGGAGGTCTTTGGAGATCCCTGGGTGGTAAAAGCCCAAGGGACTGTGAGCATACAGAATTGAGGAGAACATGTGTACATGCCGTCCCATGCCTGTAGGAACCCCCTTTATGGTTTACCCATTGAAGAAAGGCGTTATTCACTTGCTCTCCAGTGGTGAGGAATGGTCAGGGTTATCCTCCTTGCCTCTAAAACTTGCCTGCGTGCTATCAGTTGCCAGCTTCATCTCATGGATACTTGGTGCCTGTAAACACTCATTGGTTTTTCTTTTTTGTAGTAAGAAGAAAACATAACCTATAGAGACCATCTTCTGGCAGAAGATGATAGATTTGAATCAGAAAGAGGAGGTGTTGGAAGCCAGGAATCTAAAGTGAAGAAACTCTGCAAGCCCCTGGGTGAGAAAGAAGGGTCATTTGTGTGCTTGCTTGCTGGCTTGTCCCACGTCACAGTTCCGTGCTTATCCACTACAGCGCTTCTCTAGGCCTTAAACAGCTTCACCAGTGGAAGGAGAGGTGGAACAGGGGCAGGCTGCAGAAGTGAGTTGTTTTTGAAAAACATTGTAAGACCTTTTTTTGTGGTGTGCGCACCCCATGACGTGTGTGGTCAGAAAACAACTTGCAGGACTCGGTTCCTCTTTCTGTGTGTGTTTCGGCATGGAACTCAGATCGTCAGACTTGGTAGCAGACACTTTTACCCACTAAGCCATCTTGCTAGCCCTGGAGATGAATTGTGACTACACGTTCTCCAAAGTCGTATCAGTCAGTGTTTCCTGCCAGCTTCTTGTCTGCCTTCCGTCCTTCTGTCCTCCTCCTTTCTAGGGCTGGGGTTTATTGTAAAATAGAGCGTTTTCTGGGTCCTTCTTGCTTCCAGGCACCGCGCACAGTGTTGTGCCTTCCTGGCGTTACTTCATTCCCTTCTCAAAGCAGCCCAGTTATGTAGAACTGAAGTTCCAAGAATCTTCCCATGACCAAACAGCTAGGCAGTGGTACAACCAAGTTTTAAACCCATGCTTTCTGAGCTTACCTCTCTACTTATTACCTCCCTTCCCTTCCCAGAAGGGGAGACAGGGGAGTGTTGCGTTTATATCTTTTCCCTTGTAGCCCAATAGGTACCCTTCAAAAAAGAGCTTTTGGAGGCCTCTTTTGGAAGGTTCATTGTGTCCTGAGAACATTTTCCCTTTCAGACCATGGAAAATCTGAGAGGAGAAGGAAATCCCCAGTAGTACTGCTGCCCCTGCCCAGCTACACTCCATGTATTAATGTTTCTGCCTCCAGGCTTTTCCCATTTATGTATAGATTCCCCTATAGGACATTGGTTTCTAACCAAGATGTGGTGTATGCCCATAATCCTAACATTCAGGAAGCTGAAGCAGGGGGATAACAAGTTTGAGGCCATCCTGGATGACATAATGAGACTGTCTCAAAAGAGAAAGGGCCAAGAGGAAAAAGAATGAAGGAAGAAAGAGGAAAATCCACTGTCTTCATATAGTTTTCATGCCCATGTTTTAGTGAGTCACCATGGATAACTGAGACGGCACTTGGAAGTTGAAGGAAGCCTAACTCTAGTTTGCATCTGCTACTTAGAACAGTTTGTCCCTTGTTTCTGGAGAGGGATCAGGCAGGGTGTTCTTATCGTTCATGCTGGCCAAGCGTTTACCAGCTTTACCAGTGGCATCTTACTCTGAAGCTCAAGTCAGTTTGGCACCTGTCATGCCACCCAGCTAAACATCTTGAATTATATCTATCTTTTTATCCCTTTGTAGATTCCTATCTCTCACCATGCCAGAGATGACAGAGCATGAGACGCCTAACAAAAAACAGCACAGGTATGTATCCACAGCTCCAAATAATTTCACGTAGGCAGATAAGAAGCAGAGTTAGTTTCCAGTATGTGTGGATGGATAGAAATAGAGTTACTAAAAGAGATTCACATAGCTAAAATGTGTCTGTCTTTATTCTCTCAGAAGCCTGACAAGTAAGAATGGTCATTAGTAGTTAAAACATTGTACCAAATCTATGTCACATGTTTGCTTTCTAAGGACATTTTCACTGGCAGATTGTATTTCTTTTGTAGCTCCTAAAACATTTAGATTGTATTTAATTTGTAACATTATAATCCATTAATGATAATACACATAGCATTACTTTTATTTTCTTATAGCCCCTCTTCTGAGTATCTAGCATTTTAGGCAATGTCTGCCCAGAACTGTATGGCTACTGCTTTTAATAACGTTAAAAGTACTATAGTCTCTTTCCTTACCAAATAGCTATTAGTGAAAGCTAATCCGTTGGTTAATTATGCAAAAAGGGAAAGTCAATGTCTTTAGTAGAAATGTTAAGTAAATATAAGTGTTGGATAACCTGAGTACACAGATGGGACGAAGGCTCGGATGCAGTTGGCACCTAGGTGCTTTTCATAGCACGTTTGCTTTGGTGGGAATCGGGACTCACAGAGCTGCACCTCACGCTGCTCCGCCTCCACTCGCTCTGCCTGCAGCTCCCCCAGCAGTCCACAATGAAATTACATGTTCAAACAGTGATTCTATTCTGAGTGTATGATTTCTGGGTATCAGTAGAGAATTGTTCTTACTTTTTAAAATTATATCTATTAAATGTATTCGAAAGTATCTGCATTAAGGTTTTCATGTCATGATACCCACTAAGTAATTCCTTATTGATGTAATAGATACAATTTTATAATATTTATTTTTATGGGTTATGAAAGTTAAAAAATGCTTTTCAGTTATCTTTCTACTTTTTCAGTTACCTTTGTACTTTTTTGTTTCAGAAAGAAGAACCGAGAGACACACAATGCAGGTACGTGCAGTGACTTGAACTCTGTTGGAATAAATTATGGCATGGCTGATTACAAGTTTTTATGTTGTAAACAGGGAATTATTTGTTACATTTTAGAAAAGGCAACTTTATTGTTTTTATTGACAGAATACTCCCATGGATCTGACTGTATAGCATCTGCTTTGTCGTCTATTTTGGATTTGTTATGAAATTAGAATATTTTGGGGGCTAGTGTTGGAAGGGGTTTCACTCAGGACACTGGGACAATGAAGGTTCTGCACACATTTCAGACGGGCAGCTCCCTGAGGAAGGAAGGCATGAGCAGTGGGCTGTTTGCATGTGGCAGTCTTCCTTCTGAGACAAAGTCTTTGTGGCCTGAAACTCACAGAGATCCACCTGCCTCTGCCTCCTGAGGGCTGACATTACAGGCTTATGCCACTATGCCTAGTGTATGTGGACAATATTAAGTTATATAGACTTCTATCATAGAAACAAATGTATAAAATAAATATGATCTTATCGCTAATCTTAGATTATAGGCCACAGCCAGCCAAGTGTACAGTGTTAATTGTGTCTCCATTTTCACTTTGGCATATTATATAACATTTTATTTTGAGTCAGCCTCACATCTGTGGCTATAGCTATGCATAAGAAGAGGATCTCTGGGAAGATTTTATCTACAAATATACATTGAACACTGGTGGGATGAGTTTATCACCTTTGAAATCCACTCAGATAATAATGAGCACCATTGTTAGAAAACTAAGACTGGCAATCAATTATTAGAAAAGAAGACATTGAAAGATAGCCAAGAGTAATTTACTACTATATGTGTGTGTGTTAATTTTTATTATTTTTAATTATGTGTGTTTGTTTTTACTTTGAGCATCTTATAGAAATTATCTAAACGAACTCTTTTGTATTCTTACTTGTTTTAGAGTTTAAGCATGTCAGTCTGAAATATTCTGGCAGTTAATTAACAAGTTGTCAGTTGCCCCATACTCTAGTTTTCATTTCTGCTGCCATAGTAATATCTCCTCACCAAAAGCAACATAGGGAGGAACAGATTTATCTGGTGTACAATTCCAATTTGCTGTATATTGCTGAAGGAAGCTCAACTCAGGGACTCAAGCAGCAATTCACAAAAGCAAAGAAACAACAAACACATTCTTGCTTGTTTTCAGCTACCTTTCTTTGTTCTTATACCATTCAGGATCTCTACCTAGGGAATGGAGTCGCCTACAATGGACTAGGTCTTACCACATTGATTTGCAGTTAAGACAGTTCCCCATAGGTATGACCACAGCTGCTTCTATTTCATAAAGGCCTAGTCATCATACAGTAGACATTTTAAGGTTCTTAAAATTTAAAGAAAGGTCACATTTGCTAAAACAGAGGCAGCTTTTTGGTAACTCCATGTGTATACTGCATATACACACAGACACACACAGACACAGACACACAGACACACACACACACACAAACATACATAAATAAATACATATAAAAATGAATTTAAAAAATAAGTGTTTATCAATAAATTTTTACTACTTACTTGAATTATAATGAAAAGATGGCCTAATAATAATGCATTGTTAACTTCCTTTTTTATCATTTTTTTGTGTGTATGGGTATTTCACCTGCATGTGTGTCTATGCACCAGCCATGTGCTGAGTGCCCTGGGAAGCTAGAAGATGTTGCTGAATCCCCTTGGACTGAAGTAACAGATGGTTGTGAGCTGCCATGTGGGTGCTAGGAAGCAAACCCTGGTCCTTTGGAAGAGCAGCCAATGTTCAAAGTCACTAATCCATTTTCCAGTCCTTTTTATCATCTTAATGTAGTTATTGTTTATGATTTTCTTTGCAATGCTTATAAAAGTGATACATTTATTTTCAAACATTTGACTTAAAATACTGCATTCTTTGAAACCTTATGTACAACTTTAGTTACAATTGGTAAATAATGATTATTGGTTTAGGATTAAATTTCTTTTCCTGTGTCCATACTAGGCAGGTGCTCTGCCACTGAGCTATAGACCACCCCACCCCCCAGCCTCTTCCACATCTGATTCCTTTATCAACAATTCCTTTGCCCAGGTAAATTGAACAGTTTGGCCTAGTAGTATAAAAGTTGATAATATGTTTTTCCTCTGTCTAGTGGAGAGGCACAGAAAGAAGAAAATCAATGCTGGGATAAACAGAATAGGAGAGCTCATCCCATGCTCCCCTGCTCTGAAACAGGTAGGTACTCCCTCCTCCTCCCTGCTCTGAAACAGGTAGATGCTCCCTCCTCCCTGCTCTGAAACAGGTAGGTGCTCCCTCCTCCCTGCTCTGAAACAGGTAGGTGCTCCCTCCTCCCCCCTACTCTGAAACAGTCCAGTGTTCTGTGTTTATCTCCCCACACCCCTGAAACATGTAGGCATCTACTGTATTTCCTTTTGCTGCTTGTTAATCTCCTAGTACAGTTTTCTACATGTCAAATGTACCATGCAATTGCCAGACTGTCGCCTTTCTAAGAGTGGCTAGGGTAGACCCATGGTTAGATTGATAGGAGCTACTGTATTTCCTAGCATTGCTCTCCAGTCATTAATGTTCTTTATGCTTTTAACATTCTTACCTAGAGGCTTTCAGGATTGTTAACTTGTTTCTCATGCTCTCTACACATGCTCCATCTTCGTTATTCTTCTGCATCAGCATCCTCACTGTTGGAATTACAAGTGTGTATCACTACATCTGGCCTCTACATTGCCTGTCCACTCCAGTTAGTACTTGTAAATCTTAGTTTAATGCATTATACTTTTCCCTAATGGAGGTCATTTTGGGTTTTTTTTAAAAAGTGAGGATAAAACAGAGGATCATTGAGCACAAAACAAATAATTCAACTTATATGGAATCATGAAAAACTAGAAGAAAATTGATATCTCACTTTCTGGTTATGGCCACTAATAAAGTGCTACACATCTGTGTAGACATGGCCTTACCGGCGTGTGTCAGCTCTGGTTTGGAGACCGGCTTCCTCCAGCTTCCTCACTTTCCCTAGTCGCACATACTGAACACTTGGTTCAGACCAGTGTCTCACACCATCACCTCTCTTTAGTGGTATATAGAATTCTTTGACAGCAGCATAGAAGAACTTGTAATAACTTTTAAACTAACTTTAATTAAATCATCTATATAAAATAAATATGTGTACATAGTAAAAATATCAAAACAATAAGCATTAACATTCTTCCTGCTTTCTAGCCTTAATACAACTTTGATAGACAACCATTCTCAGCTGTTTTCTTTTGATATTTAGTTTTACATTTCTTAGTGTTCTGTATCCTTTTTAGACTTATAAAATTGTGTGTGTATGGGGGGGGGGGCTATACCGATGTGAAGGCCAGAGGAGGACATGGGATGTCTTCCTTTACCACTCTACATATTTTAAAAATCTAGTGCTTTTATGAATTCTTTGAGAATTTCATTCAGCACACAATACTTCGATCATATTCACCCTTAACTCCTTCCCAACTCCTCCTCGTTCTACTTCCTCCCCGACATCGTACCCTCTTTGTTTTTTCTAATACCCCATTGGGTCCAGTTTGTGCTGTCTCTGCACTCATGGGTGTGGGATCACCCATGGGTCAGCTCATTCCCCCCCTTAATTACGTTGCAGAGGACCACCCAGCTCTCTGATATGCCCGTTCCCACCCCACAATACTGGTGCTACCTGTAGGGGTAGCCTTGCCTGGCTTCTTATGTGGGTTCTGGGATTTGAACTCAGGTCTTCATGCTTACACAGCAGGAACTCTTACCCAGCGGGTGTCTCTTCAGTCATGTGTACTTACTTTTTAATTCTTCACACGTGTTCAGTGAAATCTCAGTGCACTTTTCTAGATTTTCAGATTGCTACATGACTTCTCTTTTGCCTTTTTCCCTGTCTGAGACTTTAAAACTTTCAGTCCTTTGTTTTTAATCTTAACCAGTCATTCTCTTCTTTTATATAGTTTATAAAGTTTTTCTTATTCTGTTTACTCCACCTCATGGCATATGCTTATTTTGTGGATTCTTAACTGTTGTATGGGCTTTCCCAGGAAATTTTCTTCAATTTTTCTGGGGACCCCCCCCCCGCTTCTCTATTTTCCCCTTTCATTTAGGTATTTTGTCTAAATAATAATGTTAAGCCTTTGTATTTAAATGTTTAGTGACATGAATTTTCATTTGTTTGCTTCATACTTGAGAATGAGGTATCCAAAAGCCAGTTCCCGTGCCTTTTTAACTGGAGCTGCTGAAGAACCCTATGGTAGTATGGTTCAATGCAACTGCCCCTCCCCCAGCCCAGGAAATTACTGGCCCTGGTGACTGCCACCAGGATTGCAGCTCTATTTCCTGTTCACAATTCACATGCTTCCTCCAGGATCACTTTGCAAGAAGTGACCAGAGAGATTTGTAGGCCAAGTGTGAGCATTGTGGGGAATGTGTGGGTATGTATGGAAGTGTCTTAAAGATGTCACTGGACCGTTTTCCCTGCGGAGTGGCAAAGGACCCTCCATCTGCCTCTTGGGGACACTCAAGTCATACTAGGGCTGAGGTAGCAGTTCCTGCTACCCATTTGGTACATGGCCAGGACTAGTTTGTTGGTGCTGTTCCCCCAACTTTCCAAGCCTCAGTTTCCTACTTTCAAGTGAAAACAAATCTACATCGTGCTGTGCACCATCTGAGCTCCAGCAGCTCTTGGAGCTGGGTCTGAACATGTGCATGGACTGTACTTAGTGTCATGGGCAGCCTCATCCTCTGCCTGGGATATACTGAGGAGCTCTCTTGAGGCAGTGCTGTGGGAGAAAAGTTTACTATAATGGAAGAGACCCGGTGGACAGGCCTATCCAGTAACTAGTACCCAAGCCTGTGCCTGCTTAGAATTCTTTCATTATGGAGCTAGCCTGGCTTTCTAGATACAACCTTGAGCCACTCCTCAAATCACAATGCTGGTATGTGTTGGGGGCTGGGGGGTTGGGGTGGGTAATGATTCACTCAGGCACTGGGCCCAACCTTCAAAGATGCTTCCTTGGTGTCTGGTTGCCCTCTCTCTGTCTGAGCATAGAAAGGGAGCCTCAAGCTGGGCCACACAAAGCAATTACACCAAAGGGGTCTCTTCCCACCCTCCAGGACAGATACAACACCAGGTCTCACCCACTCAAATGGACTAAAATTCAACCATCCTGTGTTTCAGCCTGGGGGGATAGAGACCTGTTCTTAACTTTAAGAGACTGGCTTTCTAAGGCAACTGGCTTTAAGATATCTACACATTCCTAACCTCACACCCCTCTTCAAATGAGGAGTCGAGATACTTATTTTAGGGAGAAAGGTTGGAAGGAGAGAATTTACTAATAAAAGAATTAACAGCTTTTTAAAAAGCTGATCAAATACGCTTGAGTTTGGCCCTAACTGTTTTTTGTTTTGTTTTGTTTTCCTCAGGAAAGCATTTGTCAGTCTCTTCCCTGAGAGTAGAAGGAGCCTGTGAGCTTGCTTGCTGGGCTTCTGGGGCTGCTTCAGAGACAGGGCTAGAGGTTCTGGAATTGTAACACACAGCGTGTTGCTTTGCCTTGCTTGACTTGGGAGCTTTGTCTTGACTAGTTGGAACAACTGTCTCTGAGGTGGAAATTTTCTAGTTCAAATTTCAGAGAAAATAAACTTGCTTTGTATGGTTATAGCAGGAAAGAAGTCATCCCGTTGGCTGAGGATATGGGTGTGGGAGGGGCCTGGTATCACTTGCTCCTGGAAGCCTTACTGGCACCCTCCTCCAGTAGGATGGGGGCGCGCCGCGCCCCCCCCCCCCCCCCTGCTTCTCCATGTTGAAACTTGTGGGATGCTTAGGCTGGATCAGCTTGCTTTTTAGGCTGGATCAGCTTGCTTTTTCGAATTGCCTTCCTTGACACTTCAATTTCTTCTCATCCCTACTAAGTGAATTAAATTTCTATAAATGTTTGAGATTTTTTGTTTGCTTAAGTTTTTGTTTTGTTTCGAGTTTTTAAAAGTAAGCTGTCCCCACTTTCAGGAGGCTGAGGCAGAGTGCAGGGGCCTGGCCACTCAGTACATGTTGGAAGCTGCCTAGTAAAATCTTACCTTCTACCTACTCTTGGCTTTCATTTCTGGTTCTTCTAAGTTCTTGAAGAAAGGAAATCATAACCATTTCACTTTTTAGCCACTGAGCTACACCGCCAGCCCCTGTTTTTTTGTTTGTTTGTTTTTGTTTTTAAGTAAAAAAAAAAAAACTTTTCTAGTTTCCTAGGTATGCATATTAGGTCTCTGTAGTAATACTGTTGAAGGAACCCAGAACTGAAGCTTATAGAATCAAACCACTAAGTCACAGCAGTGGCTTGTTGCATAAGAGAGCAACAAAGGCCTGGCGACATTAATACTATGCACATTGGAGTGGACATTAGTCATTCACGGCCACATGCTTAGTAGTCAAAAGAGAGAAACCAGAAGTGACCAGTGGGTAGCTAAAATGCTTCTTAGTAATAAACTGTCAAGTAAAAAAACAGTCATTAGAAAGTCAAGGTCAGATGAGGTCCTTGGGCGTCCTCTATTGTGCCCACCTTATTCCTTTGAGACAGGATCTCTCACTGAACCTGGAGCTCACAGGTTTTTTCATTTTATTTTATGGGTTTTGTTTTTGTTTTTGGCTGGGCTGGCAACCAGCAAGCCCCAGCAGTCCTGTACTCTTTGCTCTTCACCCTCAGCACTGGGGTTACAGGGCCACACATGGAGATTCTAGGGATCCAAATTCAGGGCCTCATGCTTGGGCAGAAAGCACTGTTACCCACCAAGCCACTCCCCAGCAGCTCTGTCTGGGTTTTTAAAGAATAAATTGGGGTAGATTATTTCTGGAAGGATATGCAACTTCACAATGATTATGTCTAGGACAAGATTTAGAGAGCAAGAGCAGAGAGAAATGGTACTTTTCAGTGTTTATCCCTTCATATTATTTACATTTTTGCCATATGCACATACTGGTTTTGTTCTCTGTGTGTATGTTTATGTGCTGTGTGCAGATGTGCTGTGTACACACACGTAGAAACAGGGATCCATGTTAGCTGTCCTCTTTGGTTACATTCCACTCTATTTTTTTGAAACTTGCTCTTATACTGAACCTAGAGTTCAATGATTCAGCTAAACTATCTGACTAGTGAGCTCCAGAGATCTGCCTATCGCTGTCTCCCCAGTGGTAAGATTATAGACATGAATGCCGTGCCCCATGTTGGTGATCTGAACTCAGATCCTCACACTTGCATGCAAGTACTTTCCTGACTGACCCATCTTCCAGTCCCCACATTATGTTTTTAAAGTCTATTAAGACCATGTCACTAGAGAGATGGTGTGCTGCTCTTGGAGAGCACCCAGGTCTGTTTTCAGCACCCAGGTCAGGTGGTCCACAACACCTGTGACTCCAGCATCTAGGGATCCAGTCTCCTCGTCTGAATTCTGTAGGCACCTGCACATGGTACTTTCTCCCACACGAAAGAACTCATATGCACATAGTTAGAAATATAAAATAAGCCTTCAAAAATGTTAAGAATAAAGAAGTGCTTTGATATAAAATATAACCTTAAAAGAAGTTTAGAAATGGGATATAGTGAGAGCATGGCACCAAAACTCAGTCAAGTGATGCTCCTTTCTCAGTCCAGTTTTTAGGGTACTCTGAGGTTATGGTTATCAGGGCAGTAATACTGAGAAGGCCCTCCCTCTGTGGCCTTCTTTCCAGTTAGTCTTTTCAGAATGCCTCATCCTTCTGCCTGTCTTCGCAGCACACACCAAGGTCATCGCTACTTGAGTGCCTTTGCTTTCTTTCTGTGCCTGTGATCTGCATCTCTTCCTCCAGATAGCCTCAGGGGATGCTTTGCCCTCTCCAGGTTTTACTTGGGTGTTACTTTACTGAGAGCTTCCAAAGCTCCCTCTTCAAAAGCAATTAAGAGAGTGTCTCAGGACAGGCCCCGTAACAAAGTATCGTGGATCCAGTGACTTAACAACAACAGAAAACCTTAACCTGGTAGTTGTGGAGCTGAGCAGTCCAAAACAAAGATTCCAACCCTTGGACTGTACAGTTTAAGTAGGCACTACTCTTGCAGATGACCTAAGCTTGGTTCCCAGCACCGCTGTCAGGCCTCGTGAAACCTCCTGTAACTCCAGACCACTGGGATTCAACACCTCCAGCCTCCTTAGGCACTCACGTGCATAAACCCACCCAGAAACACAAAGATCATTAAAAATAATAAGATCTTTAAGTTTTTTTTTTTAAATTTATTATATGTAAGTACACTGTAGCTGTCTTCAGATACCCCATAAGAGAGCATCAGATCTCATAACTGGTGGTTGTGAGCCACCATGTGATTGCTGGGATTTGAACTCAAGATCTCCGGAAGAGCAGTCAGTGCTCTTAACCACTGAACCATCTCTCCAGCCCATTATAAGATCTTTTAAAAAAATAAATAAAAATTTTCTAGTCCTAATTATGTACAGAGAGAAAGATCACCACACTTCTCATTTCCAACCTTCTCTTCATATAAGGATGCTGACCTGCAGGAGCAATGTTAACTGCTGAGCCATCTCGCCATCTCTTTCTTCTTGTGACGGTGCTTAATCCCATTCAGGAGGGTAGAGCCCTCTCAGACGTCAGCTCCAAATACCAGTACATTACAGATCAGAAGTTGTACATGTAAATTTGGCAGAGTGTCACAAATGTTCAGTTCACACACTGCCATGGCCAGGCTCCTTCTGTAGCCTCCTTGATTTTCCTTTGTACTGCTTCTTGTGTCATGCAAAAATCTGTTCGCACAATTTTGTGTGTTGTGACTTTTTTGTTTTGTTTTGTTTTGTTTTGTTTTTTTACTTTAATGGGGTGTGTGTGTGTGTGTGTGTGTGTGTGTGTGTGTGTGTGCGCGCGTGTGCGCGCCAATCATTCTTCAAAGCATTTTGGCTTTATTTGTACCATGTATGCAGGCATGCATGTGTATGTGGGTGTACTTGCATGTGCATGTACATGTGAAGGCCAGAGTACACTTCCGGTGCCGTCCCTTCTGGCATGTCTTTACTTTTTTTTACTTCTTAGATTAGTTGGCCTAGAATCAGTGTAGATAGGCTGCTTTTGAACTGAGAAAGCTGCTTGCTTCTGCCTCCTAAGTGCTAGAATTAAAGATGTGGGCAACCACATCCATGCCTTCCACCTTACTTCTTGAGATAGGATCTCTCACTGGCGAATTTCGTATTTAATTTGTATTTTAAAAAGTTATGTATCACATGTGATAAGGTTATCACATTTTACATATATTCTTACAGGTTTTACCTTTTAATGAAATGTTGAAATTGTCACTTTTCTTTTGCAGAGCAAGAACATGATCCTGGACCAAGCCTTTAAGTACATAACAGAACTGAAGCGGCAAAATGATGAACTCCTGCTCAACGGAGGGAGCAGTGAACAAGGTGGAGACTTGCCGAGTCTTGCTGTCTCCTGTTTGTGTTACAGTGACATGCATTGAGGACATGGAAAGCTCCCCTAACCCTCAGATCAGAATAGGCTTGCCTTCAAGCATCACAAGAGAATAGCATTGCAAATGAGATCATTGTAGCTGAACTCCTTCCTCTTCCTCTGTGGTTGATTTTCATCTTATACAAACACATAACTTCAGCGCTGATTACTTCTGTGTATTTCATGTTTGTCTAAGTCATGAAACTAATAGTGTTAAATCTCCTCTGCTCCACTTGGATCTTGCAGTCAGGAGACTCTCAGAAGATGGCTCACAGAGGAGCTGTGTTTGTGGTAACTTGTAAACAAGATTAGAGGATAGATCTGGGCCAAGTATTGACTCAGAAGACCAAAGTGTTCACTTCATAATTGTTTGCATTAGTATAAAGTACATATTGAATTTCCAGGTCATTTAGTATACTTGATTTCTAGGTATAACTTTTTGTGCTGTGGGTTCTGAGTTTCCCAACAGCATTGGTGAGAAGCTGAAAGGAAACACTCCAGACCAGTGTAAAGCTCAGGGTGGAAGGCCAGTTGAGTGGCCATTTATTATGACCACTGAAAAGTGGCTCTGAAAAGAACAGAGGGTTTCCTTAAAAGGAGTAGTAGACCACTTTAAAAGGAACAATATTTTACTAATGTTGGACAGTGCTGGGCCACACTGCTTGTACTGGGCAAGAATAGTATTGAAAATCCTTTCAGGAAGGCAGCATTCAGAATTCTTCCTTACATTCAGTTAAAAAGCTGCTTTCCTGAGTCAGCTCTCTCTTATGGGTGCTTCCATCAGACAGCTAGATATATTGGTATTTGGAACATTGTGAAGTTCTCCACAAGATGCTTTGAGGCTAGAATGATCTTCAGACTTTTCCAGTGAAAGCTCCTTTGCCTGAGAACACAAGGCTAGGCCAAGCAAGTCACCTTAGTGAAAAGGGAAGCTAATGACAAACTACCAGGCACATGTGGTTCGGAAAAGGTCTAGCAACCAGGTCAGGGTGGGGCTGAATACGGAACAGCTTCAATGGTTCTCTTGTCATCTCTGTTGTGATCATGGGTTCTTGGGTTCTTTCTGTGCATATTTTCTATCCATTACCTGATCCCTGTATTGTTTGTTGTTGTTCCTTTGGTAAAGGATAGTTTGTTTTATTTAATATAGAGTAGAGGACAGCACCTTCTCAGGGATCAACAATGGCCAAAGGAACCATTCCTGTAGAACACACTCAAAGGCTGAAGGCAGACAGTGGTCAAGGAGACCACTGTTCCAATCTGTACTGGAGGCATGCTTTATACTAAGGTCTATAGAAGAGACAACTTTCCCTTCAGACCATACTCCTGTCTAAGAGATTCACATGCCCATTTGGTCTAATGAGGGGGACAGTAAAACTTCTAGCCAGATAGTAATCTTACAAAGTTACACACACACACACACACACACACACACACACACACACACACACACACCATTATAGTAGTGATCTTATCGTTAGTTCAGAATGTCGTGTCTTCACCCTGGGCTACAGATATGCCATAGATCCCATCCCTTTGACTAGTCATCAGAGCCTGAAGTTCTGGTCTTTGTTTAAAACCTGCTGGTTGTGAGAGGGGCTCATCCCAATGACCTCCAAGCCTGCCAATACCTACCTACCTGCTTCACATTACCTCCTCAAGAGATGAGACCCTAAAGTCAGTTAGGTGTTTGGCATCTAGACAGTCTGACTGCTTAGGGCTGTGGTGAGTGTAGGAGGATTTAAGGCTTCTGTTCTTGCTGACTTTGAGCTCTATAGACTTAGATTGCTGCAGGACCATCTGAGGATGAATTGACTAAATAAGAGGAGAAAAAAATTGAGACAGTAGGCACACAAGGTCCAAGACAAATATAATCACCACTAAGATTATAAGTATAATAACTATGAAAATTTAAAGGTCCAATTCCAAAGCCATTTGCCAAAAGGGATGCTAGTGTTGGCTTGGTTTAAACCTGGTCTTGTCAGTCAGATGGAGCATTGGCAGAATTAAGAATTATGCCAGTCAGCCTTGATAATAGCACAAGTGTCCTCCATGAGTCGCTGTGAGGATATCTATCTAACATGTCTTGGCCACCTTTGGACTACTACTATGTCAGGCTGCTTTGAAAAATGCTTCACAAATGGATGGATTTGAGCCAAGGCCTAGTTAAGAACTAACTCACAGGGCTACACCTCAGCATTCTGTGTCATGCGATTAAGAGCCTGTCAGTTGTGGTAACCCTACACTTGGAATCCTGAACAAAGAGGCTTTTAGCTTATCAAAGAGCATGCTACCAGGACTAAGTCTGTCTTCCCTTGTTTTATCTGTTAGCTGGGTACTGAAAAGGTTTTGATTCAGAACATTGAGCTTCATACACCATAGGAGATTTTCAGTGGTTGGCCTTTAAAGGTGTGGAGTTTAAAAGGAATTTAAGGGAGCCTTAAGGTACCACTCTAAGAAGAAAACCTTACAGCAGCAGAGTCCTTCTGCATCTGATGGCCTGAGTTGGAATTCAGTGGCTTAGCACATAAAGTTTTCCTTAAGTTGTAATAATTACTGACATTCATCTGTATTTTTACATCTTTATTTCTAATATTTTAGCTGAAGAAATTAAAAAGCTACGGAAACAACTAGAAGAAATCCAAAAAGAAAATGGCCGATATATTGAATTATTGAAAGCAAATGACATATGCTTGTATGATGACCCCACAATCCACTGGAAAGGAAATCTGAAAACCTCAAAGGTGTCTGTTGTTATTCCGAGTGACCAGGTCCAGAAAAACATCATCGTTTATTCCAGCGGGAGCCAGCCTGGGGGAAACAGTCAGGGGACAGCTGTTCAAGGGATAACCTTTAATGTTGGTCACAGCTTGCAAAAGCAAACGGCCAATGTGGTGCCAGTGCAGAGGACCTGTAAGCTTGTGACTCCTGTGTCTATTTCTGGAGTTTACCCTTCTGAAAACAAGCCGTGGCATCAGAACACAGTGTCTGCACTGGCTGCCAACCAGTCTGTTCCCCTTTGTCTTCCCGCTGCCATTTCTGCTCAAAACATTCTTGAAATTTCTAGTTCTGAAAGCCAATCAAGTATGCTTGGTGCCACTGGTGGCTCAGTGGTCACCGTTTCAGTTGGCCCTGACCCTCACCAACATCATTCCTTGAATACATGCCTAAATGATCAGAATGCTTCAGAAAATAACAAGGCACAAGAGAGCCCCAAATCATCAAAGAAAACAGTCGCATGTGTCTCAGGCACCTCCTCCAGCAATTCAGCAGCTGTCCCTGAGGTGCACCATGAAACCAAGTCCAACCGGAGCATGCAAGGCTTCAATGCAGATTCACAAAACACCCTCGTGTCAGTTACCACCACAGTGTGCTCCCAGCCTCCCAGATCTACAGGCGGCTCTTCTCCAGTGAGTGGAAGCAAGACTGCAGACTCAACAAGTACAGCAACAGCCCACGCTGCAGTAGCAAAGAGTAACCTCCCAGTGAGCAGTCTTTCTGCAAATCCTTTGGAGGGTAGTTGGACTCTTTCTTGTTCTCTGCCTTCTTCAAGTGTCAGTGCTTCAGAACTAAAAAACATCAACAGCCTTACCCGAATCTCTTCAGCCGGAAACACACAGACAACATGGACTACATTGCACCTGGCCGGAAACACTATTCAGCCTTTAAGCCAGCCACCATCTTCTGCTGCGACTCCAGCATTAAATGAGTGTGATACCAGCCCTACCCCAAGCAACCACAAGCATGTGGCTACAGGCATCACCCTAAATAATTCCCCTCCAGCAGATGGGCAGCCAGTTGAGCAAGTAGTGGTGACTTTGCCTTCATGTCCACCCTTACCTATGCAACCACTAATTGCCCAGCCACAAGTTAAATCTCAGCCTCCCAAAAATATCCTTCCCTTGAATTCAGCAATGCAAGTGATTCAGATGGCTCAGCCAGTTGGGTCAGGTGTCACTGCAGCTCCAGCTAACCAAAATGTCATCATTCTTCAGCCACCCAGCACAACCCCATGCCCAGCAATGATGAGGGCAGAGGTTTCCAACCAAACAGTAGGTCAACAGATTGTCATCATACAGGCGGCTAATCAGAACCCATTGCCACTCCTCTCTGCTCCCCATTCTGGTCCTGTTCGACTGCCTGTCAATGGAGCCAGTGCTATAGTAGGCTCTCATAATTCAGTGCAAAATGTGCCAGCCCCACAGACTTTTGGAGGGAAGCATCTTGTCCACATATTACCAAGACCATCATCTCTATCCACATCTAACTCAACACAGACTTTCTCTGTTACCATGTCAAACCAACAGCAGCCTCAGACCATTTCTTTAAATGGACAGCTCTTTGCTTTGCAGCCTGTGATGTCCTCATCAGGAACTACAAATCAAAGCCCTATGCAAATTATTCAACCCACCACCAGCGAAGATCCAAATACCAATGTTGCCCTGAACACATTTGGGGCTTTGGCCAGCCTCAATCAAAGCATATCACAGATGGCTGGGCAAAGCTGTGTACAGTTGTCTATTAGCCAGTCTGCTAATCCTCAGACTTCTGCAAACAGTCAAACCAGCTCCGCTAGCTGTGTTTCACTAGCAACAACTGTAGCACCTACCATGACAGCAGATAATTCAGCTACACTATCCACTACTTACAGTCTTGCAACAGCTTCCTCAGCAAACACCGTCACTTGTTTGCCCTCTACCATGAAATCAAAAAGACTGAGCAAGAAGCCAGGTGCCAAGAAACACTTAACAGCTAACAAGCCAGCCTGTCCCCTGAATTCAGTTAGAGATGTGGGCAAAATAGACGGCCCCAGAATTGACAGCTCAGCAGAGCCATCATGTAGTGATGGACTGCTGGATAGCCTCCCTGTTAGCCTATCTTCTGTTGCCGTGTCCCAGGCAAAGAATGTTAGTATTTCTGTTTCACATTCTTTGGACATTCTGAATTCTGAATCAGCAATCCCTGAGTCTGATCCTAAATCTAAGTCCGCAGAAGACTGTAGCTCATCCTCCCAAGAATCTGAAACAAATGAACAACTTGTATTGGCACCAGCAAAACCCAAAGATTCTATTCCCATCTTGCAAGAGACATCTCAGGGTACACCACCATGTTCTGTAGCATTGTCCAATGTTACAAAATCTTGTACTTCAGCCCATGTGTTGACTCCATCTCCTATCGAATCCCAGAGTTTAGTTTCTCAGGTTTCTGGTATGTCATCCACTACAAGCACTTCAAACACTGACTGTATTTCTGAGGTAGAAATTGTGGCAGAACCTTGCCCGGTTCAGCAGGATTCATTGGACACCATGCAAACAGCAGGGCCTTTAAAAGGGCAAGGACTAACTATGTTGCTGTCTGATCTTGCTAAAGAAAAGGACCTTCAGAGGTCATCTCTCTCAGTCCAAATGGACCATCCTGACTTTTCTCCAGAAAGTTCTAAGATAGGTGATTCTAATGTTGATTTGCATCCCAAGCAGGAACTATTACTGATGAGCGATGACAGAGATCCGCCACAGCCCCACTCCTGCCTCCCTGATCAGGAGGTTATTCATGGCTCTTTGCTCACCAGTAGGCAGGCTGACTCTCCAATGTCAACCAGCTCTGGCAGTAGTCGCAGTTTCTCGGTTGCATCCATGCTTCCCGAAACAGCTCGAGAGGATGTGACCAGCAGTACAACAACTAACACATGCGACAGTTGCACCTTTGCAGAGCAAACTGACATCGTGGCCCTTGCTGCAAGAGCTATCTTGGACCAGGAGGGCATTGAGAAGGGAAGGCTTGGCACACAGGCTGATGTGAAGGAGGTTACTCCAAAGCCTTCTGAAACCTCTTTAGAGGCAGACCAGCCCTTTAAACCACAGATCCACAAGGAGACTTGTGCAGGACAGGCAGATCCAACACCAAATGAATTTAACTCTCAGGATTCCGTGGAAGTGACAGTCGATAGACCTCTTGAAAAACCAAGCTGTTCTCTGGGAATTAAAGCATCAAATGCCCCCTTACAGGTGTCAGCCTCTCAGCCACCAAGTCTCACCCATCAGAACAGCATCAGCCATCCTCTGGTCAGCTGCACAGGTTTATCACAGAGCTCAGATCAAACTTGTAACCCTGTGACCGTTAATATGACTGTTTCATCCAGTTCTTACGGCAGCCAGCCTCCTGTGCCCCCTCTGATGACAGAATATCCCCAGGAGCAACTGAACAGCATGACGAGTGCTGTACCAAATCCACAGGTTCAAGAACCGCTTTCAAAGCCCAGTCATGAAAGTCGTAAAGATTCTGCAAAGCGCACCGTACAAGATGATCTTTTACTGTCTTCAGCCAAACGCCAGAAGCATTGTCAGCCAGCCCCTCTCAGACTTGAAAGTCTGCCCCTGATGAGCCGGACTCCAGACAACATTCCTGATCAAACTCAAATGATGGCGAGTCAGATCACCCCCAACTCCTCGAACTCAGTTGTCAGCAACCCAGCACATGGAGATGGCCTTACACGGTTATTCCCACCTGGTAACAACTTTGTGGTTCCTGCATTGAGGCAGACGGATGTTCAGTGTAATTCTCAGCCTTCAGTTGCTGAGCAACAGCAGCAAACCCAGGCAGGTCAACATCTGCAGGCACTGCAGCAGCATGTACCACCTCAAGGAGTGTCTCACCTTCACACCAACCATCTGTACATCAAGCAGCAGCAGCAGCAGCAGCAGCAGCAGCAGCAGCAGCAAGCAGGGCAGTTAAGAGAGAGGCATCACTTGTATCAGCTGCAGCATCACGTACCCCATGCAGATAATGCTGTCCACTCCCAGCCCCATATTGTGCACCAACAGAGAACTCTACAGCAGGAAGTTCAGATGCAGAAGAAAAGGAATCTCGTTCAGGGCACTCCTACAGCTCAGCTGTCCTTACAACCGAAACACCATGGGACTGACCAGTCGAGACCCAAGAGTAGCCAGCCACATCCTCACCATCAACAGCTGCAGCAGCAGCTACAGCAACACTTCGCAAGTTCCCAGCCTGAGAAGAGCTGTGAAAACCCCTCAGCTAGCAGGGGCCGCCATAGCCACCCCCAGAACCATCTCAGTCAGGACGTCCTACGCCAGCAACAGGATGGCCATAGCCATCCCCAGAACCATCTCAGTCAAGACGCTCTACACCAGCAACAGGATGGTGGAAGCAGACAGCAGGGTCCAGCCGTTTCTTCTGACCACGTATCTGGGCATAATCCAATGCAGAGGCTTTTACCATCAAGAGGCTTGGAGCAGCAAATGGTGTCCCAACCAAGTATTGTGACGAGGTCTTCAGACATGACCTGTGCTCCACACAGGCCAGAGAGAAACCGAGTGTCAAGCTACTCTGCTGAAGCACTCATAGGAAAGTCACCTTCTACTTCAGAACAGAGAATGGGGATATCCATTCAGGGTTCCAGGGTTTCAGATCAGCTTGAAATGAGAAGCTATCTTGATGTTCCCAGAAATAAGAGCTTGGCGCTCCATAATATGCAGGGTCGCATGGATCATACTGTCACCTCAGATATCCGCCTTTCTGATTGCCAGACATTCAAACCAGGTGGAGCCAGCCAACAGCCCCAGAGTAATTTTGAAGTACAATCTTCAAGAAACAATGAAATAGGTAACCCTGTGCCATCACTGAGAAGCATGCAGTCCCAGGCTTTTCGAATTAGTCAAAACACTGGCCCACCACCAATAGACCGACAAAAGAGATTATCTTATCCACCAGTTCAGAGCATCCCAACAGGAAATGCTGTCCCACCAAGGGACAGTGAGAATACCTGTCACCAGAGTTTCATGCAGAGTCTGCTTGCGCCTCACCTTGGTGATCAGGTCATTGGGAGTCAAAGGTCCCTCTCAGAACATCCAAGGAATACACAGTGTGGTCCATCTTCAACAATTGAGTATAATTGTCCACCAACTCGTGAAAGTGTTCATATCAGGAGAGAGAGTGAAAGTCAGAATAGAGAGAGTTGTGACATGTCTTTAGGTGCAATTAATCCCAGGAACAGCACTTTGAATATTCCTTTTTCCAGTTCCTCTTCCTCAGGGGATATTCAAGGTCGAAACACAAGTCCCAATGTTTCGGTACAGAAGTCCAACTCCATGAGGATTACTGACAGTCATGGGGCCAAGGGCCACATGAACCCTCCTGTCACATCCAACATGCATGGAGTTGCAAGGCCAACTTTGCCACACCCATCTGTGTCTCATGGGAATGCTGACCAAGGGCCTCCTGTGCGTCAGGCTAACTCTTCAGTTGCCCAGAGATCAAGGCATCCCCTGCAGGACAGCAGTGGTTCCAAAATCCGCCAGCCTGAAAGGAATCGTTCTGGAAATCAAAGACACAGTAATGTCTTTGATCCAAGTCTTCCTCATCTTCCTCTCTCTACTAGTGGCAGTATGATTCTTGGACGGCAACAACCTACTGCAGAGAAGAGAGGAAGTATTGTTCGATTCATGCCTGATAGTCCACAAGTACCTAATGATAATTCGGGGCCTGACCAGCACTCGCTGTCACAGAATTTCGGTTTTCCTTTTATTCCTGAGGGTGGCATGAATCCACCAATAAATACTAATACTTCCTTCATTCCACAGGTTACTCAGCCTAGTGCCACCAGAGCTCCAGCTCTCATCCCAGTGGATCCCCAGAACACTCTACCTTCCTTCTACCCACCATATTCTCCTGCCCACCCTACTCTGTCCAATGACATTTCAATCCCTTATTTTTCTAACCAAATGTTCTCCAATCCTAGCACAGAGAAAGTGAACAGTGGAAGTTTAAACAACCGATTTGGGTCCATTTTATCTCCTCCCAGACCTGTTGGCTTTGCTCAGCCAAGTTTCCCTCTTCTCCCTGAGATGCCACCAATGCACATGGCCAACTCTCACCTATCCAATTTTAATATGACATCATTGTTTCCGGAAATAGCGGCGGCTCTTCCTGATGGCTCAGCAATGTCACCTTTGCTTACCATAGCAAACTCCTCTGCTTCTGACTCTTCCAAGCAGTCCTCAAACAGACCTGCTCACAACATAAGCCATATTTTAGGGCATGATTGCAGTTCAGCTGTTTAAATCCAGAGAGACTAACTGTAAAGGTTTGGGTAAAAATGACAACTATTCTTCTGTGTACACATGTGCATTGAGAGAGCTATGTGGGTATGTGTCTTTGTATTGGATAACCGTTTTTCAGTTTTTCAGTTATAGCTTCAAGGAAGCTATGTCAAGAGAGGATGCATATACTGGGGTTGTCAAAACAATCACCTTTCATTCCTGTGTGATGTACTTTATCTAATCTTAAGTGATTTATCTTTCTAAGCTTGATTTGTAGTCTTTTATTCCCAAGTACTAATCAGGCCGAAGTTGAAGGATCTTGGCACATGCTGGGTGGTAGGAGGGAGCCGAGATTTTAAAGGCAGTTGTTGAGAAATTGTAGATAGTCGAGATGGTTAAATTGCAAATCTGAAAGTAAAAGCAACTTGAAAGAAATCATGATTCATTATAGGTGCTTGCCGATGTCAACATCTAGCAGTTCTGAACCTTGGCAAGTAATGAATTGATAATGAGTTGAATTCCCATAAGTAAAAATATCAGGCAAATAGAGAAAGGAAGTGTTTGATCAGCCTTCGTTCCTGAGCTTTGATAGAGACTTCTTTCTTAATTATAATTTTTAATAAACTACCTAAATTTCATGTCTTGTTCTTCAAAGTAGGGAGCCACATTCTTCTTTAATGTGCCAAGATTCTGCAAAGCAAAAGTCTTCCTTAGACAATGAGCCTTAAAAAATACAAAGCTAAGACAAAATTCAGAAATGTTTTCCACTTAGTACTTGGGTTTTGCATTAGGCCAAAGAATAACAACAGTTGTATTGTGGGTTTCCCTGGTGTCAGTTAGTGACTAGTGTGTCATCAGTTACCTTGATTTAGTATTCTCTCTTCATTCTATTTATTTGGTCTTGAAATACATTCATTTACAGTCACTTAAATGTTAGAACTGCTCAGTAAATGTTGTGTTTAGAAGACACATTTGAGCCTTTCAGATACTTCAGAGTAGAGTTTTAAACTGTCTCAGTCTTTTAATTTGCTGATTATTTATATTAAATATGGCACTGTAAATTACATTATTGTCCTTCATAACAGTTATAATAAGAAAATGAATTCATTATTTTTCTTGTAGGTATGAAATGGTGCTTTACAAAAATACTTTCACTATGTATGTCTGTGTTCATGAGTGAGAGTAGGCGTGGAAATGGCTTTGAAGTAGAGAGACCGGTCCTCACTATTGGAGATGTGTATCATATACGCAGACTACCATGTTGCACACGATCGATTGATGTAATCTTGTCTCAGCTGGAAATGAACAAGTTGGATATGACCGTAGAGCTGCTGTCTGCAAATGGGCAGTTGAGGCTTGCTCTAACGCTCCGGTTCTCACTCCTGACGCTGCACCCCTCTTGTTAACATGGGTAACATGGCTCCTCACGTTGTGCTGACTCCCAACCATGAAATTATTTTCATTGCTACTTTATAGCTGTAATTTTGCTACTGTTATGAATTGTAATGTAAATATGTGATTTCAGATGGTCTTAGGCGACCCCTGTGAAAGAGTTGTTCGACCCCCAAGTGGGTCACAACACGCAGGTTGAAAGCCCTTGTTCTAAAGCATAGGAAAACATACTGTAGGGTTGTTTTTTTAATTTTCTTAAACATTACATCCCAACTGCAGTTCTGCAGCCCCATCCACCTCCCCTCTCGCCCAGATTCAGTCCTCCTCCATTCTCCTAAAAAAATTAAAAATGAAAAAAGAACCAGGCCACCCAGAGCCATGAGCTGAACACAGCATGACAAGTTACACCAAGATCAGTCACAAACCCTCACTTCCAGGTCGGGTGAGGCAACCCAACAGCGAAAAAAAGAGTCCCGCTATAGATATTTTCTTAACCCCAATGAATTAGTAATGAATTTTAAACATATATTGAATCTTGAGAAGTTAAAGCTAAGAAAAAATAGTACTGAATTTTTTTGAAATTGTTTAAACTCATAGCTTTCAATTGTTAAAAACTAAATAGAAGGAGAGGTACACAGAATGAACCCTTTGGCTCTGTGGAAGGAAGCAAGCCCAGGGCCCATCAGAGCAGTTACCACTGAATAATGCCTTTGTAAACACTCAGAAAAAACGTTCCCATATGCCTGGTCACCTGTTTTCACCAAATCCCCTCTTTCTGGTGCCCTTGAAAATCACCCCTCCTGGTGAACTAGGCAAACCTGTGTGTGTTCCCTGCGGGGAGAAGAGAACTTGAGGAGTGCATTACTTAATTCGTGAACACCACAATAGGGAAGCTAGTGAGGGAATGATTGCTTTTAGGCACGAATATTCACCATTTTCTTTGAACTTGAAAGGGCCAATCTGCCAGCTTCACTAAGGGCAGTGTTCTGTATAGCCAGCCAGCCCTGCTCCTCTTGGTGGCTGTCTGCCTTTCACATCTGCATCCTCACATCATGGTGGCTCTTGAGTTCTGAAGGACAGACTTGCTCAGTGTGAACTAAGGTAACATGACGTGGGCAGAGTTCAGGTTTGTGTTGTTTCTGAGACCGGGATCTTGCCATGTTTTCCAGACTGGCCTGGAATCCCTGGGTATAAGCAGGCCTCAGCCTCCTAGGTAGCTGGGACGAGAGGTGCCACCCTGCTGAGAAGCAACACTTGAGACTGCAGCGTGAATCCTAAAGCCTGTTGCTACTTTGGGTTATTTTTGTTTGGTTGACTGACTGCAGCTCAGCTCTGCACTGAGATAGATAGTGCCAGGGCTTTCACAGTGCGAATACTGTACTGTGATGCTGTCTGGTTCTCAGCTTTTTGTGACCATCAGGAGAGAGATGTGAAGGTCTGCAGATAATTTGGCTCCTGCTCACACGTGGCTCTAAATAGATACAGTGTGTATGTGTGTAAGAGATCATTTCATACATGGGCTCAGATGAGAAAGAATTCTCACTGTGCTCCTGCCTGGTTTAAAAGTCTGGGTACCTATCATCTGTGTTGATTATTAAAGCTACATGATCTGGGGAGGAAACATAAATGGTTTCTGTTGATCTAGGCAAAACTTCTGTTGAAATAATGGCAGAAAATGCAGTAAATTCAGTTCTAAGTTTCAGGTTGTCCTCAGCTTGTTAGCACAACTCTATAAAGTGTCTCCACAGATAGCTTTGTAATTTCTGGAAAAACCATGACTACTTCCTAAGTGAGAGTCATTGATTAGATCATTTTGTTCTAACTATTGATCACATAGAATCAGTGAAAGTGCTCGGTTCCTCTCAGCATCCCACAGGAAGTTCTAAAGAAGTGGAGATTTTTAGATTTCTGTGTGTAAACTTCTTCAGTGAGTTTGCTAAATATGTCAATCACAGATGAAGTAAATCCATTTTAATGTTTTAATAGGTCTATAAAAGTTTTATATTTCTTCAGATGTTATAGGTTTGATTTTACTGGAACAGCTCTGAGATGTCAGATGTCACTTCCTCTCTGAGGGGAGGGAAGGATTTCCACAGTGGTGTGATTTTAGAAATCTGAGGGATCCGAACTCTGGGTTGAAAGGTAGAGATGTCTGCTGCAGTCGCAGACACAGATCAGAAGACTGAGGAACTGCAATGAAGGTTAGCCGTTTATGTCAGCCTTTTTAAAGCACACAGTTGTTTTTACATTTTATGGGCTTCTTTTGCCTTATTCTGGCCTTCTAGTATTAACCGTCTCAGAGAGAGGCTAAAACTTACGCTCCACAGAAGATGTAGAAGCATATGGAAACATAAAATACTAAGAAAGGGTTGAGACTTGCTTCTGTGCTGGCTTTACCTTTCTTCACACAGGAACATAGGCTCTTGGGCTCTTTTAGCTGTTCCACGTCAAATAGACAGCAGGCAGCCTGGCCATGTCCCTGGGATAGAGCTCTCTCTTGCATTAGAATGTGATGGCACCATCCTGTTAGATCAGTGTGTAGTAGTGGGGCCCAGGTTTTACCTTTTTGAACCCCCTATGCCTCTTAAAGGACAACAATTCCTCAAAATGTCATTAGTTTAAAGCTTGATTTAAGAGATTTTTGTATGTGAATAACTACATTCCTTGTCTTGGTGGATATTTCCCCTGTGGTGGAAGGAAAGGTAAAGGTGGTACCGAAATGGAATAAATAGCCTTCAGTTCATATCCTCGGCCACCTGGGAGTCACGGCAGTCCTGTCATGTGGGTGCTGACTACCTGGAGGAAGTGTGCCTGTGGCTGTTACATATGTAGGCAACAGTTAGCAATGACCAGAGACTCTAGTGTGGACTTACTTTCTGGTGATTTTGCAATGTGTATATGCAAATTAGTTTCTTTTAGAGATTCCTTTCGAGCTGAATGTTAACATTTTGTTTTTTTCTTTTCCCCAAAGTTCTACCAAAAAGCAAGGTTTTGTGTTTGTTTTGTTTGTTTTTTGCTCAACTGTGCTCTTGTATTCTACTACTGTGCTGAATTCTCCTATAGTGAAATCTAAACTGTTTTTAGTAGCTCCCGTGGGGCTCACCACACTCAGATGGAGCCAGTCCAGACAGGCTGGAAAACCACACCTAGGACTTGGACTCAGAGCTTCTGGTTCTGATGACATGCCTCTGCCCTGGTACTGCACTCTACCTGAAACTGTGCCTCTGATCCTGAGACCAGATCCCAGAACATATCACCCAGCCATCCCTGTGTTGCAGTGAAGGAGCTCCAGGGATGTTCCTGCCGTGTATTCACACACCCCATAGATGACAAAGACAGCTGATACTTCTCACTCTTGCCTTAGCACCCCTGAGCCACCATTGACAAACTCGTCACTGGCGAGTTGTGTAGCTGAACCTGAAACACAGAGCTTGTGTGGCAGGCAGTCCTTCAATGTCCTCATTTCTACATTTGCATAAACTCTACCCGGTTATCTTTCCTTTGGGCACATATATGTTGTCAGGTGCTTCATAAACACGTCACCTTAGGTTGAGAAGATTGGGCAAGTTCTTTTGGATGAGTACATAACCCATTAGATTCCACGAGACATGGATAAACCTCTCTTGTAATGTAGCACACATTGTTTTTTAAAAAAGATGATCTTTAACTTTCTGGGCCCAGTTGTGTGTGTACAGCTGTACATGCAGTATCTAATAGGAAATTAAAGTTCAGCCCGTTTAACTTTGTCTTCACGTTTTCTGAGACATCTCTGCCCTCCTGCTCCTGAAGTCTTAAAGTCATCTTCATCTGCAGGGTCTCTGAGCACAGAGCTTGACGAGAGTGGTGAGTGTGTGGGGTGTTGAACTGTTAGCTTCCAAGAAGGGGCCAGACAGCGTGGCTTAAGATGCTGCAGTCGTGTTACTGTGAAGGAAAATTCTTCCACTTTCAGCAGGGTGTGTGTGTGTGTGTGTGTGCGCGTTCATTTTGGCTTTTTAAAAATGTTGAAAATTGAGGAGAACATGATTACCTTCACAAATTATTTATAGATACACTGGGCGTGATGCTTACTGGAGGCAAGCACCAGGAAACATGAATTTAGTGCTCCGGCCATGTAGTGTGTTGTCTGCGACCCAGCCAGCATCGTGCTGGGCACTGGGTCCTTTAGCTCTGCGACCCAGCCAGCATTGTGCTGGGCACTGGGTCCTTTAGCTCCACATCACCTGCTTTATAACGCTAGTGGGAATGACTTGTTTTGTAATGGATACAGATGTATAATAGGATCAGGACTGACCACATTGTAAATAAGAACGGGCCCTGTTTATTTTGACATCTTTTTACAAAATGCATTGTATTAGAATGTGGATATTCCAAAACATGCTCTTGTTTAAAGTTTTGAAATTTTTATTGTTAAATGTAACATTTCAATGGTTGTAATAATTATTTGTATAGATATGAATATAGTATTTTTATTTAAGAAAATAAACTTTGCAGTTTTTGCATTGTGAATTCTCTCTCTTCCTGCCTATTTCTCTTCAAATCTGCTTGTTTTGCATCTGAAGTAGTGTATTGCTATAGTTTCATCTGTCTGAAAAGATCCCATGACACCTTGCGGTTGGCCTTGTGTTCCTCAGTGTTATACCTCAAGTGAATCAGTTATGATTGGGGCTAAATCGTTAAAAGGGGCAGCACACCTGTACGTTCCTTATAAAAAGTGAGAATTTCACACATGGAAGAGTGTTCAGTGAGGATTCAGTCTTTGGCCTCGACTGTGTTCACAGTGGAAGAAACTAAAGCTTAGACATTTGAGATGAGGGTTGGTATTGGGCTGGAATGGTGGCTTTAGCGGGTGAGAGCATATACAGTTCTTGCAGAGAACCCCATGGCAGGTGACTCACACCACCTGTGACTCCAGCTTCAGGAAGATCTAACAGGCTCTTCTGGCTTCTTCAGGCAGCTGCACCCATCCATATGCATACCCAATATACACATAATTAAAAGTTAAATCTTTTAAAGAAAGTTGGAAGACCACTAACACAGTTGGCTCTAACTCCAGCTCCAGTGGCTCTGTGGTAGTTTCAAATGAGATATCCCCCATCATCTTTGGCATTTAGATGCCTGGTCCCTAGTTGGTGATGCTGTTTGGAGAGGTTTCGGTGGAGGGAAGTTTGTCACTGGAGGTAGACTTTAAGAGTAAAAAGTCTGATGACACACACCTTTAATCTCAGCATCTGGGAGACAGAAGCAGGCAGATCTCTGAATTTGAGACCTGTCTTAAAAAAAAAAAAGTTGGGTATTTTACTATGGCTATATTAACTTAGTTAAAAACTTACAAGCATAATTTACAAGGGAAGACTTAAAAGGGAAAACTGGATTGTACAGTATAAAAATATATAACAAACATGTTATTTTGTGTAAAACTTACATAAACTTTATATTGTTTGGCTTTTGTTTTTTCAGACAGGGTCTCGCTGTGTAGCCCTCACTGACCTGGAACCAACTATCCTGCTTAGCCTCTCTAGTTGTGATCACAAGTACATACCATGATTATAGAAAGTGTAAGGCTCCTAACTAAAACACTTAGTTCTGAACCTGCATTTTTTTTCTTGGCTTTAGAGTGAATGTCAGCTGAAAACCATCCACTCAAATCTTTTCTCTCAAAGTAAATAGCCAGGATTGGCTATGAGGCTATAAGTTTTCAACCCCATCAGAAATTCAGAATGACTGAGTTAACTGAAATTATGGGAAGCACAAAGCAAAGCTTCTAAAACTTAGCCAATTTATAGAGACTGCTGAACACCTGGACAGTCCCTATACTTCAAAACATTGGAGCATCTGATCTTCAGCCTTCTGGCCCAGGATCTTCTGACAGGTCATAGTGATGCAGAATTATTAAGGGCTGATTACTCTGTCTAGGCAGATATAATCAGTCGACTATTCTGCAAGTGCGTCCTTTTCTGGACAGTAATTTGTAGATGGGAAGAGGCAATTCTTGCCCAGTGGCTGTCTCACCACAACTGGAGTAACTCCAAAGATGTTCAATTTCTTCTTAGAATCCAAGACAGGAAGCTGTCAGGAGCAGACAGGTCTCTAATCAAAATGAACATTAATACAGAAATGTTTGTAAAGTCAATTCTGTGGACTTCTGACGTTTTGAAAACCAAATATCCATGTAAGGCAATCTGGACTGTTGTCTGTTAACTCCTCTCCGCTATTTCTAAATAAAATACAGAAAACACCTTAACAATAAACTCAAAGCCCTGAATTTGCTATAGGAGAGATGACAAAAGTTCTGGTTAGTCAACAAAATGATGGACTGGTTATTAGGACTAACTTGTACCTCACTGGTACAAATCAGCATAATTATGCTCTAATTGTATCTTAAGAGAAAAATTTTATTTTAACAGGAAGGGTGATATGTAGGAGGAGCTACGGTGGGAGGAGTACGGAGAGGAAGAGAAGAAGTAAGGAGAGGAGGAGAAGAAGGACAGGAGAAGCTAGGTGATGAGAGAGAGAAAGAGAGAAAGAGGGAAGGGGACATGGAGGCAGGTGTTCACATGTCTCCACCAGTCAAAGATAGTTGATATATCTAGGTTGAGTATTGGGTTACACTTCTGACTGAGCATTACCAAACGTATAAAGCCTTTGATTAACATTTTAAAAAATTGTATAAAAGCAAAAAGGAAAAGGGGGCATGGGATAGGGGTTTTCTAGGGAGGGGAAATGGGGAAAGGGGATGACATCTGAAATGTAAATAAAATATCCAACAAAAAAAAAAGTGTAAGGCTGAGGCATAGCTCTGTAGTAAGTGCATGTGTGACGTACAGGGCCCCAAGTTTGATTATCTATGGATCACTGGATCTATGGATCAGTGTATTGTTTACAGATGGAGTAAAAACAATGCAAAAATACCCCAAATACAGAATAAAAAATACTTAGAAAAAAAGCAGCATGGCATCATATGAAGGAAAAGTATTTCAAAGGTAAGGTGTTCCCTTGCATTGGACAGCAGACACTCAGCAGTCGGTCTCATTTATGCCTGGAGTACCAGGATTCTCTGAGGAGCAGAATTCTCACATGGGGAATTTATCTGATTGGCTTACATGCTGGACTCTTACTCAGTGGGCTGTCTGTTGGAAAAGCCAGGAGCTGCTCAGTCTTAAGTGGCCGTATACCTCAGCAGTCCTGTCTGGTGCTGGAAGGCCATTCTTGGAGAGCCACTAGTCTTTGGTTCACATTGGAAGGCAGAAGAGGCTGGGTCCCAGCGGCAGCAGAGACTAGCAGGAGCAGTGGTGGCAATGGGGTGGATTCACTCACCAGCAAGTGTGAAGGCAGGCAGGCAAAAAGCCACAGCTTTCCCCTAGAACCTCCTTGTGGGTGGATCCCCATCATAGGGTGTCTTCCATGTGGGGGACGGTCTCTCCCCACAGTTAATCATTTTAAGAAATACTCTAGTAGACCTGACCAAAGGAGAGTCTCCTAACTAATTCCAGAGTTTATGAAGTTGACAAGGTTAACCATCACATCTAGTCTTTGTCTTGTCCTGTGCTGACTGTTACCATGACAAGTACCTGAGAAAGCATTTGGAAAGGAGAAAGGATTTGACTTTGGATCATGGGTTCCAGGTTCCACTCTTAAAGTTATCTGGAGCCTTTGTTTTTGGGTCTGTGTTGTGGCAGAACAGTGTGGTACAGCAAAGCTGGTCACTTCATGGTGACCAAGAAGTAGAGAGCAGAGTGACAGACACAAAGGAATCGAGGGCTCACTGGGCTGGAGAGATGACTCAGCAGTTAAAAGCAAGTTATGCTCTTACAGAGGACCCCAGTATGTTTCCCAGCAGCCATGTTGGACAGCTCACAATTGGCTCTAACTCCAGCTCCAGAGGCTCTGCGGTAGTTTGAAATGAGATAGTCCCCCATCATCTTTGGCATTTAGATGCCTGGTCCCTAGTTAGTGATGCTGTTTGGAAAAGTTTCGATGGAGAAAGTATGTCGCTGGAGGCAGGCTTTGAGAGTAAAAAGTCTGGTCTACTTCCAGTCCGCTTTCTTTGCTTCATACCTGATGTAAAGGAAGAGAGCTCTCAGCATCCTGTTCCTGCTGCCGTGTCTGCTGCCTGCTGCCACGCCTCCCAGCCGTGATGAACTCTTACTCCTCTGGAACCGTAAGCCCAAATGAACTGTTCTGTAAGTGGCTTTTGGTCATGGTGTTTTATCACGTAACAGAAAAGTAACTACTGTCTGACAACTTCTGTCGTCTGTGGGCACCTCCATGTACTCATACATGGTTAATTAAGTATAAAACAAAATGTATTTTCAAAAGAAAGATAATAACATCCTTCCAAAGACATAATCTACCTTCTCCAATTAAGTCTTGCCTCCAAGTTTTTCCATCACCTCCAAATAATGCCATCAATCATGACTGTATCAACTAGCAAACCACCTGATTATCAAGTCAGGATCCTCATGTTCCAGTGACTCTCTATGACTGAATCTATCAGCTAATACCAAGCCTGCAATACATGAACAAATATAATAGACATAAAGTATCTATATCATAACAAATGCTAGTATAAAAATATAAGTCATATATAAATATATGGTATATCACATATACATCTATCTATCTATCTATCTATCTATCTATCTATCTATCTATCTATCTATCTATACATACATACATACATAAAATGAGAACCACAAAGGTCTCTTAGGTACCCCAGGAAAGGCATGCACAGAAAGTCAAAGTGCACAATATTTTCATTCTAGCTTCTTAAGAATCGAGATTAAGATGTGATATTCTAGAGCTGGAGAGATGGCTCAGAGGTTAAGAGCATTTGCTGCTCTTCCAGAGGACCTGAGTTCAATTCCCAACACTCACATGGCTTATCACGATGTCTGTAACTCCAATTCTAGTGGATCCATCACCCTCATAGAGAAGTACATGCAGGCAAAGCACCAGTGCACATGAAATAAAAGGTAAATAATAGTTTTTAAAAAGAAATTGGATAGTATGTCCCTGTTCTAAACCAAATTGTGTTGATTTTAGTTGTTGTTTGCATCATTTCTGGACAAACTTAAAAATATTTTGTCATCTTACTATAAATGAAAAATACAATTTTCCAGGGCAGTTATACCCTCTGCTTGAGTTTTGCTGAGATGAAGCCACAACCTTATCAGAGGTAAGGGGAGGACCCAAACACCAATGACAAAGATGGTTTAGCCACTGACTGGACTTACTCTATTGTGTTCATGGGGATGACACAGTCTCAGAGATCCTGCTGGATGAAGTTTGACTCTTGACAACTCTTTGAGTCCCTGATTTTTTTTAAAGATTTTATTTATTTATTTATTTATTTATTTATTTATTTATTTATTTATTTATTTATGTGAGTACACTGCTGCTGTCTTCAGACACACCAGAAGAGAGCATCCCATCTCATTACAGATGGTTGTGATCCACCATGTAGTTGCTGGGAATTGAACTCAGGACCTCTGGAAGAACAATCAGTGCCCTTAACTGAGAAACCATCTTTCCAGGCCCCTGATTTATTTATTTTTTTTAAGTCAGAAAACCCACCACGTCATTCCTTTGCTTTCTCTCCATTTTCAGTTTTGGTTTTGAACCAGCAGACTCCCAGTGATAACCTGAAACTTTATAGCACGTGCATTTTAATTTAAAAGGTGAGTCTTTCGATCTCATCTCTTTGCTAAGTGTAATCACTGAATTTATATATACAGTGAATTTATACAGGCTTTGAAACAGATGCAGCCATTCTTACGTGAGTCCTGCTGTTCCAGTTTGGAGAGCCAAACATTTCCAAAACTTTAGTTTCATTGGCTGACAATCCAAATGGCTTTGTAGGTTCATTGTAACCTGGGTTTCTGTAACAACCACATATGTGTGACGCTCAGATGTTCAGTAGTTATATAGTCCCAGGCTGTGTGCCTTGTGTGTGTAAAAACACACCTAGAAAATGGCTGGATCTTCCTCGTGGTACAGTTTGTGCCTGGTCCGACCTGAGTCACACCTTACTGACTGGAAATTCAGGTTTCTGCAGCAGTCCTTCACCTAATGAACAGTGTTTGCTCTAAGCATCAGTTTTTCAATGTGGAAAATGGGAAGGGTTTCAGGATTTGATCCAGTGATATGTACTCTCTCGGCAGGGTGTCTAATGAATGGATGCTGTCTGAATCATCTGTTCTGCTGCCATTCTGGCTCTGGGATGGAGTCAGGAGTGGAGACCTCAGTTGCCAGTGCTTAGATGCTGTAGTGCTGGAGCAAACTCCAGTCTCATGTTTGCTCTGTAGCAGGAGAGGACCTGGCAATGGCCAAGTCAAGGAGGCATGGCCTTTGTTTATTTGATGATGAATTAAGATGCTCCCAACCCAATATCCCACCCCCTTTAAAAGCTTTGCTCAACACTGGCATTGAAAATGGACATTTCCGCTGGGCAGTGGTGGTGCATGCCTTTAATCCCAGCACTTGGGAGGCAGAGGCAGGCGGATTTCTGAGTTTGAGGCCAGCCTGGTCTACAGAGTGAGTTCCAGGACAGCCGGGGCTACACAGAGAAACCCTGTCTCGAAAAACCAAAAGAAAAAAAAAGTGGGCATTTAATTTTTCTTATGAAATGCTTGATGCCTACTCACAGCATCTTTTACGTGTTAACATCTTCCTGTTCATTTGAAAAGACAGATATTTTCTTGAGGGCATGACATTTCAGGCTGGGAGAAGCCAACGGATGTCAGCTTGCCCGTTAGTCTGCATGTGATACTTCATTCTTCATTCTTTTGCGACACATTCTTACGTAGCCTTGGTTGGCCTAGAACTTGTAACTGAGGTGTCTTAGTTAGTATTCCTATTGCTGCACAGAAAAAAACATGACCAAAAAACAAACCAGGGAGGAAAGGCTTGATTCGGCTTACCTTCCAGATCATATAGTTCATCATTAGAGAACGTCAAGACAGGAACTCTAGTAGGGCTGGAACCTAGAGGCAGGAGCTGATGGAAGGGTGCTGCTTACTGGTTTGCTTTGCATAGCTTTCTTAGCCTGCTTTCATATAGAACTCAGGACTGCCTGTCCAGGGATAGCACCACTCACAATGGGCTGGGCCCTCTTCCATTGGTCACTAATTGAGAAAATGCCTTACAGCTGGATCTCATGGAGGCATTTACTCAACTGAGGCATCTTTTTCTCTGTTGACTCTAGCTTGTGGCAGGTTGACACACAAACCAGTCAGTATACAAGTATAACCTTGAACCTCTTTTCCCAGTGCTGTGGACTGAACCCAAGGTCTAGTGATTGTTATGCAAGTGCTCTATGACTGACCTAAAATTTATAACTCTTAAACTTTGAACTTTTGGTCCCCATCCTTCAACCTCCCAAATGCTGATAATAGTATGCGTCAACTCTGCCCAATTTATGCAGTGCCAGGGCTCAAACCCAGTGCTCCATGCGTACTAAGCAAGCATCCTCATACCTGAGCTACATCACCAGCCTTTCCTATGGTATTTTTAAATACCACCTGGAGTAGCTGCAATCTCTGTACTCAGCTCAGAGGATCCTGAGGTTCTGCCTTTTTTTTCTCTTTAATCTACCTAACAAATTGGGCCTGGAGAGATGGCTCAGTAGTTAAGAGCACTGGCTGCTCTTCCAGAGAACTTGGTTTAATGTCTAGCACCCAGGTTCAATTCCCAGCACCCACATAACAGCTCACAGCTGTCTGTAAAGTTACAGGGGATACGACACCCTCACATAGACATATAGACAGACAGCCATTCAGGCAAAACAGCAAACAGGTTTTAAAGATCTACCTAAGTTAAACCCTCAGCACCAAAAAAGTTTGCTCTTCCTTTGGTCCAGCCACTCTTTCCTAACATTTATATAGTGTTCTCACTAAATGACATTCTGCAAGCTCTCCATTACTGGTCACCAACACTATTGTGCACTGCTATCCAGGAAGTTACACCATTTTCTTCCCTTGTATGTTACCTCTTCATTCTGTCACCCTGAAAGCAATTGAGTTTCCCTCCACGTCCAGCCTTGACTTGCTTATTCTCTTTTTTTGTTTTTGTTTTTGTTTTTTTTTGAGACAGGGTTTCTCTGTGTAGCCCTGGCTGTCCTGGAACTCACTCTGTAGACCAGGCTGGCCTCGAACTCAAAATCTGCCTGTCTCTGCCTCCCAAGTGCTGGGATTAAAGGTGTGTGCCTCCACCACTTGTTGACTTGCTTACTCTCAATGGCTAATTTTGGTTGTCAACTTGACCACATCTGGAGAAAACTATAAGCCCAAGTAGTTGACCATGCCTTTGCAGTCAGAAGACCCACCCTTCTTGTGGAGGTCCACATAAAAGGACATGGGAGAAGGAAGACTTTGCTTTTTGCTTGTTCACTTCACTCTCACTTGCAAGTTCATCTGTCCTGTTCCTGGGGCTTTCCTTTTCTGGTGTTAGAACCCATTTCTTTGGGATTCCAAGGTAGATTGAAGACCCTCTAGGGCTATTACAAGATTCTAGCTCCAGATTTGGGCTGCGGAGACTTCCAGTCTCATGGACTGAACAACTACCAGATTCTCGATCTTTTTGTCTTGCGACAGCCATTGTTGGGCCGCCTGGATCAAAGCCTATAATAGCCTACACACACACACAATTCTCATATGCGTGAGTGTCTTCTATCCAATTTGAGCCCTTTGAGAATCCTGTCTAAATACACTTACCTTCTTGGAATGTTTTAGGCTAAAATGTGTTCCTTCCTCTTAGGCAGTCAGAAAAAAAGTGCCACTAGCTAAGATGTTATGCCTATAGTTTCAGAATTAGGGAAAAGCCCGGAAGACCATGAGTTGAAGACTAGCCTGGGCTACATTGTGAAAGCCATTTCATGGAGGGGTAAAGTGGAAAGGAAAAAAGTTGTTTGAACCAACTTTCAACTGGGTTTCCATTCATCTTCTAGTTGAGTGTTATTTTCCTTCTCTGAGGCATTCCATTCATGTTCTTTTTATATTATTCTAACACTTGAAATTTCTCAGGCATATTTGGAGCCATTTTTAGTGCAAAGTTTATGTCTTTAAGGTTCCTCATTCTTTAAAATCTCCCTTCATCTTCTCCCCATCCACTCTACCACTAGGATCTCAACATGTAGCTAAGGATGGCCCCCACAGGCTCAGATGAGTGTTTAGTCAGCATGTATTGGCACAATTTGAACGGATTAGAAGGATTATGAGGTGCAGTTTTCTTGGAGGAAGTATGTCATTAGGGGTGGACTTGCCAGGCCCAGGGTCTGTTTCCCCTCCCTGATTCTCTGCCTCTGGAGCCAGCTGTAGCTTTCAGCTACTGCTCCAGCACCTACCTGCATGCTACCATGCTTCCTGCCATGATGATGACGGACTAAACCTCCGAAACTGTAAACAAGCCTCCAGTTAAATGCTTTCTCGTTTAAGAATTGGTCGTGATGTCTCTTCACAGCAACAGAACCTTGATTGAGACAAATGCTAAGAATTCTATGAAGCCACTATTTCACTCTTTGCTTACTTAAAATAAATGCAGGGGAGGCTTCTACTTCCGGGTCAAAGCTATGGCGGTGGCAAATTCAAGTCCAGTCAATCCAGTGGTCTTCTTTGACGTCAGCATTGGCGGCCAGGAAGTTGGTCGCATGATGATCGAGCTCTTTGCAGATGTGGTGCCTAAGATGGCAGAGAACTTTAGGCAAATCTGCACTGGAGAGTTCAGAAAAGATGGCATTCCAATGGGATCCAAAGGTAGCACCTTCCACAGAGTCATAAAGGATTTATGATTCAAGGTGGAGATTTTGTTAATGGCGATGGTACTGGAGTTGCCAGTATTTATCAGGGTCCGTTTGCAGATGAAAAGTTTAAACTTAGACACTCGGCTCCAGGCCTGCTTTCCATGGCAAACAGTGGTCCCAGTACAAATGGCTGCCAGTTCTTTATCATGTATTCTAAATGTGATTGGCTGGATGGAAAGCATGTAGTGTTTGGAAAAATCATTAATGGACTTCTCGTGATGAGGAAGATGGAGAATGTTCCCACAGGCCCCAACAACAAGCCCAAACTGCCAGTGGTGATCTCACAATGTGGGGAAATGTAATCTAGACAAGATGGAGCCAAGTCCTCTACTGTTTTGGGGTGACACTCTCCGTTGAGTCTGACAAGCTGGACTGGCCTCTTTGTTTGCTTCCCTGTCTCTACAGTATGGGATCCAGGACCTGGAATTATCACAGATCAGAACCAATAATCCTGTTTAAATTTTGAACTGTAAATAAAATAATTTTTTAATGCAAAAAAAAATTAAAAAATAAACGCAAGGTAACAATTGGTTTCTGATCTGTTTCTCCTTTGGATTATAGATCACAGGATATAACAGTCTCGATGTCTTTTGTCCTTTGGTATGCCCTGGTTCTTCCCACTGCCCAGTCCAAATATTTCCCAATGTTTGAGTGAAATGAATAGAGCAGTAGGAAGAAAATAAAGGTCAATGCACCCCCTAAAAAGATTAGTCTACAAGTTGTCCTGTGTTTGAGAAGGAGAATGAACAAGACTGAATCCACTCTCTTCATGGAAGAGGCCTGCCTGGTACCAGGTGCTCTGTGAAAGTTTGCATAAGCAATACAATAAAATCCACAAAATGCAAGTTGGAGTCTTTCTGGGATGACAATGCTTCATTATCCTCAAATAAGATACTTTGAATCATCTTAGATAACTTTTTGTTTAAAGGATTGAAAGTTTTATTTACAAAGAATATCAAGATTTAGCATAAAGGGACCCAGAGCAAGACATGTAGAGCTGAATACCAGATGTCTCTTCCCTTTTGTGATGGACTTAGAGATGGGCCGCACACCCTTTGTTTAGCCCTGACTGAAGTGTAGTATTGCTTATAGGCCGATGTGGTTAACCATTGTTTACATCCAGTGAAGCTGATGAGCCTTGGGTCACAGAGACTTCACAGAAGCCAAAGGTTATAGGATAGAAGTGAGGAATTTCCTTTTTGAATGTGTATGTATGTCTATAGGGTTATACCATGTGGTGCCTGAGACAGCCGCCCACAGAGGTGTAAAGAGGGTGTCTGATCTTGCTGGATCTGGAATTGCAGATGGATATAAATTGTCCCGCATGGGTGTTATAAAAGCATCTCTCACATTCTAAGAGATGAACTTTTGCTGGAACTCATAACCAGAGCTAATAATATACTTGAGAGTCACTTAAAGCTAAATACTTCTATCCTGCTTTGTACTTCGCCTGCCTGCCTTTCTGAAAACAACATGACAATCAACCTTACTTCCTTGACTTTCCCATGTAATCAGTCAGCTTCTACAACCTAAGCTAATGTATAGCTATACTCTTACGTGATGTAGTCTTCCATGCCCCTGACGCAGAGTAACACATGTGCGTGTGCATATTAGAGTAATAACTGTTAGTAATTGCAAATAGGTTGAGAGCAACCTTATAAAACAAATATCCACCATAAACGTTGAAGACAACATTTAGATATTGCTTGATGGCATTTGTTTGTTAGTTGTCTGGTTCAGTTGGGACGAGTGACTTAATCTTGTAAAACACTATTAAAGATTTCTCTATTAGTAGACACCCATCCAAACTAAAACCACCACGCTAGTGTTCTACTCTAGAAGCTCTGGGGTGCTTGCTAAGTTTGCCTGAATTCATGTGTTAACGACTGAGAACACTTAGCCTTGTTGGTAATGGTGACTTAATAGGGAAGAGACATTAAAACATAGCCCTGGTACGCATTCTGTCTCCTCTGAACAGTGAAAGCAAAGGAAGCAATATGTCTACTTCTCTTCCATGTGGAATCATGGCGAGCCAGGCTTGGCCAGCTTCAGGCTGAGCAAACCATCTGCACTCTGTGTTCTTTCTTCCTTTTGCCAGGAGATGAGTCATGGTGGCTGACTTGACACTTATCTTTCCTTCTAGGACCTTTTCGGGTACCTGAAAGGTTGAGGCTCCCTTTATATAGGCAGAGTCTCCAGTTTGCCTGCTAGTGGGAGCCCTGGGCTGATGGGTAGGAGTGTGTAAGGTACACTACACATAGCAGTCGTCAGATTCCAGTGGTGTCAGGCATTCTAAAGGAAAAAACTGCTGGAGCTTTCTCTCCTTTGAGATGGGTGGAGATGGCTGATGCTGTTTTTAGCCAGATTCTGCACTAAGCCCCAACTTTGGAAACATTAAAGATTTTCAGTTGGAATTAAGAGAAAAATGCAGTGGCAGATGGCAAGAGGGAGCCTAGGGAATGGAGAGGTGATAATCTTGGCTTTGCCTCTGAAGGTCAAGCAACCTCTCAACCCCAGGGTCTCCTGCAGATGAGAGCAGGAAACATGGAGACTACCAGGGAGGATCTGAGAGAAGAGAACAGGGACACTTAAAGGCTTTGTTATTGTGCCACAGCATCCCTGTGGGTGTTAGAAGGTGGGACCTGAGGACCAGCTTTGTGCTGACAACACATATTCCTGGGCCCTTACCATTCTGTGAGCCATGAGCCGTGGAGCTATACAGAGAACCAGAGCCTCGGCAGCTTAACTGAGGTCACACAGCCAGTAGGCTGACATTCACAGACTAAAGGCCTGACGCTGTGATCTCTCTTAGACTTAACAGTGGCTTTCACAAAGGTATCTCTTAGCTGCTGCCTTTCCCCATGGTTTCAGATAGCGTGCCTGTCACTCAGAAGAAGAAACATTTGGGTATTATTTGATTTGCTGACACACGCATTTTGCAAACCCAAAGAACATTCTGCAGGCTGCCTGGAGTTACCAGGGAAGCAGCTGCAACTGTTTTCATCCCCAGTTGCTGGCTCAGGGATTGCCTTTAGTCATGGAAAGTCCCTTCCCCAGATAGACTCCAGTTTTCCATTGGCTTCTCTTGCTGCTAAAATAGAACCAGCCGAATCTCCCAGACATCCAGTGTGAACAGGTGCAGCTGCTGCCCCAGGGTTTGTGAGAGGTGAGAAGATCTCGTATTTTACAGGCACAGTCTCATTCCTCTGGGTGCTGCATCTCTGTTCCACTCCAACTAAGAAGCTCTCTTTACTTCTGAGAGTCCTCAGCCAAGAGTCTCCACACTTCTCTCTCTCTCTCTCTCTCTCTCTCTCTCTCTCTCTCTCCCTTCCCCCCTCTCCCTTCCTTCCTTCCTTCCTTCCTCCTTCCCTCCCCCTTCTCTCTTACCAGCTCACGGCCCTTAACCTTCAGAGTCAGCTTTGCCTTTGCTTTTAAGAGGCAAAGGGCATGAACTTGACAGAGAGTTAGCACAGGCATCGTTTTAGATCCCGAGGCTTCTCCCCTATGGCCTTCCACACTAATGTCCCAGATAAAGCACAATGACCTCCAGCCACAAGATCTGTGCAGTAGAAACAACCAGCAACATGTGACTTGGAAGGTCTATTTTTAAAAGCAGGTTTGGTCTGAGGTTTTTTAGCCTGCTACAAAGAACAGAAATGACCAGGACATGTGTGACATTACAGCACAGGACACAACAGAGCACAGGGAACACAGAGGCACAGTCACCTTCCCTTCTTCCCTCCCCATGGGTCCCTTTCAATTTTCCCGTTTTCATTGACTCTCTGCCCCCAAACAAGCTTCCAAGACAGATAAGTGTATCTTTATATTTATCTGCTCAGGCCACAGGACTGTGTGGACGGACACTGCTGTACACATTTTCATTATTGGGTCCATTTAGGATGTGAAACCAGGGGGACCATTTTGAAAGAATCAGCTCAGGTCAGCCATAAGTAACCAGATTTGAATGTTTTCTCTGTCACTTGTTTGTTTTGTTTTGAGACAGGTCTCATTGTGCAGCCCTAGCTGGCCTGTAGCTCACTCTGTAGACCAGATTGGACTTGAACTCATAGACCCACCTCCCTCTGCCTGTGCTGGGATTAAGGGCATGAACCACAAAACCTCACTTGTTTGGAACTTTTTTTTAAAAAAGATGTTTGACTAGGACAGCCCTCTGATTGATAGCCTTCATATGACCCACGGAGGGCAACAAGTTTTGAAATAACGAAGAATAACAGAAATTGTGAACATGAGACCATTTTGGAAAGAAAGACTGCATAAAATTCTTCATGGAAATTATCTTTGCATTTTTAAAATCAGGAAAAGCTAGCTGTTCAGACTTCCAAAGCACACGTTCGAACACAGATATTTGAGAGAAAGAATGATAGTTTTTTTAAAAAGAGGAATGCCTGATCCATTTTCTTACTAACTGTTCAAGAAAGCATTGGGTGAGGAGTGACGTCAATTTCACAAGCAAGTAGGCATGTGTGCACACACTTGTGTGTCTATTTTCTGTTGGCATCATACCACACACAACCAGGAAGCCTGGTCCAAATGGGGCTTCTCACAGGGTTTGGCAGATGACATGAGAGAAGAAAGCTAGAACACTGTGCTTTTTTACATCCTCCTGGGGGACAGAGTCAGAATGGGATACAGTAAGAGGTGACTGGATTAGCCGTGACCTCTGTGACTCAACTGGTGGTGGTGGGAGGAGCATGCGTCCATCCTAAGTTACTGCTGAGAACTTTACACAGGTAGTCTGGATCCTGTGACATAAGTGACAGGCTCAGTTGTGGAGGATACCGGGGTAATGGCGCTGGGGAATACTTATTCCACGAAAAGGCTGTATAGGCACAAATTGAGCGGTGTGTCTGGGGGCCATCAAGCACGGTTGCTTTGTTGAATTTGCTCCAGGATCCCAAGTCATTAAAGTGAATGCTGCCTGTCTGATGCTCAGCTACTAAGCACTGTCCATCATTTCTCCTGCTGAGAAAGAAAGCACTTCTCCATTTGTGTCCATCTTGGAGCCGTTAGAAGTCTATGGAGAAAGAGGGATCTTCTAAGAAGGCAGCATCAGAGTGCAGAGTCAACATCCATTGGTGAGATGAAGACATGAAGAAATAGGTAATCACCCAGGCCTTGGGTCCAACAAAGGTGATCTGTTCAGAAGTGTGTATGTCAAAGTCCCATCCAGAGCATTGCCAGCAGTGCCAGAAATTCAAGCTAAAAGGTGACATAGCTTGAGTAACTAGAATGTCTGTCCCCAGTCGGGTGGGAACTTGGTCCCGTTTCTGCACCATATTCTGAGGAATCTGGTCCTCTGAGGGCCACAGGAGAATGAGATAGTGCTTTGGCCTTCTAGAGCAGCAGGTGTCTCAGAGGTGTGGAAATGGCCACACACAAGGTTCTAGGTGGGAGGTCTGAGTAGCTGGTTTCTCTGGCCAATCTCAGTGAGGATGGGAGGGGCCAAGCAGGTAAGCTGGCCCGATGCAATTTGTGTCTAGACAACAGAGGTTCTTGCAAACAGAGGTTCTTGAGCCTCCTGGCTCTGTCTCTGTGCACAACAGGCCTTCCCTTCTACCATTCTTCTTGAGGTTTAGCTCAGCCCCAAGCTCTTCCTGTGTGAATGCACACACCATTGACTCCCCTGAGGCAGGTGGAGCATCTGGCAGTAGTCAAGCTGCTGCATTCACCATGTTTTCCACAAAACAGCACCAAGGTGGGTTGCTCCTTCTTCCCCCTGTGATGCTGGGGCTCAGAAGACGGGGATCTGGTCTCTGCGGACCACATCCAGGTCATCATCCAAAGTCAACAACACCTGAAGTGAGAGACGGAGATGGAAGGGAACGTAAGTCCTGGCCACACTAAGTCCCTGCTTCTCTTCATGTCTCCCACAGACTGAAGCCCACATATCTCCTAAGTTGGTCTCATATTTTTAGCAGTGATCCTCACTGCCTTGTTTTTAACCCGGGTTTGCCGTTACTAAAGTATAGCTCATTTATCAAGTTATTTAAATACTCATGAAGAGGGATCTCCTATGCTATTCTTGATGCTAGAGACATGGCTGGTGGTGGGAGCAGCACCTACCCTCTGCCCTGGAGCTCCCATTCACGAAAGGATCTTAAACAGGAAGAAGGCATGGGAGGCAGAATGCAGTGTATTTCACAGTCGTATGTGTGAGGGTTAAAATTAAACTAGGGAGTAGGTATTGGGAGCTTGGTGCAAAGAATGGCAAAATACTTGGTAAGGTGGCCTGGGTAGTCATTGTTTAGACGGTGACCAAGGGACATGAAGCACAGCAACCACTGTACAAGAAGAGAAGGAGGAAGGATTTTAGGAGCCACGGGGATTGAGGACTCCACAAAAACACGACCCACGGAATCAACTAAGTAGGGTTCATAGGAGCTCACAGACACCCTGTGTGGATCTGACCTAGACCCTCAGCATATATGTTATGGTTCTTGTAGGGTCACTAACAAGAGAGTGGGTATCTCTGACTCTTTTGTGTGCTTAGAACCCTTTTCCTCCTACGTGTCACATAATCCAACCTTGATATGAATGAAGGTTTGTGCCTAGTCTTGTGTAACTTATTATTCCATGTTCAGTTAATATCCCTGGAAGGCCTGCTCTTTTTTGAGGGGTTGGAGATAGAGAAAGGGTGAATCTAGAGGAGAGGATGAGGAAGGGTGGATGTGACTGGGAGGAGTGGGAGAAGGAGGAACTGTAGTTGGAATGTAATTTATGTAAAGAATAAAAATTTAAAAATGAAGTAAGGAAGAAAGAAGAAGTAAATGGAGGAAGATGAGGAGGAGGAAGAGGAGGAGAGAGACAGAAGGGGGAACCATTTCTGTTCTGCTTCAATTCCCGCCCCATACAGAACCACTAACTCCATTTTGTTATCTTTTGTCCCCTTATCAGGAAAGTCCAAGTGTCAAGAAGAGTGGCTGAACTTCCCACACTGGCCACTAGAGGGAAGCCCTGCTTTACTTTTGTGATTGCTGGGCTGACCTCAGAGGGCTTGAAGCCATCTGCAGTGGCAATCCAGTTATCACCCCAGCCTGTGTTCAGGTACCACAGACATTTAACTAGGAGGAGAGGTAGGACTAAATGCTGACGGTGGTCATCTTATGCAAGCATACCTACTCATGGATTCTGAGAAGGGACACAAGCAAACCCCAGGGACGGTAGGTTTGTAGTGTGCTCATTAGGTGGCTTCTCTGAGCTTATCTAGGAGCTTAATCTTCACAAAATACACAGTGAGACTAGAGAAAGAGAAAGAAGAGATCCTATCATGAGAAGGAAGTCTATGGATGAGAATTAGTGAATCTGCCCTAAGTGGTTTCTGGGGGGGG
>JANHMN010000011.1:28643478-28665072 GCA_030674055.1 Rhabdomys pumilio
CACACACACACACACACACACACACACACAGGTTTTCTTAAGAGCCATATGGGAATGATCCTTTTGGGGGAAGACACAAATGAATAATGACCAGTGAGTCGATGCGGACATTTGCAAACATGGAATCTGTAAATACTGAAGATTGGTCGTAGACTGCTGCCTCTGTATACACGTTTGCACATATGTTCTGATTGAGAGAATTACGATTTGAATGAGTAGATAAGCATGGACTTGGGCTAGTGTGCGTCTCAGTGGGAGAGATCTTGCTTAGCATACTGGAGGCCCTGTGTTTCATCCATAGCACTAAAGAAAGAAAAGAACAGAGGCGAGTGAGGCACAGTTGCACACATCTATAACTTAAGCGGTCAGGAGGTGGCAGAAGGCTAGCCTGGGCTACAGGAGATCCCATCTGAGGGTGAGTCTTTTAAAATAACACTCATGTTCAACACTCTATGCCTATATGGAAAAACTGAGAGGGGGAGAGGGACAGGAAAGGGAGAGAAAGAGAATTGCCAGGGAAACACAAAATTATGGGTCATCAAACTTCATACCTCCATATTGGACCTGGCATCCTACAGAGGCGTGTACGAAAAGTGAGGCCATTCACTTTGTCATGTGGGGAGATGGTGTCCTTATGTATATCAGGAACAGGGAGTCTTTTTTTCTAACAAGTGTCACAGAGCTGGAGAAGCCTATTAGTTGAGAGCCATAAATAAAGCTAGCTAGGTCGCTTGTTTTTGAGGTATCACGGAAGCGTGCCGTGTGCTGGAAGTGCGAATGGGTTGCATGGGACCATTCCAACCTGCTGCGCTCTGGTTCGTGCTCACCTGGGGAGGGAGGGACAAGGGATGGAAGGGGACAAACTGCGGGAGAATGATATGGCCGGAACAGAGAGCGAGAAAGAGAAAGAGCAAAGTCACACACGCACATGCGCATGCGCGCGCACGCCACAAGGGAACTTTATAAAAATGTCTCCTCGATGGTCATATGCAAAGTTCTACAAGATAATTTAAAATTATGTTGCAGTTTTACCCTCCTGGACACAATCCTTCCCTTCTTCTCTTCTTCCCTCCCTCCCTTCCTTTCTTTCTCTCCATCTATCCATCCATCCGTCTAATCAATTTGTCCACACAGATATTTTTCTCGTTGAGCAGATTCTATCAATGCATCAAAGTGTGCTCAGCAAAGCAGTGGGTTTTAGAGGAAGCCCCCACTAGTATATAAGAGCTTCCTAGTGCTGTTATTTAATTAAAATATTTTATTTAGCTATTTATTTGTATATATGAACATGTCACAGTGTGTGTGTGTCCCCCCCCCCCCCCGTGTGTGCGTGCACATGCGCATGCATGTGTAGGTCAGAGGACAACTCGTGAGTTGGTTCTTGCCTTTCACCATGTAGGCTCTGGAGATAGAACTCAAGTTGCCAGGCTTTATAGAGTGTGCCTTTGCCAACTGAACCATCTCTCCAGCCTCCTAGTGTTTATTACTGTTTTTGTTTGTTTGTTTATTTGTTTGTTTGTGGGAGGATACCTTTTTATCAAGTCTGTGGGACAGACAGTTTAGCTGTCTCCTTAATTTCAGATTTCCTTGTAAAATGACAGCAAGAAAATCCATTAAACTGCACATTACAGATATCAATAATGATAAAAACATTATTTCCTGTAATTCTACTTACAAGGACCAGTTGACCAGATTTCCCACAATGAGCAACACCATCCTGTCCTGGAAAAGAGAAAGGAGAGTATTAGAAAGAGGCTGCTCTCCTTGGGAGAAATCGTCACCTGTGGGAAACAAAGGTCTTGCTGAAAGACTGGGGTTTGCTTTGATCCTCAGCCAGGCTGAACAGCAAGACCTGACTGCAAGTGGGTGTAACTCAGCAAAGCAGGCTGTGGCCGTCCCCAGAGGGGTTAGTGAAGCTGAGCAGCTGGACCCACCTCTCCTCAGGAGGCTGGTGACAGGTACTCCTTACTCAGTAGCTAGCATTCCACTGTTATGCTCCCTGTGGCCCCAACTGCACAGTCAGGACTAAATGTCAGAGTTCGTTTTCACTCCTTACCTCAGTCGTACCCCTGAAGCTAAGTAATGCGGGCTGGGAGATGCGGAGGAATGTCCACATGGTGGAGGTTACTCTGAAAACGTTATATTCTCCATCTGTTCTTGCTCTGTTGCTGCTACTTAAAACTTCTATTTAGTTATACTTTTATCATCCTATATTACCAATTCTCTGCTTTCCTAAGTGATCCATCCAATTTTTTAAAAATGTCTTTTTTTAAAAAAATTCTTTAATGCCAGCACCTGCAAGGCAGAGGCAAGTGAATCTGAATTTGAGGCCAGCTTTGTCTACATAGCAAGTACCAGGTCAGCTAGGACTACACAGGGAGACCTTGTCAAAAAACAACGAAAAAAGTTTATCCACTTACTGGACTAAGTGAGAATCTAAAACCCTGCTGCCAGATGCTGGTGAGGATATGGAGGTGCCAGAAGATTTTGTTTACCAAAAAGGGTGTGTATGGGAATATGGATGGGCTCTGCCACTTTGGGGGGAAATTTGGTGTTTTATTTTGTTTCTCACAAAAAAACTACCTGCTTACCATGTGATCAAACAATCTCTCTCTATGGTATGCATCCAAATTTGTTAAAAATGTAGGTCCAAAAAAAAAAAAAAACCCCAAAAAACAAAAAACTGAGCCCTGCCCGTGATTACTACATTACTATAGCCTTATTTGTAATTATTCAAAACTGGAGGTAACAAGCATCCTTCTGTAGGGTCACAGATAAATAAATGGTAGTCTGTCAGGGGAACAACATGGAGGACATATTGCTAAATGAAAGAGATGAGGCTGAGAAAATGTCACATGACTGGAATCCAGTCACATGATACACTGAGAAAAGCAGAACAAGATGGTAACTTTGTAGAGGCAGATCAATTGTCAGTGACCAAAGGAAGGAGAAGTGAGCAGGCAGGGCACAAAGGAGTGTTAGACTAGCCAGGTTGTTCTGTGTGATGTTAGGTATGCTTTGAAATCTGTCATTAAACGTTTGACACAACCCAAACAGGGGGCAGTTCTGTGTGACCCACAGGCTGATGGTAGGTTCTGAGGCTGCTTCATGTGGCAGCCTGAGACAGCTATGCATGTGTAGGAGCCCTGAGCCTGTGGAGAATCTCGTACCTTTTGCTCAGTTTTGCTGTGAAGATAAAATTGTTCTACACTTTAGACATTGATTGCCCTACCTGGCTTATGGCCCAGGCATGCACAGCTCACAAAACACTCAGAGGTCCTGATGGACTTTATAATTCTCACCTAAAGAAAATCCCCTGATTCAAGGCTCTCCAATTTTCCTGCCCAAGCTTGTAAGGCCAAAATCTCCATTTTTTTGTTTGTTTTTTTGGTTTTTTTGAGACAGGGTTTCTCTGTATAGTCCTGGCTATCCTGGAACTCACTCTGTAGACCAGGCTGGCCTTGAACTCAGAAATCCGCCTGCCTCTGCCTCCCAAGTGCTGGGATTAAAGGCATGCGCCACCACTGCCTGGCTCCATATTTCTTGATGTGGAAATCCTTCTGATTATATGATTATTAATTGGGCTCTTACTGAATTCTTGTGTGCCGGGAAAGAATACAGCATCTGATCTGAGCACAGAACCATATATACAGCCAGGGCTGAGGATGCAGTGATATAAGTGATCTTTCAACTGTTACTTTCCAAGGTCAATGGCCAGGAAACCAAGACAGGGCTGGAACCCCAGTCTCTTAGGCTTAGTAGAGAAATGGATATGAGGACTACAGGGGAGAATGTTAAAGAAACATTGCAATCATCAAACAATAACTAGAGTTCAATAATGTTTCTGCTGTAAAAATGCAGAGGTGACAATGTAGAAAGTGACAGTTCCCAATCGTGCTGAGTAGGTTTTCTTTTTGTTTGTTTGGGTTTTTTTGTTTTTTTGTTTGTTTGTTTGTTTGATCAACTTGGCACAAGCTTGGGTCATCTGGGAAGAGGGAATGTTACCTGAGAAAATGACTCCATAACTGGAAGTCTGTGGGGACATTTTCTTGATTATTGATAGATGTGGGACAATCCAGTCCCACTGTGGGTGGTGCCACCCTTGGGCTGGTGGTCCTGGGTTGTATACAAAAACAGGCTGAGCAAGCCATGGAGAGCAAGCCAGTGAGCAGCATTCCCCCATAGTCTCTGCTTCAGTTCCTGCCTTGAGGTCCTGCTTCATTCAGTGACTGACTGTGATTGAGAGTGGAAGGCAAATTAGCCCTTTCCTACACAAGTGGCTTTTGGTCTAAGTGTTCTATCACAGCAACAGTAAATAAACTAGTACATCAACAAAAGTGATCAGAAGAAACGGTCTGCTCAGAACCATGCCGGTTCAAACCTGCTGTCTTGGTGAAATTTAACAGTGTGAAATTTCATTTTCACAATGGCATCTGTTTGGATTATCTATAAAGGCATTCTGCCTCGATTCCCCTCATAGTACTTATTTAAACATTTGGAATATTCCAGGTGACATCCGTCGTGGATAGGGTAAATTCCATCTTAGATGAAGAGCTACCGGTGGTAAGTGACTACTTAAGAAGAATCAGTTTCCTCCAGGGAGGAGCTCCCATTTCAGTTTTCCAATCCCAAGTGATCAGTCCTGGACACGTGTACATATGGCAATGCTAAATAGCCTTGGTAGGTTGCATATTCATGTGTACCTGTGTGTGTGTGTGTGTGTGTGTGTGTGTGTGTGTGTGTGTGTGTGTATGTATATATATATATATATATATATATATATATATATCACAATAATAATTGAAGAGGTCATGATTTGGGGAAGGGAGAGGAAGAGTCAGGCGTAATATAGATTCAGTGGCCATCGGCAAAGTTCTCGAAAAGGAAAATGAGACTAAAACATAAATACCATGTAAAAAGTATGAGGTGTGTGTGTGTGTGTTTATATATATTTCCTTTATCTTCTTTACAGACTAGAAAGTATTTAATTTATAAAAATAGGACCACTTATAAAAATCTTCCCTTTTTAAAAGAGTAAGCAATATGATTCCCCACTGACTGGAAGGCAGCCAGCCACCTCAGGCCATCTGGTCCTTTGGAGATCTGGAGGTTTGAGTCACTGCCCCAAGCCTGGCCCTCCCGCTGTCCCTCCATTTTCTGGGAGATGGCCAAGGAACACAGGAACATGCACGTACCATATACAGAGGTCTGCTGCATTGCTGGATACAGTCCGTGTAGAACACCATAGCAGCCCGTCGGAAGATTCCCAGATCTGTGTTGACACAATCGAACCACGAAAACACACAGAGAAAATACATATACTGGGAAATGACCTGAGACTCGGGACCAGGAGCTCTGGTCTGATATAGAAAATGATGTCGTTTTGGAGGGTGTAGCATGTGCATGTGTTATATGGCAGAAAGGCTGCCAAGGGACATGAGTGACAAATAGCTGTCACCCTCCTGCTTCCGTCAGCTAAGCTTGTTAACAGGTCACTCTGGTGGGGTTTCCTATCAGCACAGATGTAAGGGGACCCTCAAATCTACCATAAAACACTTGCTCACCACACTGAGAATGGGGAATCTCATCTTCAATGCAGTGATGAGTTACTGAGTTCTGAACCAAGAGGTACTAGTCTGTACTAAGAATGTTTAGTACTAAGAATGTTTAGAAATAATTATTAAGGAATGGAAGTTAAAAATAGAGTGAGAAAAACATGAAAGTTTTTTTTTTTTTTTTTTTAACGTAGTTCCACATAAGTCTTGTTTGGAATGAAAGGCATTCCATGTGAGTGTTCTAGTTGCTCCCCTCAGAATCAAGGTCAAAGGTGGCTGTCTTCTGGTGAGCTATTCACGTCCTGACCTCAAAGGTAAGACTGAGTGTACCCAGAGCCAGCACTGCTGAGAGTGATTCACAGCTCCTCTGGGGGCTCTTCTGCCCTTCCAGGCTAGCCTGGGGCTGAACTTAATGAAGAGCAAGGAGCCTGGCTATGTGAGATCCCAGGAGTGATGCACCCAGTGTGGGTTGGGATGCAGACTGCCTTCTAAGCCTTTCTCAGGACCATCCTCCCATGCAGCCTGCCTGACCTAGAAGGGGAAGACGGGGACGATCTGGCAGACAGCCAGATGGGTCTATGAACAGTTTAGACCCCTACGAAGGGTGGTAGAACATTACCTGTGTCAGACACATCTGAATCAGTGGGAAGCAGAGAAGAAATAAGAGAGAGAAATGATCTGTAAGAAGGAAGCCAGATAGGTAAGCTGCCGTTCGCTTTTTCTTAAAACGATGGCTTAGTGTTTGTAAAAGTGACATTCGCTCCCTACCCCCACCCCATGGAGGACATGGACTCTGCCTGTCTCAGACACTCAGAATGCTCTTTCCTAAAGAATAAACCCAGGGCCCTTTTTCTTCCATCCTACATTTATCTAGTCCTTGCTTTCGGAAACCCATTTGCTTTCCTGAACAACCCACAAGGTCTAGTTTGTGGGGTCTGAGACAAGGGACACAGTAGTAAGTGGGACAAGTGGCTCAGTGGTTTTCTGTCCACCTGTAACATGCTCTGCATTGCCACCACTGCCTTTCCTACCTATGTGCTTTCCTGAGGACTGCAGAGAAATGAACGTGTGTGTGTGTGTGTGTGTGGGGGGGGATGGGTGGAGATAATTGAGACACTGATAATACGACTTCCGGCCTGCAAACCGACTTTAAACACAACTGTTGGCAAATGAAACAGCTGTTAGGTCACAGATCCTCTCGTCCTGCCCTACTACCCCCAGTCAGGGGACAGGTCACCTTCCCTTACGTCCTGTCAGGACAGTGCATAAGCAAGACTGCTGTGGCTCTGTAATCTCCTTCTGCCTTGCATTTGTGAACCCAGCCTCACCTATGACACCCAGGTCCAACTTAGAACTTTGTTTTTTCTCTAGTGCCTTCCTGACTGATAATTGCTGACACATAAGCTAGACCCCATCCCTTCTCTGCAAAACCTGTAAGTCCCATTTGTTCTCTGGAACTGAGGGCCATTACCCTTCAGGATACCATCTTGCCCCTCAGTGAGGAGTCTGCTGATGTAGCCCTTGAGAATGGAAGGATTTGTCTCTCCCTTCAGGGTCCCACCATGCTGCCTGCGGCCATGAGGTAGAAATTATCCTTCTAAAGCTGGTAGAAGGGAAAACTCCCTTAGCTACCTTTCAACAGATCTGCCATCTTTTATGTCTAACAGCAGGCTTTGATTTTGCTAAATCTATAACCACCTGGGGACAGTTCCCTGGGGACAGAACTGAAAAGTAAACTCCATCTTCCAGGTGCCCTTCCCACTTGAAAGAAACCCCCCACCCTGCACTGTTTGCAGGAGATCTCCTTGTGAGCTTGCATCAGACTGAACCTTGGCCTATCAACCAAAGTTCCTTGCAGAGGGCCTTCCTCTCTGTAACAGGCTTTAGTGACCATTTCATCCCTGCCCTTCTAGAATTAAGGATGGCAAGGGCTTCACCGCTGTTACTCCCAGATTGTCCAGAGTCCCCTTAATCACCTCTCAGCATGTATGTCTTGTGAATCATTACTTTATCAACAGACCCTCATCAATCTTTGCAGGGGACAACTGTCTCCCGTGGTGACCCTCTTAAACGGCTGCCTGTGCCTCATATAAATTACTCCTCATGTATAAGACGACTGCGATATGAGTCTGTGTTGTATTGCTTGCACGTCACTGTCATTGGCATTACAGAACTGTGGCAGGGATCATTCTCATCACTTAATTCTGAGTTCATGAATCTGGGAGAGAGCAGAACAAGGCTCTGGTTTGTTTCCTTAGGGAAATATGTGTGACCTCACAGCTTTTGGTCTGGAACATGGGGCATGAGAACAATTTGTCAAATATTCTTCAGAAGTACATTATGTAAGGAAGGGTAGATCTGCTATGTCCAAAGGGAAAGCTAAGTCATGACGATGTGTGTGTGTGTGTGTGTGTGTGTGTGTGTGTGTGTACTTAAAATGGGACCTTACTATGCAACCAAGCTGGCCTTCAACTTACTATTCTTCTCCTTTGACCCTTCAATTTCTGACATACCAGGTACACACCACCAGGCCCAGATTGAGAATATGTTATAGTTGATCTTCTAGCTTTTAGACACTGGCTTACACTGGACTGCTTTGGGCGAGAGAGGATCGTATTTTAGAGGGTCCTCACTACCCTCTGAGTGAGGAATCTGCACAGTAAAGGGAACTTCCACTACTAGATTACATTATTGGACCTCAAAGTTCCGTCCCCAAATATTCCTGGACCTGCACTCAGAGCCTGTAGAGCCTCTTTCCCATTTTTTTTTCCTGAGGTCAGAGTTCCATTAGTGGATCCTTCCAGAGACAAAGAATGACCAAGATATTGCTGTTTTTGTGGCATGCGAGTGGGCATTGACTGTCCTTAAGACTCTCTGAGATCTTTTGAGACATACCACGGAGCCAGAGGAAGGAAGAACAGATATGTTCTATACTCTTCTTCTGAGGGAAAAAGAATTCTAAATTTTAACCTGACTCTTCTAGGCTATAATGAAAGCATCTTTCCTTTCCTTTCCTTTCCTTTCCTTTCCTTTCCTTTCCTTTCCTTTCCTTTCCTTTCCTTTCCTTTCCTTTCCTTTTACCTTCCCCCTCCTTCCTTCTCTCTCTCTCTCCCTCCCTCCCTCCTTCTCTCCCTGTCTTCCTCCCTTCCCTGCCTCCCTCCCTTCCTTCCTTAACTAGAGATCACTTTACCACTGAGTTCTCCTCCTAGCTCACCCATTTCACTCTTTCCCTTCTCTCTCCACCCATTCTTCTCTCTAACCTTGTACCCGTTCCTCTTTTCTTTGTTATTTTATTTTTAGTATCCTTTAGTGTCTGATTTATAACTTGAAATGTTCACATATTTTGTTGGTGAGTTTTTATTTGCACTCTTTCCCCGGGCTTTGCCAATATTAGGGGCAGATCTATGATTTATCTTGAAATATACAAATGAGTTTTTAAAAGTAGAACTCCCAATATGCTAAAGCCATTTTAAAAATACTCAAAAGCATATTGAACTTCCTCCAGTGTATGATGGCTGACTGACAGGAGATGACAAGCTAATTTCCATATAGCACCCAGTCCACCCTGTCGGAAGTAGTACAGTAAGGGAAGCTGGTCTCCAAAGTTTCTGTCCATGTAGCTAGAAATAGTGCATGATTCATGCCTGGCAACCATTTAGCATTAGAGAAATGCTCTGTTTTGAATGCTGCAGATGGAGAAAAGTTCCTCTATGTAGGGCCTGTGGTATACCGAGCACACTGCTCTCCTCAGAAGCCCCTCTCTTTTCTTTTTAACACAGGATGTCTCTATGTGGTCTTGACTGTCTTGGAACTTGTTGTGTAGACCAGACCATTCTCGCAAAGCTCTGCCTGACTCTGCCTGCCAAGTGTGGGGATCAAAGTCACATACCACTATGCTTGACCTAATGCCCTTCGAACTTTTGGTGGCTTGCAGAGTGTTTGCAACCAGCATGTAGAGGTGTGCCCCAGCTCTGAGATGTGGGAAGATAAGATCTCTCAGCTGAAAACAGAAATAGTGGCTAATAGATCCCATAAGGAGGAAGACATTCTTAGAGACACGCAAACATAGCAGGGAGTTCAGAGCCCACGTTCGGATGGTCAGTACCACTTTCATTGAGGATGAGTGACAGCCCTGGGCTCGCTTCCCCAGGGAAGTCAGTTTAGGCGTTGACTCACCTATCTTGAAACGGCCCATGTAGTAGATTTGGGTGCTGAGAGCCAGAGAGGCGAGAATGTGGATGGCAGAGAAGAGGATCCAGAACCACACATCATTTTTTCCAAACACCTATGGATAAACATGTAGTTTAGTGTGATCTGGGATTCCCCTCACCACCACCACCACCCCCCACCCCCGCCAGAGAACTCTGTAGAATTATTGTCTCTTATTGAGACTGATCATAGAAACCAAACCAAACCAAACAAACAAACAAACAAACAAAAAAAACTAGCCATTACTAAAGTACATGTTGACAAATCATCTTCTAACTATTTATACGTATACCCACAAATAAGTCCTGTTCTCAACCATGGCCGCAAATACTTCTTTTTTTTGCATCTAGGCTACAGCAGATGAAGAGACTCATAACTGGCCCAAAATGCTGAGAACTGTGTGGCTTCAGTCTAAATGGGACATTATATCAACCACCCCTAAGGGTCATGGAACAAGATGGAAGTGGGGGTGGCAAAGATATAAGAGCTGGTAGACAGCAAGGCATGCTGGGAATTCCTGTCTTCAGGACATGACATGGCGGTTGTACTCATGAACTCACTGAAGCTGTGGCGACCTGTCCAAGGTCAAACCAGCCTAGCCTTCCAGTGAAAATGGAGAGGAGCTCATGGGCCTCACCCCTAGCTGAGGAGCTACTGGCACTTGATAGCCATTTTGGGGGGTGGTGTGTCACTATTGGTGGATTGTTCATGCTCAGGTGGATGGCCTTACACCCATTCTCAGGCCTGCAGCACCAATTAGACTCAGCAGGTTATAAACACAGGAAGATGAAGAAGACGTCGAGGTTTGGAAGGGGATGTGTTGGCCATTAGGGGTGGCTTGAGGAGGAGGGAGAAGGAAATTGGGGGTGCATGTGTCTGAGATGTATTATATATAGGTAAGAAATTGCCAAAGAATAAATAAAAATGTCTTTGAAAAGCCTTTTAGCCCTGTGTGCGTTTTTTTATTTTCTTACCTCAAAACTTACATGAATATTTCTGTACAGTGGACAGAAAAATATAATGGCTATCTAGCCAAATGGAAAGAGAGAAGGAAGAGATGGACCGGTAGTAGAAGAATGATGGAGGGGTAGTCAGCCCAGAGCTGGAGAGAGAACGCTTTTCAAATAACTGAAGGCGGCCAGCAAGTACTATCCGTGCATGTTTAGAAATGATTTCTCTTTGAGGTTGGTTTCTCCAAGCAGCTTAGATGTATCTAAATTTTGGCATAGCTAGGAATTAATTTTAATATAAAAACCACCCTCACCTGGTTTTATAGGTGATTATTACATGCTTAGAAATCAGCTAAGTAATCAAGCCAGAGGACCTTGAACAGACCCAAACCCATGCTCCCAAGGCCAGACAAAAAGACACACACAATAAAAAGCACCCCCTCCCCCTAAGGGGACACTTTTCAGGGCCGGACTGAAGGCAGATGGAGAGGGACCCACCACTCCGAGGACCGTGAGTGTGATGACCACAGCGAAGGAGGCGTAGGCAGAGTAGGCGCTGGCATTGATGTCTGGGTGGCGGGTCTGATAGAGCTTCAGCATGCAGAGGCCAGCGATCATGTACATGAAGGAAGTGTCTGGGGACCCAAGTCAAGAAGCTCAGTGGGTACCTGGCAATGACACTTCAGGCTTTTCTTTAGCTTCCACCTACCCCGTGGCTTAGTGGAATATTTGCTGATGTGTAGAAGTCTCTAACATAGCAGTCCTACTAGGAACACCCTCTAGGACAGTAGTTCTCAACCTATGAGTCACAACCCCCAAAGACAGTCAGAAAACACACATGTTTACATTACAATTCACAATAGCAGCAAAATTACAGTTATGAAGTATCAACAGAAATAATTTTACGATTGGGGGTCACCATGGTATGAGAAACTGTATTAAAGGGTGGCAGCATTAAGAAGCTTGAGAACCACTGCTCTAGGAAGACCCTGTATCCTCTATTTCGAACCTGTCCCCATCCACCAGTGTATTTTGGTTCGAAGAAGGAAAACATTGAATTGGGTAAGTACCCTTCTAAAGGGTATGTACATTCTAAATTTTATATTTCACAATGGGGACAAAACAAAACAAAAACTCTTTAATGGTGATAGTTCAGGCAGAGAGACAATAAGATGAATGTCAGGTGGAAGCTGTTCTCAGCACTCTGAGATGCAGCCACATTCACTGCTGTGTCTCTATGCAGAGCATGATAGCCTACTGATGGAAAATAGCTACCCATTAAATGCAGCCCAGCTGTCCTACCGTCCCAGAGAGAGGAAGCAAAGCAACAGTGTGATGCTTGTACTACTCAAAACTTCAGCAAAACATTCAAATGTCTGGTAGTACCATTAATGAGGGAAATAAAGGCTCTCACACAGCTAGCCCAGGGTGGGAACACTCTGGGGAGAAACTTACTAAGCAGAAACCAGGTGGTTAAGTCTGACCTACTGAGGTGTGTGATGGTGGTGCCTACTTTTAATCCCAGCACTTGGGAGGCAGAGGTCGGCAAATCTCTGTGAGTTCAAGGCCAGCCCGGTCTAGAGACAGTCCCAGGACAGCCAGAGCTGTATAGTGAAACCCTGCCTTGAAAAACCAAATCAAACCAATCAAAAGAAATCTTTATCTTTGAATGTGGGTGGCATTGTACAGGTCTTATTTTCCTCATTTTTATCTTATTGTTGTGTCTCTTAGATGGGTCTCACTATTTGTAGTCTAGACTAAAGATTCTGTTGGTTCAGCTTCCTGGGAGTATTGTTTATAGGCAGAGACCACCACTCCCATTCTTCATTCTTATGCTACATTTTAAAACTAAATTTGTATCTACCATCTTTTCGATCTGTAACTTCCCTTCCAGCTGCTTGGCTTCAGGAAAGCTAACCCTGCTCTTGAAAGGGATAGGTCTGATTGGTCCAAAGTTAATCCATTTTCATTGCTGACAGATGTAGCAGCCTAGATCTGAGCTAACCAGCACCTAGGGAATGGTTCAGGAATGTACTTATTACTATTTGAGCTACTGAAATATGAGGGGACATTATCCTGAGGCTTCTTCTGAAGATTGTTTTTTCTTGTTGTAAGTTCCTCCAGGCCGTCTTGAACCTGCTCTGAACCTGGAGAAAGAGACCTAAGACCTAAGGAGAAACTAAGATCTATTATGGATACCTTTACCAGCATGAGAAAAATTACCTTTGAGAGAAAACCAACACATAGGCTAGGGACACGGAAAAGGTCACCTGGAGATGTAGAGTCAGCTGGGGTAAGCCAGCTGCAAAGGCATTTCTCCCCCTGCCTTCCAGACAGTGAGCTGTCAGACAGTGTGATGGTTTTATCATTTAGTCCACTCTTAATTGAGTTTATCACTACTTTCATCCCAGAGCAGGCTAACTTCGTAAGTAAGCAAGTTACGTGGAGAGAAGTCTGAAGGGCAGTGCTGCTTAGCTTGGCCCCTGACGCTGCGTCTCACCGTGACGTCAGCATGCAGTGCAGAGTGTTTTCCAGACTAAATGTCGGTCAAAGAGAACAAATGTATAACATGCAGAAACCTTGCTCAGTGACAAGGTACACTCAGGTCGTTTCAGCTCACCCCAAATGCCTTTAAATTCTTGCAAGTATGAATTTGATGTTTTTGAAGGGCTCCAGGATAAGACACCAGAAACTCAAATCTATGTCACCAATATAGGTTCTAATTACCGAACTGGAAGTTGGAGTAATTAGGGCAGACATGGTAACAAGCACTGAGCACGCCTTCCATCATCAGTGCGATCCCCATAGCGTAGAAGAGGCCAAAGTGTTTGGGAATACCATACTCCTGAAAAAAGGGGGGAAAGGACTGTGAATAGAAGACACTAGTCAGAGACACATCCAGAGTCGGGAAGCCTAAATGGTGGCCTCAAGTGGCTCTACACACAGTTCCCCATCTCACCATCAAGTCAGACATCCCTCCTCTTTTCGGTCTACGTGGAAGCACAGTCCTTCCCACTCATGCCTTTGATCCGTCCCACTCTCTCCTCACCATAGCAAAGATGTCTTTAGCTTCCAGGGCTCTTCTGTGGAGAAGGTCCCGACGCAGCACTATCAGCAGGAAGAGGAAGCCCAGGAGTACGTGGCCCAGGTTACTGAGAATATTGTTGAAGGCGCTATAGGGATGAGTGAGAAATGAGTGTGAAAGCCAGCATGGGGATTCAGAATGAATGCAAAAGTGGGCGGGTAAACTCGATATTTGGTCTTTCTATGCCAACGTTTTCCTAGGACTTCAGCATTGGTCAAATCCCAGAAATCCTCTTTGATCTAACCCCTTGATTTGAAGATGTTTACTTGGCTTAATGTAACATCTGTCTTCTCTGGGATCTCTGCTTGGCATCTCTAATACCTGCTTGATCATCTCTTGTCCTTATGGCCCCGACAAAGGATGAGCCCTGAGAAAGAGCTGGTCCAGAGACGAACGAGCATTTTAGCTCTACCCGTGATTCTCATAGACAGACCCACAGTGTGTCAATATTCAGCTCTCCAACTGTGGATTTCAGTACAAGCACATATATACCACAGACCATGGTTTCCTTTTCAGGAAGTCAAGCTGGTTCTGCTCTGTAGAGAGAAGATATGTTCCTATCTCTCAGGAAGACACTTTCTTTTACCGAGTTCTGGTGGCTTTAGGACAATCAGGCTTTTGGATAAACTCTGACATCACTAAGAACCAAGGGACCAGAATTCAGCAAATCCATACCTAAGTCTTATCTAAAAATTGTGGTAATAATACCTACCTTGTGAGGTCATTTAACATACTAAATGAGAGCTGGCCACCAACTGTCCATGTTCATGGACATGTGCCACCTATGCTAGTGATCTGGCTTTTAAAAACCTTACTGCCCAATCCTCAACAGGTCATTCTTAGAAATATTACCTGGGAGGGGAGCAGATCCTGTCTCAACATCTGGCTTCAATTCCTCTTTGCCCTGACCAGGGTAGTTTTCCACAGTTGTTGTTGTTGTTGTTGTTGTTGTTGTTGTTGGTGGTGGTGGTGGTGGTGGTGGTGGTGTGTGTGTGTGTGTGTGTGTGTGTGTGTGTGTTCAAACTTAAATCAAAGTAGAAAGATTCTCTATTGTTTCATGGAGCCAGAGGGTCAGAGGGCTGAGTTTACCTCAGGACGCCCAAGGGGTGAGCGCAGAGGAAGTTGTAATAGCAGATGTCCTGGTTGCCAGTGACGTTCACCACCTATAACGTGAAAGAAGAAGGAACGTGACTTCTCTCTATCCTACAGTCTGCCCAAAGTCACAAGGAACAGAAAGGGCTCACAGGATGTCCTGCCAGTGGTTAAAGTGTAACCCACCTTCTCTTCAGGAGGTGGGGCACCACCTGCCACGGTTACACAGCAGACACACACTCCCTACTCTGACACCATCTGTGCTTTAGATAAAAGTATCCTGTCTATTGGGTAGCCTCAAGATGGAACTCAACAATGCATGGGTCTTTTGTTAGTTTGATAAAAGGACTGTGAAAGGAAAGATGCCAACATTGGAACCTGCCTTTTGGGTCTGTCTTGCTACATACTGTTTCCTGGATTAACACTGGGAGGAAATAGAGTTACCTTGTTCCTTGAGTGTCCCGCCAAGCAGGAGGAAGAAGTAGCAGTGAGGTAGTATCTAGTTTTCCTTGTCTATCGCCTCCCGCTTCAAGAACCTGCCTAAATCATAGCAAACTGCATCTTCCAACAGGGTTCATGTGTGTAAAGAATGTTTAGATTAGAAACAGTGGCATTCAATTCGTCTTTATTTTGCAATGAGTATGAATGGACTAAGTATTTTGCATCATGAGCTTGGCTATATGGAGAAATCAGAGAGATTTTAAACAATACTGACACATGTCTCTCCTTCCTGAGGCCCTGATCTACTTGGTGTGGGGTACCCCCCGGAACCCTGAGATTTTTAAAAGTGCCCCAAGTGATTTTAATGTTTAGCAAAAATTAAGGGACAGTGGAAAAAATGTGCTTATCCACATGTCATTCTAAACTGGCCTTCTCAACTCTCATAATTTCTAGAAAATTTCTACTTAGAAATCTGGACCTCAGTTAAATTCCTACTTCAGTGACTGGGATCCAGGGTTTCTATAAAGGAGCAGCGGACATCCTCAGGGTGTTTTAGTATGAATTTGTTCATCAATCTTTGTTGTTGGCTTAATATTTTGTTAGTTCCACGAAACTATTTTTAAATGTCTGAAAAAGATTTCTATGTATGAGTGTTTCGCTTGTATGTATGTTTGTGTACCACATATGTGCCTGATGCCCATGGAGGTCCGAAGAGGGTGCTGGATTCCCCTGGAGCTTGAGTTACAAACAGCTGTGAGTGGCCAGTGGGAACTCAGGTCTTCTGCAAGAGCAGCACATGCTTTTAACTGCAGAGCCATCTCTAGAGCCCCTCGTGAAGATGTTTATAATTTTACAGAGTGTCCCCAGCGAGGAGGTACAGGCTAAATTAGACTTCCAGCTTCTTTTGTTCAGTCTGGAGATTTTATTTTGTGTTACTTTTTAGACAGTTTCATGTTGCCTAGACTGGCCTGGAGCTCCCTGCATGAGAAAATCTTGAACTTCTGATCTTCTGGCCTCCGTTTTCCTATTGCTGGAATTATGGACATGTTAAACCCATTTACGAGGTGCTGCAGTAGAACAGAGCTTTATGCATTTTAGGCAAACACTCTCCCTACTGCGCTGCCGCCCTAGACCATTAGCCTAGGCCTTTATTTACTCTGTTCATTGCCTTCTGATGATCACATACTCAGAATGATAAATAATGGTGCCATCCATAGACATCATGGCTGAATGATTTTCATGTTGGTAAACAAAACAATGTAAGGTACCAGTTCCCTTTGTGGTAAAACAATTGGGAAATAAATGGAAACAATCCTAGAGATGAAGTAGCTAATGGAGAAGCCTAGCTAGTGCCAAAATGGGAAATTATTAAACAAAAAAAGTTCTTGGAGGCTGGTGGCACATACTTTTAATCTCAGCTCTTGGGAGTCTGAGGCAGGTGGATCTCTGAGTTTGAGGTCAGTCTGGTTTACATATCTAGTTTCAGGAGAACCAGAGTTACGAAACAGAGAGATCCTGTCTAATAGAACCATCAACCAAAACTACAGTTCTTGGGACTGAAGAGATGGCTCGGTGGTTAAGAGCACACACTGCTCTTTCAAAGGACTTGAGTTTGATGCCCAGCACCATAGCAAATAACTCCCAAATGCCTATGACTTCAGTTTGAGGAAATTCAATATCTTGAGCCTCTTCAGGCTCTCCCTGTCTGTCTCTGTCTCTCTGTCTGTCTCTCTGTCTGTCTCTCTGTCTGTCTCTCTGTCTGTCTGTCTCTCTCTCTCTCTCTCTCTCTCTCTCTCTCTCTCTCTCTCTCTCACACACACACACACACACACACACACACACACACACACACGTACATGCACATGAGCTGATCCCAAGCTAAACTCTTGCCTGTAACCCAGAGCGGCGGCTTTCCTTCGATGGAAGTTGGACATCCAGGCGGGGCAGCACTTACCGTCTGGTAGGTGATGACAAGCTGCATCACAGGCAGTGCATAAAACACAGCGATGGTGATGATGTTCCTGTGACAGAAGGAACCAGAAACAGTGACTTCCAACAAAATGGTGGACTCCGATCAGCTTTTAGGAGAAGAATATTTCCACCTTATAACTCCACAGTTAGCTTACAAAAGCAACTAGGAACTGCTAGTGTAGCACCTGTTTCTCCAGTCTGGCTCCTCTTCCTGTGCCTTTGCACATCTGGCCAGAGGCGACAGAAGGAAGTGAACAAGCTCACCTTGGTTACTGCTGTTGGTTTGGTTATAGCAGAGAATCCTTGCACTGATAACTGAAATCATTAAATCATTCATTTGTTTAATTTATTGGAGACAGAGTCTTGCTAGGTAGCCCTGACTGGCCTAGAACTTGCCATGTGGACAAAGCTGGTCTTGAACCTGTGATGATTTCAAGAGCTGTGGTTACAGACAATGCCACCGTGCCTGACATAAAATGATGGATTTAAAATTCACCAATTGGTACTTAATGAGTTGAAGTCCTCCTCCTCCTCCTGTTCCTCCTCCTTTCTTCTCTGTACAATCATTTGTAAAGCAGTCTAAACTCAACTTCCTATATAACTATCTTATCCCCTTAGTACAGTGTTAGGTTAAATGTGCTTAGAGTGTGAGTAACAAGTGAGAGATACCTCGTAGAGGCTCTTAAATAAAACTTAATTCCAAAATGACAGTTCAGCTGTGAAATCCCATTGGCTCCCTGTTCCTGGCTTCATTCTAATGTCTGCATTCAGAAGTAGGGGGAGTCTTCAGAAAGTAAAAATGGAGGGCCATCTCACAAGAGGACCACAGTCGGCTGGAGCTTTCTGAGCAGAGGAAGGCTCCTTGCTAGGCAGCTCAGCCCCTCGACTGGGTGGAAGGACATGCCCACAGGTACGGGCATGTTACAGGTCTTTTGTGTTTCAAGTTGGAGGTTTCGTCATCCAAACCCATGGTTTATTAAACACCAACTCCTTATGATACAAGTGGTAATAGCTTTTACAAAGAAGAAAAGATGAGGTTTAAAGAGTTTAGGGGCTGAGAGTGTAACTCAGTGATAAGGGACTTGCCTCCCTTATCCTGTGTATAGTCCTGGGTTTGCTCTCCACCACTGCAGTACACACATACATACAAACAAACAGATTTAGATAAGTCAATATTTTTAAGAAAACCATGACTTTGCTGGTTACCTACTTACCAAAAATAAATCTTATACTTTTTGCTGACAATCCTCCGGTCTTTCCTGGACAGATCTGACAGGTACAAGAACATCTAGGGTAATCAACGGGAAGAGAATGCAGACCTGAGCTTGGCTTTTCTCGTATAGGACACAAAGGAGAACTTTAGAAAGTTCACTAATTTATTCCCCACTGGGGATTGAAATGATCCATCAAGCTGTTTCCTTTAATTTTGCTTTTTTTGGGACACCATGATAAAAGCACCACCATTCTGCTCGGCTGATGTGAGAACCCCATCAAATTCCGAATGTTTCACACACTGCAAGCACTGACTGCTCAGCTCTCAGATCTGCTCGCTTTCTAGTTCCTGAGTTGCATACGGTTGAAACTGTGTGATTTATACTCGGAATTTTGGTAGGTAAAATACACTATATTAAGCTTATTCCAGAAAGAAATAGGCTTTGCTCTCAACGGATGGCATGTATAGAAATGGGGAAGTTTTCCAGAACAGCCCTGAGGTGAATCTCATCTTCCATCTGGGTCCCTTTATCCTCTCCTGTTCACAGACACTTGGGGTACTGAGAACATGGAATGCTCTGGTTTTTTTTTTTTTTTTATCCCCCAACCCCAAAGAAAGGTTCTAATGAAGAGATTATCATCTTAGGCTCTAGCAATGTTTCATCTAAACCCTCCAGAAGACTTGACTTCCCTTCAAGAAAAAAAAAATAAGGAGACAGAAGCACTGGTGAGGTTTATTTTACTACAAAACTTCCTTCTGCTTCAGCAGCAGCAGTCAGGGCAGGGCGTGTTGGTACCTTGGTCCGGATGACGTTTTTGTCGCTTTCGATGTCTGGCATGGTGTCGAAGTCACTCTCTTCCACGGAGCTGTCTGTGTCTGAATGGCATGGCTGCCCGCCATCGGAAGAAGACATCTGCCTTCCAGGACTGGAACTCGACTCGTCTGAAACAGAAAACTCCTCTGCCTTTAAAAGCCACGAATGGTCCACAGAGCCCATTCCTCTGCAGAAAGTGCAGTGCTCGCTCATTCTAGAAAACACCATGTTTGTCCAAGTTAACTCGTTACCAACAAGACATGCACCTAGGCTGCCTCCTCAAGTGAGCGTCAATTTTTCTTTTCTTCCATTTTATATTGAATTTGTCTGTTTCTAGGGCTGACTGTAAAGACAACAATAGAATCTTCTCTGTAGATATCTGGATGCAGAAATAACATTGTTCTTGTGTTTCATGTTTCAAATTTTAAAATACAAACACAATGTATCGCTACAGTCATGCAGATGTATTGATAGCTTTGATTACACGTGTGGGTAAACACATACCTATCCAACTGCCATACACTCCTCATGGAATAATTATCCAGAGAAATCCCCCACATGCCATTTCTATCATTATGTAATGAAAACAGTATTCTCAGAAAGGATTCTTCTGTTCCCATGAATGTTCTAGAGCAGATGGGATCTGTGCAGCTTGAACACATGAAATGAGCCTCCCTTCCGATTTATTTCTTGTGTTCAGATTTGTTTTTTAAATTCTGTTCTTACAGAACTAAAAATAAATAGCCTACACTGAGCCCATATGCTCCAAGTTACAGAGTAACAGAGCAAGGTTACAGTCCCTCTCTGTGGACTGTTTAACGTGCACCACTCACGAGCCCACAATCACCATGGCAGGGACAAGGCTCTGTGCACTCCTGCCATACAGCTGTGGGGGAACAATCCTTTTCAGGTTGCTTAATGGCATCTAGGTTTGCCCAGTAAATAACTTAGTGGCCTTGACTCGGCTCATTGTGACCTTAGCTGGGGTGAAGGACTGACTATTCAGCTACAGCCATGCTCACTTGCCACACTGCCTTAGTCTTCTCACAGCTGTCCAATTGATAGTGTTGGCTGCACCAAGTCTTTCAAGCCGTAAATTTAGCTCCCCAGGGGTGGGGAGAGCTGGCAAGATAGCAAAGAGAGTAGAGGGCCTTTGTGTGCAGACCTGATGACCTGAGTTTGATTCTCAGATCCCACAGAGCAGCAGGAGAGAACTTGCTTAGAGGAAACTGTCCCCTGACCTCAGCACATTTGCACTGTACACAAATATGGTATACACAATAACAAATAAATAAAAGATAGATAGAGAGATAGAGAGAGAGAGATAGGCAGACCAACAGACAGAAAGACAGACAGACAGACAGACAGACAAGATGTTTAAGTACCCAAAGGGCTAGGGAGATGGCTCAGTGAGTAAAAGGTGCTTGCTGCCACACTTGCTGATCTAAGTTCAGTCTCTGGGAGCCATACAGTGGAAGGGGAGAATCAACTCCTGCAAGTTGTCTTCCGGCCACCAATATTTACATTGCCCCCCCCCCAAATGAATAAAATAAAAATGTGATAAAAAAAGTTTCAAGTCCCAAATTGGAAGTTGATGGCAACCAGTGAAATGAGTTCAGCCCAAGGGGAGTTGGCAGATCCAAGACACAGAACAATAGAAGCATAGAGAACGCTGGAAGGAACGTTCCAGATTATCCAACCAGTTCATGTCTTCCGTCAAAGAGCGGCCTCTCTGCAGAATAAAGAAAGAGTCCTACCAAAGGACTCATTGTGGGAAGTACCTATTGCCCCATAGTTGCTCCCTTCAGGCGTACTGGCAGAGATGGGATGAGAGACAGCCATATTTCCAGAGCCTGTGGGGAAAACAAACAACGAGAAAGAGGGAAGGAAGCTTTACCCTCAGCTGAAGTCAACCACTTGACTTGAAGTAGCTGAGTTACTAAGTAGCAATCTTTAAATTTGACTTTCTTTCCACTTTAATACAGGTGCCGTCACTGTGGGTGACAGGGCCAAATCTAGCCTGTCACCTCCTTCTGTATCATAGTGTGTGGCCTCATTTCTTTCCTTTTCAGTCTCTCTCTCTGCCTCCCTCCCGCCCTTCCTTCCTCCCTCCCTCCCTCCCTCCTTCCCTCCCTCCCTTCCTTTTTTCCCTTTTTCCTTCCCTACCTCCTTCCTTCCCTTTTCCCTCTCTCTCTCTTTCCTTCCCTCCCTTTCCTTCCCTTTTCTCTCCCTTCTTCTTTCCTTCCCTCCCTCCTCCCTCCCTC
>JANHMN010000011.1:28683455-28754892 GCA_030674055.1 Rhabdomys pumilio
TCTCTCTCTCTCTCTCTCTCTCTCTCTCTCTCTCTCTCTCTCTCTCTGTCTCTTTCTCTCTCTCTCTCAGTCTCCTCCCCCTCTCTCTGTCTGTCTCTCTGTCTGTCTGTCTCTGTCTCTGTCTCTCTGTCTCTGTCTCTCTCTCTCTCTCTGTGTGTGTGTGTGTGTGTGTGTGTGTGTGTTACGTGAGCGACATGTGTGGGTGCCTGCAAAGGCCTGAGAGGGTGCCTACTAAGACCCAAAGGCAAGCTATGTGCATTCATGAGCTGCCCAAGGTGGGTGTTAGCGACCACGCTCCAGTCTTTTTGCAGGAGCAATGTGTACTCTTGATCTCTGAGCTATCTCTCCTAACCCATAAGCAGCGCTGCTAACAAAAAGAAGCGGCACTATTGACCTATCTCAGTGACAAATCCACTGGAAAAACACATTAACTTTTAAACATTTTAAACACATTTAAAAATGGGGGATGTGTCTGTAGAGAATTTAGCCCAATAATTTCAAGTGCGGCAACAGTATAAGAAACATCAGATTTGTGATTTCGGTTTTGCAGAAAGCTACCCAAACAGTCCTGATACCTTACAGACCTAGTAAACATATCACTTTTAAAAAGAGATAAGAAAGTCAAATTTTAGTTTTGTCTTCTAATATGGCCTTTACTAATGCTGTTTTGAGAACTAATTCAATATAAATAGAATGTCAGAATTTAAAAATGCCATTCACATTCCTGTTTAGAAACCTCTCCATGCCGTGTATGACTGTATTTTGGAGCATGATTCAAATACACACAAAATAGAATTATTCCAAGGAGAAGCCTAGCAGTCTTAGGTGGTCTCAGGGCAGCCATACTTTAAAACTCAAGAGTATTACTGTGAGCAATGAATATATATCACTAACTGTTTTTTGTAAACTGTCAATATTTTTGAACACTTATAAATATGTCAAAACTATTATCAGCCTTATTTATCTCTAAATTATTACAAACTCCAAAGAAATGTTTTAGACCCCTGCCTCAAAATATATCTTAATCAGAAAAAAAAGATTCTGCTTTTATTTTATGTATATATTTTTGTTTGCATTTATGTCTGTGTACCCACATGCATACAATGCCCCAGGAGGCCAGAAGACAGCATTATATCTCCTAGAATTAGAATCAAATGTTGCTATGAACCACTGTGTGGGTACTAGAAACTAAATCCTGGTCATCTACAAGACCAGCGAAGTGCCCTTAATTGCTGACCCACCTATCTAGGTCCCCTAAATATCACTTGAATTTAAATGGTCACTAACTATTAAGAACAACTTGTACCCTGCTGCCTTTCTTGCCATTGGGTGTCAGTATGTACATAGGATGACTTTCACAGAAAGGAACTTTAAATCTCAGTTTTGTTGAGAGCCGTTTTTTTGTGTGGCTTAGCTGGTAGAGCACTTGCGTAGCATGGGCGAGGTCCAGGGTTCAATCCCCAGAAGTACATACAAAAGTGGGCGTTCATTTACACAGGTTTACTGCTTTGTATATCTATTCCCAACGCGATGAATGACATCATGTGCACCATTTGAAACCCACCATTGCTGAGGACAAAAAGGCCTTGTACACACAGATAAAAGCACCAGAGAAGCTAGGAAGTCAAACACGCGGCTTACCTCCTCAACGGAACAAGGTACACAGATGCCCTTCCTGGAATGTCAGGAATGATGTAGTTTACAACCTGCTGATCCCTTGCTGTCTGGTGAGACAGGCTCTGCACATATCTTCCAGAATTTTTGTTTTTATTTATCCCAGATCCTTTCCCCTACATCTTGAGCATCCTTTTAGGCCATAAAACCAATCCATTATGAATGATGTCAAACCTGACTTCTTTGTTATCTTAGGGCCAGGCCAGTGCTGACACCCACAGCTTTTATGTTTACTTCAGTCAAAATCCCTAGACCTTAAATCTTGGGCCCTATCTCTGAGTCCAAAGTACCCATTCTTGTGAAAGAATCCAGATGTGCTTTGTAAAGAATCTCAATGTTAATATACCTTAAATTTTTGTGTATTAGGGACTAAGTTGTTACCTGAATACCTTTTTTCTTCCTAAAACTGTGCTGTGCTTGATTATGTCTAATGTAAAATGATGTGGGCCAGAGTCTAGAAGCTCTGCTCCAGTGCCTGTTCCAATAAAATCGCGCTGAGCCAAGTTTCCTTCTTACCCTACCCTGACTGTCTTCCCCTGCCTGCTGTAAAGCCTGCAGGAGAATCACCACAAGCTGCGATGGAGGGATTTATACCCCAGGAATGGACAGAAGATACAAGTCAAGTTTTTCCCTGTCCCAACTAGTTGTTAAATATTTACAAGCACATCAATGATTGTAATAGACTTACACAAGTCCATACTATTTAATCACCAGTTTTACCGTATTCAAAACAAAAGCTAGGTAACCCTTAATGATCAAGCTCATATTAAAGCCTTCAAAAACATAGGGTAAGTACTGTGGCTGTAGACCAGTCTTTTCTTTTTGTTTCAAGATGGTGTCTTAGTATGCAGCCTAGGCAAGCTTGGAACTTGCTATATGGCTCAGTCTGGCCTCTAATTCACATTTCTCTCATCTTGGTGTTGATGTTTAAAGTGCTAGGATGATGGTTTGAACCACTATAGAGAGCCAAGAATCCATTTTGAACTTGTTACAGCATAGATTCTTTCAGAAACCATGGGAGGAAAAAGGTAGTGAGAAATGCCATCAGAAAAACAACCTCAAAAATAAAGTTTCATGTATCTGTTCTGCTTGAGGTTATTTTTTATTGGGGAACACATAAAAATAGCTAATTATTTTTACTGACAGGGGACACAAATCCAATCTGCCAATATTGTGGCAGGAATGGAAATCTGTCTTATTTTTATATTTTCAGAACAGCTGTTGCGTATGTTTGCTGTCTTTCCATGCTCTGTCTCCCCAGCCCATCTCAATCACCAGGTCTATAATCACAGAGTTCGTGTTCATCTTCTCCTCATCCTTCCTACCACACCTAGTACCAACCATCCAACATCCCTTGTGACATATCAGACACATGATTTTACTCAATGACGTAGGCATGTAGGAACACTAGCATGCTTCCCGTTTTATCCCAATAAAGGTGGTAAGATTAAATGCTGTGTTCAAGATCTCAGTAACAATCAAGAATACACAATGTAAGATCCAGGATAATAGCCCATGCTGAGCTCACTCTCCCTGTCCCATGGAGTGTGCAACACCAGAAGGTGGGTTCTTGTTAACTATGGGAACCTTTTACTCACCTGAGGTTGAGAGGGGCTGGCAGTGAAGTAGAAGGCAATATTTGTCCTGAGAAATATGTGGGAAAGGGAGAGAAAAGAATGAGTTGGCAAGCAAGAACTAGCTACTTTAAAGGAGAACCAGCTTAACCTAGACACCCAGGACCTTACCCTTCTAGAAAAACATCTGGTTCTGCAATCTGATAAACCTCAAGAAGACTTTGTATTTCAACAATAAAGAATGATGAAATTGGGGAAGAAGATTATTTTTTACATCTTTAAATATCCATTATGGTTGCCTTTGCCTTTGGAATCTCTTAAGATATTCCAGTCAAGTAATATAATCAATCAGGATTGATCACGAGAAGTGGGTAGCAAGAGAGGAAACGCAGGCAAGAGTCCTTTGGAATAATGTAGGTGCCACTCCACAATGACTTTAATGGACTTACAGCAAAAGAGCAGAGCTTTAAAAACAGGGTGACCAGATGGCCATGGTATGACAATTGTCAGGAGTAGCACTAAGCTCTTCTTGCCCCAAACTTCTCCTCAGTCTCCTGCAACACCTGCTGAATTCTCCAAAATTTCATCCTCTTTGGCTTTAGGTTTGTCTTCTAAAGCCCATCTATAAAATAAAAGTACCACCCAAAAAACAAAGGTACTTGTTCTCTAAATGGAATTTACTGTGAGTAGTTTTATCATATGCTAAGATCACAAGGATCCAGGCACAGAGAGAGGGAGAGGGCTAGAATTTTATAAGAGATACAAGGTTTTGTAGCATCAAGCGCTATCTGGTATGAACATCTGTGAAGTATTTCAAGAGGCTGGGAAATACAAAGACAAATTTGCTTTCCGCAAGGGTTGCACCCTTCTGCACATGTTCCTTGTGGCTCTGGTCTCATCTTAGCACCGTAGATTACTCTGGAGTCCACCACACCTGAGTTCCCAAGACTGATAAAAAGGCCACTCTTTCAATGAGTCTCCTTCCTTGCATTGCTGAGTCTGAACCTGAACTTCTGGTCAATTCACCATCTTCATTCCCTAAGATTCTCTGAAGACTTTCTTTCCACTGACAATATTCCTCTTATAAAAATGAAATGGTTTGCCAGGCGGTGGTGGGGCACGCCTTTAATCCCAGCACTTGGGAGGCAGAGGCAGGCGTATTTCTGAGTTCGAGGCCAGCTTGGTCTACAGAGTGAGTTCCAGGACAGCCAGGGCTACACAGAGAAACCCTGTCTTGAAAAACCAACAACAAAAAAAAATGAAATGGTTTAAAAATTAACAATTTCTTTAGAAATGGTGTGTCCAGATACTTAGGCATGGTACGTATAATAAGAGACGTTACTTAAAAGTCATAAAATTTGAGCACCATTTACAAAGGTAATGGCTGTTGGTTGGACTGTCATTGGTCTGGTCTCAGAAGTGAGCTCACAGAAATGGGTATAATTTTTATATATTAATTTTATATAATATAATTTTATATATTGGCATAAATTGCTACCCATTTAGGTGACTGCTTCTATAGGAGCACTATAGTAAACTCCTGACCTCGAGTCATCTAAAGATGCCAGCATCACTATCAAATGAAGTGGTATGCTCCCTTTAGAGTCCATAACCAGAGTAAAGGCCAGAGTGCTGTGTTGCGTATGGCCTGGGAGAAGCCCTTTCAAATCTGGGAGGTGTCATCTGCTGTTAGCAGGGCAGCATGGGACCTTTAATGCTCTCATTTCCAGATCAGAGGAATGACAAAGTGAACACTGATTTTCTAGGTTAGCAACAGAAAGCATGAGATTTCCTGAAGCAACATGAGTACTTTGACCAAGAATTTGATTTTTATAAATGTCTTTCATAATTTGAATTCCAATTGTAATACTGGATCAACATAGACTTTCTGTTTTCTTGGTTTTGTTTGTTTGTTTGTTTGTTTGTTTTGGTTCCTTGGGTTTTATTGTCTTTAAGACAGAAACATTTAAGTCTTCTGTTATTTTTTTCTTCCTGGGCTAACAGTAGCTACAAAATCAACAGTATGTCCATGGAGGTGAAACAATATTTGCTAGTGTGGCCCTGACTGAGGTGAGCAAGGCAGATCTTATCATAGGCCCCCACTGGTTAACAGCACAAAGCTAAGGAAACTCACCGGCACCTTTAGTGTTAGAGCCAGAGGCAGCAAAGTTCTCATTGATTTGTTTCAAAATGAAACACAGGAAACAAATGCTTACACAAGAGATTAAAACCCGACTTTGTTCAGCTGCTTTGGCTGTTAGAGTAAGGGAAGAAGGGAAAGGAAAGACTCTAGAGTCAGGAGATGAGATGCCTGTAAGGAAGATGGGGAAAGAGTAGGCAGAAGGGTGAGCAGAGGGATGGAGTAAGAAGAAAGAAGAGTTTATAGGAGAGTAATAAAATAGAAGACAGAAGAAAAGGTGAGTGCATGGAGTAGTTTTGAGTTACAGGACCTTAAGTCTCTTATCAGTGAGCTCACGGCAGGGCGCAGAGAGTATTCCAAATCCCACTTTGTTTGTTGAAGGAAATGATGTACGATTACTCATTACTCGGCACCATGAACTTCACACTGTCATTCCCTGTTACTGCTGATTGCCATCTGTTGTGAGCTCCACCCCTCCGCCCTTCCGGCCAGCCCTTCCAACCAGCCCTCCGGTTACCCCTTGCTCTCCAGGGTTAATCCTTCTAGAGTGGAGATATGCACTTGGATCCCACTATTTCTTCCTGTCTCTGGGACTCAGCGTCTACAAATATCAACTCATTTATTTATCAGCTTTGCGCCCTTTCTGCTCCTTCATTTGTCTCTATCATTTCAAACAAGAAACAGACCAATCCAACTAAATTCTTCCCTTACTCCTCCCACGCACGCGCGCTCACCCATGCTCATGGATACCCACACACGTGGGAGGAAAGGCCAGAAGTCAGTCAATGTTGAGTGTGATTCTCTATTGCTATCCGTTTCATTTTTCTTAGTTAAATTTTTATCCTTTGAATATCTTGTAGATGTCTACAACAAATGTTAAACATTTTGGCCCCGATTCTCAATTCCCCCAGCTTCTCCCTCAGTATATTTCACTTCTGGTCTTAAGTCTTTCTTCCTCCTCCTCCTCCTCCTTCCTCCTCCTCCTCCTTCCTCCTCCTCTTCCTTCCTCTTCCTCTTCTTTTCCCCCTCCTTTTCCTCCTCCTTTTACTTCTTCTCCCCTCCCCTTCCTCCTCCTTTTCCTTCTTCTCCCCTCCTCTTCCTCCTCTTTCTTTTCCTTCTTCAAAAAAGCATGTGGCTGAGGGGTTACCTGCTAGGGCATGGCCAACCTGTGGTGGTCACCCCTTGAAGAGAAGTGACTTTTGCTACTGAAGCAGCCAACTGTCAACAGATCCTCAGCTGGAGGTAGAGCCACAGGTGCCCCTCCTGCCTCCATGTTGGAAGTTTAAAAAAATTTATTTCAATTTAAATGTGTGTGTGTGTGTGTGTGTGTATGAGCGTATGCCATATTTGTGGGTGCCTGCAGAGGCCAGAAGAAGGTGTCAGAGTCCCCGGACTGAAGTTACAGGTAGTTGTAAGCCAACACGTTGGGGCTGAGAACCAATCTCTGACCCTCTGGAAGAGCAGTGAGTACTCTTATTGCTGAGCTATCTCTCCAGCCTTGCTGTGCAGAAGTGAAGAGAGGCACACTCCCTATGCAATAGGAGATTATCTCGGAGATGGCTTAAATTTAAAAATTAAATTTGTTACTGTTATTATAAAGAACAATCCAAATTCCTTTTGTCTGTGTATGGTTTTGAAACAGGCTTTGGCGTATCCCAGACTGGCCTCATTTGCTTTGTAGCTGAGCATAACCTTGAACTTCCGATCATCCTGCCTCCACTTTTAAGTGGTGGGATTCCAGGTACGGGATTCTACAGTTTGGGCAGTGCTGGGTGGCTAACTCATGGCTTCATGCATGCTAGGCATGCATACTTCTACAACCCTACGAGGTACTGAAATTACAAATGAACATTGCAGGTTAAGGCCTAAAAAGGACACCTACTAGAAACATGAAGGTAGCGAAAGTAGGATTGAGACAAGGCAATATGAATTAATGACCACAACAGACAGGACAGGGAGAAGAGAGAGCATGCACTGAAATGTCTGGGGTACAGGGTCTGGTGCATTTGTTTGACACATGGTCTCATGTAGCCCAGGCTGGTCTCAGACTTGCTGCCTAGCTGAGGATGACCCTGAACTTCTGATCCTCCTGCCTTTATCTTCAAATTGCTAGGACTACAGGTATGTACTACTATGATAGAATACATTTTTGATCATATACAAGCATCTAGATGATTACTACTGCTGCTGCTACTACTACTACTAGATAAGTTCACTAAATCCCATACGGTCATTCTCACTATGGTGGTTTGAATATGCTTGGCCCACAGGAAGTGGCACTATTAGGAGGTGTGGCCTTGTGGGAGGACGGGTGTCAATGTGTAAATGGACTTTGAGGTTTCCTAGTGCTCAAGCTCCACTCAGTGTGGAAGAGGTCCCCTCTTGGCTACCTGCAGAAGACGGTCTCCTTCTGGCTACCTTTGGATCAAGGTGTAGACTCTTGGCTCCTCCAGCACCAATTCTGCCTTCATGCTGCCATGCTTCCCAGCATGATAATGGACTGAACCTCCGAACTGTAAGCCAATGCCAATGAAATGTCGTCCTTTATAAGAGTTGCCTTGGTCATGGTATCTCTTCATAACTGTGAAACCCTAAGACTCATCATTGGCACAAGTTGTCATTCTTTCCTCCTCAGACTCTTTCATCATCCTTAATTAATTCCAGCTGGCTACCCCTCAACTTTATTGCCAGTGAGTCTCAGTCTTTCGCGGAGCCATGTGCAGAGGACTCCCCAGCCCTGCCCAGTCCCCATGCTCTTCAGGGAGCTGCTCCTCTGTCCCTCCTCTCACCCATCTCTTCATCTCTGCTAATTTGCTCTGTTCCCTTGCAGTGCTCTCTAGAATTCCAGTAGAGAATTTCTCTTTTGTTTTATTTGGGTCAATTTGTTAATGGCCAGCAGGTCATCTTTCAGTCAGCTTTCTAGTCATAGAAGATCCCTGCTGTCCACTCTTTACTTTGGCCCTTCATGAGGAGTTTGTCAACACACCCTGCGGTTTAGAGAACACCACATCCCAAGCAATAGGAGGAAGAGGGATGCAGGCTGGGTAAACTGTACCTCCATTTATAATCCTGCTTAAAGCCATAACCCTTAGTGCTGGACAAGATGGAAAGAGGTAATGGAGAATTATGTACCAGTACCAAACCACACGTCCTTGCTGAAGATTGCTTCCTATTTGTTTTGCCCTGGTTATTTTGAGACTCTCTTGCTATAAGGAATAGATTAGCAGCCTGGGACTCCACTTGGATTGGGGTTTGCACTCACCTCTCTCCTAATAATGCACCCAGCAGCCCGTTAGATTAAGATCCCCTTCCTGTATTGAGCTGCATGCACACTGTCCTCCAAACAAAAGAATAAGTTTCCCTTCCCCTTAATGATTACCAAGAATGGGCAGTTTCTATTTAATCTTATTTTAGATATCTCTGAGCATAAATAGAAGGGTGTCCAGTCAGGTCTGAACTACTTTTGGATTCATGCACAGTAAGACAAACTGTGTCTTCTGAGTGAAGATTTAGGGAGAATTGCCTTTTATTATCTTGGGTCTATGCATAGTTGAGCACAACATGATTAAGATCTGCTGCATCATGAGAAAGGACATGCAGAATGACCAAAGGTTTACATAATGTCTGTCTGTCAATCAAAACAGAACCATATGTGATATGCCCTTATCAACCATACTCTTCCTGTTCTTGAACCCATGAAAGGGAGCCCCAAATAATAACCAAGGTCTTTGAGTCACAAGACCACTCTTGCGTGGTCTGTGACTCCTGACCACAAGTTCCTGATCTGTACTATTGATTTTCTTTTGGATAGTATTTTTGTTCTAATCTGAAATCTTTATTTCAAGTACTTGAATAAGAGGCCAAATCTGGAAGCACCTAGCCCAGACTGCAGTCACTGGTAATGCCAGAAAGCCAGACAGCCAGTCTTCTGCTCCAGTTGGGATGGAGTCTCTTCTCCTTCATATACAAAACCCAGGCAAAACCCTTAGGAACAGATCAGTCCACAGCTTTGCAGTCAGACTGGAGGAAATTAAAAAAACCATCAGATTCTACTATAAAAGCCTCCCCACTCAACTGTTGGGCCACAGTGTTGAGAGTCCAGTGTGTACACGGAAGTTCATGGTGTGAGGATACAGCTTGTCGGTAATGTTCTAAGTCATAGCATCTGACATTCCCCATAAAACAAAAAAGTGTAGCTGAAGACCAAAAAGTATCTCATCAAAGCAAAGTTCTGGTAATTTCTACATTTCAAGTGCCTTCTAAGCCAACAAGAGAAGGGGGTTGTTAACTGTGAATTTCCTTGGCCAGGTTCTACATGGTGTCATCGATCGTACAGTCACCATCGTTCAATCTTCAGTCCCTCTAACCAAATACGACGCCATTCTCTGCCCCCCATTACCCTTTTCCTTCATAGTCATTCAAGTTTTGTGAATTTTGCCTCCTACATTTTTCAAGACATCTCCTCACTTTCTACCTTGATCGTTCATTGTACCAGCCTTCTAACCTGTCTGCATCCAATACTGTGTCTCTCCTTCAACCCTTCCCTCACACTATTAATAGTGCAACGTAGATAACAAATGCCTCCTTATGTTCCCCCCACCCCTACCTTATGTCCCTCCTACCATCCAATGGCTGCCTGTTTCTACAGTGCCCCACCCCCACCCTTCCCTGCCTACAACTACAAACCCTAATGACACAGAAAAGAGTGGGAGGAACGTTTAAAGGCACAACTGTCTTATTTTAAAATCTGAATTAAAATCTAAACAGATGCTTTGTGTGATTGAGAGGCATATTTAGGGGGGGTGTAAATTTGGGATGATGGATTCAAATGGAAAGAAGAAACAGTGTGTTAAGAAGGGATGAACTTAGAAGAGGAACCTTGAAACAGAGTCCAGCTTTGATTTTTGCCCTTCTCTGTCTTTGTGAGTTTGGAGATGATCCTAGCATTGCTATGGACCTCACAGCTGGGCGTGGTGATGCATCCCTCTTGTCAGGGCTTCTTAGGAGATGTGAGGATAGATGGCTTGGGCGCAAAAGTCCTAGGCTAGACTGGCAGCATAGGTAGACCCCATCTCAAATAAAAACAACAAAAATCTCTGGACATGTGCATTCTAGTCTGTCATTCCTAACTGCATTGCAGAAACTGCAATGTCAGGGCTTATTCTCAATACTCGGAGTCTGGTTCTTACCACAGCCCTCATCTGGACTCCAGGACCACCATCCTCTGGATTTCTGGGGCACCAACAAAGTTGGTGAATGGAGAAAAGAAGAAATACACACAGCCCACCTACTACCTCTCCTCAAGCTTGTGTGTTTCTTAATGCTTGCAAGGTCTGTTTGATGCCACAAAGCCACGTTACAGGAAGTGAAAACAGAAAACAACGTGGCAGAATAGATTTGCATGTCATTCGTTAACAGGACTGAATGGCTTCTGTTTCATAGCTTCCTTTCTGAGGATTCAAATTACCTCACTGAAAAATCAGCCCTGCAATTCACATTAGCTGCCGCCAGGTGACAGTAACAGATCAAAGGTACAACTGGCAAAGGCAAGGCTTCCCTGAAGGTTCAAGTTGAACTCTAAGAATGGCCACTGAGTTGAGTGTTCACACGCAAAACAGAGCTGAAAGCCGAGAGCCATGATCACCTGCTTACCGGAGCTGGAAGTGCTTGATTTTGGTGACCAGCAACTTGTAGTGGGCGCCATGGGGAGCCATGGATGCTACATCTACAAAGATCAGCTGTTCCAAAGGGCCGGTCTCATTGGTTGCTTTTGAAGGACAGAGAGTACGGCTGACTTCCTGGTAGTTGTAGCTCCTTTGGTATCTGCAGCCACGGGTGTAAATGTCAGCAAGGAGAAGGAGACACAGTGAACGGATCCAGGGAGACTGTTGCCTCGCTCTACTCCTCTCTAATTTGGCTTTAAGTCCTTTCCTATGCTTTCAGTTTCAGGCTGGGCTCATTAATACCAGTCCTGGAACCCCTGTTGTTGACATCCACTGTATGACAGGGACATAGGGATTATTATCTCCTAACCAGTACACTTAGCAGTATCTATACTGCATTAAGTCAGACTCTCAAGTCATTCAAGGAAAAACGCCAAAATCTGAGGGAGGAACTCTCCTAATTAAGCAGCCAGTGGAGTCTTCTTTTTTCAGTTTCCCTGATTTCAAGTTAAAACAATCGGACTTAGTATTTAGCGCTCAAATTCCAGAACCTTTAAAACCCATTCAGTAACACCTCCTCAGCTGCCTATTTCTCTGCACCTTCTGGGATTTGTATTGGTGCCACAGGTACTCTGCCAGTGCAGAGAGTTCTGCTGTTCTTCATAGTGTCTTCCTGAACCTCCCTCTTGGCTGCTCTGTAAATGCCACTGAGCAAAGAATGCACACAGAAGGGGCATTTCTAAGTATGGGACTGGTGCTGCTCTTGTGTCGACTGGCTATGGATGATTTATTTTCAAGAGAGGGAATAGAATATTATGGTAGATTTTCAAGTGGTGTAAATTTTCCTAGGTGCTGAAAACCTAGGCAGAGTGCTCATCTGGGATTCAGAGAGGATAAAAATGTTTACCACTGACCAGACTTGGGGCATCCACTGTTTGAATTTGGCATGCACTACTCTGGCATTTGCCTGCTGAGTTTTCTTCTGGCTAAAGGGGTAAAACAGGCAAAATAAAACAAACAAAAAACCCAGCTAAGTCTAAGGACACTGAAGAGTGTCAAATGTAGTGAAGTTGCCTGGCCAGAGAATACTTACAGTCCTTGGAAGAGCAGAGGAACCTGCCACGACAACACTTCTTTCTGCTGGCGAACCACAACCAGGACTGGATAGTCCAGGTTGTCAGAGGAACTGTTGACATGCACCCGCACGGCCGTCACCTGTGAGACGGGTGAAAGCAAGCTCACTGATTCCTGACATTTCTTCCCATGACAGGTACCCCAAACACCCCAGTTGTCTTTTATTATCCAGAGTGCATCTGGACCTCGGCCACATGTTGAAGTTGCCCCGGGAAATAATTGATGCATTGGATACAATCTACTTAAAATTCTGATTCAGTTATTCTGGGATGAGGCCAAATTACTCAGCCTCCACATAGCGAGCTGAGGAGTTTGAGCTGAGCAGTCAACATAAGGCTTCAAGAATAACTCCAGAAGAAGAAAAGAGATGGTCTATTGCTCCCTCTCCAACCTGCAGCATGTCCCATGGAGGCTGAGTCCTCCCTGCTCAGGGGTAAACAGGTCACTAACACACCCTTCCTCACCAGCGGCTCACAGCAAGATCGTGGATAAAGATGACAAGCTAAGTCAGCTTCTGGAGCTACGGGGTTTTGGTACTTAAAAAGTTTACAATACCGTATGAAATATAGAAAATAATGAAGGAAAATAAAGAAGAATAAAAGAGAAACTAAAACCTGACCTTCCACATGACATTTAATTTATGGGTCTATTGCCTTTATAATCTCTTGAAAGTGTCTTTATTAGGGAGCTGGTAAGATGGTTCAGCAGCCAGTTCAGTGGCTAAACGATTGGCGGTGCAACCAGAGTTCAGATCCCCAGAACCCAAGTAAAGTGGTGAGTGGGCTAAGTCGCCTTTCTGACTTGGAACATAGAGACAGAAAACTCCTGGAGCAAACTGACGAGGCGGATTAGCTGTATCAGCTTTGTCTTTGTCTCTGCCTCAGTGAATAAGCTGGACACGTTATTAAAGGCACCTCTCACCCACTACCTCCAGGCCTCCAGATACACACATGTACATAAAGCCCCTACACTTGCAAACATGCATGTCCTCTGAGTTCTACAGAGATGTCATAGCACACATCACACATGAACTTCACTCACACAGACACACAGACACACATACAGACACACAGACACACACACAGACACACACACACACACACAGACACACACACACACACACACACACACACACACACGCTTCAAATGCAGGCTGAGAGGGAACAGACCAGCCAGGGTGTTGTATCCCAGCACTCAGTTCTCTCTGTTCTCCCTGACCAAGCTAACACATTTTCAGTGTTAGCACAGCCAAAGAGCAATTTATTAATTTGATAAGAAATGCTTGCTCCTCAGGGGAGCATTTCCTGTGCCTACACTGTGTTTCCATGGAAATTATGTTGCAGCTGATAATTGCTCAAACTCCATCTCTAGTGCAGACCTCTTTGTTACACTGGGATTTCTGCAGGCCTCTCAAATTCAATGTGGCTACATGGAGTCTTGCATTTTCTTCACTTCTGACTTTACTTTCTGCGATGAATGATTCCAGCATGTAGCTATTCATCTAAGTCTGAAACCTGGGGGTCCTGTCTGGTCCCTTCTTCTGCCACTTCACACTGTTCTCACCCATGCCTCCCTCCCTCCTTGTCAATGCTAAGTTCCACTCAATGTCCACTTTGACTAAGCTCCACCCTCAATGTCCACTTTGATAGCCTCTTTTCTCTGCTGATTTGAGTCTCTCCGTGCTCTCCTTGGTCTCTTCCCTCAGGGCTGCATCTCTTAGGATGCCAGTGTCGTCTGTCATTCCTTGAGAGACCTAAAATGGTTCAGAAAATTTTTCAGTCTTATACCAAAGTAAGAATACCATAATAAATAGTTGTGGATTTTTCAGCTTTGATAACTCCTAACATATTTCTCATTTTATCCATACTTTCTATTTCCACATATTCCTTCACTGTATTTTCACACACACACACACACACACACACACACACACACACACACACACAGAGAGAGAGAGAGAGAGAGAGAGAGAGAGAATATTACTTAATTATCAAATAGCTCAAAATATATCTCTAAGAGATAGGGCTTTCTTAACAAAATCTATAAACAGGGGTTAGAGAGGTGGCTCAGCAGTTAAGAGCACTAGCTGCTTTTGTAGAGGACCCAGGGTTGGTTCCCAGCCTCCAACTGTCCTTAACTTCAGTTCTGGGGACCCAATGCCCTCTTTTATCCTCTAAGGGTACCAAACATGCATGTGGTACACATACAAGTAGATAAATATCTATACACATACAGTAAAAAATAATAAATCTTAAAAACATAAATTGTATGATCTCAATACTATTTTAACTCTTTTTTTTTTTTTTTTTTTTTTTGAGACAGGGTTTCTCTGTGTAGCCCTGGCTATCCTGGAACTCACTTGGTAGACTAGGCTGGCCTCGAACCCAGAAATCTACCTGCTTCTACCTCCCAAGTGCTGAGATTAAAGGCATGCGACACCACTGCCCGGCCAACTCTTTTAATTTATCTGATATTTGCATGATATTTGGAGCTTTTCAGTTGCTTCAGAAATTTCTTTTTTTCGGTTTTATTTTTAAAACGAAGTACAAATTAGTTTGACTCACACGCTGCACCTGTTTTATCTTGTCTGATACCAATACTTCATTCTTCTTAATTGTTGACTAATATTCCATTGCACAAATGTACAACATTTTATTTATCAACTGCCTTCAGTTGATGAACACTTATGTTACTTACACATTTTGAGTATTTACAAACAATACTGTTATATCTGTGTACCAACTTTGTGTGAATATATATTTTCACTTCTTTTTGCTATATACTATGATTAGATTTCTGGAAGACATAGTACCTCTGTATTCAAGCTTTTGAGGAACTGCCAAAATGTTTCTCAGAGTTGTATCATTTAACACTCCAGTAATTTACACATCCAGCAATGTTCCTAGTTTCTTTACTTCTTTGCCAACACCTGCTACTATCTTTATTCCGGCCATCCTAGTGGGTAAAAAGCTATATGTTATTGTAGACTGCACAATATTTTATTTTCACTTCTTTGTTTCGGTTTTGATTTTTAAACAGGACTTCTCAGGTAGCTCAAGGTGGCCTCATGATCTCCCTTCCTGTCTCTCAAGTGCTGGGATCGCAGGTGCATGCCCTTATGCCTAACTGGTATTTTAGCTGTTTCACTGCCTGGCTCTTCTAGGAAACTGCCAACATTGTTTTCAAACTCTCCAGAGCCTAGTAGAATAAATTACCTTAGAAGCAGCTTGACTTTTGAAATTGTAGTGTAAACATTTTAGTTCAAGACAGCATATGCATTTACAGTGATGTTTAACCTATTCTAAATAAACTTAGAGCAGTTAGAACCCAGTCAACAGAAATGGGAAAGTTTCTTTTTCAGGATTCCTCTTGCCTTTAATTCACTTAGATGCCAGCTCCTTCTTAGGGACTTAGTGACAGAGGGGGGTTGCTCACATTTCTTTCCACACTTGGTTACATGGCAGAAATTCCTGAACATCAGCAATCCCACCTCCCCGGTTGGTGTATGTGTGAGTTTCTGATTTAGCTGATGAAGAACAAGCCTCAAACTATTCATTTCTAACACACGCTGGTGGGCAGTTGGTGTGCCTGGTTTGGGACCTAAACTTTGGAAACACTATTCTAAAGCCATCTGATCTACTGGATGCCCCTACGTGTTACTGCGAGACGCCCAACCATAAGCTCAGCACTGTTTCAGCAGCCTGGAAGCTGTTTTGTTGGGACTGATGTGGGAGCAGAAAAGATACATCGTGGCTGTGTTAAGCCCCTCCACTGCTTATCCATCTCTACATCTTGATCTTCCTGGTTGGGTTATCATAATCCACTTGCAGTTTTTATTACTTAATAATGATCTTACCAGCCATATAAAAACAAACTCAGACATACTGACATCATAAATTGCACAAAAGATTCTAGAGTAAGAGTTGTTTGATGTGGCAGGATTTTCCCTGTCCAATTACACTAAAATATTAGTGCAGCGGGAGGCCTGTGATTGGACAGGGAGAAGGGAGGTGGAGCTAAGAGTTGGAGAGAGAAAGCCTCTCAGGTGAGAGGGGAGAAGGGTCAAGATGGAGGACAGACGGGAAGAAGATCCTGATCCCACGTGGTTTTAATAGCCTCAGGTATTTGTGAATATATCATGTAGGGATAGAATGATTGGGATAACTTGTCTATTCTAGGTGGGCAGCTTGAATCATTATCAATCGGCTCAGAAATTATTGTGTGGGCCTCTTCTGAATTGAGAATTGTTGATATAGGAATCTGACTGGTTAATTATAAGCTTTAAGGATTTTGATTTTACTGGGTTGCTGGGTATTGTGATAATAACTGTGAGGTGGGAGGTCATCGCATGGGGCTGGTGTGGCACCACCCCACCAAGGGAAATTAGCAAATCGGGTAGAGACAGCTGGGGTGGGGGAATCGGGACAGAGAGCCTGCTGAAATGAGAACCCCCCGCTGGAGGGTTAATGGAATGTGGGACCGTTGACCACAGGGGGGTTATGGCTGTGAAGGAACTAGCGACTCCAGAGACAAGTGAACTGGTGCTGGGAAAATCATGACCAGTCGCTGCGGGAGCTAGAGACAAAGGTGGTGGGACCACGCTGGGACCATGAGAGTAGCCACGACGACAACAGTGTGGGAAGCCTGGCGGATCTTTTTTTTTTTTTTAATATTTCCTGCACAGTTTGACATTGGGCAGTTTTGCAAGATGAACAGATAATCTATTAGGCAGAGGAAAGGATGAGGGGCCTGCTCAAGCTCTGCTTTGCCTTTCCAGAAGCTAACAAGCAGCTGAGAAGATTGGATTATGCCTACCACAGTAAAGTAAGCTGTGTGAAAACACAGCTTAATGAAGGGTGGACACGGCTGGTGCTGAATGGCCTCTGACACTTTGTAATAGATCATTCTCAAGGCCTATATTTTTCTCCTGTTGCTTCTACTCATTGCCGTGACAAAACAAAACAAAATAAAAAAACAAAACAAAAACAAAAACAAAACAAAAAACACAGATAGTGCTTCTGCCTGTGTTTCTTCCTACAAGCAGGGAATCACATAGGCAAGAGAGAATTATGGACGTATTTCAGCCTCTGAGTGTATATAGATTATGCTTTGAAAACTTTTGAGACCCCCTTTAAAATTTTTTTATGTCATCAGGGACATGCTCAAAATTGGAAGTGGTACATTGTTCTTGCAAATTAAGAATAAAAAAAGAGTTTAACTCTAGGTTGTCTCTCTTTCTGCTAAAGACTGCAACTTCTACTGGTTGGAAGAGTCAGAGGCTGTTGGCTTCCATTATTAAACACAGGTGTGTGTCCCTCTGGTCTTGAAAAATACTCTACTAGTAACACAGTTACTGAGTGATTGTAGATAGCCCCTTTGCTAATACGTAACTGCTTAGCCAACCCTCTTGTGATCCCGATGTTTATCTGTTGACTTTCAGGTCCTCCCACTCACGGTCCCAGTAGTCAGTAGGCTAGACCTTGACTCAGGAGCTCTGAGAAGGGCTGGGGATACACCAAAGGGAACCTTCCCACAAAGAAGGCATGTTATCTTGTAGGTAGGACATGTTTTGTGCTGAAGGTTTTGTGGGTGGATTGGTGTCCTCCTCCCTCCACTGGAAGTCTTCCTGCCTACACAAGGTGGCTACTCCAGTCTCCATATCGCTAGCTGCTAGGAGTCTCAGCTAGGGTAATTCCCAAAGAGTCCCAGGAGCCTCTCCTGTCCTGTCCTGTGCTCCTCCTCTGCCTTCCCACACCTGATCCACATCCCCATTTCCCTTCTCATCCCCCTCTGACACCCAGTTCCCTCTGCCCATCACCTCCAATGTTTATTTTGTTTCCCCTTCTGAGTGAAAGTCAAGCATCCTCCCTTGGGCCTTCCTTCCTTTTTACTTTGTTTGGGTCCTTAGATTGTAGCATTGATATCCTGTACTTTATGGCTAGTGTGTACTTATAAGTGAATACATACCATGTGTATCTTTCTGGGTCTGAGTTACCTCACTCAGTGTATTTTCTAGTTCCGTTCATTTGTCTGAAAGTTTCATGTCTTTGTTTTTAATAGCTGAGGAGTATTTCATTGTAAAAATGTATCGAATTTTTAAAAATCTATTCTTTACTTGAAGGATAAGGTGCACAAGGATAAAGATGGAGCAGAGACTGAAGGAACGGCCAACAATGACTGGCCCAATGGAGATCTCATGATCTCCCATGAGATCCATCCCATGGGAGAGAGCCAACCCCTGACACAATGACACTTTGCTATGCTTGCAGTTAGAAACCTAGCATAACTGTCTCCTGAGAGGCTTCATCCAGCAGCTGATGGAAACAGATTCAGAGACCCACAACCAAACATTAGGCAGAGCTCAGAGAATTTTGTGGAAGAGTTGGGGGAGGATTGAGGGAGACAGAGGGGTCAAGGATGCCACTACAAGACCTACAGAGTCAACTAATCTGGGTCCATTAGGGCTCACAAAGACTGAACCACCAAACCAACAAGGATGCAGGGGCTGGGCCTAAGGCTACACATTTGTAGCAGATGTGCAGCTTGGCCTTCATGTAGGTCCCCAAACAATAGGAGTGGAGGCCATCTCTGACTCTGATGTCTCCTTTGGATCTCCTTTCCCTAGCTGGGCTGCCTTGTCTGGCCTCAGTGGGAGAAGATGAGCTTAGTTCATCATCTTGCTGCAACTTGATGTGCCGGGGAGGGCTGGTACCCGTGGGGGGCTTTCCCTTCTTTGAGAAGAAGGGGAGGGAGTAATGGGGTAGGGGGTATGAGAGTGGGATTGGGAGGAGTGGAGGGAGGGAGTCTGAAATCAGTATGCAAAGTGAATAAATAAATTAATAATGAAAACCCGCTAGCCAGTCAGTAATGATATGAGCAGGTGTTGTGAGCTCACACAACGCCTACCCTATGGATAAATCAAGTAAGTTGCATGGAGCTGCCTGGTCACTTTTGAATGAATGAAGTTGCCTCTTTCACACAAGCTCTGCTATTTCCTGACTGGGGCATATAATTGTGGCTTACAGTGTTAGAAAACATTCGATCTGGGCAGATGACAAGGAGATTGTCTATTCAACTTTTCCACTTACAGATGAGGGGGCCTGAGATGTAGAGGTGATATAAATTGGTCAAAGATATCCAGGTTCAAGAAGCATGGAAGAAACCAAGCTTCCCATGACTCAGCTGCCACAATGCTTGGTCAGAGTATGACATCATCAGCATTTTGAATCACTGACTCCAACAAACATCACTATGAATCTTGTAGTATCCCACCAGGAAACCAAGTCACTATAGAAGCATCATACACGATGAGGATAGTGCCACACAAGACAAGCTACACGCTAGGACATATGTGTACATTTTCGACAGACTGGCATTTTAAATAGAGAAAGTACTCGTAATAAACAAACAAACAAAAATAAACTCCCCATAGACTAAGGATGTGTTGTGCTTTGAATAGAAACGGCCCCATAAGCTTTATATGTTTGAATGCTTGGCTATTAGGGAGTGATGTTAGTTGACAAGAAATTAGAAGGTGTGCCTTCTCAGAGGAAGTGTGTCACTTTGGGGGTGACACAAATGCTCAAGCCACGCATAGTCTCTCTCTCCCTCCTTCCTTCCCTCCTTCCCTCCCTCCTTCCCTTCCTCCCTCCCTCCCTCCCTCCCTCCCTCCCTCCCTCCCTCCCTCCCTCCTTCTCTCTCCCATCCCCACAGCATCTAAAGAGGAAAGAATGACCTAGAGACACACGAAAACCCACTCAGCACTTTAGACTCATCATAAGGACAAACTCTCAAATGTGCACTTTCACCCCGCTTGCGAGGCTATAAAGCAAGACGGGATCTCTTGATTGCTGCTGATAAAAATGTTATTTTACATAGCCACTTTAGAACGCAAGTGGAGAACAGGAGTCAGAGCTGAAGATGAACTATCTTTCCACTCTTAAGTTTATAGACAAGAACTTCAGCACAGTCGCACAAACCCACACCTGAAACCTTGAATAAAAAAAGTTCACTGGAACCAAATGAAACAAACAAGAGAAGCCACACCACAGAAGAACCAGAAATACAACCATAGAGCAGAACATCCAAACATACAACCGTGACAAGAGGAGGCCCCAAAAATACAACCGTGACAAGAGGAGGCCCCAAAAATACAACCGTGACAAGAGGAGGCCCCAAACATACAACCGTGACAAGAGGAGGCCGTACACTGGTTAAAAGCAATTAACAGGAATATGGATTTGTGTGGACAAAGCTCACGAAGATAAACTGAGAGAGAACAAGGATCTCTCACTGCTCAGTGACCAGGGATCCACACTGCTCAGTCCCTTTTAGGTAAACTTTGACAGTAGGGAAAGCAATGCTATAGGTTTGTATGTGCACATTTAATAGAATATACCTACACAAAGAGAAGAAAGGTCAAATGTGAGATGCCAGAGTCCAGAAACTTGAAAGGATCTGAGATGTTATCCCATTTGCCATGTTCAACAGTACTGGAGAAAAGACAAAATGTCCCAACTGGAGATGAATGACTTGTCACAGCACACAGGGTCATCACTCAGCATCACTGCCCCTTGCCAAGTATCCTGAACCTGACATGAGTAGGCCCAGAAAGATGCCTATGTATGTGCAGTAAGTTATTCTATAGGAGAGGAACCCTGAGATTAAAGGACCTAAACAGAGGACCTATTTTAGGACAGGCAAGAAACCTGCTTGCCTTTAGCTCTAGAGGGAGACATTGTGAACTTTAAAATGCTGTCTGCAAAGCAAATATACTTAAAATAACAAAAATAGAAAAAAGTTTCAACCAACACTTTCCTGCAAGAGATCCATGAAGGACTGTCTCCCAAAACGGTGGGCTTGATGGGTGACTGAACAGGACAAAGGTGATGATAAACGAAACCTCTTTATCTCTCATGAGTCACTGCACAGTTGTTTCTCACATTGGGGTGGTTTTTTTTTTTTTTTTTCTTTTCATTTAAAAAAATCTGATATGCTTTGTAGTAACAAAAACAAGCCTGACAGTCTGGCCTTTGGGTTTGCTTCTGGCTGAGCAGAGAATAAAGAAGAGTAGCCAGGAGCCCCAGATGAGGGAGGTGTGCTTGGGCTAGTCTAGATTCTGCATGGTTGGGCTATGGTTCTAAGATGACCGTGACAAAATATTACAAGCCAGGTGCTTTAAATAATAGATGTTTACTCATATCTGATTTGTGTGATTATATATTGAATGGGGGAACCTGTGAAACTGTGATGAAGCAAAGACTTGGGTCTGGGTAGTTGCTCCAACAGAGTAGTGGGTGGGAAGGGAAGAGTCTGTCTGAGAATGTTTGTACATAATTCATTCTGCCTCACCTTGTCATCCGTGACGATAAAGTCACTACTCTTTTAATACAAGGAGAGTGCATTGCCCATGGGGTTTCATTTCGTGCTTTTAAAGGAGTAGAATGAAGGTTCTCAAGGGGCTCTAAATGGGAAGAAAGGCTCAGCATGCTGAAGAGGCATATTTGGAGGTGAAGTGTTCGAGCCTCCTTTAAAAGTGATGTCCTGGAATGGCCGAACTTTAGAGATATTTGGGGAAAAAGAAGGCACCATTCCAGTGGTTTAAAGGAAGAAAAGAGAGATATAACTGCCCAGCTGTAAGTGTATCTTCAGATCTTCATATATTCATGAGGCATTCCTCATAACGCAACATGTGATTAACTCTGTATGTTTTTCTACTATTAATCCATATCATGTCAATTTAATTCTTGAGCCAGGCCAGTAAAATGCCAAAGGTAGACTTTGGCACCTACAGTTGCAACCATACAACAAGTAGACTTTCAGATTAGCAGCCTGCATTGCTAAAGATTCCTGCATCTTGCTTGGCTTTCTAGAGCTGAACCATGCTCTATCGTCTAGATAAACCACAGTCCACTTTTCTATGGTCTCCTTGAAGGGCATATTGGTTGCTCCTGATTTGGGCCAATTGTGAGAAAAGTCATTGTAAATATTTGTGTAGATACAAATGACCAGTTCATTTCGTTAAATATCTGGACTCTGATGGCTGGATCAGACAGATGATATCAAGCTTTGTAAGGTCTGTCAACATCATCTTCCAAAGTGATAATTTTGTGCCCCCACCAGTGATGAACAAGAGGTCCTGATGCGCCACTCCTTCAGGACGCTTATTGACAGTGTTTTGAATTCCAGAATTTTCCAGATGTGCAGTGTCAATGTATCATTTTCTTTCTTTTTCTTTTTCTTTTTTTTTTGGTTTGGTTTTTTCAAGACAGGGTTTCTCTGTGTAGCCCTGGCTGTCCTGGAACTCACTCTGTAGACCAGGCTGGCCTCGAACTCAGAAATCCGCCTGCCTCTGCCTCCCAAGTGCTGGGATTAAAGGCGTGCGCCACCACCGCCCGGCTCAATGTGTCATTTTCATTAGTAGTTTCTTAAGAACGTGTGTTGAAGAGCATTGTTTCATAAGCCTGTCTATCTAGTTATCTTCTTTGATGAGGTGATGCTTAGATCTTCTGCTTATTCTTAAATGGACATTTTCAATTCATTGTTGTTAAGCTTTGAGGGTTTTGTTTGTTGTTTGCTTGTTTGTCTTTGTATATGTTAGATACCAATCCTTTGATAAATATGTGCTTTGCAATATTTTCTCCCTTCTTGAGACTTGTCATCTTATGTCCTCGAGATTGTCATATACAGGGCATACGTTTCAAATTCTAATGGAGTGTCATTTATCAACCTCTTTGCTGAGGGCAATACTTTTGGTGTCATATCTAAAAAGTTGTCACCAAAGCAAATGTCCCCTAGATTTTCTCCTGTGTTATCTTCTAGGAGTTTTATAATTTTGCATTTTACATTTAAGTATATGACCCAAGTAACTTAATTTTTATCAAAGATATAATAAGAACTCTAGGTCAGCAGTTCCCAACCTGTGGGTTGCAACCCTTTGGGAGGCTGAACTACCCTTTCACAGGGGTCACATATCAGGTGTTCTGCATATCAGATATTTACATTACGATTCATAACAGTAGCAGAATTACAGTTATGAAGTAGCAACAAAAAACAGCTTTGTGGTCAGGGGTTACCACACCGTGAGGTGGTGTATTAAAGGGTCATGGTGTTAGAAAGGTTGAGAAGCACTGCTTTAGATCACCTTCCCTACGTTGTCCAGTTCCTCCAACACCATTTGCTGAAAAACCACCATACACTGAAAGACGCTCAACCAACGCTTGCTGCTTCCGGTCTTTCTCACCACCCTCAGCCTCCTCTCCTGCTGCTACCACCTCTGAGCTCTACCACTCCCCAGTCTCTTTTTCTTGTGTGATTTATGTCTGTATATCCCTGATTCTTCTTGTCCTTCAAATATTTCGTGAGCATGGTCAGCCATAACAATGCCTTCTCTTCTCTGGGTGTGATCTCCAGTGGATGAGGCTTTATTAAAAAAACAAAACAAAACAAAACAGAAAAAGGAAAGATGTTCTGTCTCTCTCATCCCGGGAGACAAGCATTGATTTTACTTCTTGACAGCCTTGGTGAATGATCTCCATAACTACAGAAATGATCTCTCAATTGGCAAGACTTTTTTTATAGGGTTTCAATAACACTGGTGATAGATGAGGGAAATGGCTTTTTCCTCCTCCTCCCCTTCCTTTCCCTCCCCCTCTTCTTCCCCACTCCTTCTCTTTCTCTTCCTCCTCCTTTCTTGTTTACAGTCAGTAAGTGTCTGTGTTGATTTCATGTACTGTTATTTTCTTTCTTCAACTTGGTTGTCTGTTAGGTCTGCCTTCCTTTGGAAATATAATTAGACTTACAGTTGGGGTTTTCCTCTATTCTTTTTCCATTACTAAAAGAGACTTACAGAGACTATCCTTTAAAATCAAAAGAAAGGAGCTTGAACCTAAGGGCTCCAAGCTTTTAAGTCATCTAAACTCTTCCCATTTGACATGGAAGGACACTAAAGCAAGGTAAATATTAATTATTTATTATCCAAAATAATGTACATGCTTTACAGGCTTGTGTCTGCAATCCTAGCACTCAGAAAACAGGGTAAGAAGACCAAGTGACTGAGGTCAGTCTGAGCTTCATATAGATACCCTATTTCAAAAACAAACAACCAACAAAACAAACAAAAATAACTTCAAAATACCATGGTCAGACTTTCAGACACATCTCTTTATTATGCAATTTAGCAACCTTGTGTCAGATTCCCTTACATCCATTGGTACATGAAACAGGAGGCTTGTGGTTACTCTTCTCTCACATGGATTGTTTGGACATCCATTGCTCTGTGTATCTATCTCTACATGAAGGGCCTGCAGTAAGCCACACTGTGAAAATGGCAGGCTTTCCTCAGTGTTTCATAAGCCCATGGCCAGCATCAGCTGTGACCTGCTGCCTCCTATAGAGCGTAGAAGGCCAGTCACTATCCCTTCAGGGTTTACTGTCCTGAAAGCATGTGAGGCCAGTCATAAGCATGAACACCCAGCCTGTTATTTCAGTGTAAGCATTATCCCAAGAACCGGTATTTCCAGATCCTCACTGAGCAGCTATAAGGATAAGTCATGACAAACAGGACTAGCCTATTGTTTCTATCCTGGATGAACTGCCTTATTGTGTGGACAGTGTTAACTCAAGGCTATTTTGATTAACTTTCTGGCTGGGAACACTTTATGGGAATGTCATAATTTTATTTCATTCTTGTCAACCACTTGTTAAAAGAAGCTTGTTAAAATGTTTGTCCTCCCTCTCCTCCCACTGCACCTTTACCGAAGAGGAAGAATTACAGGTTTCAAGAGAAAAGCATGAGTTTATTTGGGTAACAAAGGCAGCCATTGAGGGATAAGGAGAGTCAAGCAGCAGGGAAGTCTAGATGTACAGAGGTTTGGAGAGATTTGTAGACAGAAGAGTTCCAGAGTAGCTTCAAGGTGTAATGGATATGGATGTGGGCGAAAGGGTGACACAGGCTCAAGCAAGATTCTTAGCCACAAAGAAGAAAAGCAACTGACTGACATAGCAGAGAGCTCATTAGTAGGGCTGGACTAGGGAAATGGCTCAGTCTGTAAAGTGACTGCCATGCAAACATGAGGATCTGAGTTCAGATACCCAGCACCCACGTAAAGGCTGGATGTGTCAGCATGCATCTGTAACCACAGTGTTAGGAGGGTGCAGACAAGCAAATCCTGAACCCACTGGACAGTGAGCCTAGCCAGCTGATGAGATCAGGTTCAGTAGAAACTCTGTCTCAGAAAATAAGGTAGAGAGTGATAGAGGAAGACATTCAATGTTGACCTTTGGCTTCCATACCCATAGACTTACATGGACACATACATGTGTGTGTGAACACACGCACATATATACAGGATATTGAATAGGTTATGAACCTGAGTTATCAAGCCTAGACAACATTTGGAGACCAAAGTAATTAAGCTGCAAGATACAGTAGCAATCATCATGAAGAAGAGGAATGGTTTAACAGGGAGGTTCAGCTTGGCAACACCTTCCAGTTATTAGATATCGTCACTGCTAAGTACATTTGTGTTGTCATCATCAACAGTACATTATAAACCTCTTCCCATCTTTGTATCACTTGATCAGAGTTGAAAGTACTGAGTAGATGCATCTGGTTACTGAGCACAGGCCATGCATCTGTCCCTTTGACATCCTGGGTAAACCTTATCTCCCACAAAATTCATGAAGCACTATACCACCAACATCAGTGGTTTTGAATGCCCTATTGCCTGAAACCAGCTCTACCACAAGTTCTCAGGGATCGTGCTGAGGCTAGAACATTTGTTGGACTGTGTGGACCCAGACATAGACAGAGATGAAGAAAGCAGTGAAGGAAGATGAGGTTGCCACAGCCTTCTACTTGTGACCAGCTAAAGATGTGACTCTCATCTGATAGCTAGAGAAGATGCCAAGGATGATGTCACTTCTGCCCTGATGTCACTGTAGTTAGAAATGGTTTATGCTCTTTAATGGACCTTCCTAAGGTCCTTTCTATTTGTCTCAAGAATTTTTCTCATGGAGTTTGAAGAGGAAGCTGTTTGCAGATGGTTAGCTCCACATGGTTTACAAAGATGTCGGTCTCCTTAGTAACATTCACAGTCACAAATACTTGTTGAAAGTTGTAAATGCCATCCATCTAGCAATTCTACTATAGAATAAAATGATGATAAACACCATCACATCACAACTCTTAGAAACATGACAATAATTTTCTAGCACGTTCCATTTTCAGAGCATCACTTAAGTCGCCCTTCAAACAGCTCTAGAAGGAGCTTGTCTGGAATACAATTAGTCAGCATATAAAAAATTCCAGAGAATGGGTCCCTGGGTTTGGTCTCAAACCATAAAATAGTTATTTTTACCTCTTTATCCTCCTCACAAGAATAAGGCAGAGAAAGAGACAGCACAGATAAAGATGGGGGGGGGGGGGGAAGCCAAGCACAGATGAACAAATTTAGCTGGTTGAGAAGATGTCCAACCAGCACAGGCTGGTGCCTCTCTTGAAAGAATGGAGCCTGGAAATGCTAAAGTCAGAGGGAAGCCACTGGGATTGAGGAACTCATGTATAACCTGTGAGGGAGCCTAGCGAGATGGAAAAGCGTAGCTGTCGGGACGGGAGGGCTAGGCAGCCCATGACAAGGTTTAGTCTTCTAGACATAATATCTTTGATATCAGTTCCTAAGAAAATACCCAGGCGGCATTTCCCAAGTGTGCTCTACAGAGCAACAGCTGCATGTAGAACACGTGTTGCATGCAGAGGAGGTTCCAAGTTCATAGCAACTTAGCTGCATTTGCACCCAGCATCCATTTTTTGCTTGGGATTTCTCTGTGGTGGACCCAGGTAGAAGCAAAGCCCCTTCTACAGTACAAGTGGAACACAGGTGCTGGATTTCTCCCACCCACACCCAGCACCCCCCACCAGGCTCCTTTGGCATGCACATGCATTCTTGGCACTGCCAGTCAGTTCTGCCTTCCCACATTTTCACTTGGGAATCAAGGATGCTACAAAGCAGCCTCAGAGCCAAGAGTGGTTCTCCAGAGGTGGTGTGGCAACAGGGCAATGGCATCTGAAACCTTCCAAAGTCTCTCCACTGCTCTCAGGTTAATGTCCCAACCTTCTTAAGAAGACAGACCACATCCCAACTGTAACAGCCCTGAGTGCATCTCAAGCTCCAAACAAATGGATTTTCTCCAATTCTTCTACTATGCTTATTGCCCTTTCTTTCTTTACCCCTTACCTCTCTATCCACAATGGCATTCCCTTTATTTGGACATTTTTCCCCTTGCTCTGCTCTCTCCCTACATTTTTTGGCTTTTAGGAAAACATTCTTCCCAAAGTCTCTTCATTATTCTTCCCCAGAAACTTCCAAGTGAATTGAATGATTGTTTAACTAACACTGCATATAAACCGCCCATCTTTACAAGGATAGTAACCATATCTACACTGCTGTCCAAACAATGCCTCACACAGAAAGGAATCAAATATTTACTGAATGAACTTAGATTATCCCCATGCAGCCAGCTTGCCTGTGTTGTTCAGTATTCCTGGCCCGCCCACGAGTACACATTCCTTTAACAGCCTCCCTGTGCATGCTGGAATTGAAACTTCTAATATAACATGCTGATAATGAACCAAAAGATGAAGGCCTATGGAAACATTTTCATGTCTAGGTTATTGATAGCATAATGAAACTAACCTGACACGGTGTATACAGCATTCTTCTTAGAGACAAAGGCTCTGGATCGAGAACATTGAGAATCTGACAGTGGAAGAAATATGAAGGCCCCAAGGGATAAACTGCTCTTTTCAATGAGATGAATGAGCTGTTCCTAGAAGCCAAGCCATAAAAGGAAACGATGATCCTGCCCGAGACATCTTCCTCTGCTTTGCCATTTGAGTTTGTAAGCTTGTCTCCACTGCGGTTAGATAGTCAATAATGGCTGATGAACAGCCCAGAGCTCTTCTGCCATCTGAACCTAGGGCATACATAGGTAGAGTGGCTCTACCTTCTTCTCCTCTTGGAGTCCTACAGGTCAGACACACTGCCTTGCACTGTCTCTCATCGGATAGGTGACACTATCCAGGGAAGTGAAGATCTGGGCGTCACAGTGCTCACATTATATTTGAGCAAAGTGTCCACCCAGCATTTTATATCAATTTGTTCAAAGCCACACAGATGCTAGTGTGAGAAAAGAAAAGAAAGGAAGGGAGGGAAGGAGGGAAGGAGGAAGGAAGGAAAGAAGGAAGGAAGCCAGGTCTTTATATCTTCTTTCACTGTGGCCCAAGAATGTAAAATATAGTTTTCCAAAACTGAATTGGGCTGACAGAATTTTAACCAGTCCTATGCATAGCAACCACAGGGGTCGTGTTAACGCCGATGCATGCTGTGTCTGAGGCAGTTCAGGCCCTGTCTCAGGTATGCAAAGCTTGGCAAGAGTTGCAGATTCAGGACTGAAGGCTGCTTTGCTTGGGGACAGTTTCTCACACAATTGTCAAGACTCAGGGGATCTTTAGGAGATTAAAAAAAAATTTCTGTATGCTACCATAGCAACGAGGCGTGACATCAGCATTCTTTCAGGCCCATGGAATTGGGAAGAGTGATGGGAGGGGACATTGATGTAAGTGATGGACGGTTGGTGGACAACAAATGGAGTCATGTAGCAATACTGGGTCGTCATTCACATAACACATCAACCCAAGTTATAAATAGTGGAAACTGAGAGTACATGTCAATGAGAAACAAAGTAGAAAGAACATGTGTGTTTATCAGACAAGGGGAAGGGTCAACTTTCATTTTTATTCTTGCAGGTCCAGGAGACTAACTGCAAGTTCCCAGAGAAGGCTTTTATTCACTTGATAATGCTGGAAAATCTCATTTGCCACCAGTTTTAGAAATAAAGAGTTTTATCTAAACACTTGGACTATTTCCAAACCATAGGGGATCACTGTGGTTAGTACACTCATAAGGACACCATATCACTTCTAATCAGCCTTGAGGCTATCTGTAGAGAGTGGGATGCAAAGCAGAGTTCTTTACTAGCTGGTCATCTACAGAGAGAAAGAAAATGTCTCATTTCTGGCAGTTGGGACAAGGAAGTGAACTACTGTAGCTCTCTTATTAGCAAAGACAGCTTGCAGTAGAAGCTCCCTTGAAGCCAGCGTCACACAGTTAAGTAGTCAGTTAAAAAGCGTCCTATTCAATGTTGTATAAGATCAGACTCGCCATGCACTTCCTCCTAATAGAATCAGTGTCTTTGTCTGCTGTTATCACTCAAATATATCGAAGGAATAAAAACTCAAAGTAAGGAATTATTTCAGCAAAGACTTTTTGTTCATTTTACCATTAATAATTTGTTGTTTTATTGGGTTTTTGAGACAGGGTCTGGCTATGTATGCCTTGCTGGCCTGGAACATGAAATGGAACTCAGGCAGGCTTTGAACTTGTAGCACGCTCCTGCTTTTGTCCTGGGCTTACATATATGTGCTGTTAAATGTTAAATTTAAAATGTAACTTACGTCTGCTGCATAAAACTGCTACTTCCCCAGAAATAAAATACCTTTCCATTTCTAATCACATTTATTTATGTATTTATTTATGTATGTATTTATTTATGTATTTGTTTATTTACTTATTTATTTAAGGGTGAGGGCATGCATAGGCCATAGTGTGCTCATGGAAACCAGAGGATGACTTTTGGGTGTAGATTTTGTCCTTCCTGAAACTGAGCATAGGTTCTGAAGTTTGACCTTCATCTCAGCAGTACCCAAACACTTTCTGTTAAAACATAAATCTATTGCTTTTGTGTAAATGAGTTTTATACACATTCTAGAAACCTGTTTATTTAAGCCAAAGGATCTTAAATAGATGATGTAATAGGATGTGTTGTTCTTATTGCTGACTTTCATTTTTAAGCAAACTACAATCCCGTGCATCTCCCCTACACACTTAAATAGCCAACTAATTCATTTAGGAAAGATTTAAAATTTTCTATTTTCAAAATAGCTAAAAAAAAAAAAAAAAACCCCAAAAATGTAATGGTGATTGTCTTTATTAGGGTTTTGCTGCTGTGAACAGACACCATGACCAAGGCAACTCTTATAAGGACAATATTTAATTCGGGCCGGCTTACAGGTTCAGAGATTCAGTCCAATATCATCAAGGTGGGAGCATGGTAGCATCCAGGCTGGCATTGTGCAGGAGGAACTGAGAGTTCTACATCTTCATCTGAAGGCAACTAGGAGAAGACTCGCTTCCAGGCAGCTAGGATGAGGATATTAAAGCCCATGTCCATAGTGACACACCTACTCCAACAAGGCCACACCTTTTTTTTCCCCATGAAACTCACTGAGAGGGACACAGTGAGAACAGGCTGGATTCGAACTCGGAAACTCGGGCACGTCCGCCACCAGAGGGTACGCGCTAAAGTACTGCGCCACCACACGATTGCAAGACCACACCTCTTAATAGTGCAACTCCCTGGGCCAAGCATATACAAACCATCACAGTGATTAAAAAATGTTTTTATAAACCTGGGGAAATGGATGGCTCTCAGTCTATCTTCTGTTCTGGTAGTCTTGCGATGTTTGATATTTTCCTATGCAGGCGCCTTAACTCAGATAGCTCATTAGCTATGCCTTGGAGCCATTTGTACCACATTTCTGCTGCGTTGACATGGAACTTCTATTAGCTCCAGAGTTAAACAACAAAAGAAGAGTCAGCCAGCATATTCTGGGGCACTGCATGGCAACCTGTAACACCATCATCAAGGGGTTAGTTCTCTTTGAAAAGGAGGCATAAATGCTGGCATCTTCCAGCAGCACGGCCCTTCAGGTCTTTTAGACTAAAATCCACAGCAAGCGAAGACAGGGGGGATGCTGTAAGTAGCCAGCTGAGACCACAGTGGGGAAAAGAAGCAGAAAAACTTTGCATATTGTTTCAGATGTTTAAAATGACCTGTCAGAAGAGGCCATCACGACTGTAAAAATAACACCAAGAATAACCTCAAACAAACCCATAGCATAGCAAGAGTACTGATGTGGTGCTTAGCAGGAGGGAATGCTAGAAAGAACAAAGGAGCTGGAAACCAAGTTCAGGGCATGTGCAGGTGGCACACACACACACACACACACACACACACACACACACACACACACACAGAGAGAGAGAGAGAGAGAGAGAGAGAGAGAGAGAGAGAGAGAGAGGGAGGGAGAGAGAGAGAGAGAGAGAGAGAGAGAAGCAGTTAGAAAGAAAACCACTTCTAAGCAGTGGACTTTCCAACTTGGAAAAAATAAAGTCAGAAAACAGTAAACTTTGCATTTGTTCGATTTTATAAAGCAACGAGGGTTTTTGAAGGTAGTGAAAGGGATAAAAACATATGTCCTCATATTTCCTCTGATATCGGTCACTTCTTTGTTGTCTAGTGTCCTGACTTAGGTGTGACTAAATAATATTTTCACTGAGAAATATTTAAAAGATGCATAAAAGCAAGTAGGTACCTTAAAATACCCTAAAGAAAATGTGAAGTTGATCATATTTCAAAGACCGATAGTAGAGACATATTTAAAAAAAAAAAAAAGATTCTAAAGATCACCAATCCATGGCTTGACTGGGTGAAACCATGGATCTGAAATAGTTTGGGCTGTCACAGGTAGGATTAGTGGAACAAGTCTGACTGTCAGATTCTCATGGTGGGAAGGGAAAAAGCTCGTTCCTTTAACTGCAAATTCAAACCCCAAGCTTACCATGCTTAAGTGGTCCCTAGAGATTTGTACTTGGGACTCAGTATCTTACCTGGAGGTTGAGACACAGAGAAGATTATCTCAGTGATAACTGGGAATGGGAATCTTTTTTGGTAATTCTTTAAAACTCACTGAAATGTCAAAACCAGCATAATGACAACACCAGATGACATGCAAACATGATTGGGAAAAAAATCTATCTCTGGATGAAGATCTACAGGCAATTGGTGGCTGCTGAGAAAGGGAAAATGGTATTCTCCGGGGAAGAACTCCCTGGTAGGTCATCTTACTCCACGTGGTCATCCCTAACATATACACGTGATCAACATCAAATGGACTGACTCAACAGGTTGTATGTGTGTGTGTGTGTGTGTGTGTGTGTGTGTGTGTGTGTGTGTAATAAAGAAGAGGTCAGGAAATTGAAAAGAGTAGGAAGACATGGGAGGAGTTGGAGATGTTGTAAAAACAGGACTTACATATGATGTTCTCCAAATAAATTTTTAATTAAGACATAAAAGTTCACGGAAGGTCATAAGTTTATACATGGCTCCCAGTAGAGAAGGAGAAGAGGGAACCGTGCTTGGAGGACAGGGACTAAGGGTAAACCCGCATGGGTGTTTTGCAGGTTAAAGAAAATTCTGATAAGATCAATCAATTCTTTGAATTCGGAAATAAGATAAAACAAAGGAGCCTAACAGATTAATAGCAATGCTTCACCAGAAGAACTGGCCACGTTACCTTAAGCACAGAGGCTCGGCTGTATAATGTAGTACGCTTTGTTTATAAGGAACCACACGAACAAGCCAAACTGTTCCTATTAGCCCTATGGTTTGTGGGAATATTACCATCACTGTTTAAAGCAGATGCTTTTTCACTGTGGGAGAGAGTGAATGTGAGACCAAGTTTATCCAGCTCAGAAGCAGGATTTGGGGCCTGAAAGAGAGGGCGTGTGGACGGACTATCAGTGAGAGCAGGTGAAACCTCAGCTTTGCAGATCTGAATGGGAAGTAACAATATAGACCCTAGATATGCAGCATTCCTTAGATCTGCCCACTGGAAGGGGCAGATTTCACTGGCAATAAGGGACACTAGTTCTTGTACTGTGGCCTCTGAGTACAGGTTCTCACTCTTACTAACCTGGTCTTCCTGAATACATGCCTGAGGGCAGGTTAAGAGCAAAAGTGATTTCCATGAAAGCAAGCAAGAGGTCATTCAGGTGTCATGGCATGTGCTTACAATTCCAGCACTTGGGAGGTGGAGGCAGGAGACTGGTTGTTCAAGGTCACTTTTAGCTAGTGATTTCAAAGCCAGCCTGGGCAACATGAGACCCCTTTCCAAAAATCAAACAACAGGGCTCGAGAGATGGCCAAGTGGTTAGGAGCACTGACTAATCTTTCAGAGGTCCCAAGTTCAATTCCCAGAAACCACATGGTGCCTCACAACCATCTGTAATGGGACATGATGCCCTCTTCTGGTGTGTTCTGAACACAGCTACCGTGTATGCATATAAATAAAATAAATAAATAAGTCTTAAAAGAAAAATCAAAACAACGAACAGACAGACCTGCCAAAATAATTCAGAGGCCAGCTCAAATTGGCCTTCATTTCCCAATGGGCTACTGTCCTTAAATAAAAACAAAAGCAATAATGACCTAAAATGTATGAAGCATGTTTAAATCAGTAACTAAAACTGCATCACTACAGGTGCTGAGGATGAATGTATTATTTTAGAATTTGGCAAGTGAAGAACGAAGCGTTTGTTCCCTGTTTTCTTTACAAGCAGCAGCTTAAGCTAACCAAACAGCCCGGGGGAAACTGCTTATTACAGGCCTACAGCTCATGATAAAGAATCTTGCCAGAAAAGAAATCAGGTTTCTTGTCCACGTCCATCTGTCATGGCCTATCATGACAACTATCATGACCCTTTAGAGTTCAAGTTCTTCCAACTGAAATGTAAGTAGGATTTCTCTAAAACACAGTAGTTCATGGTGCAGTGATGTCCAATAGAAGTAGAATGTGAGCTCTGTGAGGGCCTGGGGGAGGGGCTGGGGAGGGGCTGGGGAGGGCTGGGGAGGGGAGACTAGGAGGGGAGGGGGCTGTGATTGGGATGCAAAGTGAATGAATGAATGAATGAATGAATGAATGAATGAATAAATAGAAGCTACATGCCGGTTCAAAAATCTTCTAGTAGCTAGGCTGATAAGGCAAAAACAGAAAGGTAAAATAAATTTTAAAAACAGCCCAATCTTAAATATAGTATCATTTAAACACATAGAAAAAAATGAGCAAAACATTTGACATTGTTTTCATCTGGTCTTTGAAATCTGGCGTGTAGTTTACGTCTCAGTTCAGACTAGCCACCCAGCTCCATGTCTCTGCACAACAGCACAAACGTACGTTCCACATGGCAGCACGTAATCAGGCTGTGCCGCCGATCCCCACATAGTATCAGCTCCGTATGTGAAGTGATCTCAGCCATCAAGGACCCTCATGACCTACTGATAACATTTTCACAGAGAAAGAGAGAAATATCAGAGGTGATTTCTACTGACTGAATGCTTGTGTCTCTCACCTCACCCATTCTTCACAGGGTGAATCCTAATCTCCTCAAATGATGTCTGAAAGTGGGCCTTTGGGAAGTAACTAGGTCATGGGATGAGATCGGGGCCTTTATAAGAAAACACCTTGAGACCTTGCTTTAAATGAGACCTGCCTCCCTCCCTCTCTCTGCACCCTTGAGCCTTTTGTAGATGCAGCAAGAGAGTGGCTAGCTGCAAGTTAGGAAACAGACCCTTACCAGACACCAGATCTGCCAGTGTATGTGCTGCTGCAGGGCTGTTCATCCAGATAGTGAGTTAATGAGATAGTCATCCCCACAGCAGACAGAGGTCCTGTTTAGAAGGAAGCAGTGGGAGGACAGCAAAGGAGACCTCGTGGCCTCAAGCACACAATGAACCCGAATGTCCCGGCTCTTTACAAGAAAGGGAGAGGTGAGGCCTCTGCATCCAAGCTTTTAACTCTCCTAAGTCCCTTCCCAGGTGTGGAGTGATTGTGGGTCAGCATTCTAGAGATGGTTACAGAGACCCCCAGGGATACCAATTCTGCAGATGCTTGAGTGCCTTATATAACACACACAGTGTTTTCCCACAGTTTATGCTATGTTATCCTATAGTGTTATCCTGTGCATTCTTCAAATCCCATTACTCATACTAGCCAATGGGACACAAATGTTGGGTAAAAAGTGATGTTGTATGGTTTAGGGACTAATGACAAGAAAATTGCCAAATTACATTAAGGATTTTTAAAATGTTTTCCGTTAAAACTTGTGCGTGTGCATGTGTGTATGTGTGTACGTACACACATGGGAGATTGTGTGAGTGAGGTTGACGTGTACCATGACATCTGTGTGGAACTCAGAGGACAGCTTATACTATATACATCACTAAAAGGTTATACTAAACTGGAAAAAAAAATCTAAGAAGAATTTCTTTAAAATATAGATCTACAAAAGGGTGGCCACCGTTTCCCCTCTTAGTCAATGTAGTACTTGAAGTCTTGTCTAGAGAAGAGGAAGACAAAGGAAGTGTACAAGGTAGAAAAAAAGTCAAATTATCTCTATTTACAATAGAGATATGCAGTGTGGTTTTATACTTAGAAAGAAAGAGAAAGATTTTAGAACAGTTTCAGTAAAGCTGAAGGATAGGAAATCAACAGTAATCAAATGGCAGCTTTTCTATATGCCTTAACAAACTTGCAGAGAAAAAAAATGGGAAAAAAAAATCCCATTTGCAACAGCTTTACAAATACCCATGAATAAACCTAAACAAAAAGACAAAAGACCTCTACACACACACACACACACACACACACACACACACACACACACACGCATACATGTATGCACTGTATGTAGTTTTCATAAAGTTATGCTACTTGATAATGCCCTACCCCAAAAGTGATGGACTATCTAACAAACCCTCAGTGCCTGGCATGGGAAACTTCTCTTCAAGTTGTTAGTTGGGGAACTTGAAGACACTCCCCAAATAACATAAGCTATTGCTGTGGCCCTTGGTTGCCTCCCAGAATTTGAAGGTAAGACCCTAATGCTGAAGATATCACATACTTTGGACACATGACTTGAAGGAATCCAGATGGAACTGACCTAGAAACCATCTCCCTGAGATGGAATAGCTCTATGGTATCAGAAGGCGTTATACAAGCTGCTCAGACAGAAGGTAATCAATAGTTCTACCCAACTGTAAAGCCCATGAACCACAATAATGACAAGCACGGCAAGATGTTCCCAAGGGTATAGTAGTGGTACGTAAACCTTGGGATAATCAATAGCATTTAATGGGACTTAAGGGCCATTCAATAGGAGATAATTATGCTCGAGACAGTAAACACAGACATCTACCTGTGCCTGGTGAGGTCATGGACACTAGAGGAGAACTCAGTACTGCCACTTTCCCAAACCTGTATAATTTCTTACTTCATTATAAATATGTATCCTTATGCTGGTGAATAAATGTAGTTCTCATCCCTTGTCAAAGAAATTCCTTTTTTCCCCAGCAGATGAAGGCCATTACATAAAGCCACAACTGGTCATAAGGCACAAAACAACTGACTATATGAGATGCCCAACACTAATTGGTGTGTCTACAACACAACCCCCGTACCTAAGGGGCAGGGAGCATCACGGCAAAGGAGGCAGAAAGATTGTAAGAGACAAAGAATCATGATGTCTCCCATGACATAGTGTCTTCTCTATATGACAAGGAAGCTGAAGCCACTGATCCTTTAAAGTATAGTCATCTGAATAAGACCAGCACAATGACAACATGGATGGAGGTAAGAGACCAAATTTTGGGTTCAAACTCCATTTTAGAGAACCTGACCTAAGTTTGAACTCAAACTATCAGGTCAGTACCTAGCATCAGTTTCCAAGTTATCCCCAGCAAAACCCAAGCCTAGCTCCAGTTTCTAGGCTAACCCCAACAAGACCTGTGTCTCCAGGTTAATCTCCCCCAACAAACCAGTGTTTAGCACAGTTTTCCAGGTTAACTCCCAACAAGCTCCCCCTCTGCCTAACAACCACCAGTTAGGAAGAAATCAGAAGTTGAGTTCATAGTTTGGCTCCAGCCTCAGCCAAATATGCCAAAAGCCACGGTAGTGCATCAATTAGATGCTTGTCAGGCTAGAAACATTCTCCGCTCATTTGCTGCTTTCTATAAAACCTTGTCTCAATAAATATTCAGGGCTTTCCCTCCACCAGAACTGTCCTGCAGGGCAGCGGTGAGTTAAGCCAGAGCTAGCTCAACTAAAGACCCTGGTATGATTCGCTCTTGACTGATCTTTCAGGGTTCATGAACATTTCCTTGGTACTGCAGAGGAAATCTCGTAAGGCCCCCTTTAGTTGAAGTGCTACAGACTTCTGCTGAGAAAATTAATGACTGCTGAGAAAAGGAGAGTTAGTCTTCTCCAGGGTTGAGCCCTAAATACACACACACACACACACACACACACACACACACACACACACACATCAATAATAATTAAAGAAGCAATGAATTTGAAGGGGAGTGAGGCATGAATGGGAGTAGTTCCAGGGATAAAGGGGGGGGGGGGTTGGAAATTATGTACATTATGTACACGTACATAAAATTTTCAAAGAAATTTAAAAATTAGATAAAAATAAAATGTTTTTAAATTCTTTCTCTCCAAGAAAGTAAGAAAGTGAAAAAATAAATTGAAGAGACACCAGGCATAAGATAGACAGTCCATGCTCCTACAATGGCAAAAATAACTTTGTGAAAATTACAATATCACCAAAATCAGAATACCTGATCTCAAATTATACTATAGAGCCATAGTGACAAAAAAGCCACAGTATTCAAACAAGAAGACAGATGTAGACCAATAGAACATAATAGAAAACCCAGAAGTGAACCCACACATCTTATGGACACTGATATTAGAAAAGGCAGTAAAAACAATAATAATAAGTAAATAAACAAATAATTGAAAAAAAATGACAGCCTGGTCAACAACTAATGTTAGTAAAAATTGGATTATCTATCTATCTGCAGAAGAATGAAATTATGTTCACTCACCAAAAAATCAAACCCTGAAACTGCTCAAGGAAGATATAAAGAAAACACTTCCAGATATAGGTGTAAGCAAGAACTTTTTAAACAGGACTCCAGTAACAGAAAATAATCCTAAGAATCAACAAACCAGATTGCATTAAATCAAAAAGGGTTTGTACAGCAAAGGAAACTATCAGAAGAGCAACAGGAAGCCACAGAATAGAAGGAAATATTTGCATCCATACTTGAGTTTGGGGAAGGGGATGTGTTAGCATGTAGAACATACAAAGAGTTTTAAAATTTAAACACAACATGACCCCTGCCGGTCAATGAATGGGCTATGAACCAATAGACACTTCTCAAAAGAAGAAACAAAATGACCAATAAATTATTCAATGTCCATAACCATCAGAGAAATGCAATTCTAAACAAAGGTTGAGATTCCATGTCACTCAAGTCAGAATGATTACTGTTAAGAACAGAAATGTAACAACGCTGGAAAGAGTAGGAGAGAGAGGAACCCTCATTCGCTGTTGCTGTGGCTATAAACTGGGGCAGCCATTATGGAGATCAGTACAGAGACTGCTCAAAAAATACAAATGGAACTATCATAGGGCTCAATTATACTGCTCCGTGCATATATCCAAAGAACTCTATATTGTAGGCAAAGACGCTTGCATATCCGTGTTCACAGATGCTATACTCACAATAAGGAAATGGAATGTGACCAGATGTTCATCAATAGAAGAATCACTAATGAACACGTAATACATATACACAATGAAATTTTATTCGGAGGTAAGGAAAAATGAAATTATGAAGCTTGTAGAAAAGGGGATGGAGCTGGAAACTATTACATTAAGTAAAGTAACTCAGAAAAGCAAAAGCAAAAAAAACCCCCAAAAAACCGAATTATCTTTTCGTACATGTGTCCAAGATTCTTATATGTGTACTTATGTGTATGTGGGCATAGGTATAGTTATGAAACTATAAAGGTGCCAGAACATCATCAAAAGAATGCCCCACGGTGAACACTGCCTTTTTTCCTGGAGCCTCTCACAGCTCTCCAAAAGATTGCTCACCAAGGCTCATTCTTTTGACTGTGACCATAAAAGAGAAAAAGAGATTTTAAGGACGGAGAGGTAACAGAATACACCACATGGAAGTAGAAAAGGACGACTGGGGACTAAAGAGTCTGAGGGCAGGGTTGGGGTTCAGCCAGGAAATGGGGGAAAGGCAGGGAGAAGGATCAATCCAAACAAAGTTAAGTTTGAAAAGCAACACAATGAAACATATTACCGGCTATGCTAGTTTGGGGGGGGGAGTAGCTGGGGAGTGATAGCAAAAAGAGATACATGCTTCAGCTTAGTAAACAAAAGGAGCCGTGGATCTAAACATCCCTATACAAAAGGAATGTTTTGAAAAAGATCTCCCAGGGCAGTGGTGGCGCATGCCTTTAATCCCAGCACTTGGGAGGCAGAGGCAGGCAGATTTCTGCGTTTGAGGCCAGCTTGGTCTACAGAGTGAGTCCCAGGACAGCCAGGGCTACACAGAGAAATCCTGTCTCGAAAAACAAAAACAACAACAACAACAACAAAAAAAGTTCTCAAATGTTATGGCCAATGTGGAATTCTGTCCTGTAACCCTCAGCAGCGAAAACTGCCTGCAGCAACAACAGAAGACAGCATGCAGTGTACCAGTTACAGTTTTCTGTAAGAGTTTCTGATGGTGAACTGGACCCAGTGGGAACATAGATTACTTCCTCTCAGTCTCCACGAGGGTCTCCACGAGGGTGTTCTCATTTCCTTGTAGACTTGTGTTTGTGTCCTTGTCCCAGTCACTAGTCACTTTCCTGCAAGGTGATTTCCTGTTGGTTGACTGAGCCCTGTGGTTTTGGATCTGTTTGCTCAGTGTAGCTAACTCCCAGTCAAGGGAGCCTTGGGAAACTTCCACCGTAGGGAAATGAAATGAATCCTACCTTGCTGAACCTGAACCTTTAACCACTGTTTGCATTATTTGTCTTTAAACTGGTCAGTCCATCCTTTTAGAGATTTTTTTTTTTTAAATGTCAACTTTATATTTGCATGAGTCCCTGCCTCAAGGCATATCAGATGTTTCCTGGTGCTCAGTTCAGCTAGCATAGCCAGGTGAAACCATTCCATGGGGTAAAGGAGAGGCAATGGCCGATTGAAAGGCCCAAGGCAAAGGCTCTAGCCCTTCCCCCCTCACCAAAGCCCAAATTTAATACAAACTTTCTTCTTCAAGATAAAGGAAAGACAACAAACAAGAATGGATTGAAAAGAAGAACAAAAGATAAAAACTTCAAAAGCAAAAACTGGACACTTTTTTTTTTCCAAACCAAAATCTTGACTGAAGAAGGATAGTGAGAAATGACCCCAAACTAGCAGGAGCCCTGCCTTACGAACACCCTGCTCGGGTTAGGGGAATCGCCTTACCAACACCCTGCCCGGGTTAGGGGAAAAGTGTTCCCCAAGCTCCTCCCCTAGACACCACAGGTCTCTAGTTAGCTTCTCAGTCATTTTGGAGTTGGAAATGGAGGTTAAACAGTGTTCACTGTGGGACAGTAATGACATTTGATGGTGGCCAGCATTTGGGACTGTGGGGAGAGGGGGTGGCCAAGAAGATGGTCAGAACAGAGTTGGAAAGAAAGAGCAACTCCCTCAAAATCCTTCCTGCCCTCCATGGGGGATTGCTAGTTAGTACAGTGTTGGAGATTTCTGGTATGGTCCATCACCTGTCTTACACGGTGCGGCGGTCCCTCTTGCTGCTATTCTAAACCTTCAGTAAAATTCTGCTGCAGATTGTGTTCATGGCCTTAGAAGGAGGAGCTACTGAAGCAAAGCATACCCAGAAGGGAGGTGGCCATGGGTAGGAACCCAGAGTATTAGATTGGTCAGATGGACGGAGAGAATGCTCATCAAGAGAAATCAACAGTGATGTGACTGGGAGAAGGGGAGCTTAATTTCTCAGACTAAAAAGGTAAAATACAATATTAAAATTTTGTCTCAGAAAGACACACATAGACACACACACAGGCACACACACATACATTCATATATATATATATATATATATATATATATATATATATATATATTTGAAATCTGTCAGGCCCATGTTTATCAACTTTGTTTTCTAAGACTAGTAACATATTAGTAAAACTTCTAAGAAATGCTTACTGTGTTAACTTTTTTTTTTTTTTTAATTTGTAGGCGTACACTGTAGCTGTCTTCAGACACACCAGAAGAGAGCATCTGATCCCATCTGATACAGATGGTTGTGAGCCACCACATGGTTGCTGGGAATTGAACTCAGGACCTCTGGAAGAGCAGTCAGTGCTCTTAACCACTGACCCATGTCTCTAGCCCCCTGTCGTTGACTTTTTATTGTACTGTGTATAGGTGGTCTTGAAACTAATCACCATTGTCTCATAAACAAAGAGCACTTTGATGTACATACCTGCAACATAGAAAGGGCATCAGGAAGGATTTTTTCCAATATGTACTTGCTTTACTTAACTTCACCTTAACTATTCTTTGGGCCTTTACTCATTTTCTCATTTAGTGTTGCAGAGAACATTTCTAAAGCTGTGAAATACTGAGAAGAGCATGGCCGTGGCCTTTCCCCTCAATATCTCAGTGTCCAATGACAGTCAAGCAGGAGAGCTCAACTGCAGACAGAACAACCTGTGTGCAGTAGAGGAATTTTCACAGTTCTAAGGGGCAAATACAAAACCAAACCAAACAACAAACAAACAAACCAGCAGTTAGTCTTCCAGAAGGGATGGTGCATGCCTGTAATCTCAGCACCGAGAAAGAGGATGATATGTTTGAGTCCAGCTTGGTCTTAATAATGAAACTCTGTCTCAACAAGCAAGCTTGGGGAGGGGTCAGCCATTAAGAGCACAGAGGATCTTCCAGAGGATCTCCATTGGGTTCCCACCACACAGATAGCAGCTAACAAGTGCCTGTAACTCCAGTTCCTGGGGGTCTGGTGCCCTCTTCTGACCTCTGTGGGCACCACACAAGCATGTGGCACACATACATACATGAGGCATTCATACATACAGACAAAATAAAAACAAAATAAACCTTAAAGGAAAGAAGAGAGAAAGAAAGACAAAATAAGTGACTCATTTGTTTCTCAGCAAAACTGTAAGAAACACCAATACCTATGATAATTTTCTTTGCACATGCTATTTGATTTTTGGACGAAGCTGGCAATATACCCCAGAGATGCTGGGGTTTTCAAGATTCTCATCTACTTCCAGGAAACCGCAGGGCTAGGAATCTTATATACAGTATATCGGCCAGCTTGTGGGCATCCCACACTGGGCAATCAGGAGTCCCTTGTGTGGGATATGAAAATAAAAACTGCCCCCTTTCCTCTGTATGGAATGGAATGGCTTTGCACCCAGCAACTCCTCTGCTACAGGGCACTACCTTCGGTTACAGGAGGTCTGGCAGGGCGAGGACTCTGCTGCTGCCGTGGAGACAACGCCATAGGATTTGATGCAAGCTAGGAGATGGGAGAACTTGGGGGCACTTTCTCAGTCCATAAAACAGAAAGGCACTAAAGAGTAACAACATGCTTAAGGAAGTTTCTGAACTGTGACCCTGAATGAGAGTCAGGGATGGAAAGGTACAGAGGAATCCCAATCATCTGGTTCTGAAATGCCCCAAGGTGCAAGGCATAGTGAGGACCCCATAAACACATTTATACGGGTAGTAGAGACAGAAGCAGGTTCACTGAAGAGCCACCCATCTTAAGGGTATCTTATTTGAAGGGAAATGTGAATTATATGTACTGCCTTATATAATCAGATAAGCCAGAGGCATGGTTGCTAAAATAATTCTTCTGCCTGCTTGTCTCAACACAACACTTGTCTTCAGAACTTTCACACACATTTCCACCCTTATTTATAATCAGAGCCGGGGCAGATCACCTGAGCATCGCAGTTACAACGTCTTTGACTCAGCTTTTTAAAACCAAGCACACAGTGTGGTAACGGTAGCAGAGAACTGCTCATTCTCAACGCGCTTTCCATTTCTGAGTACCTCTGCTTCCTGGAGTGTCATAAAATAGAAGGGTCCAGAGGAGATTAGGAACAGGTTTGTCCTTCCTCGCCCTCCTCCTTCCTCCCATGAACACAGCCATCCAGACTTCCTGGAGAAAGGCCCGGCTTGAGCCAGGATCCGCAGAGGATGCGGGTCCGCGCGCCTCTGCAAAGCCCAGAAATGGCAGCGACCAGGCCGGGGTGGGCACGAGGTGAAGCGGAGAGGTGCCCAAAGATGCTGCCAAGGCTGGGGCAAGGCAGCGATTGCCTCACAGGAGACAGGGAGAGGATTTCCTAGTCCCTGAAGTCTCCCGAGGTCAATTCCCAGCGCAGCCGGAGGTACCTGGGGGGCTCGGCGATCTCGGAAGTTGGGGTCAGCCGAGGGAGCGAGCTTCTTACCTGGCCAGGATGGCTGGTGTGGTTGAAGGAGTAGATGTTCTCGGTGCTGAGGCTCACCACGCCGCTGTAGACGCGATCGAAATCGGCTCCTCTGGCGGGGTCTCGCGGATCGCGGCGCAGCTCTGCCGACCGCACGGAGGGCTCTGCCCGGTGGCCAGGGACCGCCGCCCGCAGGAGCCAGGGCAGCGCGCAGAGCAGCGCCAGCCGCGGGCAGTCGAGCATGGTGCTTGCCGTGCCCCGGAGGCCCCCCCGAAACACAAGCAGCCCGAGGAGGGGGCGAGCACGGAGATGGTCCTTCCGAAGCTGCCTGTGGCGCTGGGTGCTGGCTTCAGCAGCTGGGTGATGTGTGGCCAGCCCCGCCGCCCAACGCCCGCAGCGCGCTGGAGAGGAGCAGATCAAATACTGATGTGCCACCTGGGGTCTCCAAAGGAGGTCACGCGTGTGGAGTAGGGGCAACGGGAGGCGTGGGGGGCCAGGGAAGGCTGCTTCTCCCTTCGACTTTTAAGTCTCCCCTTTCTCATCGCGGAAAACCTTCCACTCACCCAGAAAGAATTTTTACTGATCTCTTCCCCTTCAACCTCAAACCACCAACGACAAACCCCTCAGAGAAGTAGCTCCTAGTCTAGAAGAATCGGGCGTGACCAGCCATCAAGGAGGAAATCAGGTGCACATCAAACGAAAAGTGCACTCTAGCTGCAGGCAAGCGAACAGAAAGCAAAAGAGAGTGCACCTCTCGAGAGGATGCACCAATTCGATTTTTCAGTTGCTTCCAGCAAGACTCTAGCAGGTGTGAAATGTCACTCACTGGCTATCCGCCCTGCTCTGCTCGCACAGAAGCCCTTCTCAGACACCTGGCTTATTTCCTTCTTACTCTTGCTCTCCAAAGAGAGACTCACGTCATCGCTCCCTTGCCATATGTGCAAGTATGTAAATATGTACAGTTACAAAATATAGATATGGTCAAGAGAACAGTCCCCGGCTCGGCTTTAAGGCTGCTTCCGGAAGTTTGTGAGACCAGATTTAGGCAGATACTATTTAGGCAGACACCCCAGCCTTTTGTGCTGCTTAACTTGGCAATATTTTCTTTCAGATTCTGGAAGAATTTTCAGGATCCCAAATTGCTTTTGTTGTTGTTGTTGTTGTTGTTCATTTTAATTGAATTTTAGTATATTGAGGCAGGGTCTTCCTATATAATCCAGACTGACCTTGAGCTCGGAATCTTACTCCCTCACTCTTCCAAGAGCTGTGACTACAAATGGTGTGCTACCCACCCTACCTGCTAAGCCTGGGTTCTTTTTTTGGGAAACATAATACAATGTTATGAGCCGGAATTGGGATGACTTTAAAGTGTAATATTGAGAATATTTATGCAATTTTCCCAACGTTTAGTGAAAATTAATAAGCTTGAACTTTCTGAAGGCCTTTGAGGCTTGCTGCAGTAAACCATTAGGAGTAGGCTTTGAGTTAGAAAGTTGCAAACTTTATGAGACCTGGGGATCAGCTCCTTCACGGGGCCGAGTGTTCTTTTGCGGTCTAGCATCTCCTTATTAGAAAGATAATTCATATTGGAATTTGCCTCCCCCCCACCCCGACACTCGCTTGCACTAGTTTTGCCCTCGAGAGCCAACGGAATGAAGCTAATTCTTCCACACGGTGGCTTGTCGGTATGTATCTACGACCTTCCATAGGATCCTTCAAGGTTTTACCCGTCTGGAATTTGACATTGATCCACTGAGAACAGTTATACGATTAGATGCGACTGAAAACGTATATTTTTTGGTTTAATCAGAGTGGGCATAGACATGGGCTCCACAAGCCATTACAGGTTGGTGCTTCTTCACTCCAGCATACCCCTTTCAACAAACCAGATAAAAATCATTCTTCTGTCTGGAATTTGGGGTTGATCAGCAGAGAACAACTATATGAACAGCTGCAACTGAAAAGATCCTTTGATCATCGTATTAAATTAGCACTGAAGAAAAAGGATTTATTTGAAATCAGTATAGGTGGCCTGTATATCAGAAAATGGAGTTATAGAAGACTAATCTTGAGTCTAGCCTTAATCCACCGTCATCTCAGAATCACAAGCTGTCACAAGGATAAGGGAGAAGGATGCACTTAACAGTATATTTAGAAACTGAAAGGTTTATGGACAAATATTCTATGAATATTATTGTACAAGTTCCAACTCAGTAGTTATGAAAATGTATCCTAGTAAGTAGTTGCTTAAATTTTAATTAATTCACTTTTCTGCATTTTGATGTCTTGCCTGCATGTATGAATGTGCTTCATGTGCTTTCCCGGTGCCTGAACCCCTAAGAGTGGAGTTCCAAACAGCAATGAGCTGCCGTGTGGGTGCTGGGAACCAAACCCAGGCCCCCAGGAATGGTAGTCAGTGCTCTTCCGAGTCATCGATCCAGCCCCACCACTTTCAATATTTAAAAAATGCTAAAATCTCACAGTAAAAAACAGGATATACAAAACCTGATATGACCGGAAGTATCCTTCTGCTGCAGTCAGCTCAGGAAGCCAGGCTGTGTTCTTACAGCAAGCAGTCCCGGGTGCCAAACGCTGGCAGCAAGTGGTACAGACACTACAGCTTAGTACAGTAGGTCAGCTGGCCTTTGTCCTGGTTTCAACATAGGTCCATCAGAAGAGGCCAGGTATGCAGCCCAACATGGGGTACACAGCTGTGAGCCAGCCCCAGTGTTTCTATACGCAGATCCAATCAGAGCCTGCCCAGAGCCTTTCCTTATTTTCATTATAAACTTTCTCGCTCCCCTACCTGCCTTTAAACCTCTGCCCTCATTCCTAGTAGATGAGTCGCTTGCCAGAGCAAGCCCTGGATAACTTCTGCTTTCGTTTGTGACAATAAAATATATTTATTTCCATGTTTTCCTCAAGATCCCATGGAAATATGGTTTGCACTGTACATCACTGTGGGCTCTAGTTATCTACCAGACATGGTCTCACCAAAGCCCCTTGTTACTGCTCACAACTCTCTGTATCTGCACTGATGTGTGTTATGTCATCATGGCTCCTCAACTCTGCTGTCTTTGTCTTTGTGTTATTTGGCTCTCATGGTACCTAGGCTTTTGTTACTGGTTTCCATTGCTTACTGTTTCGTACCAATCGTTTTTATCCTTTTTTGCTCTTTGTTGCATTTCTGTTCTGTGGTTGCCTTAAAGTGTTGTCATAGAGTAGAACACAGATGTGGGCTTCACAGATCGGTGTGGCTCTCACTTCACCACATTAATTTGGGCAAAAAAGATAAAATCATCCTTCCATCTGGAATTTGATGTCGATCCACAGAGAACATCCTCTCTGGTGTCCTACATGTCTGGAAGCACAGATTTCTGGCCTTCACTGGGAAGAAGCTAAATATCCAGTCAGGGCTCAAGATGCCAAGCGAGCATGCATCATCTTTTCAAAAAGTTATTTTAGACTTATTTTATGTGTGCGAGTGTTTTGACTGTATGTATGTATATGCATCACGTCTGTGCATGGTGTCCACAGAGGTCAGAAGGCATCAGATCTCCTGGGTGTGAGTCATCAGGTGGTAGCTGGGAATGGAACCCGGGTCTCTCTGCAAGAGAAACAAGTGTTCTTAACAGCAGAGCATCTCTCCAGCTCAGACTACTTTTAACTATCTTCTGGCAGTTCTTGTAAGATCACCACAGTCTAATTTTCTTCTTTCTCATATGCACATTCTATACAATCCTAATCCTTGTAACGACCTTGTTAAATGCCATGCTTTTATTAAAGATGATTTGGGCCTCCAATGACCACCCTAGGGACAATTGCACTTTGACAAAAAAGTTTGAGAGGTACCTTAGAAAATAGTAGACTAAAATCTCTTAGACCCAGTGGTGAACAGTTTTGTTTGGTATACACGTAGGGATCGTGTTAGAAGCCAGCGACTGCTCATGCCACAGGGCTTTACAGCAGTGCTCTCTTTCATAGGGTAAGCACCAATGCTTATTTACTAGACCAACGTCCCCTGAAATAGCGTCAAGGCATGAAATCAGGCTGGTTGGAGGTGCCACAGCACAACTGAGGCTGTGGCAATTTTATTGAGAACAGTCAGAATCTTTATACCTTTATAAGAAACAGAATATAATGGCAATTGCCAGGATCAATACTGTTGTGGTTGCCAGGATACAGTGAAGTTTGCAGGCCATACAAGCTTCACAGGATTAGTGTCTAAGACCAATTGTCCTGTCAAACTTCTGTGCCTCCTTGACTACTAAGGGAACATAGAGAGAAACCAAAACAGCCTGACCATGTCACTACCTGAGGGACTGGGTCCATCACTCAGAAACTCGAAGGTGCATTGTGCCCCAGGAGCCATGGACTCTAACCTGAAAAGCCAATGGTGAATGCTGGACTGTCTTGACCAGCCAGCTTCTAAATCACAACACAGAAATTATTATTTATTTATTAAAGCTTTGACAGTATAGCTTAGTCTTGCTCCCAGCTAGTTTGTATAACTTAATAACCCATTTATTCTAGATCACATTTGCCATGTGGCCTATTACCTTTCATCCAGTCTCTATACATCTGACTTCCTCCATGTCTGGCCAATGAATCCTGTGCCTCGACTCTTTCCTAGAGTTCCTATCTCTGCCTGGATGTTCCGCCTTTCCTTCCTGTCCTGGTATAGGCTGCCAGCTCTGTAGTAAACTAATCAGAAGGTGATGAACAAGAAGGCTTATGAAACATGGAGACAGGTGATGCATACCAAAGTCCAGACAGTACCCAGCACAATGCTGGCACAGAAATCAACATTAAAAAATTACAAAGACAACTTTTACACAGTGAAAAAGAAGATTATCCCAACATCTCCTTTTTTGTCCAATAAAAGACTCTTTCTCTAACATCAATAAGCTATATACAATAAGAACAATTAACCTAAAGACATCTTCTTAGACCTTAAACATTTTTTTAAATCCTAAAAAACCCTCAGCTTATATGTGAGACTATAACTGTCTAGTCTTCAACCCAGTTGGAGACTTGAGTAAACAGGAAGTGCAGAGCAAGCAGCTTCCAAAGCTATATGAATGACAGAGATTGCTGGCTGCCTAGTCAGTCAAGCTTTCTCTGCAATGTTGGGGCATCAATCTTTGGCCCACTAGCCCAGAATATCTGACAGACTTATCTATGAAGCAGGATTTTTGAAGACCTGTCCTACCTTGACTCTGCAAAGTTGGTCAATCCACTTCTTCTGTGTCCTGCTTGTCCACAGTTTGAACAGCGTGCTGTCAGCAGTTGAGGCAAGAACTCTTGTCACATTTGAAAAAAAAAATCTTCATATTGGAGGTTCTTTGATGCCCATCATCCTCTCTGAAGTAGACTGGGGTTGCTGACAGAAGCTGACATGTCTCACTGTCACAAAAAGCCTTTTATTATTAAAACATCTTAAATGTCATAGTCTGTAGATATCTGAGGTGTCTGAAGATCATCTATCTATCTAAAGCATAGCTGAATAGGCAAACGCTTGTTTCTAGCTACTTACTATCTTCTTAATTCGAAAACATCTACAGGAGGCTAAATAAAGCTTAATTCTACCTAAACTAGAGAGCTAAACTACCTAAACTACCTAAACTAGAGACAGAAGGATAGAAGAAAGAAAAAGAGATCTGTGTATATAACCTCCTTTTCTTTTTTTCCTCTCTGACCAAGACCATTAACAACTTGTAGCCTCTTAAATGACAACAAACATTCATAACCCACCAAACAACCAAAAGCCACCCAACTATCCTCTTGAAAATGGTGGCATTGTTTTCCTAAAATTGCTTCCTGCTTTCTGGGGGTGACTGCATCCTTTGGGGATCCTAGGAAAATTGGAATATTAGCCAAGTTTTAGGGAAGCTAGTTATATCCTTGGTGTCCAGTTTCTGTGTGGTAGAAAAGTACAAGGCTTATCTGAAGTCCTAGCTGGAACAGCCTGTGAGGCTGGACCATCTTAGCTAGCTTTTTTGAGGTTGTCTGTCTTGGATGCAGCTCTTTGAGAAAACGACGATTGAGGCCATCTGTGAGGTTAGGTCACCCAGAGTACTTGTCTTGTCTCCATTGGTATCTGGTCCTTTTGCTCTGGAAGCACATACACTTTTAAAGGTAATGTACATTCCCGCATTAACACAAGTGTAGAATGTGCAGTGTGCACAAATCAGCTGAGGATGACTTTTTGCTCTTTGTTTGAGCAAGAAGGCATCAAACTTTATAAGTCCAATTGGACTGTTTAAACAAACTGTAGTGTAAATCTCCATCCACTACATAGGAAAGAATGATTGTCTCCTAGCAGCAGCCATTCCCCCACCCCACCCCTCGAAAATAGTATATAAGACGCTACACTTAATAAACTTGATTTGCATAAGTCATCAGCGTATGCAAAGTCGCCTTTCTTCCAGAGATTGCTTTCGTCTCTTTCATTTCTTATTCATCCTCTTGACACCTCCATGTTTGGGGTCCGGATCCTATCAGACTGTTATCCAAACTTCCTTGATCTCCTTTGAAGCTAAAAATCAAAGGAGAGCCTCAGACTCACAGATGGGTGCTTTATGTACAATGATGTGATGTGACTTTTTCCCCTGAGGATATGTAAAGAGATGGCTTTTTACCATAAACAAGAAAGGACATCAATAGACCAACACAGGAACTGGAGGGTTTGATTGGGATTATGCAGAGGAGCACGGGTGACTTACAGGCAGCTCTATCACCAGGAAGTCTCTCAGGTAACTGACTGGAAGCCACACTGCTAAGGAAACCCTATAACATGGATGGAGCATGAGAAACTGTATTATTGAAAAGACTCCTGGGAAAGGATAGGCAGCTACACTACGTTCTAGGCAAGTGTTCACCTCCTATGTAGCCCTGAAGAATGATGGAACCTTGTGTCTTCTGAAAGCCTCCAATAGAAGGAGGAATTTCACAAATGTCTTTGTTTTATAAAGAACCCTTATTCAGACTTCTTGGTAGCTTCCATTGAGAATCTTTTTTATCATTTGCTGATGAATCATACCACAAAGTTGAAGTTGGAGATTGATGAGCTATCAAAATGCTGTCACTACATAAGCTATTGTTAAAACGTGTTCTTATAAATGAAGCAAACCCAGCTCAGATTGCAGAGTTTTTAGGGTTTTTTTTCTTTTTCTTTTCTTCCCCTCCTTACCCCCCCCCCCAATGAGGGAATAAATATGTAGCAGATAGCAGGTTTACTTTTAAAGTAGTAGAGGAAAAAAAAGTGGTTTTCTCACCTCTGGTGGGACTCCCATCAGAAATAAGCAGGAAGCTGCATGTGGTGGCCCACACCTGTCATTCAAAGAGGTTGAAGTGTGAGAACCAAAATTGTGAGGGCAGCCTGGGCTAGATAACAAGATTGTGTCACAGACCAACCAACCAACATATACACACAGAGAAGTGAACCAGTTGAATTTTTTAATTAAAATTTTTACTTTATTTTTAATGGTTTATGTGCATGGAGGGGTATGATCTAATGAATGTGGGTGCCCATGGAGGTCAGAAGATGGTATCAGATGCTCTGGAGCTAGAGATACAGGGATTTGTGAGCTTCCTGGACACAGTGCTGGGAAAACATTAAAAAAATGATTTCTAGGGGGTGAGTTACTTGTGAATACAATAATCCTAGAATACTTGTAAAGATGAGGTATGGTCAGGAGTTAGATCCTTAGGGAATTCTTTACCTCCTTTGTATTGGATTTATCTATTTTTAGGAAGGGTATGTTGAGTAACTCCAGGCTGAAACTTTTCAGCTTCGTGACTTTGGGGCATACTGACTGTATGAGTGATTCAGGAGCACAATTTACCAGTACTGTCATGAAAGAAATTTGTAAGCTCTGACTCCTTTTTGATATATATGTAGATATGACTACAAACTTCCATAACTGTATGCTTAGATTTTTCAAAACCTACTTTAATGAGGGTTCTCAAATGCTTTGCTCCCCACCCCCCTCTAGCCCACCATGCAAAGGTAGGAGAGAAAAGATGATAAATAGGACAAGGGGATGTGGAACTGTTTATTTTAGAAGTAGTTCTTTAAAATGATTCCAATCTTTGTCTGTCAGGATACCAGCAGTCCAGTTCAGTAGTGTCAGGATACTAACAGTCTAGACTAAAAGAGTCACCAAACACAAATCAACAATAGGTGACATGATCCAGCAGAAACTACCAGGCCTCCTTGGCTGAAGTGACCAGGACCAGTCAAAATGCCAGGAATTTTCTCCTGTGCCTCTCTCAATGAAGTGACAATCAATGAAGACAAGAGACCAACGAAGAGCTGCACAGCTAGCTATGCAAGCATCCTGTCACTGTCCATTGAGTCCCACTTATACTCTCTCCAAACATCACGTGTTGTCTCACAGGTCTTGCCTCAGCAAAACATCGTGTGAGTCTGGCTTAGCAAAACACCACATGAGTCTGCATCACATAATACAACCAGAAACTTCCACTTCACGTAACACCTGGTTCTTATGGCCAAATGGTCCATTCCCTTGGGGACATTCTGGCTATCCTTTTATGAACCAATATGTGTAAGCTGAGATTTTTCAAAGAACTGACCTAAATACTTGCATGTAATTAAAATGATTTAAAAGAAAAGTGGGAAAATATAAACCTGCCTCAACCTTCAGCCTCAGAACTGGCTGGGGTCATGCTGCAATATTGTCTAATTGTCTTTTTTCTTTTAATCCTCACTCCTGGGCTGGAAAACCTGTTGACTGACTGAGTGGGCTTGGTCAAGACAGCTTCCAGAAAAATATCACATGACACAACTGAGTCTCCAAACAAACCAGAAAAATTCACATCAAGTATGCCTATGCATTTAGACACTTATCCCCTAATATTAGGCTCTGCTGCTTGCAGATTTAGTAAATCATTGCAGTGGAGTCATTGCATTGATTAGCCCTTTCGTTAACAAGTTAAGTCCACTTTCCCACATTTCCTTAAAGGTGTTCTCTCTACATGATCATCAATCAAGTAACTCTTGATCAATCAAGACTGCTCTTGTGCATCATGGGAAGGACTCTAACAAGGAACTGTCACAAAGAAGTCTAGCAGTGAAACTCCAGAAGTCATCATTGACTTCATTTCACAACTGCAATTAGCTTTGCCCTTTGTTAGTGAGATCTCTGAGATAACATGCAAAGAAATCTAGAAGTGAAACTCCAGAAGTCATTATTGACTTCGTGTTTCAGGACCACAGCTGGCTTTGTCTTTCCTTAATGAAATACCTGAGATAACATGTAAATATTGTTGTTTGTTTGCTCACTGTTTTAAAGGCTCCAGTTTGAGATCCAGACTATTCATCATTTTAGACCTTTGCTGGCCCTAGTAGATGGTAACAGTGAGAAGCACTCAGCAAAGTGTATGGCGCACCTCGTGACTAGGAACAAATGGGGGAAGAGATAATGGTGAACATTCTCAAGAAACATCAAGGCTCTGTTCTCACTGACCCAAGAACAACTTCTTTTTTGAGACAGGATCTCTCTGTGTAGTCCTGTCCCTAAAACTCACTAGGTAGACCAGGCCGGCCTGGTCTACACAGAGATCTGACTGATCTGTCTCCCAAATGCTGGGGTTAAAATTGTGGACCACCACGCCCAACCACACCCAGCTCCAAGGACTTCTTACTGTGCCTATCTACTTAAATTTCTACCACAGTCCAGTAGTACCATCCTGAAGATCAATCATTTAACACCTGGACCTTTGGGTGACATTCAAATATAGCCTATCACAACCACTAAAGGGAAAAAATTTCTACATTACTGGAGAGTTGCTCCAAGACTTCACCATGAACATTCTCAAGTAGCAGTTTAGTGTTGAAAATAGGCTAAGATCCTTCAAACAAGGAGCTACCTTGATGGACAATTGCTATTCAAGTTGGTGGACAAAGACAGGGTCTATTACCTGTTTTGTTTGTAGCCAGCTTATTGGGGATCATTTTTATCATTTATTACAAGCTATTAGTTATTGTAATTAATGGTCTCCTTACTATAACTGTCAAGTTAAAGCATACTGTTCTAGTTCAGTTATCAGATATCCCAAACAGTAAACTCACAGGCCTCCAGGATAAAAGTCAGTGGATTATTCCAGTTCTATCAAAATGAGATCTTTGGGATTTACAACCAAGGTCAGTTATACTTACACCTACATGGCCAGTTACAACACAGGAGTTTGTCTCTTTGCTAGTTACATTCTCCTAAAGGGGGGAAACAATTATTAAAATCTAATATCAGAACTCAACTGTTGTAGAAATTTTTAATCTTGACTCGGGATTTCTACCCTGCCTTGATCATTTAATTCCTGAATAAAAGATACACACAACCTTTATATTTACAGTAAGCCTTAATCAGCACTAGAGCTGGGTAGATATCTACCTTCTTAGTTATTAGAATCTATTTTCTTATCCATAACCCTGACTTACTACTTACTATGTTTCATCTGGGCTGCTCTTAACACCAATTGGCCAGCCCTCAGGGCCATGTTCTGTAACCCTTGGTGCCTTCTCTTCCTCCACCACCACCTCATTCTTCTTCTGGTGGTTTTCCTCTGACTCCAAGTCTGGGAAAGCTAAACCCCACCTGTGTCTTTCTGCCCAGCTGATGGACGTTGGCATCTTTATTTACCAATCAGAAATAACTTGGAGGCAGGGTCACAGGTCTTCTTGCAGACTCTAGGTCTTGGGTCTACACTTAGCATTACAATAGACAACAAGACCAAACCACGACAAATAACTCTAAATCTGAATTCAGCTGTACTTAAAGGGTTTATAGATCAAATATTTGCCACCTGCAGAAGACTAATAGAGATCTGTGTTTGTCAGACTTTTTTGTTGCTTTAACATACATGAGAGAAACAATTAAAGCGAAGAAAAGATTTACTTGGCTGACTTTTAAGAGGTTGCAATGCAAACTAGGCTAGCTCTGAGACTTTGAGCCTGTAATGAGACAGAATGTATTGGCAAGTACCTCACCAAGGCGGGCAGGAAGCATGGAGGGATAAAGGAACAAGGGAGGTGGTATATCTTTCCAGTACGTGCCTGCCATGGTCTATTTTCTCCAATTGGATCCTATCTCCCAATAATGCCTCATTTTCTAATAAAATCAAGGGATTAGTCCATTAAACATATCTGAGTCCTCAGGATCCAGTCATGTCTTCAATAGTGCCCGAAGATGGAGACTACTCTTCCAATATACAAACCGTTGTGGAGAACACTTCTTACAAACTGCTGCAGGGAACACTTCTTATCCAAACCATAATTGTTTGCCTTCGTCCTCCACCTCGTAGTACAAAATGTATATATACCCTCTAAGAGTCCCACATTGTTCAAAAGTATCCTAAACATGATCCCCTTCAAAATCAGAAAGAAAACATACACTTCCATTTTATGATGGCACAGAATAACCATTATTATTCCAAATGCAGGTATGGAAAGGAGAGATGGGAGTGATCGAGATTCAACCCCAGCAGGCAAAATCATTAAATCATGTCTGCTATCTGTAGCATGTAATAACATGATTGGCAGCTTAAAATACACCTGTGAAGCTGTTCTTGCCCATCATATCATGACAAGAACACACTGGGAAGTTTAAGTTTTGTAATTCAGTTGACTATGGGCAAGACTAGAGAATCGTCTAATGGTGAAAATGTCTGCTTCTAGTCTTCCCTAACTTGGCCAAGCTCTTCCAAGCAAGAGAATAAAGCAAAAGAAGCAGCTGATACACTGAATGTTCAGATGCTTAACAGGTAGTCCATAGATGATAATAGAATTGGCCACAACTGATAGTTTCCATCCCAGAATTGACCAGAGATTCATATAACTTATATTTTAGTTTAAATCTTCATATTTTAAAAATCAGGATATATTAAAAATGTTTATTCTTACATTGATAATTAAGATGATCTCCCTAGTATAAGAATAAACAATAGAGTAAAATCATACATAGCCAGAGTGGTGGAAATAATTGAAGACTTCTCAGTTGACCTCACTTGAGATTAAAATGGTGTCATTGATTCAGAGATTGATGTAGCAAGCGATCCAGCCACTGTCACTTGTGTTTGGTACAGACTCGAAGCTTGGCAGCTGTAACTTGGTAAAGCGCTTGTCTAGCAGAAGTACAACACTGAGTTTGATTTTCACAACAATAAAAAAATCACAGAAAATGTTTTTAAAGTAAAGAAAGAAAAACCAGGGAGCAGAAAAAGTTTATGGTGAAATAAAGACAAGGCTTTGGGGGAATTCTCTGGTTAGATGTTGGCACTGGGAAGGTGAAGAGAGATTGAATGGACAGCAGGGTGTCTTATGGTTTGGGAGCATATTAGGATGAGCCAAAAAAAAAAAAAAGATAAATAGCTTTCCTGAAGTACAAATGACATACATCAATTTCCACAAGTTTAAAGCATACAATGTAATGTTTTTAAACACAACACCTGTTTTACACACACACACACACACACACACACACACACACACCTGTGAAGCCACCATAACAGAATCATCTCCATCCTTTTCCAAAGCTTCCTTCTTCCTCCATATCAATAGCTTTTATCTCTAGCTGGCTCTGTCCTACTCCCAAGTGACCACTCACCTACTGCCACTCTTCACTGGCTTTCATTTCTTCCAAGTTTTATGTAAATGGAACCATAGAGTATATGTTATTTATTTGGTTTCTTTCATTCAGCACAGTAGCTGAGATACATCAAGGCTATTACAGCACTTTTTTTTTGTCATTATTTCTTACTGAGCAGTGTTTCCTTGTGTAGATACATAACAATGTGTTTTCCCATTTATCTGTTGATGACTGTTTATCTGGGATAATAGCCTTTGGCTATTACAAATAAAGCTGCTGCAGGCTTTCATGTATAAGTCTTTGTAGGATTATGTTTTCCTTCCTCTTTGATAAAGATCCAGAATTGGAATAACTGGGTCACACAGTGGGCTCCAGACACCTTGAGATTATATCTATATCTATATCTATATCTATATCTATATCTATATCTATATCTATATCTATATCTATATCTATATCTATCTATTTGGTTTTTTCGAGACAGGGTTTCTCTGTGTAGTCCTGGCTGTCCTGGAACTCACTCTGTAGACCAGGCTGGCCTTGAACTCAGAAATCCGCCTGCCTCTGCCTCCCAAGTGCTGGGATTAAAGATGTGTGCCACCAATGCCCGGCCTTTATATATATTAAAATATAAGTCCATAGTTGAAACATACTTTGGAAAGGTTTGTATTAGTCTTTGGGCTTTTTTATTTTTCTAACAGAAAGTGTGGAAAAATTCAACTTTATTGAAGTCACATTTGTCTTATACTTATGGGTTATGTTTGGTCAATGCACAGTTTCTTCAGTGCTTTCTGTTTTATAGCTTTACATTTGGTTTTACAGTAAGTTGTGTGTGTGTTGTATGTGCACACACGTGAAGGTTAGAGGTCAACATCAAGCAAACTAATCCACGACTTTCAACATTACTTTTTTGGTACAGTGTCTCTCACTGGACCTAGAGCTCAATTCAACTGGACTGGCTAGCTGATAAACTCCAGGATCCACATGTCTTCACCTCCCAACACTAGCATTATGTTCTAGTTTCTTTTGCCTTTACTTTGATAAAACATCCTGATCAAAAGTAACACAGAGGAGGGAAAGGTTCACTTGGCTTAAAATTCCAGATTACAGCTCACCATTAGGGAACTCAGGGCAAGAACTTGAAGGCTGGCATATTTGCTATTCCACACAGTATAATCTGAGACCTTGGAAAACTCACTTTTCCAGCCAAAGGGCACAGCAGGCACACTTGAGAATACTTCCTGCAGACTGGCTTGTCCTCATCTATCCTTTTTTTTTTTTTTTTTTTTAAATACAATTCAGGGATGAACTACCTGCCTGCCTAAGGATGGTGCCACCCAGAGTGGGCTGGGCTCTTCTACCTCAATCAGTAATCAAGGTAATTCCCCACAGACAGTCAGCAGGCTAATCTGATTATATTTAGTTCCTAAGTTGTGGCTCTCTTCTCAGGTCGTGACGAGTTGGTATTAAAAATTAACCTGCATAGGTTATACGTGCATATCACCCTGCCTGGCTTAGGGAGAGTTCTCAGGTCTTCCTTTTTCTGCAGCAGGTACTTTTCAGGCTGAGCTATATCTCCAGTCCTTTTGTGATCCTTCTTCAATTAACTTCTTGAATGTGATAAGTATAATGTTTAGATCCAGTCTTTTGCATATGGAGATATAACTATTCCAGCAAGATTCATTTTTAAAAGCCAGCATTGCTCCACTGAATTATCTTTATGAAACAATAATTTTCTACATTTGTATGAGTTTATTTCCAGTTTTGTTCTACTTCATTGATGACTGTCTACCCATTGAATGACTGTCTATCCATATCATGACATTATGATTACTATAATCTTTATAATAAGTTTTAAAATCAGGCATTTTTAGAAATCAATTTTTGTTCTTTTGGTTTGGGCTATTGTAGGTCCTTCTGTATTTTCACAAGAATTTCAGAATCAGTTCATTAATTATTTTTCTAAAGAAAATGTACACAATATATAAAATCAAACTAGAAAAATTTACTATCTATCATCTATCTATCTATCTATCTATCTATCTATCTATCTATCTATCTATCTTCATATTATAGGGCTGTGGGCCTGTGTCTGCTCCACCACTGGGCACGGCTGCTTAGGGAGGTGGAACACAGGGAGTTTGTGCTTATCCCGTGCTGCTGCTGGGTGTGTGCTGGGCATAGGGAAGCACACAAGGCTGGATTGGATAGTGGGGTTTTCAGGCTCTTGGACATCCAGGTGCTGCTGGATGTTGCAGAAGGCAGAGGACAGAGTCAGGGCCTGTGGGCTGGGGACAGCGTCTAGCCTGGAACTGGGGCTGAGGTGTGGGTAAGGGGAGCTCTCACTAGTACCAGTGGGGACAGTCCTTGGCTTTATGGAGGCAGGCTTGGAGGCAATTGTAGCTGGGAGGACAGAGAGACCTTCTATGAGAGATTAGGCTGTGACTCTGGAGGCAAAGACCTTCCTCATGGTTCCCCGAGGCCAATCTTGGTGAAAAGAGCTAGTCCACGGTTCCAAAAAGTTTATTGTCATGGCAAAAAATGGGTGCATAAAACCATACCCCACTTCTCAGGGTGGGCCTTTTGCAGGGAGGAATGTCTGGGAAGGAATGCTTATTGGCCATGCCCCCCAGGCCTCTAGGTACCTCATTAGCATGGAGAACTCTGTCTTGAGCCTATGTGACCACAGGTCATGTTATTTTACGTGAGAAACATTTTACGTGTTCCAAGTCAGGAGTCTGGCAGAGAGCTATGAAATGAGAAGCAAGTCCACAGACTGGCATGAAGTAGAGGAGATAAATAAAGTATACTACTGTCACCTAGGGGAGTGGGAGAATTAATGGAGCAGGGACCTGTAACAAGACGAGCTCAATCAACTGTAGGGTCTTACCAAAAGTTGGGGAGCATCAATCAGCACAGGCATTTGCCTTACAGGTGCAGCTGAGGCAGTGCAAGCACTTAGGAGAGCCAGTGCTGGTAACTTGCCAAGTGACTACTGCAAGTTGGAGAGGAAAGGGTTATTATGATTATGTAGACAAACACGTCCATATTAGATCAGAGTGGAAACTCTCAGAAGCCTGGTCCTTGCACCTGGTTGACACTTCATACACACCTATTGATCCATGTGTAGCTTTTCCCTAACAATTGAAGGTCAGGGGTTTCAAAGGAAGTTACCAAGGGTAGGAATTTCAATTAAAGTCCTTAACATGATCTGTGAAGTTATACATATCCTGTTTCCAGTCCACCAAGCGTAATCACCAAGTTCTCTCAACTACTCCTCCACTGCAATTTGCCGTACATCCTTGCACAGGCAATTTCCCACTGTAGAAATGCTTTTCCCTTTTAAAATGACCTACTCCTCCTTGCATTTCAGCTTCCTGAGATATTGAAATATTCCTTGTAAGAACACTATCTAATTTGTACAGTTCCTCCTTAGCATTAGCCATTGTTTTCTTGTTTTCTCCGTACACATTTCTGTCATCAGTAGCTTGCTGCTGTGGGGCTATAAACTTCCTGAAGGCAGGATCTGGTTTTAGTTACCAGTGAACCTAGCGTGTGGCTCACTGGTAGGTTACAAGAAATACTGTTAAGTAAATAAACAAAAGTTAAGGCAAGTAAATGCGATAGAGCAACGTTTCTTTTGGAGACTTCTCGAGGCTTATGACGGGCGCGTCATTCAACCCTTTGGGTGAGAACGTGGAGCGTTCTCCGGAAAAAACAAAAACTAAAAGAAGCAAGCAAGCAAACAAACAAAAAGACAAACAACCAAAGAGAAAACGTAATCCTGGCCCCCGTACCACCTCTGGAACACCTCTGAGGAGCTCGCCGGATATACGCAAAGGCGTGGGGGCGGAGCTCTGGTAACCCGGGCAACGTCCCGGAAGCTGCTTTTCGCGTCCCCCTGTGGCGGGCTCTGTGGTTCTGAAGGCTGAAATTTTAGTCGGGGCGGAGGCTGCAGTCGGCCAGCGGCAAGGCAGGTTGGGTGAAGCGGGGCAGGTCTGACGTCCGTGTTTAGGGCTGGGAGAAGTGACCGGCGTCTCCGCCTCGGTCCCGGCGCCCGGGTGGGCGTCCTCACCCCAGGGCCGGCCGCTCGCCTCGCAGAGCCCGAAAGTGCGGTTCCGGGTAGCGCCTGGTGCTCCCGCGGGACGTCGGGCACGGCGCACGCGCGCCGCGTTCCCGCACCCGGCTGGCGGGAGAAATCTCGAGGCTGTTGGGTGTTCCAGATGTTTATTGTCCCGCTAGGGAGTGGCAAAGTATTCAGGGTGTTGGGACAGGGCTGTCTTGTAAGTTGAGCGGTTAGGACAAGGTTTCTGTGGAAGGGCTGCTTGAGATTTTGGGGCAGTCTTGGCCTTGGGGGTCAGAAGTATGAAATTGCTCCAGATGGTGCATGGCACTGCTTTCAAAGGTCGGAGCTCCATCTCGGGATGTGTGGGAGGGGAAACCGAGAAGAAAAGGCAGTCGGGCTGCACGAAGAGAAGCTCTTGAAGTTGACTTTTTCTCTACAGTGGGCTCCATTAAAATCTTACGAGGAAGTAAAACGTTGAGATCTGTATCCCTGTAGCTAGGTGAGGTTGATGGCAGGGACAGTGTTCTTGTTGTCCTCCAGTTTTCATACTTGTTAAGGTAAATCTGGTAGAACTCACCATCCCTCCTTCAAAGCCTGCAAGGGCTTCCTTTGGTCTTTTGTATAGAGCTCAAATTACTGTGGCCCGCAGTTTGCTTTCTAAACTGTTATTATTCAGACTGAAAACAAGTTCTGTAAATGCTCTTACCCCCCTTGTGTAGATCATTTTCTTTATATTTTTCTTATATTTACTCTTTATTTTCGCCCCGACTTTGTGGAGGGAATTAAGGAGAGGAGGCAGCTTTTCTTCATGTGTATTGAAGATTAGTTACGTCCTTGACACAAAGTATTGACTTTCAGGCTTGCCTTTTGTAACAAGTCATTCAGTTATGGTCCTTTGAGAAACCTACCTGAGAGGGCACAGGCTACTCTCTTTTGTTTTATTGGTGCCTGGCTCTCAGCAAGTACTTTCAAAGTTATTTGATACGCGGAGTGGATGAATTAATGGAAAAGAAACCTTACAGGAAAGTTTATAACAGGCTGTTCAGAATTGTTCCGAGTAGAAATGGAAAAGAGTGGACAGATGGGCGAGATATTTCAAGGAAGGAGTTATAGATTGTGTTCTGTAGCGGACAGGGAGACTATTAGGAACCAGAGGTGATACTTAAGCTTTAAGCAGGAGCAACAAGAAGGATGTCAATTCTCTTAGTTACTGAGTCAAACAGTTAGGTATCTAGATCCAGAGGATGGGGAGGGAAGTGCATAACGAGCTGCATCTTCTATATTCTGAGGTATTTGGAAGGTGCAGTGAATTCACTGAAAAGAACGCTTGATGTTTTAAGGACAGTTTAGGAAACCTGTTTGGTTATGGTCGATTGGTTATGTGTCTGCATGCCCCGTATATGTATAGCTTTGCTCAGAGGTTTCGGCAGGATCACTGAGGGGGCCGCTGGACCTCTTAGTAGTCTAGAAAGCAAGCTCACTGAAAGTTGGCACACGATTAGATTCATTTGCAGCTTTACTGCCATTGCTCATCCAGTGCATGGCATGTAGTAGGGTTCCCCAATATTGGGTGAAGGGAGACGTCTAAGAAGAACATAGGACAGGGATAGACCTAGATGAGGGTCCTCGGTTAAGTTTTACATGAGAAGAGTCTAGTGTAGTCTGGAGAATAGATGAAATAGCAGGAAAAAGGGTGTTGTGGAAGCCACGGAAGAGGCCTGTGAGTGCATGTGTGGATCAGGAAAGAGCCGGAGAAATAAGAAAGGGTTTGTACTCTTAGCATTAGGAAGCAATTAATATTCCTCATTTTCTCCACACAGGCCCCACTTCTGCAGGGTACAGTGATACTATTTACTGTCCTTAAAATACCTCTAGTCTCTGTTATGACTCAAAAACAATGCTCATTTTCCTAAGTTCCTGACAGCTGCCTTTTAGAGGGAAACAGGCACATGGACCTTTGACCCCTGGTTTTAGCTACTCATAAGTTTTTCTATGCTTCAGATTCAGAACTATTTCCAGGGTTCAGGCTGGTAGAGTTTTAACTTATGAAAAAAAAGTAATATTTTAAATAAAATTTGAAAAAAAAACCTCCCTTTTAAAGAGTTGCATGTTTTTAACAACAGAGTGAATCCATTGTCTGTAGTTTCCTAGCATGTACTTTACAGTCAGTGGCACCGAGTGTCAGTTCCCTCCTCTCCTCATTATCTGTGTCACTGTGAGCAATGTAATTATGTTCTCGAAGCCTTATTTAACTCATGAGAAAAGAATTAATAATTGTCACTGATGGCATCAACACTTAAATAGGACTTAGTATGTGTCAGGCAGGGGTTCTAAGAAGATTACATATTTAATTAGTTTCATTTTAGAGTTAGCGACAACAAAGCTCAAGAGTGAATATAGAGTTTGATTCCAGGCTGTATTAGCCACTATATCATGCTGTCTCTCAAGACCATATATGTCTCACAGACTTGTGGGATTAGTGCTAAGGCTTTTCATTAACGATGCATATAGATTAACATCAGGTAGTTTATACATGCAGTTCTTGTATTTTGCTTTTTTTACATTTGACTTTCTTGCAAGTACGTATGGTGTGTGTGTGTGTGTGTGTGTGTGTGTGTGTGTGTGTAGGTCAGCGGTTGCTATTGGGTGTCTTGGTTCTCTATTTTGTATATTGCAATAGGGTGTCTCCCTTGAATCTAGAACTTGCTGATTTGGCTCATGTAGCTAGCCAGTTTGGGGATTGCCTATCTCTCCTCTTGAGCTCTGAGATTACAGGGCTGCCCTGCCCTCCCAGTTCTCATAGTTAATATACTCAAACTTCATCCACAGTATAGCATATGTCAGTACTTTATACCTTATTGCAAAATAACATCCCAATTGCATAGATATAGCACATATACTTATATAGTCATCAATTAATGGGCATTTTGGGATGTTTGCACTTTTGTCTATTAATTATAATATTGTTGTGGACATTCACTTACAAGGTTTTCTATGGACTAATATTTTTAATTCTCTTGAATGTGTATGTAGGGGAATTGCTGGATCACATGGTAATGGTGTTTAAATTTTTGAGTAACTTTCCACTGGACTTCCAAAGTGTAAATTTATATTCCAATCAAATTTATGAAAATTCCAGTTTCTCCATATTCTTGTTAATACTTGTATTTTTTTTTTATTAAAGTCACCCTTGAGTGGTTTTGACTGTCATTTAATTATGTTGCTCATTTTTAAGAAAGGTTTCTCTTATATTGCATGAATGTTTTGCCTGCATGTATGTATGTGCACCACAGGCTGCCTGGTGCCTTTGGTGGATAGCAGAGGTTGTCAGATCCCCTGGAACTGGTGTTACAGATGGTTGTGAACCATCTGTATGTGGAAGGAATTGAACTCAGGTTCTCAGGAAGAACAACAAGGGTTCTTAACCACTGAGCCATCTCACCAGCCCCCCACCCCCTGTATTGACAATCTCTTTTCTTAAATGTGCTTATTTATCATCTGCAGTATTTTATTTGGAGATACCTACTCAAGACCTGTGCCCACTTAAATTTGATTGTCTGAATAGTCCAGTTATGAGGATTTTTTAAATATATATTCTAGATACAAGGTAAATGCTTTGCAGGTAACTTTTGCTACTGCATTAGGTATCTCTTCACTATTTTGATTGTACCTTTGAGTATAGTATTTAAAACTTCTGATGAACCAAACTATCGTCCCCACATCACGGTTTCTTGTGCTTTAGGTTCTATTCTCCAGCCTGACCTAAGTTCCACAGCTATTTACACTCATGTTTTCTTCTAATAGTCCCACAGTTTTAGTTCTAACATTTCAATATGTGACTTAATGTTCAGCTAATTTTTGCACCTGTATGAGGTAGGAATCTGAATTGTTCAAAGGAATATTGAAAACAGTACTGTTTGAATTGAGTTGCTTTGGTACCTTGTTGGAATACAACTGTCTTTAAATACAATGGTTTGTTTTGACTTTTGCCTCTCCCGTGTCCAGTTAAATGTTGGTTATTTTCTACTACAAATGAACTTCACAGTTGCCCCTTAGTTAATTCATCTATAAAATGAGTCAAAGTAGTAACCGCTTCATGGAGCTCTTATATTAAAAAAACTAATAGGTGCAAAGAGCTTAGAACAGTCTGCATATAGTAAGTACCTAGGCTGTCTTACTACAGCGGTTACTGGTATCACCACTGTAAGACTTAATTGTTGGTGACAGATGATACTGAGAATATTGTGTTCATATGTAGAATTGAAACCATATCCCTTTCCTCACTCCGTAAAGCTTCTATTCAGAACTGATCAGTAACCTTAATGAAAGGTGATGTGAACCTCCTAGAGGAAACCAGGAGAACTTGTCAAGATACAGGCACAGGCAAAGACTTTCTGTGTGAGTCCTGCCAATTGTTCTCTGGTCCTCACACGGACACTGTGCATGTGCTCCTTCTTCACCCCCAGAGATAAGCAAATACATGTAATAAAAGAATCGACGATGGTGGTAGGCCCTTTTAAAAAGCTGGACACTTGGAACTCAAAGAGTGAATATGGGTAAAAATATTTCCCCATTGTATTTTAGTTATTTGACAGGGCATTGATAACCAGAATATAGAACTTAAAAAAAAAAAACCTAAACACCAAAAGAAGACATCAACTAATTAGTGGGCAAGTGAACCAAGCAGTTTTCAAAACAAGTACAAATGACCAATAAATACACGAGAAAAATGTTCAGGAGTTGGACAGATGGCTCAGTACTATTCTTCTGGAGGACTGACTGAATTTGGTTCCCAGCACCTATGTTGGGTGGTTCATGATCACCCATAACTCTGGCTTTAAGAGTTCTGACATCCTCTTCTGACCTCTGTGCGCACACAGAGAAATAGTTCTTTTTTTTAAAAAAAAAATGTTGGGTATCTTCAACCATCTGTGAAATGCAAATCAAAGCCACGTTGAGAGTCCACCTCACCAGAATGACTATTGTCAAGAAAACAACGAATACTAGGGTATTGGGAGCTGAAGAGGAGCCCCTGTATGTTGCTGTTGGGAATGTAATTAGTACAACCAGTATAGAGGTTCTTCAAAACTAAAAACACGGGAAGAACCACCTTATGATTGTGATTGTACCACTTCTGAGTATATACCCAAAGGAGTCTAAGGCTCCCATGCATACTTCTGCATATATTATGACACTGTTCTCAGTAGTCAAGCTATCGATGCAGCCTAGATGTCCATCAACAGATAAGTGGATAAAGGAAATGTGATGTATATAGGGAGTATTTATTCAGCCACAAATAGAATGAAATCTTATGTGCAAGAAAATAGAACTAGAAGCTATGTTAAGTGGAAATAAACTAGACTTAGAAGTATTACTTGTTTTCTCTAGAGTTTAGAAAAATATGTGAAAGTAGGAGGGAGATACTTGATTGTGAAGAGGAAGGGGACCAGTTGGAGGAAGAGGAGAGATGACAGTTGATGTAATAGAATCAAAGTATGCATATACATGTATGGAAATAGGAAACTCATATGTTAATAAAACTTGAAATAAAAATAGGTAAACCAAGTCATGGGAAACCAAGTCTTGATTGTTGGTCTGGCATGGAGATCAGTGGGAAGGAACTTGCCTGGCATATTTGACACCTGGGCATCAATCTGAGCTCAGCACCACAGGAAGTAAACAAAATAAGTAGTCATTTTCTAACCATTGTGACTTATCTCCTTTGCTGGATTGTAAGCTCTGAAATTAGACAATGTGTTTAAAGAGTAAAAGACATTATAGAGAGCTAGGAAGACTGTTCTAGGGAAACATTGGAGCTTAGGCATCTTTATCACAGTTAATTATTTTATTAAAAGTACTTAATGGAAGGGGAAGGGGGAGCTTAAGAGTACCATACTTGCCTAGCATGTGCCAGGGTCTGTGGTCTCCATTGGAGAGACACAGGTGTGGGTGAGGGACAGTGACGACACATGGCACTGTCGGCTAGTAAGGAATATGAGGACTAGCCTGAAAGCTCTGTAGTTATTTTGGTAGGTTGTGTGGATCATATTTATTAGTGATAGACCTTGAGTTACCAATAATGTATGAACACATTAAAGAAAGAATTAAAAGCACTTCCTTTTGGAGTCATTTAACCAAGAGCGAGTACAAGTTTGAATTCTTTACTGCATACTCCCTGTGTCTTTGTCCTCTGTCTGTTGTATGAGTCTGAATCTGTGCTTGTCTAAAGGCTGCTTGTGAATCTGTTCAAGTGTCTATATTATCTCTGTGTGCAATTATCTGTATGTGTGTATGTTGTGTGCCTTCTCTCTCTGTCTCTATCAAACACAGGGCTTTGTTCTGTCTTTCCTGAACAGCAGAGACAGCATCATGTGATAGAGAGAATGGGATACTTTACAGAAATCTGTAAAAGATTTTACAAGGGATTAAGTCACTGGCTCTAAATGATCCTAACTGAGCCACATAACAAACTACTGCCAACACCATTGCTTATCAGCCAGTCTTCATAAGTGGGTATTCATTTTAGAAGGATGCTCCAATCTCTGTATTTGTTGCTTTCAGCAGAGGGTATTTTAATTTCTGTTTTAGGTCATAATTTCTATATTTATCAAGTTCTTTATTAAGCAAAGGTTTTGTTATTCAAAACCTTTTTATTGTGGTTATTGGCTTCGCTTTAGTATTAATTGTAAAATGAGAAAGCCAGGTATTCGGAGAGCCTATTCCTTTCATCATGACCGAATTCTCCTGGTATTTTGAGAGTGCTTTGTTTGTGTTAGATGTTCCCATGATGCATAATTATTTCTCTGCCTTTATTAAAAAAAAACATTAATATTTCTAGATGTCATTGATCAGAGTGAATCGCTTTGGTCCCCGGGGAGGTGGAAGAAAAACTCTGAAAGGAAAGAAGAAAGCTGCGGTGAGGCAGGAGTGGGATGTAAGTGTGGGGCCCGCAGCAGCGTGTTCTGGAGGATGGCCTTAGTTCTCTTGTCCAGTGAGGCCGGGGTGCGCTCAGACCGGGGTGCGCTCAGGCCAGGGTGCGCTCAGGCTGGAGGACGGTCGGGTGGGTTTCTGGCATGGTTTTTGTCTTGGGGGGAAGAGCAAGATATTTGCCCCATTCTCCTTTGAGAGTACAGTATTAAAGGCAATAACTTCTAGTTCTTTCCAAGAGTTAGAGGTTTAGTGAGATTGAAACTATGTGCTCAAAAAAGTTCCTCTGCAGCTTGTTGTAGTGATGACAATTTCATTGTTAAAATGCATTACGATTGCCTCATGGAATCCTAGTATCTGGAAACTAGCTTCAGTTAAGATGACTCACAACATGTACCCTGTTTTTATTCCTTGTTTTAAAGTAATAGAGCTTTATTTTCTGTATAGCACCTAAAAAATACCCTATTTTCTAGAAGAGACACAAAATAATCTGTTTTAACATTATATTGACAATATTGGCTCCTGGTGGGGAAAAGGACTTTTGGTCTTAGGATTTTGAATCAATTTTCACTACTGAAACTGAGTAACTATTAAAAATTTATAAGGAAACTTTAAAAAGGCTCACTCTGTTTTTCTTTTCAAAGAATACTGTGAATGATCTAACAGTTCACCGGGCAACTCCTGAGGATCTGGTAAGTTGAACACTGAAAGTCGAGTCCTGGATTCTGTATTTTATTTGGTGTCTGGTTTTTAATCTTCAGAACAAAAACCATCATCACTCCTTGGAACTTTAGTTTCATTTAATCTTGTTCACATTTGTATAAAACCTAAAAGAATATCTTAAGAAATGTTTGATTTTACTAAGGCTTATCAGCCACTGTTAGAGTTTTACTTAGGAGTTTTGGTCTGTAGTCCTGTCACTCATCTAGAATTAACCTCTAGTCTCTGTCTGCACTTTCTGTCTGGACATACCTTCAGCATTTTACCATTGTTGGTGTCATTGCTGTTATTTTCATGACAGGTTGTGCTAGGCAGCCTTGGCTAGCCTGTCTGTGGCAGTGGGTTTGCCTAGCTTTGACTTCTCTTACAGATAGACTGCAGGATGTGGACTGTTACATGTAGCCTCTTTTTCTGGCATATTTAATAGATTCATCCATGTTATATCTTTGCTTCGTTCCTTAGTATTGTGAAACAATATTTCATTGAATGGTGATTCCAGATTTATCTGTTTGTACATCTGCTTTATTTCTGCTTCTTTTCTATTATGAAGTAATACCATAGTGGACATTCATGTACAAGTCTCTGTGGACATATGCAGGCAGTTGTGTGTAGATCTGGAATAGGATGGCTAGGTCATGTATCTTCATATTGGCTTTTATGAGTCACTGCCAACCTGCTCACCTGTCTTAAATTCCACCAGCACACGTGGAGCTTCCAGTTTACACACATCATTGTTGTCCACTTTTAAATTTTAATTCTGTTGGGTATAAAGTGCTGTCTCATTGAGATTCTGATGTTCATGCTCACAATTTTCTCTTGCTAGTCTTTTTGGTAGTTTGCATGATTATAACTTCATTGGATGACCCGAATTTTGCTCATATTTACAGTTCTGAGCACTAGCATATTTGTAAAGACAAAAGACTACTCTTATTCCTCAGTCACCCCCGTGGAATCTTCCCTTCCAATTCTTTAGGGAGCTCTGGCTCCTGTCTCTTCTGCCTCAGGAACTCTCCTTCCCTGGATGTCTGCATCACCTGAGACCTCAGTTCCACAGGAAGCCACTTCAGAGCTACACAGATAGTGTACCATTGACTTAGAAGCTGTGCAGTTATTGTGAAAGGGGTGTGCTTTGCCAAAGACTACTTAGGTGGATTTTGTACCCTTTACATCACGTGTGAAGTGTCAGTGTTGACCACTGATTGATATTTTAGCACTCAGTGCATGAGTTTTAACCTGTGAATTGAAGAACACTAGGTGTCTTGGTAGTCTGTACAGATGAAGTAGAAGTTAATATCTTTGTATATCTTTAAGATAGACTTACAAGTTTTCGATATTTCCTTTTAGATCATTTTGAAAACTTAGAAGACTATGAAAGTTTTAGCTGTGAATGTACACGCATGCACACACTCATGCACATACATGCTGAACCAGAAAGGAAGAAGAAGTGGTGAACTAGTGGAAGTGGTCTTACACAGGCAACGTCCTTGTTACTGAAGCATTTCTTTACGGTTTTCCTTCTGTATAGGTGCGCCGTCATGAGATGCACAAGTCAAAGAACAGAGCACTGGTGCACTGGGAACTTCAAGAAAAAGCTTTGAAGAGAAAATGGAAGAAGCAGAAACCAGAAACTTCAAGTCTTGAAAAAAGAAAATTATCTATCATGAAGGAGGTAGTGTGAAAATTCATTGTCCTTAGTGGTTTTTTTCTTTCTTTCTTTTTCTTGGGTTGGTTTCAATGGAGAGACTCAAGTACTTATGCAACCTTGTGCAGTGAGCTACTTGGGAGGCTCTTCAGAGAGCAGCAGGATGGGTGGAGCCTAGTGCAGAGAGCAGCAGGATGGGTGGAGTCTACTTTGCTGCTTTAAATGTTCTTTGAATAACTCATTAGCTCTGTAGTCTTAGATTATATCACTCCCTGGCTTGGAATTTTTTCTCTTTTTGTCTTTCAACCTTTTAAAAAGTAGCACACAACGTAGTAGCGTGTTCCTTCTGCCACCCCTGTCCCACCGAATCTGCTGTCTCCAGCAGTCCGCATTCACTTCATATCATGTGTATTTTTCCCACCCTTTCCCTGGTTTCATGGTCCCATAGAAACTGTTTTGACCTCTATACACACTTACTCCCACCTAAATACACATACTTAACAATTAGAAGCCAGGACTCACACAGGAGCAAGCAACTTCAGTTCTCATCTGTCTGGGTTGCTGAACTTAATATAGTATTTTTCAGTTCTATCCATTTTTCTACAGACTTCGTAATATCATTTTTCTTACATTTGCTTGATCTTTTATTTTTAAAATTTTGGCTGTGTTATGAGATTTCAATGGCATAATACTTAAATTGTTTCTTAATTTCATGTGTATGATAATTTGCCTTCATGTATGCCTGTGCGCCATGGGCATGCCTGGTATTTGCATGTGCCAGAAGAAAGTCTCAGACCCCTAGAGTTTGAGCCACAGACAATTGTGAACAGGCCATGTGGGTGCTGAAAATTGAACCTGGGTCCTCTGGACGAGCAGTTAGTACTCTTAGCCACTGAGCCATCTCTCCAGTCCTAGCACAATGCTTTTAAAGAGATTACTACAGTCTTTGGCAAAATAAATAGTGCTCTGTATCTGTAAACTTCTGTAATTATGTCTCAGTTCAGCAGTATAGTAGAATTACCTGGCAAAAATGAAATCAAATAATTTTGTGTGCCTGTTGATCTAGGTCTTAAGCCATTTATCTCTGGCTTAACCTTATCCCTGCCTGGGTGTTTGAAGAAGCAGTCAGATACGTAGGGTGAACAGTGAGTGTGTCAAGCAAGAAGGAGCTATAGTAGAGCAACCTTTTTGATTTGAGCTGCAGTCATAGTAAAGGAATGTGTTGTGCATGTGGCTCCTTACCCAGGGTAAGCTTAGCCAGGGTAAGGTAAGTGCTTGCTGTCTGCATGACCTTTCATGGTGGCGTCAAGTCATAGGCTGCTTTTGAGAAATTCCTTAGAGTTCTTAAAGAAATCTTATCCATCAAGAAAAACTGTATCTTCCAAGTAAATGTTTGCAAGACTTGAGAAAGGAACAGTGGATTCAGAGACTGTGACTTTTCATGTTATGATCTTGGGCCAGTCATGCACATGTGTTAATTCTCATTGAACAGCCTAAAACCACGGATCTGACCTGAAGAACCTCTTTGGGAGTTTTTTTTTTTCTCTAGTTTTAATTTTTTTTTCGTTTTTGGAAATTTAGTTTCATTTTTTTGTATAAGGGTGTTTGCCTGCATGTCTGTGTATGTGCGTATGTGTGTCTGGTGCCAGTGGAGGTCAGAAGAGGCTGTCAGATTCCTTGGAGAGTCACAGAGAATTGTGAGTCACTGAATGGGTGCTGGGACTCCAGCCTGTTTCCTCGGCAAGAGCCATGAGCATTCTTTTTTTTTTTTTTTAATTATTTATTTATTTTATGTATATGAGTACACTGTAGCTGTCTTCAGACACACCAGAAAAGGGCACCAGATCCCATTATAGATGGTTGTGAGCCACCATGTGGTTGATGGCAATTGAACTCAGGACCTCTGAGAGAGCAGTCAGTGCTCTTAACTGCTGAGCCATCTCTCCAGCGCCGCCGCCGCCATCATCATCATCATCATCATCATCATCATCATCATCATCATCATCA
>JANHMN010000011.1:28754902-28766492 GCA_030674055.1 Rhabdomys pumilio
CATCATCATCATCATCATCATCATCATCATCATCATCATCATCATCATTGTCATAAGCATTTTTAACCTGTGATAACCACTGAGTCATCTTTGCGGCCCTGATAGCTTTTCGTACAAGTACTAAATGTGGGAGAAGTGGATAGTTGAGGGGGTGGGAAGAGTTATGAGGGAAGAGGTGAAGGGTCTCATCTGTAGTGTGGTGGTTAACAGTGCTGATGGCACATGAGAATTCATCATGGATGCTAGGAAGGGTGGGGATCCACAGTACTTGAACTCTGAGATTCACATTTAGTGAAGCTGTGTGTGGGAGGCTTCCTCAGTTTCCCGAGTGATTTTATGTTCTGCTGGGTTTTAGATGTAGCTTTTGATGAGATTTAGATGTTTCCTTTTAACAACATACCTTACTTAGTAAGGCTAGTACAGTGATCTTTGGCCACATGAACAATCTGCTCCGAGAAATGTGACAGGGATTCAGTAGCAGAAGGCAAAGTGGTGGCTTTACCTGAGATCTGATTGTAATTAATACCCAGTGGCAACAGATTAGTAAGATTATCCCTCTACTTTCTGCCTTTGTCAGTTTCTACTGTAGCCATAGCCATGTTGATTTACTATATATTATATCCACTATAAGTTACATTTCCTAAGCTCTTAGTTGTATGGATTTGGAAGATATTTCACCAAAGATAGAAATTTGGTCCCTAAGACAGTGTAATTTGTATTTTAATAGCACTCGAAGCATCACTGGCTTACCCAGGTTTCCAGTGTATTCACACCCTTATGACACCCCTGTAGGGTGGAGGAGGTGCTTACATTCTATTGATATGCCAGTGTATCTTGAAAGTCAATAGTTAGAAGTTAATTTACCTTCTTAATGTCTGGGTTGTTTATAGATTTGCCATAATTTATTATTGATTGTTTTATTTGTGGACACTTATGTTGTATATTAGAATCCAGTTTAAGCTGGGAATAAAATAACTCAATATAGTAATTTAGGTAAAACACAGACTTAGTTCTCTCATGAAAGATCTCAGAGGTATCCGGTGGAGGACCCCGAAGCTCTTCAGCACGGGACTTGAGCATCCTGAACACAGCATGGCTGTTACAGAGCCCTTCATTTGTATGCAGGGCAACAGCAAGTGGAGGAGACAGTGTCTGCTGCTCCTCTTGTGCCAGCCATTTGGCACTACGTGTTGATCTCCAGGACATTATTGCTTGGCTGTTTCTATATTCAAAGAGGGGTAGGAAATTGAACTGCATCCTTGATTGAAATGTGAAGTTGGGCCAGGCCTTTAATCCCAGCGTTCATCACTAGGAGGCAGAGGCAGGTGAATCTTTTTGAGTTTGAGGCCAGCATGGTCTACAAAGCAAGTTCCAGGACAGCCAGGGCTGATATACAGAAAAACCCTGTGTCAGAAAAACCAGCACAACCACCACCACCACCAGGAACTTGGGAGTGTGCTATTAAAGGGCGGTACTGGGGATAAGTAGTAGTGTGTGCCACTCAGAAAACGTGTCTTACCTCGGCACGGTAAGTACTCCAGCAAAGTCTTGATCGTGGTTTGGGTACAGGCTTGTTTGTTGGATTAATTATTAAAAGAAGCGCTAAGTCAAGGTCTGGGGTTTAGCTCAGTGTTAAGAGCACTTACCTAGGATGCTTCAGGGTTTATTCTCAAGTACTGGGGGTTGGGGGAAGAAAACTAAGGGTTAAAGAGTATGAACATACTTTGTTTCAGTTATTAAGTTTTTCTGTTTATGCTGTCTGTATTCAATGGATGTGATAGGACCATAGGCATATCCCTGATACAGAGGAGTGGTTGTTACCATGCTAGAAAAATCACACAGCTTATTTCCTATTGGTAATTTGAAGAATTTATTACTTTTTGTTTTTAAGGCATTACCCTGTTTTAGTTAGGGTTTTATTGCTGTGAAGAGACTCCATGACCAAGGCAACTCTTATAAGGGACAACATTTAATTGGGTCTGGCTTGCAGGTTTGGTTCAGACATTTAGTCCATTATCATCAAGGTGGGGTATGGCAGCATCTAGGTAGTCATAGAGGAGCTCAGAATTCTACATCATTATCTGAAGGCCACTAGGAGAAGACTGTCTCCCACATGGTTAGGAGGAGGGTCTCATTGCCCACCCCCCACAGTGACACACTTCCTCCAGCAAGGCCACACCTGTTCCAACAAGACCACACCTCCTACTAATGCCACTCCCTGGGCAAAGCATAGTCAAATCACCACACCCTGTGTCAAAATAAAGTCATGGAGCTGACAGAAGCAGAAAGTGGAAAAACGATCTCATTAATAAGTACATTGATGCCTGGTGTCAGTTATAGTCAGGTCTCAAGTAGAAACCATGCTGTGCGCCATTGACACAGCAGGAGACTAAGTAACGTGGCTAGAGTCTATTTCCTATTTCTAGTGTGGCCCTAAGCCCAGCATGCTGTACTGTGTGTCCTCTTGGCCTTGTGCAGTTCTAAAACTTACTCTGTGCAAGGAGCAAAGGCAGGACTTACTCTCATTAACTGATCTAGCTGACCCACTTGGCCGTAGCAGAAAGGGTAACATAAGAATGCTACTCACTTTTCTCTCTGTATTGTAAAGCAGTAATTGTCATGTGATGTGATTTTCTGTGTTACAGAGAAATTCCAGTCGTAGTATTTGTCTTTAGATGCTTCATCTATTTGAGTCCGGGTTAGAAAAGGAGCTGTCTTGATTTTTAGATTCCTTTCAGCTTAAGAATGCCATCTGGTGGTGGTAGATAGAGTTGACTCATCTGTAGCATACGGCTTTGGGTTTTGTACATTAAAGTCCTTCAATAGAAAGTGCATAATCAGAGGCGTGACTGTAATGGTGTTTTAATGTATCAATATCTCCATAATCAAAAACCAACATATGTATAAATACCTAAGCATACATTGCTTAATCCTAAAAGCTATACCTTGATTTTCTGAGTCATAGACCTGTTAGTGAATTACCAGAATACTTCTTCAGTGGTGGAAACATCTTGAGTTTATGGCTCAAAGATTCTTATCTTTAGTATGTGTTTTTCAACTGTATACTATTACTTATTAATGGGTTATGAAATCAAGTTAGTGGGCTACAACCACCACTTAAAACTAGAATGGAATAAAACTTAAATATAGTTATTCTCATGTGGCAAGGCTATATAAATTACAGTCTTATTTTTAAAAAGTGTGTATTTGTGTGTGTGTGTGTGTGTGTGTGTGTGTGTGTGTCCGCACACCAGATCACAATGTAATATGTATTTCTTTCAAGCTACTAATTACTATAATAGTCTCACCTACTGTTATCTAAGAATATTGCCATTGGAAGGTTTTAGGATGGTCACAGCCCATGGTTAAGAGCAAATTCAGCAACCACAACCAATAGAAATTGAAAATTAAACTTTTAAAATGTCATGTTTGGTGCCTTCCCGTAGTCTTTTTCCTTAATAATTTGACAAGTAAGCCTATTTCTCTCTGAACTGTATTTTTCTTAACACTTGTGTAGATTCTTTCTGATCAGTACCAGACACAGGATGTGCTAGAAAAGTCTGATCATCTGATGGCTGCAGCCAAGGGTCTGTTTGTTGATGTTCCTCGTAAGCGCACAGGTAAGCACTCAGTCCACACAGACTTGTGTTTCTCTCTGAAACACAGCTCATGAGGGATTAGAAGAATTCACTGTTATCAAGAGTCACGTTCCTGCTGTGTCTTCTAGCTGGCTCATATATGGAGAGCCAAGAATCATGATTCACTGCTGTTTACTGGGAGTATTACAAGTTAAGGGAACTAGCTACTAAAATACACTGTAAAGTACAGCATTGTGTAACTGCAGAACATGGCTCGCCGGGCAGTGGTGGCTCACGCCTTTAATCCCAGCACTTGGGAGGCAGAAGCAGACGGATTTCTGAGTTCGAGACCAGCCTGGTCTACAGAGTGAGTTCCAGGACAGCCAGGGCTACACAGAGAAACCCGGTGGGGGGGGGGGGGAAGCATGGCTCAATTTTTAGCTTATTAAGTTGCCACATAGTTAAAATATGTGCATTTAGTTTTGTTTGAGTAAGTCTAGCTTAAAATCTAAAGGCTGGCCTTGAACTTCTGATCTTCCTCTTAACTCCTGAGTGCTGTCATTAAAGGCATGTATCACCGATCTCGGGTTCAGCATTATTAATCATAATGATCTATAACTTGCTTAATCTTTTAGAAGCGTGTGATTTATTTTTAGTGGGAAGTTTGAATCCTGAGTCAGCCATTTATTATCGTAACTCTGGGCCAGTTACTTTTTCCAAGTTTCAGTTTACTGACCTGTAAAATAATAAAGCCTATCTCATGGAGTTTTGTAAAGGTAAAAATGAGCTTAGATATGGCTGGTACATATCATATATGTACCATGTTAAACAAGTGGAGCTGCTGTTTAAAATCCCCCTGAGGTGAAGGGAGCCTGTGGTAGTATGGAACTTGTGAAGCCTCTTTAAGCAGATGAAATAAAATGGTGATGGCTTGTGTTTGTTCCTTCTTCAGGGTTTCCAAATGTAACAATGGCTCCAGATTCCTCGCAGCGTTCCATTGGAATCAATCAAGATCCTGTCACCCCGTCTATCCTTAATGAATCAGTCATAGAGCCTCAGGTAATCTGCTGCACTCACAACCAAGTGCCCATGCTGAATGAAGTTCAGCTTGATACAGACATCGTGAAAAACATTTTAAAAGCTTAAATGTCAATCATTGTCTTGTCAACTATAAAGAGACAGTAGAAAAAGAAAACTAACAAAGAAGATTGGGTAAGATGAGCTAGAGAAAGAATAGAGCTTTCAAGAAGATATGATATGAAGTTGAAGGATAAATATATACTTCAGTATATGGTGTGTGTGTGTGTGTGTGTGTGTGTGTGTGTGTGTGTGTGTGATAGTGATAGGACAACCTCAGGAATCCTGTCTGCCTCCTTTGAGACGGAGTGTCTCATCTGTCTGGAGTTCACCAACTAAGCCTAGATTGACTGGCAAGGAGCCCCAGGGATGGCGCCCTGTTTCTGCCTCCACAGTGCTGGGGTGAAAAGCATGCGCCACCATGCCTGGCACTATTGCGTCTGTGTTTTGGTATTGACTGAACTCCTCATGAATATGCCATCCTTATCTAAGCTGTAAAGGAAGGGAACAAAAAGACCAACTTGTCTATGGAGGAGGAAACATGCTGACCTTTACCTTGTAGAAAGTATCTTGAGTGGAATGGTAGAACAAAGTTACAGATGCAGAATTAGAGATGGTTCTTTAAAGCGATTAGTGGAGTCAGTGATGATGGCACAAGCATGCAGTACTAGCATTAGAAACGCTGAGACAAAAGCAGTTGTGAATTTGGGGCCAGCCTTAGTTACACAATACATTGGTTAGCCTGGACTAAACAAAACCCAAAAGACAAACAGTATATCAAGGTGGACACATGTTAGGATAAGAAGAAACAAGCTTTCTTACATTTAAATACTGATAGCTGAAGGGGGCAAGCAGCTGAATATAATCAGGACAGTTAGTAGAGGAAGACTGAGAGGGTTTGGTGGTCAGCCTTAGGAGGAAAAAAGTCTGTTATGACTAGTATCCTATGATGAGTGAGCATATCGTCACTTGTGCTGCTGGTTTTATTGTTGAGGTAGGCTCTTAATGAAGTCGATGATGGAGGGGAGGAAAGCACTGCTCACAGCCAGTCAGAAGACAGCGAGAGTGAACTGCCTAACTCCCTCAGCTCACACTCCACCAGGAATACAGAGAGGTATGTGTATGGCATGAATACACAGGCTCAGCCGGAGTTCCAGAGTATTCAAAGTGCGTGCTTATTGCATTATTCCTTAAAAACACCAGCAAAGGAAAAACCAGTTGAGTATATAGTTTTATCTAAATGTTTAAAATTGTTCAATAATGTTTTAAAAGTTGTAGTAGGAGTATAGAAAGGTTTTTATTTCTCCTATACTTCTTTCTATAAATAAAGGAGATATATAAATATGTATATCTCATTTCCTTTTGTTTCATACATTAAAAATGGCAATGCTGTATTTGAATTCATCACCTGATATGACCTAAAATCAGCCCCCAGGCTTCTGTAAGGTTTTCGGGATCACTTGCTTTGTTTTTACAGCATAGTGAAGGAACTGAGCTGGAAAGTGAGTGAATGTCAGAGCTGACTGGCCACTCTCCTGGGTACATGGCCACTTACATTATTTCTGGTTCTTTGTAGTAACGAAGACACTATAATAAATATCTTACATACTTTTATATTATTTGAAGTCCTTATTTAGGAAAAATTGGAAGTAGAACTTGAGGTTTAAAGTGTAAATGCTGTACAATTTTGCTTTAGAATTGTTGAATTCTACTTTATGAAGAACTGTACTTTGAAATTCATGCCCAAACCCAGGGTACAGAACACTTCTCATACTTTTTTCCAGGAGGTGTGTCATTGTGTTGGGATTTAGTTTCCCCCAGTTATTTTGGTTTTGGTACACAGGATGAGATACACACCTGTGTTGTTTTTAATGGCTTCCTGGTTAATAGTCCTTTAACTGTTAGTAAAGACCTCCCTTTTGTCCCGTTGTCACAGTCTCCATCATAGTGTGGGCCTGTTTCTGGACTTGCTCTTCTAGTGACGCTGGCCTCTTCTCCAGTCATTCCCATGCCACAGAGTTTTGTTTAGAGATGACTTGTAGGCTTTATAGATACCTGTAGCTTTTCTTTCTTTATTCTTTTTGTTTGTTTGGTTTTGGGGTTTTGGGGTTTTTTTGTTTTTTGGGTTTTTTTTTTTTTTTTTTTTTGGTTTGTTTTTGTTTTGAGACAAGATCTCTCTATATATCCCTGGCTGTTCTGGAACTTGCTATGTTACTAGGTTGGCCTTGAACTCACAGAGATTCACCTGCCTCTGCCTCCCAAGTACTATGATTAAAGGTGTGTGCCACCATACCCAACTTCCTTTCAGTTTTTTTTAAAATTTTAGAGTTTTCCTAATAATTTTAATCTATTTTTACATGAAAATCAGTATCAACTTGTTTAACATCATAAATCAAAGCTTATTGATATTTTCTGTTAGGACATAATGTTTTCCCTTTGTTAAAAAGTGTGCTTTTTGTTTATGAGGAGTGCTTTGACATTTTTCTTACATAGTGTATACTTACTTCTTGCTCAGCTTATCCTTAAATATTATTTGTTTCTCCTTTAAATGGGATTTTCTTTTTGTCCACTATATCTTTTATATCCCTGTGTGGTTGGGGATTTGAGGTCCCTGTGGGAGGGGGTTAAGCAGTCTTCCCTGAGCTCCGTCCTAGATACCTTTCCCCTGTGCTTTGAGCTTATCATCATGCATGTTCCTGTCTTACCTCAGTGGTCAGCTAAGTCACTGAAGCCTATGTAAGTTAGTTCTGACAGCAATTCTCCAGTTCCTGGGTTTAGCATCATGTCATCTACAAAGGACATTTTTGGTTCTTGCATCTTACACCTCCTTAAATTTCTTTTCTTTTGTATAATAGTTATAGGGCTGTATAAAATAATAGTGAAGTAACAGGAATCTCTGTTGTGTTCTTTATTTTGTAGACGTATGCTTGTTTTGGTGTTGGGGTATGTTGGTTCTTGTGTGCCGGGCCCTTCCCATCATTTCTTTTGGTCTTACTCTGTTAGGATTGCATTGCTTATAGTCTTAGTTTCTTTTCTTTTCTTTTCTTTTTTTTTTTTTTTTAGGATTTATTTATTTAATTTATATATATGAGTACACTGTCGCTGTCTTCAGACACAGCAGATCCCATTACAGATGGTTGTGAACCACCATGTGGTTGCTGGGAATTGAACTCAGGACCTCTGAAGAGCAGTCAGTGTTCTTAACCACTGAGCCATCTCTCTAGCTCCTATAGTCTAGTTTCTTAACTTTTGAAAGAATCAGGCTTCTGGCTTATTAAGTTAAGCTTATAGTTTGATTTCTCCCTCCTCAATTTTCCCCTTTCCCTTTTTCCTTCCTTGTGCTTTCTTTTGTTTTGTTTTTATAGCTACTTGAGTTAGGACTGCAGTACTTTTTTTTTTTTTTTCAGTTCATAAAGTTAAGTGGATTATTTAAGAAACAAAGTCATTTCAGTCGATTTCCTCCCCCCTTTCACTGAGAGTTAAAGATAAAACAAAGCAAGGCTCTGGAAGCCCCTTTCCTGTGTAGTTTAGCCACTGTAGGTTCAGGCTATGCCCTGTCATCTTCCTGCTTGTGGAACTTGGTGATGCTTTCTTTGTGAGCTAGCCTGTGGTCATTTTTGTAGTATTCCGTGTGTGCTGAGCAGAGGCTCTGGTTCTATTGAAGGTACAATGCTCTGTGTGCACATCATAGCGCCGGCCTTGCTGACTGTGTCTTATCTCTTCTGTCTCCGTCGTTAATTACTCCATATTGTGCACTGAGAGTGACGCATTAAAGACTTCTGCTTTTAGTGTGCTTTTGTTTTTCTTCATATTTACTGTTTCGATATACTTACCTGAAGTTTAATGTGTCCTTTCTTGTACAGTGACTGCTGTGCTTATAGAGTGTTTATTTGTAAATGCTATGTCTTTACTTTGATCAATGGCTTTAGCATCATAACCTCTTGCAGTCTGTTTTGCCTGAGATAGGAAATAAAGCCTCTACTTCTTGTTTCTGATGGTCTGCGTTATCTTTGCTTTTTATACATAGTGTTTTATATTTATTTAGCCTTTTGCAGTTGTTTTATATTATTTGTGTTCCTTGTATGCACTATAGTGGATATAGCCTCCCTAGTCAATTTGGAAATTCCAATTGGTGAGGTAAGCTTTGTTGAATGTCAGCTGTGTCTAGTCACTCGTGATTCTGTTCTTTGTACTGTTGTTCCTTTCTGTGGTTGATTTGATCTCACTGTGAAACCGGCTGGCCTCTGGCCTTAGCCCCGTGCATGCTAGGATCATAGGCTTGCACACTGTCTCTTTTCTGTGTATTCATTGTTGTTTTCTTTAAAGTCTTGGTGTTTAGGAAGATGGTAGTTCTCTTGTGATACTACCTTTGTGTATGAGCCTTTTGTAAGTCGATGAGTACTGATCTTATATAGTCTTTGCTGACTGCTGTGTGTTTTCCTGTTTATCCTTTGCACACTGACTGTTCAAGCTAATTGTTTGGCATTTCTCCCCATATTGTAGGTGCATCTTAGCTTTGAATCGACAGACATTACACACTGTGCTTTACTGTCTGTCACGGTTTTGTTCCTTTTTATCTTACAGGCAAGAAAAAATTATTAAATGCTCATCCAGTCCTTTTCTGTTTCCATGATTGTCTTTTAGTTGAATCTTGGTTAGTTATCCCATGCTGCTGGGCTCATGAATAGAATGTTCCTTGAGTTCGTTAGACATCCCCCTGCCTTTTTATTGAAAATAGGTATTTTTCCTCACATAATGTATGCTGATTATGGATTCTCTTCCCTCTACTCCTCCTAGTTCCTCTCTACCTCCCCTCCCAACTAGATCCACTCCCTTTCTGTCTTTCCTTAGAAAACAGGCTCCTAAGAGATAATACAATAATTATAAATTATAATATAAACAATATGTTCTGTATTATCTATAATTTAAAAATAAAATAAGATTTTAAAGAAAAAACTGATGTCAGACAAAACAAGCAGAAGAAAAGGAGCCTAAAAAAGACACAAGAATCCAAAACCCACTCCTACTCACACTCAAAAACTCCCATAAAAACACTAACCCAGGAGCCATGATACATACACAGAGGACCTGGTATAGAACCATGTAGGCCCGCGCATGCTCCCTCAGTCTTGGGAGTTCATAGAAACATTGTTCACATGGATTGAGGGAGTCTTGTTTTCTTGGTGTTCTTTGTCCCCTCAGGCTCTTATACTCTTTCTGTCTCCTTTTCTGCATGTTCCTTGAGGCCTGTGGAAGGGATTTGTTGGAGACATCCTGCTCTACCACAGAATCTTTTTTCATATGTAGTTATAAGAAGTTAGACAATAGCCAGGCTCCAGGTGGTGGTGGCGCACGCCTTTAATCCCAGCACTTGGGAGGCAGAGGCAGGCGGATTTCTGAGTTCGAGGCCAGCCTGGTCTACAGAGTGAGTTCCAGGACAGCCGGGGCTACACAGAGAAACCCTGTCTCAAAAATCCAGAAAAAAATTAGAAAATATGTTATCTGCTTTCAGAATACAGTGATGGAACATATCTGGGATAAGAGTTATAGAAATTCTTGTTTTAAAAGGGGAAAAATTATAAAAATAAGAAAGTAGTCAGCAGTTACAAGGGACTTTGAAATCTAGACAGACAAATTCCATTAAGTTTCAAGGCCTGATTTCAATAATTATCTCCGGCCTGAGTCTTCAACCTCAGGGTCCATAGCTCTGCCCACTATTTCTGAGGCTTCCCCTTTGGCCCCTGTGCCTGTGGATTTAAATCTGTAAAAACATCTTTAGCACTGGTTTAAGATAGACAGCTCATGTTTATAGTTGGGTAGCTTTATTAACCTACTCCCTTCTGTAGAATATGGGAGTGTGGCACCAATTCTTTACTCCATCCTCTCAGTCCAAGCCAGTGATATTTCTGCTGTTAAAACGCTCTCAAAAGCTCTTATGGATGTCTATGTTTTACATGATAGACTAGAGGGCCTCATGAATCTTTCCTGGATAATCTCTTTTTTTTTTTTGCTCTGGCTTCTGAAATCACTGAGGAGTTCCAGGAATTATATCTTGCCCTTCAGAACCAGCAAACTCTTTGCAATCTCTTCAGCAAAACTTCTTGGTTCATCGCTTAGAAAGTTCTACTTTGTGTACAACTACACTAAGACTTCTACCACCCCAAGTATTGGCTGGCCTCCAGTCTAATAGCATATTCTTAATGTCCTGAATGCTCCGACTATGAGCTCTGTTGACAGTCATATTACTGTCAGCTTTCTACTGCAATATGGGAATCCCTTAAGTCAGCTTGGGGTCTCTACAATGCACCTGACCTCACTTCTTTCTTCCGGTGTCTTCATCAGAGGAATTACTAACATCCACATTTCTACCAGTAGCTCATGTAAGACCGTGTAGGCTGCTTCTGTCATTCACCTAAGCACCCTTCAAGGCTTACTCCCAAGCCACTTACCTCCACACCACATCTACACCAGCTTCCTACTCGAGTCATAGTCCTATTAGTTTTCTGATGTGCTGTAACAAATTAACAAAAACTTGCCAGCTTAAGATGATACAGAGTCATCTTGTCTATAGGTTTGAGATCTGGAATATGTTTCACTAGGCTGAAGTCAGGTGTGTTTAGAGCCATCCCACCCTCTGGGAGAGCCCCAGAAGAACATCTGTTGCTTTTCCTTTCTCCTTTGGTGGCATTTGGTAGGGACTGTTGGCCTTCAGTGACTTGTGACACTCCAGTCTCTGTCTCTGTTTTTACCATGTGGATCAGCTCTCCCTTACTTTCTATGGATGCACATATTTTGAAGTTAAGACACTCAATAATTTATGAGCATGTCCCTATCTCATGGCCTTTAACTTGACCACATCTGCAAAATCCCCTTTTAGTGTGGTAAGACTGCATTCATAGACTAGGGATTGGGTTGTGGGTGTCTTGCATTCATAG
>JANHMN010000011.1:28775665-28846765 GCA_030674055.1 Rhabdomys pumilio
ACACACACACACACACACACACACACACACACACACACACACACACAAGTGCACAGAGACACACAAAAAATTAAATAGAATAAACACTGGATTTTTACTTTCATGTCTCTTCTAGCTTTTTGACTCAGTAGTTTAATATTCCCAGAGGTCTGGGGAGTTGGTATGTGCCCATGCTTCCTTTTTGTTCCTCTCATGTTAGTGTCCTCTTATCTTTCTCAGAGGGTCCTGTTGTAAGCAGTAATGTCTCCATGCCATTGATGTTCAGAGGGGAAGAAATGGTTGAATTCCCACAAGAAGAGTTGCCTGTTAAACTCTCTCAGGGGCCAACTTCCACAGAAAACTTGAATGTGACCAATAATTTCCCAGCACATATTTTTGAGCCAGCTGTGATGCTAACACCTCCCAGGCAGAAGAGCAACTCGGAATTCTCTCCTCTGCAGGATGGTAAGCATGCTTCTTCTATATTTATATGGAAGCTGTGAATTTTTTTCCCTTTGCTTATATGGTAAGTGTGTTTGTGTGTATATGTGTGTTGTACATATATGTGAATACACACATATACACACATAAATACACACACATTAATGCACATATATTTTTAGGGTAATTCTCTTGCACCCAGCCAACACTCTGAAAATCACAGGATAACTTGAAGGAGGAAGGACTTGCATTTGTTTCCTGGCTTCAGTGTCTGTGGTCAGCTATCTCTGTTCTTTCTGAATAGTGGTAGAACAAGGCATGGCAGAGGAAAGCCTCTTATCTCATGGCAGCCAAGACAGAGAATGAGAAGGATCTGAAAAAGTACTCTTCAAAGACATGCTGCCACTGCTGACCAACGTGTGTGTGTGTGTGTGTGTGTGTGTGCGCGCGCGCGCGCGCGCACACATGCAGATGTCCATGACACACATATGGAGGTCAGAGGAAACTTCTGGTAGTGAGTTCTTGCCTTCCACCACGCAGTTTCTAGGTATCAAATTCAGGTCATCAGGCTTGGCAAAAACTTTAACCCACTGAACTGTATGTCACTGATCCTTGAAAAAATATTTTTAATTATTTTTGTTTGTTTATTTGTGTGTGTTGGGAGGTTTCCCTCACCCATGTGAGCCTGTGTGGAGGCCAGCAGTCGACAACATTAACTATATTCCTTTATCACTCTCCACCTTTTAAAATTTGATTAATTAACTTTGAGAGAGGGAAGTAGGCATGTGGATACCACGGCTTGTATATGGAGGTCAGAGGACAACTCTGGGGAGTCAGTTCTCTCTGGGATATCAGACTGGAACTCCAGCCTGTGTGCTAGTGACTTCTGCTGAGACAGCTTTCTAGCTCCTTTTTTCACAAGTTTTTTCACGATGTTTTTCACAAGTTGTCAGCAGTGGCGTCTCTATGAAGAGTGTACTTTTTCAGATCCTTCTCTTTTTTTCATGATTGCACATGTTTTGCATGGATTTTTATTTCTTTAAAAATTACTAACGTTTAGCCGGGCGATGGTGGTGCCCGCCTTTAATCCCAGCACTTGGGAGGCAGAGGCAGGCGGATTTCTGAGTTCGAGGCCAGCCTGGTCTACCAAGTGAGTTCCAGGACAGCCAGGGCTACACAGAGAAACCCTGTCTCGAAAAAAAAAAAAAAAAGAAAAAAAAATTACTAACGTTTTCTTGCAGAACAGTAGAAGCTAAGATTTATCATTGGGACTCTAAGTTCCTCAGATTTTCTGTACTTTGATGTGTTTTCAGTAAAGGAACTGAAGAGGTTCCAGAGGTTAAAGAAAGAGGCAAGTCCTTGCTACTAGAATCGTACTTTACCGTTTCTACGGCAAGCAGGTCATTGTCAGATCAGCATGGTGGAAATGGAGATGGTGCTGGCTGCAGCCAAGTGCTGGTGGCTTGCCCACTCCTTATTCACTAAGACGCCTCTTTCTTATTCTAGCATGTGGGATTTTTTTACTTTTACTTTAATGTTCCTTCCAGCTTTCTAACTCAGTAGTTTACTATTTCTTAGGGTTCTGGGGAGTTACTAATTATGTCTAGAATAAGAAAGTCAGCTTTGAGTTGTGATGTTTGTTTATATTAGATTTTTATTCCTTGCAGTAATTAGCCAATTCTCCCCGCCCCATACACACACCAGTGTCTCACTATGTAGCTGGCCTTAAACTCACAATCATTCCTTCTCATTTGTGATTATAGGCATGCATCACTGTTTCTGGGTAGGAGGTACATGTGTCAAAGTATGTTAAAAACTATTGTGACACATTTTTTTTCACAAGAGTACTAATCAGTGGCCTCAGGAATATGAAAGTTTCTGCACGTGATTACACATATTCCTTTATGAGAATACTTTAGGCACTCAGAAGCTAAACCCTTCTTTTACATACTTCCGTAACTACTATGACAGCATGATACTGTGATTATGTACTAATTGATTGAAAAGTAAGATGCTTACAGCGGTTTTAAAATTCTTCCGTACAGTACTGAGGAGAACTGTTCAGACTCGTCCGGCTCCACGAATTCCTCCCACTGTGGAAGTCATAGAGAAGGAGCAGAACTGGGAAAAGAAGACCCTGCCTGTTGATCCAGACATTCAGAACTCAAGTGAGGAAAACCGTCTCTTCACTCAGAGGTGGAGAGTCTCTCACATGGGTGAAGACCTGGAGAACAGAGGCCAGCCACCATTTGTTAGCCTGTCACAGCCCCCTTGCAGTTCCCTTCCCAGCACTCAGCAATCGAGAAACCCCGTGTTCTCAGAGGAGCCCACAGTGCTTGGAGATGGGCAGCAGCTTAGAACAACTGAGGCACTGGTGCAAAAGAAGGACATAATGGCCCGGATTGCTGAGCTGACACTGCAGAATTCAGCCATCAAGGCTCACCTGAACAATATTACCAGCTCAGGGGGAGAGCAAGGTGATGGACTTCGGGAGCCAAGCAAACAGGGAAGTGCCAGCGAAGTGCCTGCTGTAAGTATTAGCTGAGACTGACTGGGAACACTGTTAGATCTGTCACTGCAGTCTAAGGGGACCGCTAGGAACTAAAGATTTGGTTTTGCTCACCGTTTCAGAGGGGTTACTCCCTGAGGCAGAATCTATTGCTCTGGCCCTTAGTTTAGACAAACAGACTCTCATGGTGGCCGGAACACATGATAGAGGCCACTATTTCATGGTGGCTCAGAGGGTCAGAGGGTAAGGTATATCTCTTTAAGATGTGCCCAGGTGATATAATTCTTCTAGCTAAGCTCTGCCTCCTCCCTGTCATCGCCTACCCGTAATACTATCACGTTATAGATCCTTCAGAGGATCAATCTTTCATTAGAACCCTCAGGAGCCAGTCACTCCCCAAAGCCCATGAGCTGGCAAGCAAGGCCCCAATATATGAGTTGGTACATTTCATACTTAAGCTATAACAGACATCCACAGAGGTTTCTTTTCAGAAGTGACTCTGTATAGCTTTAATATATCTTCCTTACGAGGTAGATAAAGCCTACCTGTTAGTTTGTTTTGCAACATAAAAGAAAAGTTACATGAATGCAGAATATAGAACTAAGGAACATGTGTGAGAGGGCTGAGGATAAGCTAGGAATGAATGATGCGGAATTAGGAGGACCTAGAGTGCTTACTTGCACAACTGGATTTTAATTAAAAGCACTTTACTCTTAACGTGGCCTATTAAAGAATAGTTGGCCCCTAACTCTTGAATATCTTTTTCTAGGGCACAGAATGGGTTTTCCTATAGAAATTACATTTAAAGAATTAGACTTTAACATGCATGTGAGCAGTCTGATGATCTTGCTACATGATGTAGTGCCTGACTGAGCAGGTCTGGGATTTGGCCAGTTCCTTTGTAGTTCATCCGGCCGTGATGCCAGAGCTGCTGGTCTGCTGGCGTTCTGAGGAGCATCGATCTTCCGTATAGAGCAGGATTTCTTTTCCTGTGTAACTAGTGCCAGGCATGTTGGCTCAGTAATCCTCAAGAGACCGAAGCAGGGTTGACATGGGTTTGAGGACAACCAGGGCTGCTTTAGTGAGTGTCAGACCATTCTGGGCTATACTATGAGATGTGTCTTTTAAAAACAAATAAATTTAAAAAAAAAAACAGAAAAACAAACAAACAAACAAAAAATAACCCTAATTGTTCTTAGTCCCCATTGGAAAAGCCTCCCTGCTCCTTGTTACTGTTTCCCAGCCCTGGTAACCACTTATCTGCTCCTAGCTTCTGTGAGGTCAGCTTTTGTAAACTTTACATGAGTAAGAGCATGTGGATTTGTCTTTCTGTCAATGAAGACATTTTATAAGTAAAGTCTGTCAACTAATCTGATTACTTAAACCTCTCTTTCATTGTTTGTGGGGAGAACCGTGAATCTGAGTCCCAGATGGGAGTGTCCATGACACATCCTGGTCACAGAGGTCCTTTATTTGACCCTTTTTGAACAAAGGTGACTCCTGTAAGGATCTGACACTGCTCCTGCTGTCAGAAGGTGTGGGCAGCCTGGTGATAAGGGGTTTCTGAGATAGCCACATTCCTAAGAGCTTTCAACTCATGACTGAGTGCTTTGGTGAGGAAAGTGGGAGGTGGAAGTAGGAGCCGCCTCTGTGTACAAGCCATGAAGGAGCAGGTGGTGGGCAGCAGCCGTGTTCAGGCACAAGTTTGCATATTATATTATATGTTTGTAGGGTTTTGAGGATCATTTGAAACAGATCACTGTCTGTTTTAAAAAGGTAACACAATTAAATGTTGAGCCTGTACCCTTTCTAAACACTACAAATACTAGCCTGGAAAGGGAGGTCTGATACTGCTGCCTTTACTATCCCTTTTCTATTTTCATTGGAAATACAAATGGACTCTTATTAGTTTACTTATCTTTAAAAAAAAATAAAGACAAAAAGCAAACAAATCAATAGTTCAAATTAGTCATTTCTAAAGTAACTAAATAAAATTATTATGAATGGTGAAAGTAGTTTTTTCTTGGGCTTCTCAAATTAAACTTACATTGTATCTCCAGAGTAGTTTTTTTGTTTTGTATTGTTTGGGCTTTTACTCTCTATGTGGACTGTTTTACTGCCTTATCCTCCTCTCTAATCACAGATATTCTTGAATCAGATCTCTGAAGTTAAAAGCAAAGGAATAGTATTTTTACAAGTCTTTGCAAGATAATTCATGAACCTTGTTTGAAGATTAAAGTTTTAAAAACATTCTTTTCAAACTCAGATATTCCTGTGTAGTCTGTCTTCGCTCTGCTCTGTCATCAGTGTCATCAATAGGACACTTACCTCGCTGAGGCAAGCAGTAGGAGATGTAGCCACAGGGCAGCTTTGGCCCACAGGTCTGCTCATGCAACAGTGGAAGAATTTGTGTATGCCTTTGCTTTAGCCCTCGTTCTTCAGTTAAATGATTTGTAAACTATTTTACCTCATCATTTATTTATGTTTATATCAAGGCTCATAAATACTCAATTGCTGGTACTTAGTAGAAAAGTCAGAATCGGATGGGTTTTAATGATAAATTTATTATATCTTTCCCCCTGAAGAATTTCCCAGCAGTTCAGTCTCTAACACCAAGTAGCATGGAGGAGCGGATTGCAGAGTTGAACCGACAGAGCATGGAGGCTCGCAGCAAACTGCTTCAGCTGATAGAGCAGCAGAAACTGGTTGGCTTGAACCTTTCCTCTTCACCAGTGTCACCCGTTGAGTCACCTCTCAGAGCTTGGGCCGGTGGGTCACAGATTGATTCATGACTAAGAAACTTAGAAGTATGGTTTCACTCTCTCAATTGTGAAAGCTCCTATTGAGTCAGAAGAACCTCAGGGCGTACTGTGTCCTAGTACCCCAATGTTGTACCAGAAGAAGCTGGCTTGGGTCAGAGAGTAAGTGGCAGGGATAGTTTAGAAAGCCATCTCTTGTTCTGTAGCCAGTCTCTGGCATCCAGGGAGACCCCATCCACGTGAAATATTCATTATAGTATGTGACTCGCTTAGGAAATATGCTACATAAAGTATTAGCATCAAAATTATACTATCTATAAATGTTATCATATCAGATTGTAAATAATTGCTCTCTTAAGATCAGGAAAACATTTCCACTCAATTTAGTTTTTACATTATTTTGTTACATTTAAAAATATGTAAAGAATATTAAAAAAGGTTGAATTATAACTTAAAAATTTGTTTTCATAGTAGTCTTGTTCAAACAGTGCTGATTAAATGAAGTAGGTTAAAATGGCTTTTAGCCAGAAATGCATTTATGCCCTCAAGGGTGGTGCTATATCAACGTATTGATTAGAGCCCAATCTAAGGCAGATTGTGAGGATCTGAAAGGCTCTATCAGTGTTGAAGGCACTGAGATGCTAAGGCCGTGGCACTTACAGGGACCGAGCGTCCTGCATGGCTGGCTGAAGTCTGTTACCCATGTGCTTCCACTAAGAGTTTTCGCCTCGGTTGGAAATTATTTATTTTTTTGAAATTTTGAACAAGAAAGCAGACTCTTGAGGATTACTAGAAAGTAATCCTTTGTGTTTCTTCTAGGTTTCCTCAGTTGATCACTAGCTGTCTTCAGGTCTTCATAGTCATGAAGGCTGGAGGCAAATTCTGGTTCAAATGCGTAAATTGTTGAAATACATATGAACTTTGCAAGGTGACTGCCATGTGTGGTCTTAAGTATCCCAGCAACAAGCTGGGGACCGCAGCAAACAATAAGGGCAGGAGAAAATGTCAGCTGGTTCTGAGAATGGTGAGGGAGCGGAAAACAAAACAGCCTAACGTGCTGTCTGTGACTGAACGTGGCATTGCCTCTCATCCAGTTCTGTAAGCTTGAGTTTGCCTTTAGTACTGTTATCTCATCCAGTATCCAACACACCCAAAGTAGAATTCCTGATTTTATAATAACCTCTGTGGGGTATAATACAATTAGAGTAAACAGTATCATGGTTTTGTAGGATAACTGGGGGGATTTTAAAAGATTAGTCAGCTTTGTTCTTTGACAGTTTTACACGTGAACATAACGCGTTCTGGTTCTCCTCATCCTCTGCCCGTCCCTTTCCTCCTACACCCCTGCCAGCCCCTTCACCCTCTGCTTGTCCCTTTCCTCTCACACCCCTGCCAGCCCTGCCTCAAGTCCCTTTCTCATGTTCATAAGTTGTTTATAACCCACTGATTTAAGGATGGTTTTTAAGAATGACCACTGATATGGAACTATCCCACAGAGCCTGGCGGGCTTCCCAGTGTTACCCAGCTAAACACAGTAACACTCGCACCTCCCAGATCCAGCATTAGCCAGTGGTTCAGTACAGAGGGTGGGTTCCACGGACTCCCTACTCCACTGTTGTTCAGGCAGTGCAGGCAACCACGGGCGCTGTGCTGTCCTGATGTCAGTGGCCAGGTTCTGCCAGAACACAATCCTGTCTTCCAGCAATTACATTTGTTCTGCCCTCTTCCATGGTGTTCCCTGAGCCTTGGAGGAGGAGCTGTAAATAAATGTCCTTTTGAGAGTCAGGTTCTTCACCAGCTCTTATCCTTGGCACTGTGAACAGCCAAGGGTCTGCATTCACCACTGTGTTCTGGAAGCCGTGCTGCTCTGAATAAAGCTGGGAGTAGCATTTTCTCTGTGGCTGTAAATAGAGATTCTTAGAAGGCAGCTTGACATAACAATTTAGCCAGTCAACAGTAGTCTCTTCTACTCAGGACCTATGACCTTTGCTGCCGTGTGGTTTTGATCAGATTTATAGCACCAGACATGGACTCTCATATGGCCATGCCAAAGCAAAGTCGAATTATGTAAATTTTCAGGGTTTCCTAAGTAGATAAGCAATCAACAGACACTTATTAGTGAAATACTTCATATCCATCATAGTTACAGAGGACCCTGCGCGTCATTCTTCAGATTTGATAGCTGTAAGAGTAAATGAAACCCTGTTTAATTTGATCACATTGAAAAATTAAACTTTAAGGCTAGCTCTCTTTTAATTTTTAAGGTTTTTTATTCTGACAATTTTGCAAATACATGTATTTTAACCATATTCACCCCCCTTCATTCCTTCCCTTCACCCACTCTCCTCTTGCTCAATATATCTAAGGGCCCACTGTTTCCCACTTCTTGCTCTGATGTGATACCACTTGTTGGAAGATTCTGGCATTCTGTGAACTGGCATGCTGCCAAATTGACAAATAGCTAAACTTTCTTGTCTTAACAGTTCATTTTAAAGAAGCATCTCTCAAGTGTTTCTGTGAGCCATCGTGATAAAAAGATATAAACACCTTAATTTGCAATGTATAATTTCTGATAATATTAAAATTGAGCAAAAATGTTACTTTTATTAGTGAGAAGTAAGGAAATTTTACTTTTATATTTTAGAAGAAGGAAAGCGAACCATCGAGGTATCTGTTCCAGGAGTGGAGGCTTCAGAGAGTTCAAAATGCAATACTGTGTCTCCTGTCAGTGGGGTCAGTTCAAGAAGGTAGGGCCTCAGGGCTGCTGGTACTCAAGCATCAGGTGTCTGTGTGCCTTTCTCTCTGCACTCTTTTTAACTTAAGTTCAGACAGACTCGCTGATAGAGAGAGAATAAAGGGAAAAATAAGTTTAACCAAGTAGGGTTGCCTGCCTAACACAAAAATGGGGAAATCTTTATGCATTTATGACTACAAAATTAGGAGATGCTCTATCCCAGGGCAGCTGCATTGACTAGTAGCACTTTCATCCCTTGCAGTATGTGAACACAAAGCTGGTTGGCCTAGATGAGCCGCATGATTGGTTGGCGGGTCAGGAAGGAGTTTCCCTGACTTTTCTGTCTCCACCCTGCATCCTTGTGTCTCCTGTTCCGCTCCAGTTCTCATCGCTCCCAGGCTACCCTGACAACCTTCCCACTACTGCACAGCCTTTAAAAATCTTACCTGTATGGCACTGTATATGGAAGGCATGTGCAGTTATCTGTCAAGATCTGCAGAATGTACCTGTCATACAGAGAGCGCCCGATGGAAACTGGACGCTGTTGATAGTGAGTCAGGTGGTCAGTGGTGATGTGTTACTTCCAGATGTTAGAAGAGAAGCTGTATTGGAGATGGAGGTGACGGGCACACGAGATGCTGAACCTTTGCTCTTTCTGTAAAGCTAAACTACTCTAAGAGTAAACTATTCACTTTGAGTTTTGTGTTGGTAAAGTGTTCCGACCTGTCGTTTGCACCTGTCGGCCAAACCCTTTCAAGCTCTTCCTAGTACAGAGAGCAGTTGCACAATCTGATGGCTAGTGGTTAAATCCACCTTCTGACTGCCTGCTTCTTTCTCATGGATAGATCATCAGGGGCGATCAGCAATTCCTGTTCTCCACTAAACGCCACCTCAGGAAGTGGGAGGTTCACACCAGTTAATCCAAGAACAAAGGTACGTTGTAAAATATAATCAGTGTACTGGGTAGGGCCGAGAGAGTGTGGGTGAAGGTGACTAACATCCATTCTTAGTTCCTATTCCTAGTGTCTTTAACATGATAGAAAATTGTGCAAGGAAAAGAAATACTGTAGTTTATCATCATTTGAAAGACAGCAAGTCATACGTTTGTTTGTTTTGTCTTTATATGGTAACTAAGAGATGAGCTAGAATTTGGTAGGATTCCTAGTGTCTTCCTTCAGAGACTAGGAATTACTAGGAATTTTCAGACTTGGTTCCCAAGAACCATGGTTTTTAGTGAGTCATAGATTCGAGGTACTGCTCCTGCCATTGTTGGTGTGACCAAGTAGAGTTTGGGATAGCCGGAGTCCTGGGTCTGGGTACTGTACGCCAGTGTACCACAGCTGAGGGTACCTTTGTTAGATGGGTGATAACACAGGGAGTAAATGAAAGCTTCGTACATTCTCATACGTTCTGATTTGGTTCAGACTGTTTGGAAGCCAAACATTTACGATTTATTTAGGTTTTTCACAGGAGGCATTTTTGTTTTGATAATGTTGAAAACTTCAGTGTTTATCATAGAGAATTGTAAAAATATCTTTAGAATTGTAAAAGTTGTTTTTCCAGAAGTGAACTGGTAACAGATATTGGAAGGCATTAGATTATAGAGGAGAGACACAGCTTGAATGCACCAACTGCCTCAGATAGCTACTCCAGTTAGCTGGCTTTAAATTTTGTCCTTTCTGATTTTTACATTCTGAAAAGCTTAAAGTTATCTCTTTGACACAGTTACCCAAGGTTCATGGAACTTAGTATCACTTAATTTGCCAAGATCCAATAACTATATGTTTCAAATTGTATCTACAGTTTGAATAAATGTTGAATTTCTTCTTTTAAAAGTTAGGTTTTTACTAGGACAGCTGCTGAGCAGGCAGCCAGCTGCTTGGTGTCTTTGTGGGCAGGAACTTTGCCAGGAGAGCTGACACTGTCGTGCCATGTAACACTGAGGGGACTTTGTTGAATGTACTTGATCTAAATGTCAGTGAGCCTCTAGTGGCCTCATGGCTAACTCCTCTCCGCATCTTTGTTCAACAGACTGAAAAGCAAAATGAAGAAGGCTGGTTTGCTCTTTCTGCCCACATACCATAAGAGAAGCTCAAGCAGAGAGTGTCCTCAGTGACTTATTCCTGACCTTCCCTTCCCACTTCAGGGATTCTCTTTTCAAGTCATTTTTCTTCAGATAAAACCTACAAAGGTATCCTGTATTTATGGAAACAGAGAAAAGAACAATTATTTTAATATTTTACCTTTTCAAATGGGTTTTTCAACAAAGCATTTAATCTATAATTCTCTGTGAATAAAACTCTGTGGGAGAATTAAAGGTTTATATTTGTTTAACCTTGTTAAACTTTTTAGTAATACCTTGTTACTCTTGTCATTGCTGTTGAATGTTTTTGTTGTTGTTGTTGTTGTTGTTATTTAGTGCATCTTAAATGTAGATCAACTTCCCAGAAGAACTAATTTGCTTTATATGTAACTTAAAATAAAATTGTTCTGGCTTTCAGAAAAATGTGATACTTTTCAATTATCTATCATTTCAAATTGAATGTCCAGCTTTAAAAAAACCTAAAGGCTGAGGCTGTGGTGTACACCTATAATCTGAATGTTGATTCAGACGCCTGAGGCAGGAGGCTGTCTAGTATCTAGTGAGTTCCACGTCAGCCTGAGCTATGCAGAGAACCCTGTCTCAACAAAAAAACATGAAGTGGGTGTAGGAATGTGGATTTTCCTTAAGCAAGTAAGAGTAGTTATGTGTTAATAAAAATCTTATGTAGTTTTCAAGTGTGAAAATTTCAAAATGTTAAGGTACATCTAATAAGTAATGATTGTTGGGGTCCAAGAGGTGCCACACAAACACTGCTCTCAGTCAAGGATACTTTATTGAATGCACACCCCAAAACTGATCGATCAGGGCCATAGCTTAGAGTTCAGGGCTGAGGCTACAACCCTGAACATACTTCTCTGTCAGCTTATAAAGGCTAAAATTGTAAAAACCACAGTGTAGGTGCAGGGAGTGCTGCCCAGTGGTTGGCTCTCACTCAAGCCGTTCCAGACATAACAGTTCATATTGACCTTTAATTTGATGGGTCCTACCTAAAGCTTTGTGGAATTTCTTAAGATAAACAAACCTCAGAACATATGAAACATAGCAGGGTATGTGGTCAGCATGAACCTGCTCTGAGTTGATTATTTTTGTGTGTCAATGACTGGCAAACATATTACAGCAACAATATGAAATAGTTGACAGGCATGGAACAAAATGGCTACAGCGATGCTGGGGCTGGGGCAGGCCTCAACAATGGTAATGGCCATTATGTTCAAATGTCTTAAGTGCAGTACACTGATTTCATGATTATGTTAGAAAAAGAAATATTAAAACTGTTAGTCATTTCTTTGCCCTAAACTACCTAAAATGAGCTTTCTTTCATGTGCTGTTTCTCGGGTGTTGCCTTCTATTTCCAGTTTGTTTCAGTGACGTCTGCCATGCTATGATAGTGATTTAACTTGAGTGAGTTGGTAAGGGGAAAGGGTCACACTGAAGCTCCCCCTGACTCAGACCTCCCCTTCCCCCTCTCTGCTGTTGAGAACCATGTTCTAGGAAGTGCCCTGGGCTTCTAAATTATAGCAAGAAGTAAAATTATTTTCTTCTGACACTGGTGCATTTGTGTGGAGTCTGTATTTGTTCTATTTCTTGCAGACTTCTTCCACTTGTTCTGTACATTTTGTAAGTTGCTTAATAAAGACATTCTGGTGGTTTGAATCTATGGCCCCCATAGATTCAGGTGTTTCAGTGGCCATAGGGAACAGCATTATTAGAAGGTATACCCTTATTGGAGGAGATGTGGCCTTGTTGAAGGAAGTGTGTCACTGTGTAGTTGAGGTTTGAGGTCTCTCAGGCTCCACCCAATGCGGAAGAGAGTCTCCCTCTAGCTGTCTTTGGATCAAGATGTAGAACTCTTAGCTTCTTCTCCAGCACCATGTCTGCCTATATGCTGCCATGCTTCCTGCCATGATGATAATGGGCTAAACCTCTGAAACTGAAAGCCAGCCCCAGTTAAATGTTTGCCTTTATAAGTATTGCCTTGGTCATGGTGTCCCTTCACAGCAATGAAACCCTAACTAAGAGACTCTTTGTCTGAAATAAAACCATTTTGATATTACCCCTCATCAAAATTTTAAGTTTCCTGCTTTTTCTGTGAGTATATATATTTTCATGTGTGTATGTATGGCAAGTGTGTAATGGTGTTCTTGTGTGTGTGAACTCACCTGTGTATGCAGGTGCAAGTGCACAAGTGCATGTTTGTATGAAGGGACAGATGTTGGAGTTGGATGTCTTTCTTAGTTGCTCATCATCATAGATACTGATGCTGAGATTGGAGCTCATTACTTAAGCTAGTCCAGCAAACCAGCTTGCCCCTGGGTTCCCTCGTCTTCGTCTCCTACACACTGAGATTACAGGTGAGCCAACATGTTGCCTGACAACTATGTGAGGGCTGGGAATCTGAATTCCATTCCTCTTGCTTGCATGGCAGATGCTTCACCCACTTAGCCATCTCCCCAGCCCCACGAATGATTATATGTGTGAGATATGTACTTTTAAATTTTTATACATTTATACAATGTATTTTGATCTTATCCATCCATCACTACCTCCCTCCAACTCTTCCTAGTGCCTTTCTTCCTGCCTCCTTCACTGCTTCATGTTTATTTTGTTGCCGTTGTCACTAACTTGAGTCCAAATAATGCTGCCTGCATGCACATGGTGTGGGGCCACCAACAGCCAAGTTTCCCAAAGGAGAGTTAGCCTCCTTTCCTGAGGAACAGCAACTGTCCATAGCTCCTCTACTAAGAGTGGGGCCTCAGGGGCCTCTTCCCTGTCTTTGCTGATATTTTGTCAAGCTTGTTCTTGTACAGATAAGCACAGCTGCTGTAAAATGGCATGTACGACAGCCATGTGATGTCTAGAAGTCAACATTTCACTGCTACCCTCCTCACCTGATGCTCTTTCTACCCCTCTTCTGTGATGTTCCCTGAGCCGCGGATGATGGAGGTGTTGATGCAGGATATCCATACACTTCAATACCAGTCTTCAGTAGCATGGTCTCACCATCTAGTTATGGTTAGCAAACAATGGCATGGTAGTTTGCTCTGTGTGTGTGTGTGTGTGTGTGTGTGTGTGTGGTTTTTTTTGAGGGGGGGGTGCTGAGGGGCGTCTTCTGTCATCTTTCTAACCAATGTCTTATAGAGATTATCCCATGCTAGCATGGAGATTTGCATTTAGAAATCAGTATCTTCTGGCAGCAACACTGTCTTTCTATGAATGCATGCTTTGATACACTATAAGCATAAATTTTTCTTAACCTCCTCTCTACCCACCAGAGGTAATGGAAAAGAAAGGTTAACAGGACACGGGGGAAGTGAACCTGCTTAGAAATAGTTCTTTGGGGCAATTCCAGTCTTCATTGTTCTCAGTCCAGTCAGTCCACCATCAAAACACCAGATATGAATCAGCAACTACAGATCATTCAACTTGGCAGACACCTCACAAGAATCAGCAACTGCAGTTCAATCCAGAAGAAACCATGAGGCTTGACAGCCAACTGTAGCAGTGAACAGTTAATCCGCTCTGAGCTCCCAGCAGGTAATTGCACTTCTAGTTCTTTGAATTGACAAATGAAAAGACACATACATGCGCGCGCGCACACACACACACACACACACACACACACACACACACACACACACACGCAAAGCATGCACACAAGCACACACACATGCGCAACCTTTTTGCTCAATGACTGGGCACTTCCAAACCTCCCCGCAGCTAACATACACTCCTTTCCAGTATTCCCGAGTTAACACTTTCTAAATCTATATTTTATCTTTGCTGCCCTGTTTCCTTCTGGGCAGCCTTCCCACGGAGCCACTTTCCCTTTGTACATACACGTTGGCGGTCTTGTCCTGATCCTTCATGGTGTGGTCTGTCCTATGCCCTCATGGAGGAATTCCCTCTTCTCCACCCTGTGTTTCTTGCCCAGGAATCCTAAAGGTCCTGCCTTTTTCACCCTGCCCAGCCACTGGCTGGTGGCTTCTTATTGATCAACCAAAAACCAATTGGGGATAGGGACCCTCAGCGTCTAGACACATAGATTCCTGTATGATTTGGGGAGCCAAATTAAGGCAAAGCATTAAAACTAGTCCCCAACACCTGCCCAAGCCTGAGGAAGCAGCAAGAAGTCACAAGAACCTCACGAGAAGTTTTTTGGTGAGTTCTTTGAAGTCACCACAATAGGTGAATCAATACATGTATGTTGTCAGCAAGGAATAGTGAGGCAGAGTCACGTGACTCAATGCTCAAGCTCCTGTCTGTGGGGATATATATATATATATACATATATATATATGTATATATATATATGTGTGTGTGTGTGTGTATACATGTATATACATATATATAATACACACATATATAATACATATGTATATGTTATATATATATATATATATATATATATTCCTTCTAAAGTATCACATGTCCTTTCATGTGTCTGCTTCAGCAAAACATCATTTGATGTAACTTACTTTCCAAAGAAAGAAGCAAGTGAAGTTTCCACTTCAGCACATTTTCCTTTATGTTTTTCTAGCTTTAATTTTGCCCCCACTCATCCACCTTTTAGACCTTGAACGTCATTATTTTCAGTCTGAATACTTTATATTTTTCCCTCTTAATGCTGTTGTTACATGCACACGTGTGCATGTTCTAAATGTTCTCCATAAATGTGCACACACACACACACACACACACACACACACACACACACGAATGGAGAGAATGCTTTAACAAGTTAAATCATAAAACAATGTTAATTCTTTCAATACTTTAGACCTCTGCTTTCATCCAATCCTTTGAGCTGGACTTATACATAGGACCTGGCTTAGAACCGTTAATCTCTGGAGTTACCTGTTTCTTTTTTATACGTTCCCATATGATTTGAGGGCATCTTTTCTATGCATCTAGGTCCTCCCTTGATGCTTGCTGTGCCCTGGAATGCTCCTAACTAGTATTTCTATTTATTAGAACAAAAATTCAGGAAGTAAACTGTCCAGATGTGGTACAGTGCCTTAACCATGTTGTTAAGAGCCCAGTCTGCTAGACCCTCCACGGTGTTAGCCTTTTTGGCTCATTGTCTCCTGGTTGCAGTCCAGCTCAGACAGCAGCAAAGGTCTCATCCACTTTGGAAATAGAGTAGTGTCAGCAGTGCCTGTTTTCTGTCAGTGAAGGAAAACCTTCTCTAGAAGTCTCTAAACTGTAAGGAAATAGGGGGTGGGGTGTGGGTGGTTTAGTAAAACTGGAATCCTACGAACGAGAACAAAGGAGAATCAACCAATCTCTTAATTATCGAGATGATGACTGAGAAAGACAATGAGTCACTGATGGGAAACATTCCTGCGTGGAAGCAAATGAGGCTTCCTGCATAGCTGAGCATGGTGGGATAGGAGCTTGAAGAAGGCAGCCTGCTGAGGGATGTGCACCTCTAGGGTCAGACCTTCTGAATTGCTACATGTGGAATTGCAGCTAGCTCTGTGGCTTCGTGTTCTATGAACTGGACATAAACTGGAGTTTCCTGTTCTGGGTAATTGGGGAGATTTACAGCTGTAGGGAAGATATGTCTGACCCCAGAGCATTGTCTTGGTGTCAAAGGGAAGATAATAGAGAATAATATTTGCTCTTAACTAGAGGCCATGCAGTTAATGTCTTATCAAAAGATGTCCAAAGAGTATGTGTTAAAATAAAAATCGCCCTGTTCAAAACCCTGATACTCCTTTCTCTTGGATTAATAGTTGTCCTTATACCTCCTCAGCCTTAGTGTTTAAATTAGTATTATTTATTTGAAAACTGTATCTGGCCTTTGAAATTATGTGGGTCACCTCTACCCTTTAAATGCTGTAGTTAACGTACAATTTATATACAGTTGAATGCTTAGACTTTATTTACCCATCAGTTTTAGGATGCGTGTCAAGTACCAATCCCGCTGACCTTATATGTCCATCTGTTAGTCCTACCACTGCATACCAGCAAAAAACATTATAAATGTGGTTTCTATTCCCCAAAGGTTATTTTAGAATTTCATATAAATGGAGTCATTTGGAACATACAGTAATGCTCAAAATTAATCTGTAAGCCCTACCTGCCCAAGGACCAGGTAACTTCCTGGAATGCTGGGAGTTGTGGTTCTGGAATATAACAAAAACCTCATGACAAAGTACGGTGGCCTATAGGTTTGTCTTTATAAGCCCCTGCAAGCCCCGTCTTGGAGCCACTCAGCTGGGAAGTTCCAGGGAGTAGTCCTGACCAAAGTCCATTTCTTGGTCAGTATTTAATATTTAATAAAGCTTGCTTCAAATTTGGCCTAAAGTGTGGGATTGGTTTTTCTCTGTTAAATCTCAGGATTAACAACAATATCTTCATTTTGGTTTCTCACATTCAACGTGATTTTGAGATTGATCCATGTTATGTGTGTCAATAGATAAACCTTTGTATTCTGTATTTGTATTTGATCCTATGTCTGTGTTATAATTTCGTACTTAGCGTCCTGATACCAAATACCTGGACTTGTTTCCAGCTTTAATCTGTCACAAACAAACCTACTAGGAAGGGGGTTAAATATTTTATTTGTCTTAGATGAGAAGCTAGAAATGAATTGCTGCCTTACATGAGAATGCATGGTTGAATTTTTAAGAAATCAAGTGGTTTTCTGACACCCCTTTTACACCCTCACTAACAACATGAACCTTCTCTTGTTACTCCTAGTCCTACCCAGTATTTGGTTAGTCTTTACTTTTTCAGAGACTGAGTCGTGATATTTGTGTCTTCATCCCTGATGGTGATACCTTGCTTATCTTGGTCTGTTCATTGATGTTTGAATGAAAGGCCTTCTTTCATATAGTAGATTCAAAACTTTTTGCTCAATTTTTGTTGGGTTATTTGCCTTTTTATTAAAGGCATGAGTTCTTCATATATTTTATACACAAGTCCTTTGTCCAATACATACTTTGCAGGTTAAAAACAAAAACCCTACAGTTAAGCCTCTGCTTTGTATGTGCCCACCTCCTGCAGCAAGAATTCACAACACAAACCCTTATTTACTCTTTACAAACCACAGATGTGCTTTAGAAAATACTTGTCTTCGATGCTGATGTAGCTGGAAGCAGCCTTCTGTAGCCAAGACCACACCATTTTAAAAGTTTTGTTTTTAATTGGCAAATAATTGCCTTGGGACCCTTTGGCCAGTTTGGAAAGCTGGGCAAGTACTCAAATGCTCAGTCATTCGGTTCATAAACTGTTGGAATGCTGGGCTTCTGTTTTCTAGGGAGAGGTGGGTCGCAGTAGCCTCTTGCCCAGGGCAGAGGACTCTTTGGCAACACCTCAGTTTAGGCAAAGCCTTGGGGCATGCTGCGCATGCGCTAAATAGCCTGTAGTTCCCCTCCCCCATATTACTACTAGCAGGCGGAGTGGCGTTGCTGTGGCAACCGCAGTAAACGGAGTCCTTGGGCAGGTGTGACTAGAAACCTGCGGCTGTAGTGAACACCTCTGGTAAGTGGGCTCTTAGCCTAGGCTGGGCTGTCCCCACGAGTCTCCCTTAAATCTGGTAGCGACCCAGAGAACAGTGAACGCCACCTTTTAGGTGAAACTAGTGTGGTCCAGTTTCCCTGGAGCACTGTGCTGGTCCTCAACGCAAACATTTGAAGGAACCAGTACGGGTTAGACATGTGCACAGCTCCTGCCTGCAAGGAACTGGTGATGCAGGTTAAGAAGCAGCCAGGTAGCCAGAGAAGTTAGGTCACCACAGAGGGAAGAGGAAAACCTGCTGGAAATGTGCCTGGGTCAACAATGCTACCCCTGCCCATCCTTAGCTGTGAGTCTTGTCAAGTGGGCCCTTCTACACTATTTTTTTTATCTCTTAAAAAAAAAAAAAAAGGCTGTGTTTGCCTCCTGGGGTTCTTGTTAGGATTCGAATGCAGCAGGCCAAGTGTCTCAGGAGTGCGGCTGAATGCTGGTAATAGGCAAAGTCGATAGAAAGCGAGTGCGCAGTGTATTCGGTTAGTCATGAGTGGTCTTACTTGCCTGCTTAGTAATACTGACACTAGAGAAAGGGGTTACACGGGAGTAGGAACACAGAGCGGGGTGTGAGGTGCTGCAGCGATCTACAACCCCACCACGAAGGGCTTTCATGCCATGATGAGGGTTTGTATTGCACTCTCCTGTGATGGCAACAGCCAGTCACTCAATGCTGTAAACAAGAGTGGCATTCTGGTAGCTCTTTCAGGAATACAAAGGGCAAGACAGAAAACGGATTAAGCTGTCATGGGAGTGCTGGGAACTGAACCTTGCTATTCCAGAATAACAGCCAGTGCTCTTAACTGTTGGGGCATCTTTTCTCTCCAACTCCCACGACAAGAAAATTTAAAGATTAAAATGATTGTAGGAATAGAGGCTATCTATGGTGACAGGGACAGTGAGCCTGGTACTTGAAGAGGTGGGGACAAGGGTGAATTCAAAAGTTTTCATAGCTGGCCACCTGGCGTTGAGTCTTATAAATGGATTGCATAAGGTGGGTGAGGAAAGGACTCAATGTCAAACTACTCTTCTTTCTCACTTGCAAAGTTATGATATTAGCATCTGCCTTGTGTTTTAAAAACAAGTGAGATAATGTGTGCAGAAAGTTTTAGAACTGTGTTTGGCATCAGATAAGAACCAAATCAGCAAGCAAGCAAGCAAGCAAGCAAACAAAAGACCCCACCACAAGCTATGATTTTTTTTTTCTACCACTATATTTCACAAAGTAAAGTCAAATTTGAGTTGGTTTCCTACATCAGTTACTGGTCAATAACTATGACCGGCTCCAGCACACTGCAGAGATCTTTCAAGATTTGGGTAGTGAGGGTCGGCCCCTGGATGCTAGTGACTAAATCTGAGCAACGCCCCCTTGTGGAGTCCTGTGTCTGGCTTCTAGCCAATCCTACCGTAGGACACACAGTCCTCTGCACTGTTGAGAACTTTTACTCTGTACATTTTCTTAGAGTTAACTCAAAACTAGATGGTCTAATTAGTGAATTGGTTAAAAGAATTGACTATAGGCTGAATTGATAAGCTTGAATCTCATAAGGAGAGATTTAACAATCATTCGGCAAATAAATTCTCAAAGCTAGTTGGTCTATCCTGGTTGTCTATTAAGGAGGATGCAGTGGAGAACACAGAAACGAGGATTTCTCATTCTCATTGTTATATACTGACTTAGATGAGTCAACATACCATTATTCTGTCTCTCCCCTCCAAAGAGGAAACCTTAGCCTGTCTTAGAGGAATGCAGTGAATGTCCCCAGTCAGTGAGGAGATGAGGGGAACTGAAGGGCCCTCACTTTTGACACTTGTCTAGAAGGTTTAAAAAAAAAATCTAAGAAGGTAAAAATTTTGAGAAGCTATGTAATGGATTGACAATTAATTTATTTAACTATTATAAGCTTGAAAAAAGTTCAGATTATGTCATGGAGGACTAATTGAAAGAACTAGAGTGCTGCATCCAAGAAAGGATGTCTGAGGGAAAGGCAGAGCAAGCTGTAATCATTTGAATGACTGCCCGTGTTCTTTGTGTTCTCAAAAGACAGAAGGAAAGCCGAGTGATCCAAGCCAGAGAGAGAGGTTTGAGGTAGTAATATGTAGAACAGAACACGAATGGAATATGCCACACTCTTAGATGAACCACTGGAGTGGAAGATGGTTGGTCATGTCTTAAAATGCCCCATCTTCACTTATCTGAGACCATATCTAATATTAACAATCTCAAGCTATTTACATACCCCATGGCTGTGTGCCGCTTCCCTCTCTCTGTTTCCTCTTTCGGAATTTCATTTGGATCATCTTTACCCCTCCCCCAACTCCCCCCAAATCCAGCTCTACCTCCCTGCTCACCCACCCTTGTGTTCTCTTCTTAATGAGCCAAATTCAAGCCAGATTAGATTATATTACACGAAGGTTTACTGGGGTGCTGCTCTTGGGAAAGTTCACTGGCCTCAAGGACAGAGGCCAGGGGAATCATCATGGGGAGAGAGAGAGAGAGAGAGAGAGAGAGAGAGAGAGAGAGAGAGAAGAGAGAGAGAAGAGAGAGATGTCTGGATTAAATAGGGAAGCACCTCTGGGGAAAGGGCAGCCCAGACCCTAGGCTGGAAAGTTCAGGGTTGGAGGCAGGTATGCCAGCTAGGGACTGAGGAATGCTGGGAGAACCAAGAAGCCAGGTCTGCTTTGATATGTAAAATATGCACCTCTGACCCTCTTCATGAGATCTGAAACCAAATGCATACTGGCTGCCTAAGCTTGGGTGTTATCACAGTAGTCTTTGGCTTCAAAACCTGTCAAGGTTACAGTGTGATTTCCCTATCTGTTTGTTTTAAACAACAGCAACAAACAGCAAAACAAACAAACAAACAAGCAAAAGCCCTAAAAACCACTTTGCTCCATGACAGCAGTCTTGTCCTTGGATCCCAGGAGTCTCTCATGCCTGGCCTAGTCACATGAGTCTTACAAACCCTCCATTCTTCTATACCTCCCAGGGAAGATGAGAATGAGCCCAGTGTTTACTGGGTAAAGTCTCTGGGTTCTAGAGTTTTCTTCCATACTCAACACAACCTGACACTGGCTGGCTTTGTGACACTAAGCTTTATTTGATGGCAGCCCTGGCCGTGTGAGGATTACAACATTCATGACAGCCCAGAAAGCAATCTGATGCTTTTGTCCCTGTACCTGTTTATCTTCCGTTGTGGGTCAAGTTTGTTTGCAGAGTATCCCACTTGACATCAGTGGTTGGTTTTCTAAAGAATAATTATGAGGAAATGTATTAGGCCTATGGGCCTAATTAAAAAAAAATATATATATATATATATATATATATATATATATATATATATATATATGCATCTACTTTATATTCAGTTATATTGTAAGGGTCCATGATTTGCCAAAGAATGATACTCTGAACTCAAACAGTATGTAAACACAAAGTGTTTTATTCTGCAGAAGTCCAGCATGCTGGGGACTCCTAATACCAAGATAGAGAGACAACCAAGTGAGCTCATAAGCCTGATTTAAAGCTTATTTAGGTGACCTTTATCTTACTCCATCTCTAGGGACATTCCACTACCCGGTGTCAGAGCAGAAAACTGTTGCTGAGGAAGTAGCTCAGGAAGTCTGAAAACTACTACTGGCCCATCATCCTTGCCTCAGGCCAGGTGGTGGGGCCGCTTCTGAGGCCTGGACTTGCCCAGTCCTGAACTGCCCATTTGAAGCCTGTCATGGAATCAGCCTAGCCTTCTCATTATCAGTAGTTCTCAATCTGTGGGCCGAGAGCCTTCTAGGGGTGTTGAATGACCCGCAGTGGCTATGACCATCTGGGTAAACACACATATTTGTATCACGGTTCACAATAGTAGCAAAATTACAGTTAGGAATTAGTAATAAAAAGAATTTCATGGTGTGGGTCCCCAAATCATGAGGAACTGTATTAAAGGGTCACAGCATTAGGAAGGCTGAGAATCACTTGGTTACAGCGTACTAAAAATATATGTAGGAAAAGAAAGGCAGCAGGTAGCAAGTGTTTGGTTTCAGACCCTGGGACAAGGAACTGAGGTGTGTATTTTACATCCCAAAGCAGACCTGGCCTCCAGGTTCTCCCAGCATCCCCTAGTCCCTACCAGGCATATCCTGCCCCCAATCCTGAACTTTCCAGCCCGGGGCTGGGCTGCCTGCCCTTCCCCGTGAAGCTCCTTCCTATATAATCCAGACATTTTGCTCATTCTTCTTCTCCTCTTCCTCCTCTCTCTCTGCCCACACTCCCCTTTCCCCTTTCTCTCTCCCTTCCTTACACCACCCCCTTCCCCATGGTAACTTCCCTGGCCTTGGTCTTTGGGGCCAGTGAACTCACCTACCCAAGAACAAGCTCCCAATAAACCTGCCTTTAATATAATCTAATCTGGTTTAAATTGGCTCGTTTTACCAACGGTGGAGAAATAACCCTTCAGAAACTAGACCTCATGAACTTTTCAGATAATGGAAAGCAGAACAGAAAACTGGGCTTGAAGTCACTGGGAGATACTTGTGCTGCCCAACTCCTGGATTTCAAGAACTCCATGGGCTCAAGCAGGGAAGTGGTTCTGGAAGCCAACCATCTAGTTTCACTAGTCTAGAGCCTGTGATGTATAAATAACCTGAAGAGTTAGGTTCACTTTCCTTCTGATACCTTGAATATTGAATTTTTTTTTTAAAAGAAATTATCTATCACTATCTTTCCCCAGCTAGAAAGATTGTTAGAAAAAAAAAAAAAAAAAAGCTGGTAAGAGTATGGAGAAAGCGGGGCGGCTTATATGTGGTTGATCGGAATGTATTTCCTACAGCCATTGGAGAGAACAGTAGGAACTTCCCTCATGAGACTGCCATGTGACTTGGCAATCTGTCTCCTCTTCATATTCGTTCCCCTCTTGTGGTGGTTAATCTTGGCCATCAACTTGACAGCATTTAAAATCTCCAAGAAACAAGCTTTTGGACACATCTGCCATGGATTTCCTTTAGTAGGTTAACTGAGATGGGAAGACCCACCCTCAACATGGAGGGCACCACTCCATGGGATGGGGTTATAAACTAAGTAAAAAGAATTCAAGCCCTGGCAATGGATGCAGCATGATCAGCTGTTCCCAGCTCCTGCAGCCATAGTGGACTGTACCCTCAAATTGTGAGCTGACTAGGCCAGCCCAGTCAGTCAACAGGTTCTCCAGTGCAGGAGTGCGGATTAAAAAGAAAAAAGAGGTCGGCCAGTGGTGGCGCACACCTTTAATCCCAGCTCTTGGGAGGCAGAGGCAGGTGGATTTCTGAGTTCGAGGCCAGCCTGGTCTACAGAGTGAGTTCCAGGACAACCAGGACTATACAGAGAAACCCTGTCTCAAAAAAAACAAACAAAAAAAAAAAAGAAAGAAAGGAAGGAAGGAAGGAAGGAAGGAAGAAAGAAAGAAAGAAAGAAAGAAAGAAAGAAAGAAAGAGAAAGAGAATTAGACAACATTGTAGCATGACCCCAGCCAGTTCTGAGGCTGAGGCAGGTTTATTGTTTCCCAATCTGCTTTTATACCATTTTAATTGCATGCAAGTATTAAGGTCAGTTCTAGGTTGAAGAACTAGCAACACAATAGATGCAAATAGTCAAGGAACAAGCAAGACAATAAACACAAATAGTCAAAGAGCAAACAAGGCAATAAACAAAGTCCCAGGATCACTCTTTCTAAGGGCTTGTCAGGATGACTAAAATATCTGAGTCTACTTCCCTGTCCTAGCTCACAGTCATATTCATGCCTGAAGCCTACTTCTTTGTTCTAGCCTAAAATTTAGATTCCTGATTGAAATTACTTCCTTGTATGGCCCAACGTCAGATTCCTGCCTGAAGCCCATTTCCTTGTCCTTGGCCAATGTCAGATTCCCGCCAAATGGCCCCCTCAAAGCTCTTTACAGTGAGCCAGAATAAGGCCATCATTCCTTAACTTGTGTTTGCTGGGTATTTTGTCCTACTCACATGTAAACCAATGTATGGCTCTTGTGCTAATCAGTAGGCTAAATTCAGCCATTTGGAAGTATTCTCTGCCTAACATAGTTTTTCTCCAGCCCATACCAAGTCATCATTTCTGCCTCAAACACCACTTCCCTAAGCTTCAAACTTAGCTTAACCTTCTTGTTACACATGCTCACAGTACCCTGCTCTCCCATTTTCATTTCCTGTAGCACTCCTGTTTCCATTATTTGTTGAATGCCCGTATTTCTAAACAATAAGCTTCCGGAAGTTCAAGGCTGTCCATGATTTTTTTCCCCCCTGCACCCTGGTAATACAGTGTTTTTGTAAGACTTGAGACATAGAAGCTGTACTCAAAAATATATTTGAAATGAAATGCAGTGTGAGTTTTGGCTATTCCACTTATACTCCCGATGGGCTGTGAGCTTCCACTCACACGCCCAGCAGCTCTTTGGATCCAAGAATGAAACACACACACATTAGCTTATTTTTAAAATGGCTTTGCTAACTCAATGACTGGGCACTTCTAATCCTCTGCCCCTAGAACCAATCAAGGAAGTGGAAATCTCACAAGGCTGGTTGGCTTTGTCTCCTATACCTCCTCTGACCATCTGTCTCTCCTCACATCCAGGTGAACCTATGTCTCTTCCTCTCTGCATCCTAGCCTGTACAATTCTAAAGGTCCCGCCCCATGCCCAACCATTGGCTGTTGGCATCTTTATTGATCAAAAACCAATTGGGGCCGGGCAGTGGTGGCACATGCCTTTAATCCCAGCACTTGTGAGGCAGAGGCAGGTAGATTTCTGAGTTCAAGGCCAGCCTCGTCTACAGAGTGAGTTCCAGGACATCCAGGGCTACACAGAAAAACCCTGTCTCAAAAAACCAAAAACCAAACCAAACCAAACCAAAACAAAACAAAACAAAAAACAGAAAAAAAAAAAACCAATTGGGGACAGGGACTTTTAGCATTGGTACACTCAGATTCTAGATCGAATCAAAGCTTCAGAACTAATCTTCAACAATTTCACTTAATCAGTAACCCCATGGGAATTGATAATAGGATGAGGAAAAGAAGACCCTGGACTGACCAAAAGAAAGGTGGCAGAGGTTTAGTTTTAGTGGGGATGCATTTGGAGTAAAGATGGGCTTGGATGTCGTGTTTCAGTGTGGATCTTGGGAAAACCAGAGTGCACCAGAATGGCAGGTGTGCCCGGAGAACAGAAACTTGTGATTCCAGTCCTCACTTTCACAGAGGTGCATGATGTCGCTCACAGCCTCCCCACTGTGCAACCTCTTGGATACAGCGCAGGCACAAGAGTGCCAGCACACGTCACCTTTGGTGCTTGTGGAATCCATGATGGGGAGAGATGTGTTAATTTCTGTGTTCCGGCCTTATGTCTTTCTCTCTCATTTTGTACTTACAGAAGATATGAAGGAGCCAGATGACCAAGACACTGATGGGGGACAATCAGGATCAAGGAGTGATGGAAAGCAGGCTCATAGGTCCACTTTGAATGGTAAATAGGGGGTAATAACACACACACTTCTTTGTTATCAGATTTGGGTAAGATTGTTTTAAAAGAGTACCATCTGGATTTATAGACAGAAATGGTTTGCCTGTTTACATACTCTCTTACAAACTCTCCTGTTCCCTAAAAGTAGCATCTATGCCTTAATTTTTTTTACCTCCAGCTCCTAGTGCATCTCTCTGGATTTAGCTCAGTGGATAGAGGGCTGGCTTAGAGTACCAGAGGTCTTGGGTTCAATCCCTGGCACTGTTTAAAGAGAAAGTATAATCCCAGCCAGTCCAGAGGTGGGAGCTGGAGGACCAGGATTCCAGGCTCATTCTTAGCCTTAGCCAGCTGCCATCTTTAGACCCACTGGGCTACATTAGACCCTTTGTCAAAACAACAAAAGAAATGTCAGCTATCTGTGTTGATAGCAACCTGTGTGCATGTCTTGCTTTCCATTTCCCCTGCAAGATCTCTGTCATTGGTGGACTATTGGATACAGCAGAATGGAAAAAGATAGAGTTTGGCTTTAAGCCCTGAGTCCACCACTTGGAGGTGCTTGACCTTGTAGGAAAAAAAAAATTATACATTTTAGAGTCTCACTTATTTACCTATTTACTTATTTTTATTTTATATGCGTGAGTATTTTCCTACATGCCTGTCTGCACCACTGTACAATATGTACAGTCCCTGTGGAACTGGAGTTACAGAAAGTTGTTAGTTACTATGTGGGTGCTGGGAATAAAAATCCGGTCCTCTAGAAGAGCAGTCAGTGTTCTCAACTGCCAAACCATCAGCTCCTTCTAGACCATTTAAATGAGTCACATGGGAACTAAATTGGGAAAGGTATGGAGGATTCCATAGTTTGCAAATGAGAGAGGAGAGGAAGTAGTCTTTGGGTGCTCTGGCCATAAGAAAGAGCCCAGGTATGCTTAGAGAGTGGTTCTCCAGAGCCTCCCTTCTTTCCATCCAAATGCACACATACTATGGAATTCTGTCTGTGACCCAAGCTAATTGACTTGGCCCAGTCTTTTGCTCTCACTTACAGTGCTCTTGGGCTATGTCTCTAGCCTTTCAGCTTCATCTCAGACTTACTAGGTACTTCTGGGTGTACTTGCTGTTTCTTCCTTGTTCTTCTGGAAGCCCCCCAGTCCAGTCTCTCATATGATTGACACTGGATTTTAAGCATGCCCACGGTTGGATTTGAACTGAACATTGCCTTATTCCTGAAGTTTTCTATTTTCTCGATTCTCATTCTTCATTAGTTTTCTCTGAAGCCAATATTTTAACTCAGTCTTTTGATTTTACTTTGAGAGAAATCATACTCAGAGATGGCTACTATTAAAAGTAGCATTGTGGATCTTCAACATAACCTATCAAATATTAGTTGGTGTTATAATTGCAGTATACTAACATTCATGCTGGCATCTTGTTTATTCTTTCTGGTTAATATGTCATAAGAGAAATAGACTAGAAATTAAAGCCGAGATGAACTCACAGAGAAGGCCTTGTTTTTGTAAAAGTTTAAGACTGATCAAAAAAGCCATGTTCTAGGAAAGTTTGAATATAAAACATTTACATTTAAAGCATAAACAAGAAGTTTTAGTGGCTCTGGAATTTAAAAAAAAATATTTAACTAAAATCTTGTGAGATTTTAAACTAAAAAAAATGATCTTTAATATCTATACATGAAGTAGTTTTGTAAGCCCCCCACGAAGGGAGGACCTCCTTCAAGCCTCAGGAATTCTCAGCCACCCAATAACTCACAAGACACCGTTCTTGATGCAACAGCAAGAGGTATATTTCGGGATCAGTCGACTAAGGTGAGACTCGTAACCCAGACAAGAGTAGAGGAGTGTTGACCCCGAGGCAGGGGAGTACAGGATATATAAAAGGAAAAACCACAGACCAGGGAGGGTGAGGGAGAAACCAAGGAAACATAACATAAAAATAGTGAAAAATCTCAAGAAGTCCCAACCCATAATTTAGTCTAGGTCATGTGGAAAACATCTTATACACTTATCTTTTGTAAGAATGTAACCTTGTCCAACCATTTATCTTGTGGTCAGCCACAAGATTCCTGGGATCACCTAGATGACTTACATCTTTCTTTGTGGTCAGGAATGTGTCTTTCTGCTCTGGGCCTTCCCCACTCACAGACAGGTTCTCTTCCCTGAGGTCTGAGGAATGTTAATCAGCCCCTCCCTTCCTCTCCTGAATGTTAATCCAGCAAGTGTCCTCTGACTCAGGGATAATGTACCCCTCCTGGAATGTAGAATGTATCCCGGGGCAGTGAAGGCCTAAAATCTTGCATTTAGTTCTGCTTTCTTGGTGGAACTAGTGACCCTGCATTCTTTTGCTCAGGTCTAGGGATCGTAAAAACTTTCTGTATTTTTCATAAGTTTTCTATACCTTTCAATTTCAGAAGACATCACAGATGACTTATACACTGATGGAGAAGAGTCATATTTGGATGATGACCTGGATTTGGAAGATATGGATGAAAGCTCACACTCATCTCAAGAGTTCTTTCAGGCTCCTGTAGGTAAGCGTGATTAGCTCTCTCTCAGTAATTGTCACTGTTTTAAAGGCAACTTGCTCAGACAAGTTAAATTGTTATTTATAGATCGAGGAAACAGAAAATCTGCAAGATGTGGACCCGGGTTGTGTACAGAAAGTAGCTGCCCTCAGGGGTTCTACATTCTGTTTCTGAGAACCATATCGAGAAGTCTTGTATTTGATCTGGGGATAAACCGATCCAGGGATTAGCAGAGCCTCAGTTTAGTTAGCAGTTCTCCAAGACCCCTGATGGAAGTGTGGCCAGCACGCTCCTCCGATCTGCACATCCTAGTCTCTTCCTCCTGAGTTTAGCAGCATGGAGCACAGGTTTGGGCCAGTGGTTGTTCTTAAACTTCTGGCACTGCATGGCATGGCACGGCACAGTACAGTCTTCCTCTCTTTGTGAAAGATGATTTTAGGGTTCAAAGCATACACTTCTTAGATCAAGTGTTTTCATGTTTTAGTTTCCCAGGAGCCTCCTGTTGAAGTTAAGGAAGAGCCAGAAGAAGATGTGAAGAAGAAGCTCTCGCCGACCTTCTATTACAATTACCTGGAGCTAATTAACACACCACATGTGTCTTCAGAAGCGAACATCCCGCTTTATTTTCTCACCCTCAAGTATCCACTCCAGCTATATATTTATAAGATGGGATGGTTTCATTTCCTAGGTCGGGTTGGCAAACTAGAGCCCCTGGAGCAAATGTGGCCTCCAGCCTGTTTGTGCAAATAAAGTTTTACTGCAGCACAGACACAGCTCATTACATTCTGTCTATGGCTGCTTAAGTAGTTGTGATTGAGACCATTTTTTTCTACCTGGAAAGCCTAAGGCAGCGGTTCTGAACCTTCCTAATGCTTTAACCCTTTAATACAGTTCCTCATGTTGTGGTGACCCCCAACCACAGAGTTATTTTGTTGTTACTTCATAACTGTAATTTTGCTGCTGCTATGAATCATGTAACTATCTGTTATGTGACTCCCCTCCCCCCTCGCAGGGTCTCGACTTATGGTTGAGAACTGCTGACCTAAGGTATTTACCTCTTGCCTTACAAAGAAAAAGTTTACCAACCTTTGTCTTAGGAAATTGTAAGAAATGTCTTAGGAAATTGTAAGAATTGCGGTGGGGGCGTCGATCCTAATTTAAACTAAGCTTTTGTTCGATGCCACCATAGGAAGAAAATGATTCTTTGGGGACCCTTTTTGCACAGATGGACCAGGCTATAGTTCATTGAGATATGGTTTTTCCCAAGAGCTTGGAAAGCTTCTTACTGACATTTTCTTCGTGTCTCAGGCTGGCCTCCCTTTGTCAATGCCTGTCTAGTGACATCATTGCTTTCCTTTCTCAAGTCACTGATGGTGCCATTGTCAAGGCTGATAACTTTCCCATCATTCACTGGAGGGGTTATCTGAGGTGACTCTGAGAAGAGAGTTCACACCACAGCAAGTTTTTATTGGTTTGTGAATACAGGCAAAAGTAGGGCTGACCTAAGAGAGTGCTTGTGTTTGCTGTCAGCATGTTAGGTCTGTGGGAGGGTAATTAGAGGACAGTCTCTGTGACAGTCTCAGCTTGTGAACAGTGACTGTTGTCAGCCCACAGGGCACCTGGACTCTTTGGAAAGCTATAGTTTGGGGATAAGGGTGCATGCTTTCTGAATACAGCTTTGAACTCCGTTTCAAACCTAGGTGTGATTAAGCTAATTTGCTCCAAATTACTTTCTAATCTGGAATTTCCTCTTCTTAACTTTTCTGTCTTTCAAGACACAAGAAATTTTCTCACAAATAAGTGGATTCTCCAGAATCATAGTTCTCCCCCGCCCCCAAAGGATGAATACACTCATCCTTAAACTTTGATGTTCAGCAAGTTCTTGTAAAGAATCTGTCCGCTGAAGCAGCACCGAGATGCTTCAAGTTTTCATAGGTTGCTCTCACTTAGATTGTTAGTTTATGTCTTGTGTTTTTTAAATTTGAGTTCAACTGTACCAATAAGATCTTGTGTAACCTAGATTTTGAAACTTCTATTTTGAATTAATGTAATTTTTACTCTGACATAAATACATACATACATATATACATGCATATCTACATACGTAAATACATATATTTGTTTATACAGGAATGTAATTTTAAAAAGCTTTGGAAAAAATGTGTATATTTTTATGTGTCATATATTAGTTGATTTAAATAATCTGTTTATATTAATTAAGTTTTAATTAGAACTTAATACGGTAGGCATGTTATAAAATTTTGTATTAGATTTTCATAAATGTCAGGTTTTCTTTAAATTTGCTTTTTACATTTATTATGTATGCACGTGTATATGTGTGTGTTCCCAAGTGTCAGGGCATGTCAGAGGACAGCTTTCAGGAGTCTGCCCTTTTTTCTCCAGTAACTTAGTTTTAGGGATGAAACCCAAGTTATCGGTCTAGGCAGCAAGTGCTTCTACCCAGTGAACAGCTAGCTGTCTCATCATCCTAGAATTTTAAATGTCTTTCATCATCAAGAAAGAGGCCTAGGAAATATTTTTAGAGGGTGGATCAGTGAGTTAAAGATACTCACCACACAAACCTGATGACCTGACATGAATCTCTGGGATCCAAGATGGAGGAAGAGAAATCACACACACACACACACACACACTCACGAATGCGCACGTGCACACACACATACGCACTCCATATAAACAGTAATAAAAATTATTTTTACTATGATTTCAACAAACTTGACCAACAAATATGAAGGTGAAGACATGGCCTTTGCCCCATGTGTATGGTTCTGTTTTCGGGATACAGAAAGGCTAACACTATCTATCTGCTTATCCCTAAATCTCAGAATTTCTTCCCAAAAACTCAAGTAGAAAACTTAAGTGTCTGTGTGAGGATTTTTCACCTACTTTAAAAATAAAACTGTGTTTGTGATCCATAGAAAAATCCTGAGTTCCAGGGTAAAGTTCAGCCGTATTGATTTTAGGTTGTCAGTTAAACAGAGTATCGGTTTTAAAAATAGGCTCTGTTGGTTTAGTCATGCGTCCCATCCCTATAGCTGTTGTGCCTCCATGTTTTCCTTAGCAGCCTTGCCCCAGCCATTCCTACGGTTACGACTGCAGAAAGCGAGCCAACCTACAACTGCTGGACAGCAGTACTGTGCTGTACGCTGCTGGGAACCAAATGGTCCTGCTGGATTTTAAAAACAAGACACAAATGTACCTGCAGAGTAGCAGTGGCCAAGGGATTGGTGCCATTGGGGTATGCCAGCATTTAGTGACCTGCGGGCCGGGAATCCCTATTTCTGTTTTTCTGTGGATGCCAGAGTGGCAGTTGGGGACCAGTGGCATGCAGGGTGTTGTAGGGTCATAGGAGATGCACAGCCATCTTTATCCTAAGGCCTTTTCTGTTTTTCTTTCTTTTTTTTTAAAGAGTTCTTTATTTCTTTTTCATGTAGTCCAAGCTGGCCTTAAAGTCAGCAGAGGCCAGGTTGGCTTTAAACCTGGGATCCTCCTGCCTTAGCTGCTTGAACAGAGAAGAAATTATCTATCTATCTATCTATCTATCTATCTATCTATCTATCTATCTATCTATCTATCTATCTATCCATCTATCTCACTACTCTGCACATAAATCATGATTACAGCTGTGCCGGGCGGCGGTGGCGCATGCCTTTAATCTCAGCACTTGGGAGGCAGAGGCAGGCGGATTTTTGAGTTCGAGGCCAGCCTGATCTACAGAGTGAGTTCCAGGACAGCCACGGATACACAGAGAAACCAAAAAAAAAAAAAAAAAAAAAAAGATTACAGCTGTGTGTCAGTGTAGTTATAAACCCTGATAAGGTAGGAACTCCAAGGTTGTAAGGTTAGTTGTTGAATTGTTATCTTAAAGGTTAAACAAATGCACCAACCACACAGGAAAATATCAGTCTTAAATGGTCTTAAGCTGTATAATTAACCAGGCTGTGAGGTCCAGCAAAAATTTCAGTCTCTTAGCAAGAGATATTTTCATAAGGATGTGTCACCACAGGATAAAAGGCAGCATCAGCAGGAAGTTAGCCTGTCAGCTTCTATCCTGGGATGGTGCTCACAAAAACCCTGGGTAGATCTTGTTCCACAGTTTTGGCTTTCCAACTCGTCAGAACAGCTAGGCAAATAAGTTCTGTCTGTCATAAGCAACCCAGTCTTTCAGGGAGAAAATGAACAGAAACGCACATTTTGTGAATGTTTCTACCATGCAGAGTGACTTACACAGGAGTTTGGCATCTTGTCCTACTTAGCTGTTCTTCCCCAACCATCCAGACCAGCAGAAGCATAACGCTTGTTAAAAATGTAAATGTGAATTCAGAAACACTGGGTTTGGGGCTTGAGATCTGTGTTTGAATGCACCTTTCTGACACACACTAAAAGACTAAAGCCTTCATTCTCATGGTGAATTTAATACTCACAGCATTAAAATGATTTTCTTACTAAAGCTAAGCCTTCGTTTTTAAACGTTTCTTTTAGTTTTTTAGTTCAAATCATACCCATCATCAAGTGGTTACCCTGTGCACATTTCTTGAGTTTTAGGTTGAAATGCAGTCTAATTAGCCAGTTATACAGTAACAATCATTGAGTGCTCCATGGATGAGAATATCGAGGTGAAATTTCCTTTAAATATTTTAGTGAGATTCTATTTTTCTAGGTCCATCCAGATAAAACTTACTTCGCAGTTGCTGAGAAAGGAAGTTTCCCAAAGATTATCATCTACGAGTACCCTTCTCTGAAGCCTTACAGAATCCTGCGAGGTGAGTCCGCTGGGATCTTTAGAGCAGTCTATGTTCAAAGCCAACGTCCTGAAGGTGACTGAGATTACAGAATTAATCAAGATTCAGCAGAGAAACAAAAGTAAGAGATAGAAAGGAGATTTATTTCATGAAATTGGCTTACGGTTGCCTAAGCTGATAGGTCTAAAAATTGTGCATCAGAGCCCTTCAGGCTGGAGACTCCAAAGAAGGGGTTCATGCGTGTTCTCCAGGCAGCCTTATTTATTCAGGGAATCTTCAGTTTTCTAAGACCTTACAGCTGATTGGATAAAACCTGCCCCTCAAGGATACAATCCTTAAAGACAACAGATCAGAACTATTAGTCTTGTTGCTGATAGCTTCACGAAAACTTCTTTCCTGCTGTTTAGTCGAATAACTGAGTGTTACACAAACCAGCTAAGGTGATAGGTAACATCAACCATCTCCATTGTCTTCCACTTTTGCCATCTGGGTAGCTGATTTGGGGAGTCAATTTTTAACTCTGGGAGGTTTTCAGTGACAAATTTAAAGTTGCAGAACGAGTTTTGTCTGCTCTCTGTGGGTGGCTTCCTTTCTTTCACAATATATGCAAGCATGGTTTGTTTTTGGGGTTTTTTTTTTTCCGGTTTTTTTTTTTTTTTTTTTTTTTTTTTAGAAAAAGTGATTATGATTTCTTCACCCTCCCTTTCTAAATGTATAATCCATTCTAAAGCCAAGAGTGACGAAAGAATTTTGGGATTACTCTTTTGGGAGATTTCCGTACATATGCTATGCTGGGAGATTTATGCTATATCTGAACATTCCCACCCCTGCAATAGGTGTGAGGGGCGTTTGCCTGGGCATTATTTGTGGAGGCCAGGGCGTAATGTCGGGCCTTTTTCTCTATTGCTCTCCACCTTGTTATTTGATATAGAGCCTTTCACTGCAGCTGGAACTTGCCCTTTCAGCTATGCTGGTTGGCCAGGAGGAAGCCCTTGGGATCCACCTGTCTCTGCAACTCCTCCCACCTTACAGCATTAAAATAAAACCTGAGCCTGGGTGCTTGTACACTGGGTGTGCTACCTGTCGGACCGTTTCCCCAGCCCTCTCTTAGATTCTTGGCATTTTTACATCAACACAGATCACTCTTCTCCTCCTCCCGATCCTACTCCTCTTCTTTCTTTTCCTCCTCTCTCTCCTCTCCTTTCTTTTCCTCCTCTTCCTCCTCTTCCTCTTCCTCCACCATCCTCCTTCTCTGTTTTCCTTTTGGGACATAAGATTTGCAGCACTGGCTGGGCTTGATCTTGATTTCCAGTCACAGCCTTCCTGTGCTGGGGTGACAGGTTCGTCCCCTCTGGGCTGAGCTTCTATCTTGTTTATCAGACTCCCATTCATCCTTACAGATGGGACAGAGAAGGCCTATGCTTATGTAGACTTTAACAATGAGGGGGACTTGCTGGCCTCTGTTGGCTGTCATTCTGATTACACAATAACCATCTGGGACTGGAAAGAAGAGCAGCCCATACTGAGGACAAAAGCGTTTTCTCAGGATGTCTTTAAGGTCACTTTCAACCCTGATAATGATGAGCAGTTAACTACATCAGGATCCGGCCACATCAAGTAAGTCTGGTACCCAACAAAGAAACTTAGATTTTTTTTTTTTTTTTTTTTTTTTTTTTTTTTTTTTTTTTTTTTTTTTGGTTTTTTGAGACAGGGTTTCTCTGTGTAGTCCTGGCTGTCCTGGAACTCACTCTGTAGACCAGGCTGGCCTCGAACTCAGAAATCTGCCTGCCTCTGCCTCCCAAGTGCTGGGATTAAAGGCGTGTGCCACCACCGCCCAGCAAAACTTAGATATTTTAAGGAACATTTCTAAAAGGACCAAAGATGTGGCGATAGTTTTTGCTATTGTTAAAATTAGATTTTTTTTTTCAAAATTAGGAAGATTTCAGATGGTCTTAAAAAAATACTTATTTTTATTTTATATTTATGAATGGTTTGTCTGTATGTATGTGTGTGTAATACATGCACGTTGTGCCCATGGATGCTAAAGAGGACTTTGAATCCCCTGGAGGGGGTTACTGATGGTTGTAAGGTGGTGTGTGTGTGTGTGTGTTTCTGTGTGTGTGTGTGTGTGTGTGTGTGTGTGTGTGTGTATACACGTGCACCCACGTGCTAGGAACCAAACCCAGGTCTTCTAGAAAGAGCAGGAAGTGAGAATGCTGTTAACTGCTGAGCCACCTCTCCAGGTCTACATGTGTTGTTTTTCAAGTCAACCAGTAGTTCACCTTTTCTCCCTTCCCCCAATTTGCCCTCATTCTCCCTTTCTCTTAGTGTACCTTTTAAGTCTTGATATAGGGGAATGATCTCTAAAAACAGTATAGATAAAAGAAGTGCTCTTAATTGGAACGCAGCCTTCTCATAGGCTCCACCTAAAGCAGTTTTCATATCATCTCAGTAACTCATTTTAGGCATTTACAGAGTCATGGTGAGCTTTCAGATCACTGTGAAGTTTCTTGTTTCTTACCTGTAATGGCAGCCCAGTCTTAACAGTGGCACAAGATTTCTCACAGCCATTCCTGATGCGTTGTCTCCTCCTGATCTCAGATCTGTGGCTCCAGGTCCCACGTCCACCTTGATCTGCTTCCAGAATGGAATTATGTGGACCCTCTGTTATCTTTCTTACTTGTTACTTTTATTTAATATCAATTACTTTCAATGCAATTGAAATTTTCGCTTATGGCTGATAACTCCTGTAGCAGACAGCATAACTCAAAATTTAGGACTCACAAAAACAGGGGAGTTTTCCCTCCAGTGTTGAATCTATGTTGCCTGACAGGGAGTAGTAGACACTATGTGTTAGTCAGATGAATCAATGAAATTCCTTACATGTGCTTATAAAATACACGTCAGGGCAGATGGACATAAAAAGAGACCACAGTGATTGATGTATCTGACCTCGTTCTCTCTTGTTTGCAGGTTCTGGGAGATGGCTTTTACATTCACTGGTCTCAAGCTGCAAGGATCACTGGGGAGATTTGGCAAAACATCTACTAGTGACATAGAGGGCTATGCGGAGCTTCCAGATGGGAAGGTGAGCGTGCCTGCTGTGCACGGATGAAAGCACGCCTACCTGAAATCAGCCTCACGTTCAAGGACTGTCGATGAGAACAGCTATTGTCATTTTGAGTGTTGTGAACACCTCATTTTCCTTTTACAGACTATCGACTGAAATGAAAACATTTCCCTAAAGTTTTCATAATCCATAGGTACAAACCATTTCCTGTTCTTGCTACATGTTATATGTACGTAAGATATGAAAATATTCTCCTCTATTAACACAGTGGCACGCTTCTTACCTTTAATGATGTCATGGAATTATATTGTCTTTCCCTTTTGTGTCATGATGTTCCAAGGGTCTCACATAGTCAGGGCTTTAATCAAGCTTGTGTCTTGCTTTGGTGTCAGGTCATCATGGGAAGGTGAGGTCATTTCATAGCTGTGTCTGCAACACTAGAATAATTTGTCAGTTGATTTTCTGACAGTACTAGTTCAGTTTTCTCTTGCTCTTACAGATTTTGCAGGTTTTTTTTTTCTTAAAATGACAGTTAGCCAGGGTCCTTTCCCCTGTACTATCTTACTGGGTCTCCTATCAGACAGAATAAACTATACTGTGCTACTTGTGATCACGTCTCTCATAAGAAAATTTAAGCACACAAATATCACTTTAATAAACCAAATTATCTGTTCATTAAAATGATGGCATGATTTCAATTAAAAGTATGGTGTATAGGAGAAAAATAAAAAAGTGTACAGGCTAGCCAGTCTAGCAGAATTAACGAGCTTCAGGTCCAGTGAAGGAGTCTTGACAAAATCACAGCAGTAATAATAAGACTTTGAAGGAAGATGCTGATGTTAACCTCTGGCTGCACACAGGCAGCTACACATACGTATACCTCCTCCCTCCCTCCCCCCAACAAAAAGTCTCAGGTATCAGTTGTATTTTAAAATCTATACACCGTCCTTAGATGAGTCTTCAGACTTCAAACTCTGAAGACTGTGTTAAGGTAAACATCACCATAACCTTCTTCTAAAGCATGGTATGAATTATGTCTCTGAAAGCTCAGGAGAGTTTGTGTATATATAGGGGGAACTGGATATTTTAAATGATAAAACCACAGAAAGGACAGGTTTTCCAGTTAGAAATGAATGAATATCAGGTATTTAAAGGGTGAATCAGACTAAGATATGTCAGGAAAGAGCGAACACTTTGAGTTGAGTTTGGCTCCTAGTGTGTATGAGGAGTCTTAACAGCCAGGTAGAATTATTATGTACTGCAAGAATAATGTCATACATGGAAAAAAAACCAGCAGACCCATTTGGTTATAAAATTTCAGGAAGATTGGCAGGAGGGATATCTGGAATCAAACTGATGAACTGGGAAGGTAGTAGTTATTACAATCATCTGAATAAAAGAGCTGATGTGGGGAGGGCGACCTGCTCTGAGGGCCAATGACAAAGAAAGCTGAGTGTAAATGGCATTTCAGAAAGGAAGGCCTTGTAAGTTTTTATAACTTTGGGTGACTTTAATCATTGAGCAGTTAATTTCATACGAACAGATGGACAAGCCTCTGTGGTTGTTGGAGGCTAGCAAGGGGAAGGGGGACAGAGAGGGACTGGACAGAGGATGCCGAGGAACAGTTTCACAGCAGGATTAAGTGCTGTAATGTTTTCTAGTACAGTGGGTGTCTGGTTCACAACTATGTCTTGACTTTGTAATGAGGAACTGGAGACAGGTGTTCAAAGCTTCCCAACACAAACATGATGGATGTCTAAGGAGAGGGAAATGCTGATAACCTGATTTATCCATCCTACATCGTATACATGTATCAAGTTATCACACTGCACCTCATAAATGTGCACAATTCGTATTTGTCAGTGAAAACACTTGTATAAAATAAAATCAAGTTGAAGACGCTACTAAAGTGAGCTGAGGCCCAGTACCAGGTCACATAGGCGTGCAAGGTTAAGACTGAGCTAAAATCATCAGTTCCTGAGGATGAGAAGGAAAGTGTTCCCCTCTGCGGATCAGTCCACACTGAGGGTCTGTGGAAATAAAGCTTTCTTAGTCAAAGATGCCCATGGATCCAGAGAAGAGAAGTATACTTTCCAGTTTCTTTGGCGTCTTGCTTCTGAGACAGTGTGGTCAGATCAGGGACTTTTGAGTAAGAGCACTTAAAGAAGAATCTTGGCTCCTCTGGAGAATTTGGGGGTAAGTTATTTAACCGTTGGTGCTTCAGTTTTCTCTGAGTGAGAACAAAGCTGGAGTTAGGGAAAACAGAGCACCTGTAGACACAACTGCATATGGTGCTGCTGAGGAGACTACCTAGCGCATGTGGTTAGCGCATTTGGGTGTTAAACACCAATGTTAATAATTATTCAGACATACACTGCAAATATTACTTATTATAGCACTCATTAAGGACTCTAAGTGCTGGGTGGTGGTGGCGCACGCCTTTAATCCCAGCACTTGGGAGGCAGAGGCAGGAGGATTTCTGAGTTCGAGGCCAGACTGGTCTACAGAGTGAGTTCCAGGACAGCCAGGACTACACAGAGAAACCCTGTCTCAAAAAAAACAAAAAACCAAAAACAAAAAACAAAGGACTCTAAGAGCCAGTGTTTGAGTCGTTGAACTAGACATTAATTTGGGAGCAGTCCCAAATACTTTCCTTGTTTGAAACTTGAGCTGTAATCTGCTCAACTCAGTAGTGGTCTTGACAATGTAGCAGACGACTCTACACTTAGAAATGGAATCTCATCTTTGGAAGACTTTAAATGCCCAGTTTCGATCCAGTCATTCCACTCCCAAGTCCTACCCTTAAAAGATGTATAAAGAAATCTGCGATGAGCATTCATAAAGAAATCACCACTAACGCACAGCCTAGTTGTGGGGTGTTAGGCGGCATCTGCTAAAAGTGTCATCGGAGGTTGTATCTGTGGTGGTGGGGTTTTGTTTCTTCATCTCCTTCTAATCTCTACCAAGCTATGATTTTCACAGCCAAGAAAAAGAGTCTAGAAGTTAACTTTCACATGTTTGAGGTATTTAATCTTTATTCTTTCTTTCTTCCCACCTGCCAGGTTCTCTCAGGGTCGGAGTGGGGCAACCTGCTGCTTTGGGAAGGCAGCCTCATCAAGGTGGAACTCTGTCGGACTGGCATGAAGTCTTGTCACACCGGTTCCATTAACCAGATAATGCTGGATGAGGGAGAAGTTATCACTGCCGGATCAGATGGCAGTGTTAGGGTAAGGCCACGGTACTCCATCTAAGATTTGAGGTCACCTAGGTGGTTTTGTCTTATAAGATGCTTTTTTGAAGGGGGTCTGTGGCTACTTATTTTCAAGATCAATTTATTTTAAATAATGCTTCTCATGTGGTAAATATTTGCATCCTTGTCAAAATTAATCGAAATATTCTGAAGGGAGCTCTTGCTCTTGTGCTTCAGGTATTGGCATAGAGGCTTCAGAAAATGAAAGTCCATAGTAGCACCAGATAGACAGTGGGTACGCATTCTTTCACAGTGCCTGTGGGTGGGCATTTTCTAAAGATAAAAAATTCTAAATTTTTTTTAAGACAGTCTCACTATGTGGCCTTTACTAGCCTGGAACTCACTATGTAAACCAGAATGGCCTTGAACTTGCAAAAGATCTTCCTGCCTTGGCTTCCTGAGGTCTGGGATTAAAGGTGTGAATCACCACCAGGCTCATGGTGGAAATGCCGGATGGAAATAGCATCTCTCCAGATGTGTGGGTGGGGCTTGCTTTGTACCACCCTTTCCCCAGTCCTTGTGCTGGAGAGCTCAGTGATTTCACTGTGTACACTGTCTTGCCTAAAGCCTGGGGGAAGCTGGAACACTGCTTCAGAAACTAAGTCTCCTGAGTTGCTGTTCTTCTCTGTTTCCCATTTACCCTGTATGGTACCTTCTATGAACACTAGCAAACCTACAGCCTTCTGTAATTTGCCTTGTAATCTTCTTGGTTCATGGTCCGGGGCCTCTAGCTATTAAATTCCCCAAGGCCAATTTGCGCTTTCTGAATATTCTTCATATGTATGCGTATGTGTATGCGTATGGGTATGCATATGTGTGTATGGGTGTATGTGTGTATGTGTGTGTGTGTGTGTGTATATATTTTTTTTTCTTTTTTTTTTTTTAATATCCCGACTGCAGTTTCCCCTCTCTCCTCTTCTCCCAATCCCTCCTCTCCCCATTCACTTCTCCTCTGTTTCTCTTCAGAAAAAAAGGCCTCTCATGGATACCAGCCAAAGATGGCATATCAAGTTGCAGTAAGACTAGACACGTCCATATTCTTGAATATATGGGCATTCACTGGAGAATTGCCAACTTACCAGAGGCTATACTCTCAGTGAAAATAGTCTGTCTCCCAGAAGCTTACAACTGCCAGTAGCTCCATGACTTGGGGTTGAATTATGCACTCAACTCCCATTTCCATATTTAGATTTGGTCTGGCCTGGGCTTGCGTGTGTTTTGTACCTGTTGTGATAACTGCTTGTAAGTTCATACATGCAGCTGCCCCTCTGCCCAGAAGATATTTCCTCATAGTCCCCCCACCCCCATCCTAAGCTCTGACTCTCTCTCTCATCTTCTACAGTGGTTCCTGAAACTTTTGGGGGGATATAGGTATAATATATTCTGTTTAGGGCTGAACACTGTCCAGTCTCTTACACTCTGTATCTTGACCAGCTGTAGGTCACAAAAAATAAGTAGAAGCTTTTCAGATGAGGGTTGAGAGATGCGCTGGTCTCTGAGTATAAGAGTAAGTCATCGGGTGCCTGTTTAATACTGTGTCCATTTACTGTATGGTAGTAGGTTCTATCTCAGAGTCTATAACCTCTCCAGCCATAGATTCTTAGCCAGGTAGTGGTGCCATGTATGGGTTTCATGTTGTTGAGTGGAACTTAAGCTCAACCTGAAACTGATAGGTTACCCCATGACATTTGTGCCACTTCTACACCAGTGAGCACGTCTTCCCAGGCCAGTCATTTCTATAGCTCTCAGGGTTCACAGCTGAGATATGATTGATGATCACTTTTCTCCTCCAGTAGCATGGATAGTACTTCCCAGCACTATAAAAGCTAATAGGAAAGAAGCTTCCAGGTCTGCACCAACGTAACTTTGCCATGTTCTGTGACACAAACATGTGGTACCATCAGCAACAGGGTCTCGCTGTCAAATTCTGAAGTTCAATCAAGAGCAATGGCAATAACCTGTCATGCTGGAGGGTCTATGGGACCTCAACTGGCCAACAACTCCAAAAGAAGTAACTCACACCGGGCGCCTTGGTGTGAGTAGCTTACGGTGTAAGCTACTTGGTAGCTTATGGTGTCTAGTAGGGGCATGGTCGTTGTGTTATAAAATAACGTTCTTGTTGATTTTGTAAGATCTGGGACTTTGAGACAATCGACACTGCTGACGTTATAGATGATACCGGGTTGTTGGAGATAGAACCGATTAATGAACTTCACGTAGACAAGAGTGTCAACCTCTTCTCAATGATCAAGATGAATGAAGTTGGAAATAACTTTTGGCTGGCTCAGGTATGCTGCACTCTCCTGCCCTGGCTTCCTAACTGTACCAGGACAGAAAATGAAAATAGACATACAGTTGACTGTTTGGACCAGAATGCCCCATGTTACAGCCTTATGGGATTGCTTGACTTATTATACATTTCTAGTCTTAAATATACAGAAGATATTTTTAGTATGTTTCAATTACACCTTACAATATATGTAGACACTAGGTGTTGTTGCTGGCCCTCATTTTAACCAAATCACAGAATGAATGATTTTAATTTGATGAACATTAAACATGATAAACCATTATCAGCTGGTTGTTTTTTTTTTTTTTTTAGGATGCCAATGGAGCCATATGGAAACTTGACCTTAGCTTTTCAAATATTGTAAGTGGCCACTTTCCTTATTTTCTCCTAACTACTATAGGAAAAAATCTTTGATAGTCTTTAAAAGCTGGTTCGTCTTTCTTTTGTTTCCATCAAGTTAAAAACAGAACTATGACATCATACTAGACACATGCGCGTCTTCATTTATATCACCTAATGTGATCCTTTCAGCTGCTCTACTGAGCACGCAGGAAGAGCTAGTACTGGGAAATCTGGTGAGATCCGTGTAAAATCAGTCACTAACTTCAGAGCCAGGACTCCATCTGGTTTTCCTAATTCTCCAATCCAGAGCTCTGAAGTTATCACACTTTCCTCTCTTTGAGTAAAATGGCACATGTGTTACAGGATTTTATTTCTGCATCTTTAAAGTTGCCTTAAATGACGTATTACTCCGTCTTTGAGATCTGATGTGCTCTTTGTCCGTTCTCAGACCCAGGACCCAGAATGCCTCTTCAGTTTCCACTCTGGACCCATTGCAGCCTTGGCTGTTTCTCCCCTCACGTATCTCATGGCCACAACTGCCTTGGACTGTAAGTGTAAACCACTCCCCAAACTGCACGTGCGTGTGCATGTTTGCATGCAGGTATCTGTGTCTGTGTGTGTTAGGTTGTGCATGCCCTCGTATTTATGTATATGTACATGTGTTCTGGTGTGTTTGTGTTGGGCTTTGCATGTATGCATGTTCATGTAAGTGTACATGTATTCTGGTGTATGTGTGTGTGTGTGTGTGTGTGTGTGTGTGTGTGTGTGCATGCGCTTGTGTGTTATGTTGTGAATGCATGCATGTTCATGTATATGTACAATGTTCTGGTGTATGTGAGTGTAACATCAGGAATCTTCCTCTATTGCTTTTCAACCTAATTTTTGAGACAGAGTCTCTCACTGAGACTTGAGTTCACCAAATAGACTAGACAGCCAAGCAGCTCCAGGGATCCTCCTGTCTCTGCCTTCCCAGCTCTGGGATTACAGGGATACTTCACCAGGCCTGGCTTTTTCACGGATGCTGGGGATTCACACTCAAGTCCTCATGTTTGCTCGGCAGGCACTTCACTGTCTGAGCCTTCTCTCTAGCCTCGTTAAATGGAAACTCTTAGTAAGAATGTACCTGGCCGTGTTTGTATACAAATTGAAAATGCGTGCTGTTAAAAGTATTTGAATGTTCTTCCAAAAAAGAAACCTGTGGAATTTAATAGGCAAGACAGATTTTGAAGCAGGAAGGCACAGCCTGCAGCAGACGTGGTTGGAGATTAGTATGAAGACCTAATTGTAAATTATTTAGGAAAGCGCTGTTCATTTTGTTAGCAGCGTGCATGCCTTTCCATCCTCATCAACGTGCTCTCCTTTCAACTTCCAGTATTTCTAACCTTGTAGCCCGCAAAGGAATGTGTTCTGTCAGTCGGTCACAACTCATGCCTCTCATCAAACTGGCAAAGGGCCCCTGAGATAGGGAGAAGAAGGCTCTGAGGGAGGAGAGAGCCCAGAACACACAAAGTGTGGAAGTAGAAAGAGGAATCCTAGGGACCGTTAGATAGTACAGGGAGGACCGAGGTAGGAGATGGAGGCAGGCTGGCAGTGTTTGCCTGTGGGCAGACTCAGCTAAAGCCCAGCATGTATGAACATGCCACAAAGGAAATCTGTAACCGTGCGTGCTGATCTAAAAATAACTAAAAAGAAAAAAAATACAAATTTAAAAGGCTGTTAGGCTATAAATTGATCTGAGTTAATGAATTTTCTCCTATAAAAAGTGAGCTGAGATTTTTTTAAAGAAGTAACACATTTATAGTCTGTTTCTTTTAAAACTTTTCTCTTCTTTTCCGTAGGCTCTGTCCGCGTCTATGACTTTGCTAGTAAAAACCCTTTGGTTCAGATGAGATTCAAACAAGGAGGCACATCCCTCATCTGGGCACCCCGATCAGTAAGTTTGTTGTTTTAATCAGAGACCCTGAGAAATATACTGAATCTGTGATATCTTGTAGAGATGTAGTTATTTTCTGGCGCAAAATTTTAGAAGTATAAATATTTCAAGTTGTTTATTTTACCTAAAATATTGCAGAAATCATTTCGTGATATTACTATTATGCTTTGCTTAGTGAAAATCTGTTTTTGTGCTAACCTGTGGCATAGGCTCTGTCTTGTGAACTAACCATGCAACTGAATCTGAGTCATCTTCTGTCCATGCAACCATGGTTTCTAAACACCATGGGACTATTAATCACCATGGGAGTTTTAATTCTTAATAAGAATAAAGGGATGAAATCACAGAGGACGTGGTTCGGGTAGGCCTCTGACCTGGTTTCCTGTTGTTTGGATAAAGACTACTCTCAATGTACCGTGTAAGATATCCTGCATCCTGGTGTCTGCCAGTCTCTACCTCCAGTTCTTATGGTAGCATTCCTTCTCCATGCTATCCAGTTCTCATTCACCTTCTTGTACCTAGTTCTTGACCAAATACCCTTCTGATCTCAGCTCCAACCATCTTTGCCTTAGGGGAGTCTTCAAGCATAGCTAGCTTTCTTTGCCGTGTTTCTTTTCTATGGATCCATGTTAATCATATTTTATACTTATCTACATGTTAATAGGTGACACTCAGTCTATTTTCGTTCACCCAAAACTGCTGGAGGCAGGTGCCTTCTACACAGGAGGCAGGCATGCCATCTGTGTTTGCTTGTTGGAAGCTTGAATTATCATAGATCACCCTGCTTGTGGTCATAATAGGTAAATGGCCTGGAATTGATGAGGACTGCCATAACATTGAGCCAAGGGGTGGAAAGAGCAGCCGACACTAAGTCACCGGAATCAAAGCAAGATCTGGAGTGACTTTTGTGTGTGCTTCAGTGACTTAACTAAACTCAGGTCCCATGTGTTTGACTGTTTTCCCAGGTAAGCATGTCTGCATCCCAGATTGTAGTAGGATTCCAAGATGGCGTCGTCCGAGTTCTTGAACTTTTTGATCCAAAAGGACTTACAGTTTTTGCAGGACGGAAGAAAATCTTAGATGCTGAGTTACATTTGAAATATGTCTTCAAACCCCATACTGACGAAGTTACGGCTTTAGCTTACGAACGTGATGGTGAGATCTTAGCCACTGGGGTAAGTGTGAGATTCCCTCTCATTTTCTACTGAAACTCCACACCTAGCTTCCCTCTTAACTGCACTGACTCTATTGTGCCGTGTTTACTAGAATTAACCTACATCTTGTTCTTTTATTTTTTCAGCGCAGTCTATGTATGATATTTAAGAACTGTCTTATAAGTTACATTTTAATGCTTATTTTAAATGAACAAAAAGTTTCAGATGGAAATCATGCTAGATGAATTTCTTATAACCATTAGTTTATAACATACATGTGTTCTTAAGGAGGGCTGTCATAGGTGAGGTTTATATAGTTCAGTGGGAGAGCTTTTGCCTAGCATGTAGCTGGCTCTGCTTTGATCTTTGGTATCCTCTAAAGGCAAACCAAAACAAAGCCTGCCTCAGATAAAGGAAATAACTCTATATTCTATAGGAAGTAAGAGTGAACAGATGTATTATGGAATTATTTTAGAAATTAGTTATATATACATAAATGTGTGTATAAACACATAAATGGTAGTCAAATTTCTAAACTATGAACTGAAACACTTGGGAAAATGAGTCAAACATTTGAAACCATATTTATATTTCAGATTAATCTAGAATACATGACTGTTGTATCTATAAATGTAAATTAGATAGACTCTATGGTATTTAAAGGAATGTTGAATGACCTTATTGCCATAGTAATATATATATATATTATATATATATTTATATATATATATAAAATACATTATACATACACACACACACATATGGTGAATGTGTCTCTTTTTCTTCTAGAGTGTGGACAATACTGTTTTCTTTTTTGATGTGGAGAAGGAATACAAGCCAGTTGGTTTTTTTAACACTCCTGGGCCCATTTGCCAGTTGATGTGGTCTCCAGCCAATCATGTAAGCCATTAGCATTTGTCCTCAAGATTAAATTGAAGTGTCTTGTAGTTACAGGGGTTCCCCCTCTTTGGGCTACATTTTTCTCATTGCTATTTGGCAAAAATCCATTCCAGAGTTGCCCCGACTACTTTGCCTAATTTATCACTAATGTCAGCCAAAGACTGCAGGAGGCAATCATATGTCAAGGAAGATTATTAGCTCCCCCAAATACAGTGATTTAAATGAGTTCCACACATCCCTTGGGACAGCTCTTATCAATGCCTTCTCTCACACAAGATGGCCACCTTGAAACCTCAAAGCTTTATGCCTCCCTGTCATGCCTTCAGCATCCTTTCCCAGAGAGGGCATCCTCTCATGACCTCTGTGTCTCTCCTCTTCTTTCTTTTACAAACAGAGAAGCTGTTGTTCCTACTTATTGCCCATTCTGCCTCTGGTCCTTTGGATTAGACTCTCTCATTCTCGTCTTCAGTAGTTTACATCATGACTCTCTTTCTTGGGGTAGATAAGTTAGCCTTTTCTGCTGCTCCCTGGGTAATTTCCCACCCGGCCTCTCCCCATTACAGAAAGTAAACAGCTCACTTCGAGATGTACAGTTATGACTTCCTGTCTTCCCTCTCAGCAGCTCTCAGGACTGACTGCTCCCATGATTGCTTTCCACACTGCTCCATCCTTCCGCAGCTTCTGCCTGCCTTCTGGCTCCCCATTCTACCGTGCAGCTCTTCTCAAGGCATCGCTGATACTCACCTCATATGTGAATCTTATCTACTTGATATCGTAGCATCATTTGACCCCACTGAACTTTCCTTCCTGTTTGAAATATCTTCTCCCTTTAACGTTAGTGCTTTTCTGCCCCCGGTTCTTGCACCTGGCCAAGGCTCTTCCCGGTCACTGGGTGTTAAATCTCTCAGTGCCCCACCCCGTCTCTCTTTCCTATGGCTCTAAGCAATGCTTTCTAAGCCCACAGTTTTCCTGTAAGCTAAAATGTGCCATGGGACATTTGTCCTGGTGTCTCCTCTTTACAGCACATCACCCACTCCCCAGTTCACTTTAAATTGTATTCGTCCTCCGCCTTCAAGCTAGATAGTACTTTCTCTGGAAATTATGCACAATCAGGCAATTCTTGCAGTTTCTTGGCAGGACTTTCAAAATTGCAATTTGTATTTATCTGTGTGAACTGATAACTGACAAGTTCTCCCTTCAGAGACAAAGTCCTTAACGGGAGTGTGGGTAGTGGCTCTTCTTACAACTCCATCTCTAGCGTGTAGCAAAATGCTGAGTACACGGTTAGATAAGGTGATTTCCCAGATGTCGTTTTGGTGCAAAAGAGAGTTCTGCACTGGACCAGAGCAGTCTGGGATCTGCTGAATGTGAGTGGAAGTCGAAGCTTAAGACTTCTTGAAGCACACTTATGGAGAGAAGAGAAGAGGGAAGAAGAGAGAGTCCTTGGAGCATCACATTGAAATTTAAACTTAGGAAGACAGGATGGGTTGTTTGGGTGACCGAGCTGAGCAGACCTTCACACCACAAATTTTCCTCAGAGTTTTTAGCTAGAAGATATTGCCCTTTGAGCTAAGAGATTTCACAACCATGTATTTGGCTATGGATATGTCATGGTATCTTTAAAGAAAACAAATGAAAATCTAACTTTAGCTATCAGGTTAACAATGAATAATTACATGAAGATAACTAATACTGCGACACAATAATCATTTGTAACTAGGCCTGTGGGGTATCGCCTTTTAAAATGATTACGATATTCTCTCTGGCTTGGAACTTGTAAAAAATTGCCTACATGTAAGTGATATGCGTTTTTTTCTCTTTCTTTCTTTCTTTCTTTCTTTCTTTCTTTCTTTCTTTCTTTCTTTCTTTCTTTCTTCCCAGCCTGAAAGCACTTTATTGATCATCTGTGAGAACGGCTATATTCTTGAATGTCTATGCCCAACAATTAAGGATGTAGATGATCAGAATGTTATCACGTTTGCAATCCCGGACATGTTACTCAGATGCTTCCATTTCACCAGTGTCAAATCTAAGATTTTGGTATGAGATCTTCTTGAATCATTATTTCTTTCCTTTCTTCCATTTGGAGATGCAATATCCTATAAAAAGATTCTTGGAGAATAATATAATAAAATAAAATAAGACAGATGCTGGCCCGCAGGAGCTTTTACACTGGTAAGCAGGAGGCAGTAGTGGGTAGGTAACTACAATCCAGGTACAAAGAAAGAAACCTCAAGGAGTGATGTTGCTGATGGAGGGATGAGGGGGATAAAAAAATGGCGACCTGGAGGTGAAGCTATATACTCAGAAGATGGGAAGGTGTCTTAGAGAATGAGAGGAAAAGAGAGGTAATGATGCTGGGAGAACAGCCCTAGGGTGGCCACTGTTTTGACAGTTTTTGGTGTTTTCACAAAGAAGAATGGCTGGTTGAAATGGCAGCAAGCAGTTTGTAGGAGATGCCACAGGACCATAGTGAAGGTCTCTTTAGAAGCCAGACAAGCCATTGTTTGAGCCACTGTGATCTTTTGTGAACAGAGGATGGTGTGAAGAGATCATACAACTTGGAGAAGGTAGTTCTCAGGGATGAATAGGAGAAGAGGCTACCAGTGTTGGAGACCTCTACATTGGACAACTGGTGATAATCAAGTGCCTACATTACTGAGTTATGGGAGCCAGAAACAAGCTTTCCCATTGGCTATTTTAGACCACGTGGTTTCTAGGTTGACAGTGGCAGGCTCTGAGGGAAAATTAATACTTCCCCTCTCTTGCAAGAAAGGATGGTCAAATGATTTCAATGAAATGGGTATCAAGGGGATTAAACGGAAATGATGCTCATCAGAAAAATTTGAATTTTAATGATAAAGATGTATTCCCAAAGGGTAATTTACATAAATACAGGAACTGTGAGGTTTCCAGAACCCGTCTTCTTCCCACAATCTGTCATGCTCACACACAAAATAACGCAGTTTAAAAATGTCTATTTACTATCTTTTATTTATTTATTTTTTTTTGAAAAAGAGATTTATGGAAGTACAAAGGAGAGAAAAACAAAAGATGTTGAAGGAGAAGGAAAGGGAAGAAAGGAGGAGGAAGCTAGCAGAAGAGAGGGAAGCCTTTGGAGAAGAGGAAATACCGGAGGAGGAGGAAGCTGAGGAGGAAGAGGAAGAGGAGGAGGAGCCGCTGCCCGAGATCTTCATACCACCAACACCCTCTCCTGTCCTGTGCGGCTTTTACTCAGGGCCAGGGAAGTTCTGGGTGTCGATGGTGAGTAACGATTCCATATCCAGTCCAGGTTATGGTCACTGTTTTTTTTTCATCCCGTTCATTCATATGCATACATTGAGAATTTAATTTTAGACTAATGATGTAGCTGTACGTCTTAATATGTTCATTTTTTGTACATCAGCATAACATCTCTTTTAAATATGTTTGGCTTTTGTATCTGTTGTCATTCAAGGCCAAACTCACCTGTTCAGGAAGACCAAAGTGGGGGGGGGGGACAAAAGTAGAGGGTCAAAGGTCAAACAAGTCCTCTTCACCTAAGTCTGCTTTTTGTTTATTTGTTTGTTTGTTTGTTCTTTTAAGTTTGAAAACAACGGTTTTTGTGGCAGGACTGTACAGTTACAATCTGCTTACAACCAGGCTGTGTGGCATATTCGGGAGGCTAGGAATTTACATGTTTTCCTAATTCTACCCCAGTCAATATCCAGATTTAGCAAATAAGGTAAAAGCAAATAGACCTTACAAAGACCGATACAAGAAAGAGGAAGTGTCACAATGTGTGTGGCAGGTTATACCTTATAAGGTACCTTATAAGGTTCCACTTATATACCATATAGTCTTATCACAAAACATGTTCTCAATGTATTGCAAAGCAAGAGTTTCTTCATTATAGATGTTATAGTTTTCACTTCTGAATATGCGCACATGCATATGTGTGTCTGCACACACAGACACACACGTGTGGACACACACACTCATGCCTTCCCCAAGTAACTGGCTTAAAATTATATGGAAAGATTATTACTACTAAATTCATACTTGGTCCTAGTCTCTTGAAACCATGGTGTGGAACTCTTAAGTGATATCTTCAGGGCCTCCAACTTCCTTTAACATGTTAATCAGAGTTGTTCTGACATACATCTTAAGAACTTTCCTGTTGATAAGGTTTGTCATTGATCTGTCTTTTCTGATTTTTAAATCTTGTCCTCCTAGCGTGCCTAGTTATTTTTTGTTGAACCCTAGACATTTTATGTGAAAAACTTGAGAGCTAACCTGATTTTTGGTGTGTTACTATTACCTCCTAAAAATTTCTCTTTCCTTCTAGAAAACAGGTAGCAAGTATAAACCACTTTAATCCAGTCAGTAATGTGATATAATTTGCAATCATGCTTTACTTCCTGAGAAGGCCATTTTACTTCCAGTTTACTCACACAGCTAGAATACATCATGATTTCTCTTTAAAAATTTTAAGTCTGTTTTCTGCTAACTGTATGTAGTTATATAATGTGTTTTGATTATATCAATTCACTACTACCTCCCTGAAATGCCCTCATTGTTCCCTACCCAATTTTTCTTCCATCTTCATATCCTTTTCTTAGTATTGTTATTAATAGAACCTTAAGTCCAGTTAGTGCTGCCCATATGTGCACGGATGTAGGGACATCCACTGGGACATAGGCAACATGCTACCCACCAAGTCCACAGAGGAGCGTCACTCTCCCTCCCTCAGCAGCCAGAAATTTTCAGTAGCTCCTCTGCTGAGGGCAAAGCCTCGGGGGCCCCTCTTCCATCTATGATGGAATTTTGACTGTCTTGGTCTTGTGCAGGTTTTGTGTAGGTAACCAGACCACAGTTGTTTTGAGCTGATACGAGCAACAGCTATGCTTTGTCCGTGAGTCAGCAATTCTTGGCTCTCCTTCCTATCTGCTACCTGTTACACTCTGTCTGCCCCCTCATCCACAGTGTTCCCAGAGCCTTGGATGGGGTGGAGAAGGCTGATATGGATGACTTGTCCACAGCTGAACACACATAACTCTTTGAGCATATTAACTAGCCACTGCCCACTGTGAAAAGAGCTTCTCTGACCAAGTACAAAGTAACTCAAGTCTCTGGATATTCACAAATATCTAGAAGCAGTCTTAACAACTTGACCATGCAGCAAAATTAGCAGCAGTTTTCTCCCCACACCATTCCTATCATCTTTTTCACAACGGTACTCTAGGATTTTAATAGAGTCCAGCAGACAGTCTATGCATAATGTCCTCTTCCTCCTCTTTGGAACGGAGAGTTGGCCCTGCAAGGAGCTGCAGGTAGACCTGCTCAGCTTCTTTGCCTCTGTATCCATCCCCACTTTATCTGCTTCAGGGAGGACCGCAGCACTGCATGCCAGGCTTACTCCTGATTTTCACTCTCTCCTAGCTCTCCCTGCTTGGGTGACTCCCGAAGCTTTCAAACACGAGTTGTGTTATTTTTTTTTCTGGATTATCCCCAGTGGGCAAGTTTAACTCACACAATCCAGTCTGCCATTTCCCAGAGTGAAAACTTAGTCTCCTACTTCCAGGCTGATCATTTTCTTACTTTCTCTATGTTAGTTATTTACTCACCTATTTCATGTGTCAATATCCAGGCACTTTATCTACTTCTTTTATTTAGTCCTGTCCATCCCGAGAAAGAAAACAAGTTAGAACAATGTGACTGCTACAAATTATTAATACCTCCCCCCTGTGTAGTGACATACTTCCCCCCCCCAAATTGCCTTTCTTGAAAAAATAATAGTGGTTAAAGTTACCCCAAACTGAAAAGCAATTGTGAAGACAATGACTGACAAAGCCTATTGTTTTAAGATACCATTTATGCAGAATATCACTTCAAATCATAAAATACCATGAATTTGATTCTCAGAGGTGAAACTTCTCTTGTGCTGACTTCTGAAGTAGAAACTAATCATTATTACAATTACATAATTGCATGTGAGTAATGCAGATGCTTTATATAAATAATACATCTACCATCCAAATTAAACAAATAAAATAATAACTCTGGAGGAATGAGGTGCGTACTGCATTCACAAATCACCTTTTGTGCTTTTTATCTTCCAGGGCAACTATGATGCCGGTTTTCTGTATCACTGTCAGTTTCCGTCGTATCTCAGTAGCCGTGATTTCCAAAACCAGGAAAATGAACCATTCGATTTCCGTGTTCTTCACGATACAGAGGACAACCCCATCAGAACAATCACTTTCAGGTGAAGAGAACTTTACCAAGGATGTTAGTGTCGTCTGGGTTTCTGTGCATCCCGGATACCTTGCCTCTTTCCTCTTGCTGTAATAAAACATCCTGACAAAGACCCAGTGAAAGGAAGGGTTTATTTTAGCTCACATTGAAGGGTCAGTCCGTCAAGGCAGCAGGATGACACTACATCTGAAGTCAGACGGGAGAGAGCCATGAATACAAATGAGTGTTCAGCCTGCTTTTTGTCTTTTATACACACCAGAATCCCCTGCTCTGGGAATGGCCCCACCCACAATTAAGCTGCGTATTTCTTTATTCATTAAAGTAATCGAGATAATCCCTTACAGGCATTTCCTGAAGGCTGTCTCTCTGGAGATACTACTAGAGCCTTTCAAGCTGACAAGAATAACTGTCATAACTGGGATTGTTACTTTTTAAAGATCTAGTCAAGTGAAAGGAAACACTTTTAATTCATTCAAGTGAGCAAGTAAAATTAAAGTTAGGCCTAGTCTTGAAATTTTATTTAAACCTTAAAGGTTTTGTGTCAGGGGTTGTTGTATGTCAGTTTCTGTTTATCACATAAATCTGTCTTCATTTACATACAAAGATGTGATTTCATGGTAAGCTAACCAAGGACCAGGCTTACAGTAACTCTGAAGAAATGATAAACCGAACCAATATCCATTTACTAAGTGAGAACCGAGCACAAATGCCAGTCCTTTTTCTGAGGCCTGGAGCGCAGACTTCCAAAGCAGCTCTTATCTCTTTTGTGTTAGTTTACTGAAGCTACCATTGTGACAAAAACATGTCATGAAGTGTGGCTTAAACAGCAGGAACTTATATTCTCATGCTCTGAAGACCAGAGCTCCAAGTTTGTGACGTTGACAAGTGCAGTTTCTCATGTAGTCTCTCTGTGGCCTTAGTGTTGAGCCTTCTCTTGACTGTTTCTATGTGCAAGCTATCCCTAATGTCTCTCTATGGCTTAATTGTCTTCTTTTACAAGGGTACCAGCCAGACTGGATTAGCATCTCTCCTTCTGCTCTCATTTTTAGCTTATTTACCTCTTTACAAGTCCTTAATTTGCAATATAGTTACACTCCAGAGTATTGGGTGTAAGACTTGAGCATATGCATTTTGGTAATATGAACCGTAGTTCTTAACATCTCTGTTATTTACAATTAAACATTATTTGGCTGAGAGATGTCTCAGTGGGTAAAGGTACCTGTGGCTAAGCTTGATTACCAGAGTTCAGCCCCATAGACACACACTTTGAAAAAGGAAAACCAACCCCCTACTAGTTGTCCTCTGATCCTCAAAAACAGCTAAATAAAAAAATATACCGTGTCCTGCCCAGCTTGGGTCTTAGAACCCTGACAGGGGATGGTGAGGGAGTACAGAAAGGACAGATACACAGAGACCCATACAGTGAAGAGGGGATCAGGTGGGGTTCTCTAATGCTACCATTACGCAGCAGACATGGAACATCTAAGCTCGCCTTGGTAAGAGATCTCTATTGGCCATCAGTCTCAGGCTGTGACTACCTCAATGAGGAAGGCAGAGTTCCAGTTCTTGCATCCATTGATCAGTCCCTTGAACGTGCTCATCTCGAGCCTGGCCAGCGTAGATAAGAACTTTGCCAACTCCCCATGGGTCAATTGGCCTTGTAGTCTTCAAAATACCATACTCATGTCAAAATACACGCTCACTCAGAATCTCAGTCATTCTGGGATTCCTTCACCCACTATATAAAAAGGGACAAAAAATTAAACATTATTTCACAGATTCTGAGAATAATATTTTACTCTCTATGTCTCATAGTAATAATCATACTATGATGTTCTGTGGAATGAGGAATGGAGCGATCCGAGTGTATGTCCTAAGTGAGAACGACCCCTTCCTGGTCAGTTTAAAGGACTACTGGCATTTCAATGTGCATGACAATCATTACGGATCTGTTACAAGTGTCACTTCCAGTTTTGATGACCAGTACTTGTTGACTGCTGGGGAAGATGGTAACATCTTTGCTTTCGACATTTCTTCTGAATTTATTGTCCACAAAGAAGCCAAAGCCAAAGTGCCCTCTCCCAGGGTATGTAAGCAGTTAGCCGAGTAACTAATAATAATAATGGCCGACTTTGTTCTCCCAGGGTATGTAAGCAGTTAGCCGAGTAACTAATAACAATAATGGCGGACTTCGTTTTAAAGTAAAGTGATGAAGTACTGTTAAAGACTTCCAATATTGAGACTAAGTTATATATATTAACCTCATAATGTAGTCTTATTGTAGTTCATAATACCTGTAGCCTATAACTTACAACTAGTCTTCCTATGATACCATAAATTTGACTTTCTAGAGCTTCTGTATCAAATATTAATGGCATTGGACCCTATTTTTATTTAGGTTACACAGCTCTTCACCTTTAAAAAGACTCTATCAGGATTTCTTTATCAATCCCTCTTTTAGACAAAATTTCTTTTTCTTCTTCAAAATGGGCAAGATTTTTCAGATCTATGCTTTGCCATTATTTTCTTGTTAATCTACTCCAATAAACTTCTAAAGTTTTCTACAGGGATTCCAACTTTCTTTAACATGTTAATCAGAGTTGTTCTGACATACATCTTAAGAACTTTCCTGTTGATAAGGCTTGTCTCATTAATCTGTCTCCTTCTGATTTTTTCTATCAAATCTTGTCCTCCTAGCGTGACTAGTTATTTTTTATTGAGCCCTAGACATTTTATGTGAAAACTTGAGAGTTACTCTGATTCTTGGTGTATTACTATTACCTCCTAAAAATTTCTCTTTGCTTCTAGAAAACAGGTAGCAAGCATAAACCACTTTAATCCAGTCAGTAATGTGATATGATTTGCAATCATGCTTTACTTCCTGAGAAGGCCATTTTACTTCCGGTTTACTCACACAGCTAGAATACACCATGGTTTCTCTTTAAAAATTTTAAGTCTGTTCTCTGCTAACTGTATGTAGTTATATAATGTGTTTTGATTATATCAATTCACTACTACCTCCCTGAAATGCCCTCATTGTTCCCTACCCAATTTTTCTTCCATCTTCATATCCTTTTCTTAGTATTGTTATTAACAGAACCTTAAGTCCAGTTAGTGCTGCCCATATGCGCACGGATGTAGGGACATCCACTAGGACATAGGCAACATGCCACCCACCAAGTCAACAGAGGAGAGTCACTCTCCCCTCTTCAGCAGCCAGAAATTGTCAGTAACTCCTCTGTGGAGGGTGAGGCCTCAGGATTCCCTCCTCTACCCATGAAGAAATTTTGACTGTCTTGGTCTTGTGCAGGTTTTGTGTAGGTAAACTGACCACAGTTGCTGAAAACAGATGTTTTTCCTTTTTTGACAGTTTGGGATTGAATCAGAGACTGCTCCAGAAGACATTGAAGACCCCAAAGCCTACAGGTATGAAAAATCACCATAGCTATTGATCCGGCCCCAGAATCTTACCAAACAAACCAACTCTTTGCAGACAATGAGCAAGCCCAGCAAATTTGGAAGTTATTGAACGCTTATTTTCTCTCATGTCATTTCTGAACCTGGAATGACAACTATTTTACATGTCTGCTTTCAGTATTGAGAATGCCAGGAAAAAAAGAGAGCATGATAAGTTAATGAAGAAAGTAGAGGAAATAAAAGCTCATAAGAGAGAACAAATCAAAATTTTGAGGAATGAGTTTTGGAAGCTGTTAGCTCTGAATAAAGAGTTACCAGCGCATATGCAGTTCCAACGGACGGTGAGTCTAAATGAAGGACTTTTATTTTAACATATTGTTTCTGGATTGGGACTACTATTTGCCAACCATGATATGGGAAAATTGTGTGTCCTGGTTAGCTTCCATTGTCAGCTTTTCACAGCCTAGAGCCATCTGATGGAGTTTCAGCTGAGGGATTTCCCAGACCCAGAATGGCCTGTGCCACATCTGTCGGGGGTATTGTCTTGATGTCGAATGAAGAAAGACACCCTAGCCCACTGTGGGCAAGCCCATTGTGGGCAGACACCACCATCCCTAACCAGATGGTCTTAGGAGATACAAGAAAACTGGATGAGTATGAGGGAGAGGGCCAGCAGTAAACAACATTCCCTGGTGCTTCCTGGTTTCCTTCCTGCTTGAGTGCCTGCCCTGTCAACTATCCTTAATGATCCGTAACCTGAAAGTGTACGCTAAATAATCCAGTTCCTCCCCCAAGTTGCTTTTGGTGTGGCGTTTGTCAAAGCAACAGGAAAGCAAACTAGGACATCATCATTAAAGCTTCTTTTACCTACAATGTATCGGTATCACCTCAAGGGCTATAAGACTTGACACAGTTGGGTTGGAAGCCAATGAGCCTACACAACACAAAGTTGACCACTGGACTTGGCTACATCTATGATGTGCTTTTCCTGTGTTCAGTAAAAAATAAAAAACAAGAGTTGAAATCTGGCTTATCCGTTGGGAGGGCACACGAATAGTTTGACTCTCTGTTGTTTCATTTAACTAATCCATTATATTTCTGGAAAAATTATGCCAGGGCTGAGTCATAAAGCTTTTAAAAGATGACAGTATAGCTATAGTTATGAGGACAATCACAAAAGTATTTAAGCCAATTTTATATTCATTTCTTTTGTTATTTTACCATAGAACTAAATATACCTGCTAATAGTTGGGCTATGTCTTCTTTTTTCTTTCATTCTTCAAAAGTTTTATTTTATGTTCATGAGTGTTTGCCTGCATGTATATATGTGGGACATGTGCACGTCTAATGTTCATGGAGGCCAGAAGAGGGTTTCAGTTCCCTGGAACTGGGGTTACAGATGATTTTAATTCAAGATGTGAACGCAGGGAACCAAATCCAGGTTCTCTGAAAAAGCAGCAAATACTCTTAACCATGGAGCCATCTCTCCAGCCCCTTTATTTCATTTCAATTATTTCCTAAACAGAACTGTTGTTAAAAGTCTAATAGAGGGCCTAAGGAGATGGCTTAGTCATTATGAGAATTTTAGTTCAAGCCCCAGTAGTCTCATAAGAAGTAGGCAAGGTGGAGCGTGCTTATAATGCTAGCATTGGGGAAGCAGAGACAAGTATATCCCTGGGGCTTGTAAGCCAGCCAGCCTGGCCTAACTGGAAAGCTTCAGGTTCCAGTGAGAGACTGTCTCAAGAAAAAAAGTGGCTGGCTTTTGTGGAATGACACTTGGCTTACACCTGCACACACACACACACACACACACACACACACACACACACACACACAGCGTAATTTAAAAACAAAATAAGAACCTTTCTGATAAAGAAACCTACTTATCTGCAGGATTTCAATATTGATGCCAAAATTCATGCTGAGATCCATAAGAAAACAACTTTTAAAATGGAACAAGTGGAAAAGGAACTAGCTTGGGAAAAACAGAAATATGAACTCGGCCTGAAGAAGCTCCAGGACAGGTGCGTCTGTCCTGCACATGCGGATGTCTGGAGGCACACTTTTAAATAGAGTTGTGTGTTGTGATGTCCACGAGGTGGCCAGATGAGCCATCTTGTGAAGTACCCAGGAATCGAATAGACACCTCAAGCAACCCTCCTGCCCATGGTGTCTTCCTGTGCTGTTGGCTCATCCCATCTAGTTATGTTGGGAATTTGGGTGACCATTATATTTTTTAAATTTACAATGCCTATTTGGTTTCCATTTTGACAAACTATTTGTTTTATGACAAATTAAAATATGTCTATGAAGGCTTCTATGTTTTAAAAATCCCAAATCAAACATGGTTAGAAGGCGCATAGTACACTCCTGCCTAATCACCTTCACATGCCAGTCTGTCTTGCCAGGAGAAAGGCCTTTTTGTTTTTTTATGGAGGTTTGATTTATAGACAGTGGAGTGTATACATCTTCATAGAACGGCCCAATCAATACTTTCATTAACACCCATCAGTTCATGTATGTATGATTCCCATTAAGATCGAGAATATTTATATCATGCCAGGTTCCTCAGGGGTCCTTCCAGGTAATACCTTTACTCTGACTTGGAGTCATTATTGCTATAGATTATTTTTGTCTATAAATGCCATATAAATGCAGTGCTGAATAATGGTTTTATTTTTTTGCATCTAGCTTCTCTCACATATGTCTAAGATTGTTTATAATGATCATGCAGGTGTTTTTCTTCTTATGTGTGTGTGTGTGTGTGTGTGTGTGTGTGTGTGTGTGTGTGTGTGCATGTGTGTGTCCATGGAGACCAGAAGAAGAGGGCACTGTAGCCCAGGAAGTTGCTAGTTATGAGAGTTTGTAAGTGCTAAGAACTCAGACCCAGTTCTCTGCAAGTGTTCTTAGCCACTGAGTCAGCTCTCCAGCCTCAAAATCCAGTCCTTCTACGGAGAAGCATTTGAGAATTACCCTTATTCAGCCTCCCAAAGTCTGCTCACTTCATAGTGACCACATACAAACAAATCTCATTAGCATATGTTTATAGATACATGCACGCGCGCGCGCGCACACACACACACACACACACACACACACACACATACACACATACACACATTCACACACACCATAGAGTTTAAGAAAATTCGGGGGTTTTTTGTTTTTATTTGTTTGTTTGTTTGTTGAGACAAGGTTTCTCTGTGTAGCCCTGGCTGTCCTGGAACTCACTCTGGAGACCAGGCTGGCCTCGAACTCAGAAATCCACCTACCTCTGCCTCCCAAGTGCTGGGATTAAAGGCATGTGCCACCACTACCCAGTGAAAATGTGTTTTAAATATCCCAGTGAAGTAAATAAATGTTAATTTTCTTCCATCTTTTAAGCTTAGGAATCCTGTATTTATACACAGATAACTATATTTTTATATAATTTATATATTCCTATTCAATTAATTCTCATACAATGCATCTAACTTACTGTCTTAGGGCAGTAGATTACGTGCATTCATTGTTTGTTATGATTTGTTTTCCATCAAACTGGAGCCTAACTATAAATTGTCACTTATACCTATTAGCAAAATTTGATGGTGCGTTGATTAATAATGGGATGTTTACTAGTTTCACTAGAATTAATTTTTAATTACTTTTCAATCAAGTCTAGCCCAAGTTTTATAGCACTCCGATGGCATAGGTATGGTTAAATTTTGAGCAGTGCATAAACATATTGGCATAATACGTGATCCTTGCAAAATGATCAAATGATCAAAAGATTAACTATAGCAAATACCTATTCTATTTTTTTTTTTTCAGATTTCGTGAACCATTGGAAAGTGACACCATTGTGGTTTACGCCATCCAGAGTGACCACCAAGTAGCCTCCTATCGGCTGGTGAAGCCCTCTAAGTATTCCAAGTTAAAGCGTCCAAGTCAGTCTGAGAGAAGACCTAGCAAAATGGAGAGGTTTGAAAAGGAAGGGCCGGGCAGGAAGGAGAGCCAAAGAGATACAGGTGGGCATCCAGACGACAGGAGGCTTTAAGTCCTTACCAGTAAGATTTCCCGACAGACTTGACTTTTCATAGAAAAGGACTTTTGATTTTGCCTTGGTGTCTGGGGCTCAATTTGTCTTCCCCCTTCCATGGTCTTCTCCCTTGGAAGAGGTTATCTTGCAAGTCAGAGTTACGTGGTATGGCTAAGACTAACTAGATGCAGGCGCTCTCCACTAAGTGCACAGTACCTGTTTTCTTATTGGATGTGTGCTGCTAAAGCAAACCCAGACCATGGGTGAGAACACAGGATGGTACAGCTTTCTTACCCTCCCCATCCAAGTAGCCTCTGATGTAGTCTATCCCCTGTGCTCTGTTCTTTTCCATATTCCTGTTTCCCACTCCAAACAATGTAAACTGTATTTCAAACTGTTTCCCAGAACCGTACAAACAGAATGCAGGTGTGAAAATAGTCCTTAACCTCCTCCCCAGCCCTACCCCCAGCCTGGCAGCCTGTTTTCTGCAGAAGGCTAGCAAGAGAGTGCCAAAGGAAGACAGGTTCTGGGGAGGAAAATGCCATGCTGGTCTGTCTGAGACTGACTTACAGAACACTGCTATTTGCATCTTTTTTTTTTTTTGCAAACCAAATAATTTCATTCTTCTTTATAGCCGAATAAAATTCAGTTGTGGAATTGTAGCACGTTTTGTTTTGATCTCTACTTTTTTTTGACAGGGTCTTTTGTAGCTCTGGCTAGCCTCAAACTCACTAGGAGCGGAGGCTGGCCTTCAACATCTGATCCTTCTTACTCTCCCTTCCAAGGATTATAGATGTGTGCGTCACACCTGGTTTAGTATTCATTTTAATGTATGTCTAAATGTGTATCTTTGTATACGCTGAACGTCCCATTAGTGCTGCCCATATATATTTGGATGTGAAGCCATCCACTAGTGCACAAGAGTCCTACAGTGGCCACGTGCTCCAAAAAAGGTTGTTTTTTGGTTTTTTGTTTTTTGTTTTTAAAATGGCCACAGCCAATTTCACATAGTTTGTGAAGTGTCAGCTTAAACCCTATGTCAAATTACGACTCACTCAATCCCGTCCTAAGGCAGCACTGCAAACACACTCTTCAGCTGCCTCGGTTTGCCAACGCTCCAACATTATTTAAGCCATTCCATAAGGGGCTGATATTAAGTTCTATTTTGCCAACTTTCTTCATATTTGACTATAAAGCTTACTCAGTTGACACCATGGCATAACATTCATCCTTTTTAAAAATTAAGATCAGAGGCTATTTGATTGCCGTTGTTTGCATTTTTAAATTTCGTTTACTTTTTGAGACCATATAATCGGGTCATTTGCCCCTCCCCTTTCCTCTCTTAAAACCCTCCCCCAACCCCTCCTTGTTCCCATTCAAATTCATGACCTCTTTTTCTCATTGTTCCATGCACATACATGTATCCGTGTGCGTAGATAGACATATATGTGCATACGTACATAAGTACACGCTTCTCAATCTCTCTAATATTCCTTATGTGTATGCCTCCAGGGCTGACCATTTGATATTGGATAACCCGTTGGTGTGCTCTGCCCTGGGGAAGACTTTCTCACACTCTCATCAGTTCTTAGTTGCCTGTGGTTCTTTATATAAAACTGGGGACCTGTGGCCTTTCGCCATCCACTTTGGCATGTCTGTTGTTGCTGTCCTCGTTCAGCCTATGCTCAGGTAGTCATGTTGGTGAGACTTTATGGTTATAGCCCCTGACATTCTTAGGAGAAAAAGCCTCACAGCAAAACTCCCTGATCCTCTGGCTCTCTGTTGTTCTTCTGTGATGGTCCCTGAGGCTCCTCAGGTGTGGGAGCGGGACTGTTATTTGTCAACTTTTTAAATAGAAACTGATTAGCAGCAATCATTGTGCCTTAGATGTCTCTTCTGATTTCGCACTCTAGAAATAGTAAGACAACTTAGTGACTGTTCAACGTACATTTTTGTAACTCTGTAAGGTTGTGTAAGTGGACCCACCCTGCCATTCTATTTTCCACGGTAAGTACAATATTTTAAAAATTGCATGAGATATTAAACGTCTTACTGTAAAATAGGTTTTGAGTGTTGGGTAGGCTAATGTAGATATTCTAAGCATGGTATGCTCGGAATGGTAAGCTCAGATGTGATATTCTATGAGCTAGATATCATAAATACATTTTGAAATCAGCCACTTTCAATTTACAGTGGGTTTATCAGGATGTGACCCTGGATCAAAGGTCAAGTTACACCTGTGGTTTGGGGGTTGAAGTCATGGTAGTTACTTCCATATTTTATCTTGATCTTGTGTGTGTGTGTGTGTGTGTGTGTGTGTGTGTGTGTGTGTGTGTAGGTTGAAAACAGTATTTGAGAGTTATTTTTCTGTCTTAGAAGCACTGAAAAGTAATTCTTTGTACAGGTGGAAGTGTTATCCTACAAGAAGAATCCGTATTGGAAAAAGGGAAGAAATTTCGGCCTCGAACTTTAAGTGAAATTATGGTAGAAAACCAAATCGAGAAAACAAAGAAACTCGTCCAACAAGCTGAGCGGGCTCAACTTAAGATTCTGCAGCGCAAAAGGGAATGGGAGGAGCTGTGAGTCACGTGTGACGTGTATTCTTACCCCCTTAATATGTGATCCCAAAATAACTTTGTAAGTATTGTATTTGTCTGACATGATTGTTACTTACATGAAGAAGTTAAAAAAAAAAAAAAGAATCCAGACAGGATGGAATTGTGAAGGGGCAGAGTCAGCAACACTTGAAATCGGTTGTGCTTCTTCTTGACATTTCTAGAATCTTTAGTTTCTGCTTCAAAAATTCTACCTGCTAATGTAGTTAGAATGCTTTTTAAGGAGTAAGAAACTCTTTTCTGTCACAATATCGTAGATAACATGATGTCAGTTGTTTGAATAAGTGCCTCAGTGTAAGATTGGCAGGTCCTATGGTAGGCGGGACCTGTGGTAGGCGGGACCTGTGGTAGGCGGGTCCTATGGTAGTTGTAGTTTTCATTTCTTGAGGGACTTCTCACCTGTGTTTCACAATAGCTACCATTCTTTTATTAAACTAGCAATGCACAAGAAGTTTCAATGCACATCCTTCGTATGTCTTCAATGCTTCCTGCCCTTTAGGGTTTGATGGCAGTTACCCTGAAGAGCGTGAAATGACATTTTCCGGTGGCAAGTGATACTGAACGTTTTGTGTTTTGCTTTGTTTTGTTATTGTTTTTTGAGACAGTCTCTTGACGTAGCCCTCGTTGTCTCGGAACTCACTGTGTAGACCAGTGTGGCCTCAAACTCACAGAGATCCACTTGCCTCTGTTCCCTGAGTGCTGGGATTAAAGCCACTTGGTGGTTTCTTTTCTTTTTTAAACATGCCCACTGGGCATTTGTGTATCTTCATAGAACCAAACTGGCTAATTCAATCTATTTTACTATCATAAACAAGTTAAGTTCAACTGTGTATGAAAATCTACTTTCAAGTTTTATTTATTTAGGGGTGTGTGTGTGTGTGTGTGTGTGTATATATATAGACGTGCTGGAATTTGTTTCACCTTTTGAGTATGTGTTTGCCATGTTCACTCTTCTCTGGCGGCTCAGGCTGTGCAGTCTAGCCCCACCAATACCTTAGGATTCAGAGAGAGCAATCCTCTTCGAATTCCCTTTGGCAAAGCAGGCTAGTCCACCATTCTGTATCCTAGAAAGAGCTGAAAGTGGGGATCTCAGCCGTGGGCTGGAGGCTGATTCTGGGGAGTCCTCTTCAGTGACTGTCTTCTCTTCAGTGACACCAGCTTCTCATCTGCCTGTCCTGCAGGAGCCTTGGACTATCTGAAAGGTTTCACACAGAGAGAAACTGAACGGTTGCTATGTCAATGTACTTGCACTGTGTCCCCGAGCCAAGAGCTTTTCTGTTCTCTTCTTCTATTCTTTTTAATTCTACTTTGTAAGTCATCTTGCTGACCTCACTTTGCATTAAGGATTGATTCTCCCTTACTAATCCTTTTGCCTTTTATTTCTTATTTTATTTTATTGTCTGGGACATGCTATATTATGTTTGCTGAAAATAATGAGACCAGACATTCTTGTTTATCTCTAGTGTTAGGGAGAGTCACTCCATCCTTTTCTAATTTTAAATTCATTTTTTTTATTAAGTAGAATAAATTCTCTTTTATTCCTAGCTTTTGCATTCATTCACTTATTCTTATAGTGTTTCACTATGTGACCCAGGCTGGTCTTGTTCATACCATTCCCTTATCTTGGGGTTAGGGTTACGGGCTGGAGCCATCAAGCTTGGCTTGTTCTTAGCTTTAAAAATCAAGAATGAATACTGACTTTTATAAAGTGTCATTTTTTTTTTTTTTACATTTGCTTGTTTCCTGTACAAGGGCTGTGACACAGTGCACATGTGGAGATCACAGGGCAATTGCAGGGCTTTATCTCCGAATGCCAATGCGGGCATGGAGACTGAATTCAGGCTGTCTGTTATGATGACAAGCACCTGTGTCCACCGAGCCTGTAGCCCAGTAAAATGTTTTTGTTTTTGCTCTGTTTTGTTTTAAGTAGAAACAGTGTACTTGTGTGGAAATTAAATAATTATTAAATTAATAATTCACTAGCAGTCAAAATGATTTTACTACATATATTGAGATGATAATATCCTTTTCTCTTTTGTTTGGTCATATTTGGATTGAATTGATTGATTCTGAATGTTAAAGCAGAATTCTTAGCTAAAGCTTCTGATACTAGTATATTTGCTAATAATATTTTGGGAACTTTTCTGTCTATATTACCAAAAGTTATGACATGTGGATTTTTCCCCCTCTGTTCTATCTTCTCTGGGTTGCTATCAACGCACTGTGAATTTTATGAAAGAGACTGAGAGGTATTTTCTCGTGCTCTGCTTCCCAAAGGTTCTTACGTAGACTTGCCATTTCATCTTTCCTGCACATTTGATAGAAGTCATGAGTAAATCCACCTGACCTTGTAGTACTCCTGAAAGATGACTTCAAATACAAATTCAAATCATTTATTATGATAGAACTTTTCAGATTTAACTTTTCCTCTTGGGTCAGTTTTTTAAATTTGTGTCTTTAAGGAATTGATGGATTTTTTTTTTTTAGATTGTCACCGTGAGCTGGCTTTTTTGGTTTTGTTTCAGTCATTTGCATTTAGTTCAGGGGAGTTGCTAATTAATATCTTATTTTTCTTGGCCATTCTAGCTTATCATTTACCGATCTTATTAACATTTTTAAAAACCTAACTTTTGCTCAAAAGTATTAAAATAATTATCTACTTCCTGCATTTCTGATTTTTAAAATGATGTCCTTTCTTGTCTTGTTTTTGCATTAATTGGGTGTTTCTTTCTCCTTACAATGTAAAGTGCATTAGCTTTGATTCCATACTTTTCTTCTTTTCTAGCATAAACCTGTAAAGTATAAATTTTCTTCTAAACATGAGCTTAATGATGTTTTATATCTGCCTACTGTCATTCATTCCAAAATGTTCTGATGAGCCCTTGGGATTTTTTCCCCTTACATATGTTTCATTTAAATAATTGCTGTTTGGTTTTCAAATGTTTGAGATTTTTAAAATTAGATTTTTTTTTTTTGGTTAGATTTCTTATTTCATTTCTCATCATCATAGAAAGCAATTACGTTAGGTCTGCTGAACCCTGGGCTATGGTGCTACATTCTGTCTGGAAGTTCATTGTTAAATAGTGTGCTTTCTTGCACTGCCGGCTACAGTCCTCTGTGAGGGTAAACTGGGGCAAGATGGCTGATAATGTTGTTCAGGTCGCCTAGGGCAGGGCTGCTCTTAATATGACCTGTAGTCAATGAAGGCATTCATCTGGGAGCAGTTTTTCCTAGATGTGCATAAACTGTGAGCAGTGTTCATCGGCAGCGATCTGGTAATTGTATGTTTCCAATGATCTGTTCTTTGCCAAGCGCCATCCTGTTTTGCATGACAAGTGTTTTGATGAGATGAGATAACACGGTTAGAAATCTATGGGGCCATCTTCAATGTTGTGGATGATAACTTATTGGGCCTTGGATGAGGTAACTCCATTTAACCTGCGCCCTTCAGTCACACAGCACACAGGTAGAGGGTGTGATTAGCAGGTCTCCACCTCCAGAGATTAAAATATTAATGAGTTATCTAAAGGGGGGGCATAGCTAATTAAGTTATTCCCTCCGCTTTCCCCCTTTCCTATAAAAGGCGAGACCCCCTGACTTTTGGAGGGGAAAGCGCATACCATCTACACCTATTCACCATGCCATGAACAATAAAAGCTTTGGAAAACCGGACTCCACGTGTCCCCTGGGCCTGCGCCGCTGCCAGATTACCAGCTCTTGGAACTTTGGAACCTTGAACTGCAGCCGCCAGCCCGCAGTGTGGCTGTGTGACTGAAGGGCGCAGGTTAAATGGAGTTACCTCATCCAAGGCCCAATAAGTTATCATCCACAACATTGAAGATGGCCCCATAGATTTCTAACCGTGTTATCTCATCTAGCTCCACATTCTTTCTGCGAAAGGCCTAGCTACTTTGGTTTCTCTGTCTCCCCAACTAGTGAGCTCGCTGGGTTATTTTTCGGTCAGGAAGATTCTGATCCTACTTACTCTGTAATCTAGTAATCTCTGCCATGCGGGAAACCGGGAGCCAGAACTATATCACTTTAATTATCTGAGCTGTTGGTTTCCTGTTGCCTGTATTTGGTGTCTAGTGATAATGCTTACGTGTCTGAGTGTCGCCATTTCATATATTTTCAGTTCAGTTTTCTAGTTGCTTACATCGTGACGACAGTTATGGTGCGGACTCCATTTTTTCCTGTTCTCCGCCCCTCCTCTTCCTCTTCACCCCCTGTGGCCATTCTACCCTTAAAAACAACAGTCCTTCCTTTGGGTGCAGATCAACACGTGAGAATAGTTATCAAGGAGTGCCCGATTGTACGGGTTTCCTCTGCTAGTTCACACTGTGTGTCTCCGGAGGGCTTTTCTCTTAAAGGAAAGAAAGTGCTGACTGCCAGCCAGAAGCACACACACATTCCCGACTGGCAGGTGTCATGCTCATTGTGGTGGACTGTTGGAAATTCCCAGTTAAAGGTCTTGTAAGCTATACTCAAAGATACCTTAGAGCACCCTAAGCCAGGAACAATTCCCGGGTTTTGTCTTGGTATGAAAGTTGCCACCAATTTGTCTGTGTGGAAATGGGAAAGCTGAGATGCATTCATTTGCAGCCTATCACTGAAGGTTACCAAAAATACATCCAGCATTTTATTTCACTCTCTACACCTGTTCCCTGAGAAATACTGAGAAAATATTTTTGTAGCCTCCTCCTGAGGCATTCTAGGCCATAGCTTTTTCTAGTCTTATTCATTGGTTAATACAATTTCATCTTTTTGTCCTGTATTCCCAAGCTGTGTCACTCTAACTGGCTTCCTAATAGCTGTCCGTCCATCCTGTCTTCAGCTTCTCTGATGGTTCAGCATTGCTTTCTGTACCTCCCAAAAGTCGTTTCCATGGAGTTCTGGGAGGAGGGGCGAGTGCACACGTAGAGTCCGTGGTTACATTCACGTCTGTGCTACTTCTCTGACAGTTACAAGAGCAAGCCTGATGATGACTACGAAGATCCCAAAGATGTTCAGGCGATCAAAGAAGCCCAAACATTCATGGGGGATTTCAATCTGAAGACAGCCCCAGACTACAAGATACCTGAGCACATGAGAATAAATGCGGCCAAGAAGGAGGAGGAACTGGGGTTCCTTGACACGATGGTACTTAACGCTCAGACTCTATGGCCGTGAAAAGAATCCTTTTGTTGAGTCTGTTCAACCCTCCCCCCCAATTATCTCTCTGATTCACACATGCATATAAACAGAGACATTTAGAGTGGAGGCGATTTTGTAGGAGTCTAGAATACATCCCTTTTTTTATAAATGATGAGACAGGGACCCAGAGAGAGCAAGAGATTTGTCTATGAGTGTTGTCAGCTCATACATCAGACCTAACCTTCATGTTGACTATATGGCTCCATGCCACTTTTATGGAAAAAGTCCTATACTGTTTCATGTACATTTTTGAACTTCTGAAATTTAATGAAATCTTTAGTAGATTTGTTTTCCGGCTGCTGCAGACCCCTAAACAGTTAGAACGAATGTCATCATTTAATCTTTTCTTTACAGGACTACTTGACAAAGTGCATTGGTCTTTTTTTTTTTTTTTTAAACCTCTATATTTCATGCGGAATAATGCTTAGTTTGGTTCTCAGCCTCATTGCACACAGTGGCTGTTGTGTGTTTTAGGCACTGGGAGATACTTCTAGGACAGAGTATGTAACGAGCAAGCCATGGGCGTATACAGTACAGGTGCAGGCATGCTTTGGCTCAAATAAGCAGAGGGAAGAAAAACCACAGAAGGATGGCACGGTGTGCTGTGTGATACTGGTGTTTAGGCTCATGGCCACAAAGGAATATACAGTAAAGAGTAGCAAAAATACAGAACGGGAACAGGATGACTTATAGTTAGATCCCACGTGGGCAGCCGAAGTGAATCAAAAAAAAAAAAAATCCAAATTTCCATCTAGGAAAGGTGCTAGTTAGTGCCATCCTCTCCTACAGCAGAGTGTCCAGCTAAACACACATCTCCTGAGAGACTTCCATGAAGAGGCTGAAGGACAGGAAAGCCAACCTTGCCAACCAGCAGAGGGGACCAATGAGAGAGAGAGAAAGGGTTCCAGAGGTCAGATCCAGGCTGGCTCTAGGCTTAATGGGTGACACCTGAAGCCAGACGAATGCATAACTGGGTGATCCAAAGAGAGATGTTCACTTTTCCCTGGTCTTGCTAGTCCAAAGAAAAAGGGGAAATAGCCATCCCAGACTGCCCTCTGTAAGACGGCTGTGATGTTGCTTCCCATCCTCCCCCTTGTTTCAGGCCCATGGAAAGAAGAAGTACATGAACAAGTGCATCCTTTCCCTTCGAGATCTCAAGTTGGCCGTCATTGAGGAAATCCAGTGCCTGGTACAGGAACTGAAGAACATTCAGTCTTCCATCCCAGGGTCCAAGCACATGCCCATCCCCCAGGTCCCGCAGATATATCCAGAAGAAGTCCCAGAACGGAGATTCCAGTATGACGAGGAAACACTCTTGAGATTTAAGAGAAAGCAGAAGAAACGGCAGGATGAAAAAAGCAGCAGCAAGCAATCGGCATCCGGGGGCTCAACCGGAGGAGGGCTAGGGTTCCTCGGGAAACTGTCCTCGGGAAAAGAGGGAGACTTGACAACGAGAGACTCCCTGTCTCGGTCGTCCAAGGCGTCAGCGCTCCTGGAGCTTCCAAAGCAAACCGAGTTTGAGAAGGCGGAACCAGGCGATGTGGAACTGGAGATTATGAAGAGAGACGAGGTTAAACAGTTGTACATGCAACAGTTTTTGTGCAACAGGGTAAGAGGCAAAGCCGCCCCTCTATGTAGAGCAGAAAGAATGAATATTGAGAGCATTCGGTCTGGCTTATGGTTGATTTCAGATTTCTCCGCATTAACCTTTTCCCCAAATGCTGACAGCTCATCACTCACTGATGGCTTGACTTTCTCTCCCCTCAGCTTCCACTGGTTTTCTAAATAAGCGTTGGGCTTTCTGTAGAACATTGGAGCTTTGTATCCTTTTTTCCTACAGGGCAACGCATCAGAAGACATTTGCAACTCAATTAAGTCACGGTAAAGGGGACTGGAAGGACAGCCTTGAGAAGATAAATAGAATGTCTCTCTGTCTCTGTCTTTCTGTCTCTCTGGTCTCACTTTGTAGCTCAGGTTGGCCTAAAATTCACCAAGTAGCCTGAACTGGCCTCAAAGTTGTGGCTAATCCTCCTGCCTCGGGCTCTCAGCTACCTGGATTACAGGTGTGAGCACTACACTGGCCCATCCACTCTTCTTTCTTTAGTGTATTGGGTACTCCAATAGGAGGCAGTGTCTGTGGGGGTGACTGGTTTCAAAACTATTCTAGAACTAAAATGACAGGTGCTATTATTTTCAGGGAAACCAGAACCAGGCTTTGGATGAGAAGTGCAGGGCGCAGTTCAACCACAGAAGGAAAGAACCTTTCCTGGATAGATAGTTCCCTGCGACCAGACAAAAACAAGGAGCACCTTCCTCAGCTCTTTTCAGCTTCACCCTGCAAAAGTGCTCCCTGTAGCTCCCCAGCCTCCTCCTTCATCATCATTCCTACTGCATCCAGGCCTGTTCTCCCACTAGGCCTGCCTCCCAGGCTCTCTTTTTAGCACAGTTTCATATCAGAGCCTTTTCCTTTACCCCTTGTAATAGGGACGGCTGCCTTTCAGAGCTGGGATCACTCTGAGCAAGACCAGTCCAAGCCCGCTCCAGTGTCTTCCACACACACCCTCTCCTTGTTTCCGGACTCCATCGCAGTCAGAACCTTTATGTTTTACACTTGTCTTCGTGATGTTTCATGTGTGTTAGCTTTGTCTTACCAGGTAGAGTTTACAGTCCTTCAGATAAGGGCCACATCTCTTCGCTCTTCTGTTTCCCTCATGATGTCTGGACACGAGGCACGGCAGACCACAGAGTAGATGTTCATTCACAAGCTTTGCTATAATCACAGGAATTTACTGATTTTATGAATGTAACAAATGTCTGTTGGCCATGCCACATGCAGAGACTTAACAGCCGGGCAGTGGGAACACAGCAGTGATCAAGAAAAACACCACCCTCACAAACCTAGCAAGCTATCTGCTACGAGAGCCAACAGAACAGGGATATCCTGTACAGACCCACAGACCCCTGTGGTCCAGTTTCAGAATGGCTTTTTGAAAATGTCCTCCTGCCTCCAGAGAAATTAAGAATAATTTGCCCTTATTGAATAAGCATAAAAGGAAGCCCAAATATGCACTCTATAACCACACTGACTTAAAAGCCTGGGTTGTTTTTTTTTTTCCATTTCTTTTCTTTGGGTTGATTTCTGTATTTTAACACTCTAAAATTCTCTAACAGTTTGACCACCACAAACCCGAAGATATCTTATTGTTCACTGTCCTCTAGTAGGGGACTTCACACACACCAAGTTTTTGACAGTCAAGACTTCCTGTAATGTGCAACCCAACAAATAACATATAATGGTTTTCTGCCCCAATGTGCAAGCTTCCTTGGGGCCACCAATAGTCATGGTTCCCTCTTCTGCTTTTCACTAACGCTGCGATGAGTAGATAGAGCTGTGGCCAATCAGAGTCCACATGAGGAGATACGGCTCCTTGGCCACAGCGGAATAAGGTCCAGACCAGGAGTCAGGACTTGGATTTTGGACTTGGGACTTGGATTTCTGTTCCACCTTTGATATTAAGGTAGCCTTGATTACAGAACAATCATCTTTAACCTCATTTTTTTCATTTGTAAAATGTGACAACTGAACAGTTTCTTGTGACTTTATTGTTGTATTTGCCTATGTAAAAATATTTTCCATTTTTTACTTTGTACATTTGTATTCTTCTCTCACACATTACATCCTCACCACAGTTTCCTCTCTCTCCACTCCTCCCAGTCCCTCCTCCTCCATCCCTTCTTCCTCAGTTCAACTCCTCTTCTGTTTCCCTTCAAAAGAACAAATAAATAAGAACAGGACTCCCAGGGATATCCACCAAGGGATATCCACCAAGGGATATCCACCAAGGGA
>JANHMN010000011.1:28846775-28873759 GCA_030674055.1 Rhabdomys pumilio
CCAAGGGATATCCACCAAGGGATATCCACCAAGGGATATCCACCAAGCATTGCCTAACGAGATACAGCAAGACTGGGCACAAACCCTCATATCACTGCTGGATGAGGCAACCCAGTAGGAAGAAAAGGGTCCCGAGCACAGGCAAAAGAGTCAGAGCCACCCCCTCTTCCCACTGTTGGGAGTCCCACAAGAACACCACCTATACAACCATGAGGTATGCAACTGCTCAGACCCATACAAGGTCAATGATTGTTACTTTGGTTTTTATGAGCACCTATGAGCCCTGCTTAGTTGATTCTGTAGGCTGTGTTCTTATTGTCTACTTGACCCCTCTGACTCCTAAAGGCCCACCTAACCTCCCACTCCCCACCCCTGATCGCATCCTCTTCAGGGTTCCCTTTAGTTAGGGTTTCTATTGCTATGAAGAGACACCGTGACCAGGGCAACTCTTAGGAAGGAAGACATTTAACTGGGGCTGGCTGACAGTTTTAGAGGTTTAATCCATTATCATGGTGACAACATAGCAGCCTACAGGCAGACATGGTGCTGGAGAGGGAGCTAAGAGTTCTACATCTTGATCTGAAGGCAGCCAGAAGGAGACTAATTCCACCCTGGGTGAAGCTTGAGTGTAGAGACCTAAAGTCCCACTTCCACAGTGACACTTCCTCCAACAAGGCCACACCTCTTAGCAGTGCCACTCCCCATGGACCAAGCATTCAAACACATGAGTCTATGGAAACCAAAATTATTCAACCCACCATATGCTGGCTCTGCCTAGTGTTTGGCTGTGAGTCTCTGCATCTGTTCCCATTGTTCATCCATTGCTGGTGATGCCCCTCTGATGACAACTGTGCTTGACAACTAACTACATTTTCAAAATTTTTTTTTAAATAAAGGAGTTAAGAGTAATGTTTATTTAGACTTACTGTGAGAAAGCATTGAAAATGGGTTAAAGAGAATATATATATATATATATATATATATATATATATATATGAATGATGTCACTGAACAATGGCTTATCAATCAATAGTGATAAAGTAGCTTAAAGGACTGCATTATAGAATTCCCATCACTGACCTATGCAAATTTAATGCCACTCAAGTGAGTTTTTGTGAGCATATAATTATATCTCTAGTCAAATATATAATGCGAAATATTTTAGATACATTAGTACTGTCAGACAGTCTGAAAACAACATTTGCTTTTTAACCTAACATATCCTCAAATCTCTTTTCTACCTCAGATCAAAGAACTGACTGTCACCTTTGATGCAGAACTCCATCTTCTAAGACATCAGAAACTGAAGCTAGATACCAAGATGAAATTATCGGACCTACACCATGTCACCTTATTTCAAGAAATGCTTCTCCTCAAGAATTTTGAAAAGCAGGAAAATATTCTTCAAGAGAGAGTTAATTCCTTAGACAAAGAGGAGCAAGACATGCAAGTAAGAGCAGGCTGGATTCTGGCTGATTGCTCTCCTTAAGCTAAGGAGGATTCATTCAATTCCCCAGAACCAATGTAAAGAGCTAGGCACAACAGCCCATCTCTGTAATCCAAGTCCAGGAAGCAGAGAAAAAGGAGCGTCTGTGGATCTTGCTGGTCAGCCAATCTAGCCAAATTGGCAAGCTTCAGGTTCAATGAGACGTGCTGTCTCAGAAAAACAAGACAGAGAAGGCTAGCAAGACAGCTCAGTGGGTAAAGGTGCTTGCCAACAAGTCTGATGATCTGAGTCCAGCTCTTCAATACATTCACTAGAGCAGTGCTTCTCAACCTTCCCAATGCTGCAACCCTTCAGTACAGTTGCTTATGTTGTGGTGACCCCCAAACATAAAATTATTTTTGTTGCTACTCCAGAACTATAATTGTGCCACTGTTATGAATTGTAATGGAAATATCTTTGGAGACAGAGGTTTGCTGAAGGGGTTGTGACCCACAGGCTGAGAACCACTGCACTAGAGCCCCAACTCTCAAAAGTTGTTTTCTTGGCCATATATGCCCTGTGGTACAGGTATACACCCACATGCATACACACACACACACACAAATACTTGTACATTCACATGTATGAGAGACATTTAAAAATAACAAGGCAGAAGATGATTAAGGAAAACAACATCCATCTCGATCTTCTACATGTGTGTGAATACATGTACCCCTGCAGACATGTGAACACACACTCACACAAAATCTGGGAACTACATATGAGATAAAACATATTTGTCTTTCTGTTACTAGCTTCATTTGGTTAATATAATTATATCCTGTTTCAACCATTCTTCTGAAAATGATATAGCTTGGTTTTTGTAAGAACATTTCTATTTTTTATTTGTTGACAATTTCCCACACTCATATAATGTATCTTTATCATTTTCAACCTTCAGCTCCTTCCTTCCAGCCCCTAGCTCCTCCAAACTAATCTTATTCCTCCTCCTCCTCCTCCTCCTCCTCCTCCTCCTCATCTTCCTCCTCCTCCTCCTCCTCTTCCTCCTCCTCCTCCTCCTTTGTGGTGCATTTGACAATAGGGTCCTACCATATTGTTATAGGGGCCAGCTAAAAGCATTGGCCTGTTTTGTTTTGATAGTCTCTGGGGCCTTCCTGTCCAGTAACTCATAGGGATATCTCATATCCGGTATGGATTTTCAGGCCTTAGATTGATGTGTCTGATCTATTTGGCATTGACTTTTGGGCAAGGTGAAAGATAAGGGCTTAATTTCATTTTTCTGCATATATACATGCATATATATATATGCATATATATACACATATATACATATGTATGCATATATATATATTCATTCTCCAGCACCATTTGCTGATGATACTTATCTTTTATCCAATGTATGATTTTGACATCTAATAATAATTATGTGGACTTATATTTAGTCTTCTATTTTGTTCTATTGATCTGTGTGCCCAATTTTTTATTGGTTATTTTATTTATTCACATTTCAAGTGTTATCCCCCTTCACAGTTTTCTCTCCACAATACCCCAAATTTCTCTCCTCACCTCCTGCCTCAGTGAGGGTGCTCCCCTACCCACTTACCCACCCACTCCTGCCTCACCAGCCTGGTATTTCTCTATGCTGGGTCACCGGGCCTCCACAGGAAGGACCAAGGGGCTCCTCTCCCATTGATGCCAGAAAAGACCATCCTCTGATACATATCCATCTGGAGCCATGGGCCTCCATATGTATACTCTGTGGTTGGTGGTTTAGTCCCTGAGGGATTTGGGGGGTCTGGTTGGTTGATACTGTTGTTCTTCCTGTGGGGTTGCAAACCCCTTTAGCCCCTTCAGTCTTTGCCCTAACTCCTCCATTGGGGTCACTATGTTCAGTCCAATGTTTGCCTCCATGCATCCACATCTGGCAGAGCTGCTCAATGGACAGCTATACCAGGCTTCTGTCAGCAAGCTCTTCTTGGTGTTTTTAATTTTTTGAAAGTACTAAGCTGTGTTGTTGTTTCAGGTTTTGCTGTTGTTGTTGTTGTTGTTGTTGTTTTCTGTGACTCTAACTTGAAATGTGGCATGGTGATTCCTCCAGCAGAATTATTTTTGCATACAGTTGCTACAGCTGTCAGGATAGTTTATACTTCCTATGATTTTTAAGGTTTCTATTTCTGTGAAGAATGTCATCAGAATTTTGTTTAGGATTGCATTGATCTGTAGATTGCTTCTGGGGAGTAAGAGTGGGCATACACGTGCTGTTATCTACCTTGAAAAGAAAGATCAATCTGGGTAGAACAGCGGGGAAGGGGAAAGTAGGGATCTGTTAGGGTCTTCAGAGTTCAGAGATTGTTAAATCTCTAGAAGATTATAATCATGAAGGAAAAAAGATAAGGGGATAAGGATGACAGAGAGAACTCTAAGGCTAAGAAGTGTATGAGACATGGGTGGAAAATATAGTAAAGACTACACAGCAGTCCTCAAACCTAACTGAGCAACCTACAGGCAGATTAGAGTGGGGTGTTATAGGGACAAGGGTTATGGGTGAGAACAGAGGTAAAAAAAATAGGTTGTCAGGTCATCTAAGAGTCCCAAGTCTCAGGAAGTGAAACCCTGCCTACCAGGCTGGCCTGTGTTCTTTGGAAAAAGTGGGTTGGGGATGGGGCAGGGGTTGGATAATGGAAGAACAAAGAAGGAAGAAAGGAGGGAGAGAAGCTTAAAGTGGCACTGAGCACTAGATACAGGGCAGGAGTGGAGGGAGCATGTGTAAAGGAGAGAGAAGAATGGGGCACAGAGTAGAATTACTGACTACAGCTTCTGCTCCCTTGGCAGTCCTTCTGGGGCCTCCAAATGACTGTAAGGGCCCTGGGTGTGGTGCTTGCTTTATTCCTAGGTGACTCTGCAGGGAGAGGTCAGGTTTCAAACGCTGTCACTCTGAGCAGTCCTTTTCAAGGCACATGTCTGGTCACAGATACTGCTCCCATCAGTGGGCAATCAACCAATCCTTTCATGGGTTAAGCTGGAGATGTTGGTCAATCTTCTGAGATGGGCATTCGGAAATCCAGCTATGAATGCTGGCCCTGTGCCATGTTAGATGCACCTCTTCAAACCTGTGACTATGTTTCTCTGTAGGCACCATTTTATCTGACTGTCAGTAAAAATTCTAATCTGGCCGGGTGGTGGTGACACATGCCTTTAATCCCACTACTAAGGAGACAGAGGTAATCGAATCTGTGTGAGTTCAAGACCAGCCTGGTCTACAGAGCAAGTTCCAGGATACCCAAGGCTACATAGAGAAGCCCTGACTCAAAAAACAAACAAACAAACAGCAAAACCAAACTAAACCAAACCAAAATTCCAATTTGCTTAGATTTTTTGACAAAGGTGAACATTCCAAAGACACTGAACTTGAGTGATAGTTTTAAAGAATGTAAATTTAATCAAATAAATGGTTCTAGAAACATCAGAACTAGATTTCTATTAAGAAGGTCAAAATATCTGTTAGACTCTAGCTTTGCATTAGAATGGGCACTGTATTCTGAAGGCAGCTTGTTAGAAACATTATGTATCACATGTTCCTTCCTCCCTCCCTTTAGTGGAAAATAAACGAAACTCTTAAAGAGATGGAAGAGAAAAAGAATGAAATCACCAAACTCCAGGATCAGGAAAAGGCACTCTACACGGGCTTCCAGGCAGCCCTGGGAGAAAACAATAAATTTGCAAACTTCCTCATGAAGGTCCTGAAGAAGAAGATTAAGCGGGCAAAGAAGAAGGAAGTTGAAGGAGACGCTGGTTGGTGTTCCTTCCTCACTTGCTACTACACCATTTCTTCTCATCAGCACTAGAAGAGACACAACTGACCTTTCTGTCTGGTGCAGTTCTCACCTACACAGGCAATGTAGATGTACTGTAGGGGCTAAAGAGGAGGGGCTATAAACTGATAGGGTGTGTTTGAAGAACTGGAGTGTGAGTCCATTTGTGTGGTGTGTGTGTATGTGTGTGTGTATTTGCCTGTGTGCACATGTGTTCTAAAGTGTGTGTGCTTGTACATGGTGCATGCATGTGTATATAAGTGTGTACATGTGCATGCATATATATATATATATATGTGTGTGTGTGTGTGTGTGTGTGTGTGTGTGTGTGTGTGTGTGTGGTTTGTGGTGAATGCATGTGTGTATATATATGTGTGTGTATGTGTATCTATGTGCCTATATGTATAGTGTGTGTGTGTGTGTGTGTGTGTGTGTGTGTGTGTGTGTGTTATGAATTAATACAGGATAGTTTAGGCAAAGTGCCTGTCCTCAACTTTTGTACCTGTTTAAGTAAGATTGGTAAGCTTGGCCTACTGTCTTGGTATCAGGTTTTGAGAGTTCCCTGTGTTGTAGAGACTAGTCCTTTGTATGCTACGTGGTTCACAACTCTTTTTTTCCATCTGTAACTTTGCACCTGCAGCATCTATTGAGGAGGTTGTCTTGGTCCTTTGAATTGTCTTTGACCTTTTGAGTCGTGTGTCACAGTTGTCTGGGTCGATACGCACGGACCTTGCTCTGGGTTTTCTATTTTGTTACAGCTACACCCTTTGCTATTGTGGCTGCACTTTAAGTACTGAAATAAGGTAGACCACCACTTCCTCCCACTCAATTCTTCTTTCTCAAAACAACTTTAGCTGTTTTAGGCTCCTTAATATTTCCATATTTTAGAATAATGTTGTTTATATCTACAAAGAAGTCTTGTTGGACTCTGTACCACATTTGTGTTAAACATGTTTATCTGCTTGGCTCTGCATGTCTCGGGCAGGCCTTGCATGCTTGCCTATCAGTCAGCATGTTTTATGTCAACACACAGCCCATGCTCCTGTTTTGTTAGATTTACGCCTGTATAGTTTCCTGATTTAAGTGAATATACATGGGATCACACTTTTGCTCTCGGTGTCTTCAAGCTTACTGCTAGCATACAGAAGTATGATTGGTTTGATACCTGTCTGTTCTAGAGGTTTGGGTAGTTTCTTTGGAAATTTCTGGTAGGAATTTCATCTGCAAACATGAGCTGTTTTACTTCTAGTCTGTATCCACACTGCCTATTTCTGCTCAAACATACTTTGTGGCTCAAACATCCAGGATTACACTGAAATGGAGGGGAAGAGCTGAGATTAAAATGTTTCTGATCTATTTCATATGGTGGTGCAAATTAGTTAAAGTAATTTTCAGAGAGATTTTATATTTTAGAAATGTGCAAAAGGCCTGGAACAGAAATATAGGCCTGTAGCCCTGGTTACCCAGTTGGTTGAAATGGGTACAAGTTTGGTCTGTTGGACAATTTAGCAAAGTCCTAGCATGTGGAAGGCCATGGTCAAAAATAAATGACTGAATGGAAAAATAAATCTTAAAAGTATAAGGTCTGCCTCTTGTGTTTAATTTCAAGTTCCATAACACATGAATCACAAATTTATGATATGTGGTGTATAGATGTTCCCAAGATATTTTAAGAGCAAAATGGGACATGCTAAAGGAGTCTGTAATCACTTATCTTAAGGATGATATTCAAACATTTGTATATTTTATAAAAACGCCATACACATCATAATAATGGAAAGTTGCTCATGACCCTTGCTAAAGAGCAATCACACAGACTATCCAGCTGGCTGCTAAAATGACCTTTTGGGGTGGGGAAAGGGTAGAATTCAACTCTGGACGCAAGAACAAATGATAGCTTATAACAAAAGAGCAAGGGACTGGCCAGTAGATAGGGAATTACTAACAAATAGGGTAATGGTTTGCTCAAATCTAACAGAATGTTCACCGAAGGCAGACGAGAGTGATAAGCTTTTAGGGGAAGGGGAGATTGGAGGATTTTGTCAGCTGGGAGAGTGCAGGTTCTCTAAGCTACCATAGCGGCACCCTTGCTATGACTGGATTCAACAAACTGGATTCAACGAGCTGAGGACAGGACAAATGATATATCTTTAACGGTTTTAAGCTCTTCCCACTGTGTCTTTTCCCTGAGTGGTTGACTGATGGGAAACCCTGTATTTGGTGCTGTAGGATCTGTTCTCCTAATAATATCACCTTCTCGACTTAGATGAGGAAGAGGAGAGTGAGGAGTCGAGTGAAGAGGAGTCCAGCCTGGAGAGCGACGAGGACGAGTCCGGATCTGAAGATGACGTTTTCGATGACTCTATCTGCCCTACAAGTAAGTTGAGCAAAGCCACGTGTTCTCTGTGTAGTGGGGATCTGAGCTATCAACACAGAGATGGTCTTCTATTTATGAGCTCGCTGGTAATAAAATTTAAGAAGAGAATAGTTTTAAATGTATGAAGTAAAGCCTACAAGCACTTTGGGAGGAATTTCTGGGAAAATTATCGTGATTATTAACCAGTCCTTTGGGCAGGTTACAGGTTTTAGTAATAAAAAGCAATTTATGGAAACCAACTGCTGATTCAGAGATATTATGAACTATGTAGCAAATTTTAATTTTTTAATTTTATAGGTAAATGGCAAATTTTATACACACACACACACACACACACACACACACACACAGACACGCACACATACTCACATTACAATATTTTCTTTTAGACAAACTCAAAATTTTTATTTCAAATCTGTAAGGACAATCCATATTGGCTTCCTGGAAATTGTTGTTATTTTTTTTAAAACTAGTAAAACTATCCCATTAGGCCAATATACTTATAATCTTTATAAGTCAGCAGTTCAGTGGAGAAAATTCATTCCATCTGGTTTATCAGTTGCTTTTATTTTGAGGACAAGAGTCCTCAAAAAAATTTTTTTAAATTATGTGTATGTGTGTGTGTGTATGAGTACGTGTACGTGTATGTGTATGAGTACGTGTATGTGTATGAGTATGTGTGTGTATGTGTGTGTGTATGAGTATGTGTGTGTGTATGTGTATGAGTATGTGTGTATGAAGATGCTCATGGAGGCTAAAGGCAGAGGATCCCTCAGGAACTGGAAATACATGTGGTTGTGAGCTTCCTGACAGAGATACTAGTGGCTGAATTCAGGTCCTCTGCAAGAGCATTTATGAGCTCTTAACCACTAAAATATCTCTCCAGCCCAAAGACAAGAATTTTATTTAAAAATTCACAATATTTATGAGTAGGATAAAACCTTGTAATTCACCTTGTTACAATACAGTGGGATTAAAGGGCTTGAATATCACACAGCCAGTCTAATGGCTGAGCTGGGCTGAAACTAGGGCTCCTGAATCCCACTTGGCTACCCTATTTTATGGTTGGGAGGTGGTGGTAAAACTTAAGCTCTAATCCATGCTAGGCTAACATTGTGCCACTGCGCTGTGTTCCCAGCCATTAGGTTTTTGAAACTGAGTCTTACTATGTAGCATAGCCTGGCCTTAAACTTCCAGTCCTTCCTTCACCATCTCCCTATTGCTAGGATTACAGACTTGTGCCACCTACACAGAGTTATATTTCGATATTCTAATTTCATGTTTTTATCTATTCTTCAATGTATACATGTGGCCTTAGTGTAACACAGCCCAAATAAAAGCATGCACTTCAAACTCATTGAATCACATGCAGAGTATACCCTATCACCTCCCTTAAGGACAGTTTTCCTCCTTCATTATAAACTGTGCTATAAAATAAGGACAATTGGGTACTCAGAGATGGCTCATTGACTAAAATGCTTGCCAAAGAAGTGTGAGGACCTAAGTTTGGGTTCCCAGAACCCACATAAAGCTGGGTAGAGTAGCAAAAACATGAGAACCCCAGAGACTCAAAGGCCAGTTAGCCTAGTAAATTTACTAGCAAACAAGGAGGAAGGCATTGTTGTATGACAAAACTTTTCCTGTGGAGATGCAGCACACATGTCTTCTAACCCCAGATAGGGAGCCTACACCAGACCTAAGTATAAATACCACCATAGTCCAATTTGGTGAACCATGAGTTTTATTGGAATTGCTTACAGGAATATGGGTGAGGGGTTACTTACAGGAACAGAAATGACTCAAAGACAGCTACAGCACCAAGGCCCACCATGGCATGAGTGACAACTTACAAAACGTGGGAACTTAAAGCACACTGTGCATCTGGCAGGCAGCTCACCAGATTGGAGGGTGTCTCTTCTAAGTGACTCTGGTCTAAACCTCTTCCAGGCAGCTCAATTGGCTTTTGTTTCTTCCAGACCAATGGGTCTGCCTTCAGCCTTCTTTGCAGCTTTCGTTGTCTGAGAGCCTACTCTGCAGCTCAGCTTCTGTATTCTGGCAGGGAGGGATTTAGTGAATCTTGTCAATTTCAGGGATTTCTTGAAGCTATCTAGAGTTGTTTACCTTGCTGCTTAAGGAGCTTCCCTGGAAGGTAGAATGTTTCAGTCTTGGAGGAAACTATTACAACAGACAATGACTCTGAGGTTGGTCTCTGACCTCCAACACACACACACACACACACACACACACACACACACAGAGAGAGAGAGAGAGAGAGAGAGAGAGAGAGAGAGAGAGAGAGAGAGTTCACTTTGTTTTTATAAGAAGGAAAATAATTTCTCCCTTGCAGAGTCTGGTGTAGGTCTGTGCATAGCTGATATTGATTGTGGATCTCCAAGCTCCATGTTTCTTGTACCACCATGTTCCCTGTCAAACAAGGCTGCCTTCTTACTTTAACTCTCCTTTTAGACTGTGATGTAAGTCTCTTTGAACTGGCCCTCCAACTCCGAGAGAAAAGACTAGACATTGAGGAAGCCTTAGTTGAAGAAAAAAAAATTGTTGATAACCTGAAAAAAGAATATGATACAATCTCCAAAAAGGTATGGTGGTCTACCTATTTGTCTTCTCAATGTACTATCTACCCACACTCCTATTTCGTAGGTGTGACATTGCTAGAGCCTCTCAGAGAAGTTGTCAACAGCCATTGAAAGGAAAAGTACCAGCTCAGGATGTCCCAAGACCAAGTTGGCAGCACAAATGGGATTTATTTGCCCCAGAGGAACAGAGGAACAGGAATCAGAGACAAAGATAGGAGATAGAGGATGAGGGGTATTTGTTCCCGAGGGTCCCCCAGGACAGAGGACTCCTCTGGAGAGGAGACAGAGGCACAAAGAAAAACCATGGTTTATAAAAGTAAAATGGGAAGTCCTGTGTTTGGATGAGTTGTTTAATTCTAATCACACATGTTAATTAGGTGAGCCAAAGGGGTCTTTTCTTTGCTGGACTTGAATCTTTTGATATCTGGGCCTTGGTAGTTAACCTTAGGAGAAAAAAGTGGCCAAATATGGAAATAGACCTTTGGTGCTAGCTTTAGGAATGTAATCTAATGGGTTTTTTGTTTTGTTTTGTTTTGTTTTGTTTTGTTTTGTTTTGTTTTGTTTTGTTTTGTTTTGTTTTGTTTTGTTTTGTTTTGCAAAGATGAGGGGATGGGGAGAGGGGCAAGGCCGACCAAAGCCATGCTTGCCAGGCTGGAGCTGGCCAGAGTCCCTTCAGCTTTTCCTGTGAATCACAAGCTCTGTAGTGTGGCAGGCCTTTGCTCTCTGCACGACTGCCTTTTCTTTATGCCACTCATTTGTCTCCCAACTTTTTCTGATGGCATAATTCCATGAGCAATAGATATCATAGCATATATTGTATAATAAATGTATGTGAATGTGTAAATAACATTCAGGAATTACTGGATTATTGTGTTAGTTATGAAGCCTTCTTACGAATGAGATGAAGATACGTATTTATAGAAACTCTGGTGTTTTCTCTCTGCACTCTGTCCTGTGGGGCTGATGCACTGTGTTGGAGGTTACAAAGCGAAGCTCCTGGGCCTTGCCTGTCCTCTCCTTTCCCTTTTGCCTTTCTAAAAGAGAAACCCTTGTTTAGATCTTTTTTAGAACAATGTCATTCAACTTGATTCACTAAATTTTTTTAGTTGATTTGATTGTTTGTTGGGGTTTTGTGTTTGTTTGTTTTGTTTTTTTCAAGATAAAGTTTCTCTGTGTAGCCATGGCTGTCCTGGAACTAGCTCTATAGACAAGGCTGGCTTTGAACTCACCTGCCTCTGCCTCCTGAGTGCTGGGATTTATGGCATGTGCCACCACTGCCTAGCTTTTAGTGGATTAATTTTTTTTTTTAATGAGAATGTTCAGGAACACTGTTGGATTGTTTTAGGCAATCGAGAGTATACTTTGTAGATGCTGTAGCTTTGTGCTTTAAAACACTTTTTTTAAAAAAAAATTAAATTTCTTTGGGTCATTATAACAACAACAACAACAACAGAATCTCCTATCATTCTGATAAAGACATCATGCAGAGGGCTGGCTTTCATATAGAAAATAGAAATCTCTTTTTTTGACCCCTTGTTTAGAAGGCGTTTACAATTCTAGGACACAGGAATGACTGAATAGGTAGTATGCATCCTGACTGGGCAGGAAGAAAATAACACACGTTTCTGGGCTGTCTTGTAGACTTAGGCCCTGGGTCACGGTCTCCCAGAGCACACCGTATACCCATTGTGTGTCCTCTCACCTTGCCTTCCATTATTACCGCCTTGGACACTTAGACTTTCACCGACCCATGCCAATATCTCTCCCATGGCTTTGTTCAGGTAAAAGTTGTGGCGACCAACCTGAATGCAGCCGAGGAGGCCCTGGAGGCCTATCAGCGAGAGAAGCAGCAGAGGCTGAACGAGCTGCTGGTCGTCATCCCTCTCAAGCTCCACCAGGTGACCTGGAAATGCGTGATCCTAAGATCGGGGCAGAAAAAGTGTCACACCAAAACCCTCCCAGAGAAAGATTTGTGGCTCACCAGTGGTGTACCACGGCCCCTGGTGGGCCATTCTGTATATAGAACCACATCCCTAACTCTTCTTACCCATTCAGACTTTTAACTAAGGAAAAAACACCAAAACACGCACACTTCTCTATGGCCCACAGTCAGAAGAATGAAATGGCTGGAAGTTAAGATGTTGGACCTTGCACACAGGTCACTTCCCACCCATCTTTAATCAGTTGTGCACCGATGATTGGAAGCCTTAATGTCATTAGTAAGGGGGGTCCAGACAGGACAGAAATATATTTTTTTAATTTTTCCCACCTTCGTTCATTTCCACGGTCTACTTGAATTACAAATTTACATTAAGCTGTGGAACTTCATATCCATAAGAAGAGAAAGGCTTTCTGTAGACTCTTGTTACATTAAGAGAAGAGGTCATTCTTAAGGGGCAAGAAACACTCCAAAAATCAGTTTATTGGTATATTGTTACCAGTTTGTTAAGTCATCCTTGAAATGCCTGCCCCATTGCTATGAAGTAGGTATCAGGCAAGACCTGTTCTAGAAGTTTTCGGTTCCCAGAAAGACCTAATGTGGCTTACTCTCTGAGGACATCTTTCTGTTTACCTAGTCACTGTCACTGGAGTGAGAAAGAGAGAGCCTAAGGGTGAGGGGGTTTGAGCAACAGGACAGAGAAACAAGGATCTCTCTCCTCTGCCTTCAGTCTGTCTTTGTCTGTGTTGGTTCTAATTTCTATTCACTTTGTTTTGTTTCTGTAGATAGAGTATGTGGTATTTGGGGAGGTGCCCGAAGACCTTTCCGGAACCTTGGTCTTCTCCAACCACTCCCTCGATCGGCTGCAAGAACGAATCATACAGCTCCAGGAGGAAAACGCCAAGCAGCAAAAACTTAACAAAGAATGCAGGGAGAGGCGGAAGCTGCTTATCCGGGAAAAGAGAGAGATGGCGAAAACCATCAACAGTGAGTGTCTGAGCCAGAGGACCAGTAGTAACTTGCATTGGTTCAAAAGGCACCTAACAGTACGCGCGTGCGCGCACACACACACACACACACACACACACACACACACACACACGCACACACTAGCTCATTCTTTTTTTTTTTTTTTTGGATATTTTTTTAAATTGGATATTTTATTTACATTTCAGATGCCATCCCCTTTCCCCATTTCCCCTCCCTAGAAAACCCCTATCTCGTGCCCCCTTTTCCTTTTTGCTTTTATACAATTTTTTTTAAATGTTAATCAAAGGTTTTATAAGTATGGTAATGCTCAATCAGAAGTGTAACCCAATACCCAACCTAGATATATAAACCATCTTTGACTGGTGGAGACACATGAACTTCTGCCTCCATGCCCCCCCCTTTCTCTCTCTTTCTCTCTCTCATCACCTTGCTTCTCCTCTCCTTCATCTTCTCCTCTCCTTACTCCATCTCTTTCTCTCGGTGCTCCTTCCCCCTTAGCTCCTCTTACATATTACCCTTCCTGTTAAAATAAAACTTTTCTCTCAAAATACAATTAGAGCATAATTATTCCTATTTGTACCAGTGAGGTACAAGATAGTCTTAATACCCAGTCCATCCTTTTGTTGACTAACCAGAACCTCTGTCGTCTCTCCTAACTAAAACACTTAGTTTTGAACCTGACTTTTTTCTTGGCTTTAGAATGAATGTCAGCTGAAAACCATCCACTCAGATCTTTTCCCTCAAAGTAAATATCCAGGATTGGCTATGAGACTATAGGTCTTCAACCCCATCAGAAATCCAGAATGACTGAGTTAACTGAAGTTAACCTGCCTTACTGGCTCGGTGGCTGGGCTCTTCTTATCCTCTCATGGCTGGCATGCCCTTTCCTTTACTCCTGACTCAACACCTCTAGATCTGCCCTCAGCTTAGTTGCCAGGTTACCTTCTGTGAAGCCCAGTCATTGGTCTTGCTGCCCAAAACACTTTCAGGCTGCCCATCCACGGGCGGCTTTCCCTTTCCACCTACATTTTGGAAGATCTCCCCTGCAGCTCCGAGTCTGTTCCATCTCTCTCCCCCAATTATCTCCTCTTCCTGCCCTTTCCTCTCTCCTAGCTGTGGGAACCTGGAAGTCCCACCTCTTTCTTTCTGCCCAGTCATTGGCCACTGGCATTGTTATTGATTGATCAAAAACCAACTGGGGACAGGGACCTTCGGGTATGGACACATAGGTTCCCAATCAAAGTATCAGAACCTCCCCCCCCCCACACACACAACCCACCACTACAGAGAGGAAACAAAATACCTCTCACTGTCTGCTTTAAAGAGGAACAATGTGACATACAGTCTGCCTCTCTTTGTGTATGAGAAAATACAGAATAGTATGATCATCTCTGCTGTACCAGTCACCGCGCTCGAGACGCAGCAATGCCTCTCCTCCAGGGCTGGTCACATGGTATAGGTGCACACAGGCTGATGCATTTCACACAGCATGAGTAATTTATTCTTTTTAGCTGCTACTGCAGCACCCCATTTTATGAATATTATTAACACATTTGCCTAGCCAGTTACCTCTTGAACATTTTGGTATTTTTATCTTTTCATAGTGAGACTTTTTTATACATCGGTCCTCATGCACACATGCATAAAAGGTCTCTGGGTTCTATGTTACTTTGGAACCCTGTAAAGCTATTGTTCCCTATGCAGCCAATGGAAAAGACTCTTTCATTTACTATTATATTCCAATATTAAGTGTGGAGTGGGGCAAACAAGAAGAGGCATGGGGGATGAAGGGGAGTGGCAAAGGAACAGGGCAGAGAAGGACAACAAGGCCTTGCTGTAATGTTTGCTTGGGGTAAGATGTCTCAGTTAGAGTTTTTGCTGCTGTGAACAGACACCATGACCAAGGCAACTCTTATAAGGACAACATTTAATTGGGACTGGCTTACAGGTTCATAGGTTCAGTCCATCATCATCAAGGTGGGAGCATAGCAGCACCCAGGCAGGCATGATGCAGGAGGAGCTGAGAGTTCTACTTCTTCATCTGAAGGCAAACAGGAGAAGACTGGCTTCCAGGCAGCTAGGAAGAGGGTATTAAAGTCCACACCCACAGTGACACACCTACTCAACAAGGCCACACCTCCTAATAGCACCACTCCCTGGGCTAAGTATATACCAACCACCGCAGATGGAAATTTCTAGAAAGTGTCTGCTCCATTCTTAGTATTAGATTCTATAGATATCACTGAGAAAAATCAGATAACTTAATACTTTAGTTGGAGGCAGCCAATAGTTGAGGAGAGAAGAAGATCAGAGCTTACAAGCCACTTAGGGAAAAACATGTCCATTTTACACGAGTTTTTAAAATGACAAAGGCTGTCTATGAACCAGCATTTTCAGTAAGAAAAGTAGTAGGCAAACATCCACAGGGGAAATCTCTTGCTAACAATGACAAAAAAAAAATCTTAACAGTCTTGCAAAAGCAATACCTCGGCACCTTCTAGTTACAGCCTTGTTCATTTACTGTCAGCTTGGAGCCATTTCGGAAACCGAGGCTATGACTGTCATTTCAGAAATGGAAGAAACTGTCCGGGAGCTGATGATCAGCAAGTTTGGCCGTGTGATCGATCTGGAAGCCCTTCAGACCCTTTCTGTTAACACAACCCTTGAAGAACTGAAGATTAAAAAACTTCGAAAGGAGCTATCCAATGCAAAGGAGTTGAGGATGTGGGAGGTAAGGCGAAGGGAAGAGGCCGTCCCGAGGAGTTGTAAAGTCCTGGTGGGGCTTCTGCACAGCACTGGGGGCCTGCCTCACCTCTTCACTAGAGAGACTTGTCTGTCTTGAAGGGCCAAGTGATGCAGTAAAGTATATATGTGCCCATGGTTTTGAATGTGAAACCACTGTTCTCTGAGAATCCCCATTGCTCTACTTAATAGCTTTGGCCTCCTATACCAATTTGGAAATTAGAAAGCACATTAGGGCTTGGGGGCTGAGGGTCAATGGTGACAGTGCTCACTTAGCCCGTGCTAGGTCCCAGGTTCAATTCCCAGCACCATTAATAAATTATACATATATAGTTCTGTGTATGTGCATACACCGTGACCATGCACCCGTGGAGGTCAGAGGACAACTTGCTGGTGTTGGATCTCACCTTCTACCAAATGGGTCCTGATGACAAAATTCAAGTCATTAAGGCACAGCAACAAGTGTTTTTCTGTTAATCAAACCAGACTCAATACAATTGTTTCCGTTTAAATTTTTCGTTCTGGCTTTGGATTGTCTTTTCATGTACACACAATGTTTCCCTTGCATGATTGGCTACAAATTTAATTTTCTTTCTCTAGTTTTAAGTACTGAAGCCCAAACCTACTATGTTTTTGGAAAACATTCTATCTTTGAGCTACATCCCCATAGTTTTGACTGAACTGAGTGCTCACTTTTCTTTATTTCCTCTCCAAACTCACTCAGTCCGTTTCCTACCTTCCCTCCTCGGTAGGAAAAGATTGCTCAGGTGCGCTGGGACCTGATGATGAAGACCAAGGAGCACACCAAGAAGCTTCACCAGATGAACGACCTGTGCCTGGAGAAGAAGAAACTTGACTCCAGGTTGAACACACTCCAGAACCAGCAGGTGGGTTCCTGTCCTCCCGGCCCTCTGCAGAATCCAAAGCCCGGCAAAGCACCGCCATTTAAACAGACCTTGAGCTTGGACCACTGCCAGGCCATCTGTCCCTGGGTACTGACTATTAGCCACATCGGAGTCACTTCCAGAGGGGACAAGTTTTATCAAATACCTCTTGTGTGCCACGAGCACATATGAATAATCACCAATACATTTAGTTTTGGAGAGTAAGGTATACAGGCACAAGTAATGACACCATCGCACTCCCTGATTTTGGTTGGTGTCAGGATCCATTTTCAATGTTTATTTTACTTGACAGGAAGTGGTTACCTTGAATGCTTGCTAGTTTATTTTATTTTTTTTTCTTTTGAGGGTTTCAACTTGTCATTATGGAATCCAAATTGAGCCTGAGAATGTACTTACTACAGAGAGATGGGTCCTCAAGTAGCTTCTATAGTGTCTGCAAAACATCAGTTGTCTTTCTTAGTCCCTCGCCCTCCTCCCCTCGCCCTCCTCCCCTCGCCCTCCTCCCCTTGCCCCTGTTTGTATTTCCTTTAAGAATCTTGGAAATAATTTAAGCCAGGTGTTTTCAAATTATGGTCCCCTGAGAAACAACAGCTGGGAACTTATTCTCAGTGTAAAATAAGAACACAGGCAGGGAAAACCATCGGCCACAAGGTGGCGCACGGGAGCTGACTTTTTTTTTTTTTTTACTGTAAGTGGAGTTTACACAGTCTTATTTGTAAGATTACCGAATGTCACAGGCTTTCAGTTAGAATGAAGAAAGACTATGCCCTAAGGTCCTGTGTTCGTCAACTTTGTGCAGAGCTCATGGCTGTGTTAACATTTGTACTTGAAATATCTATAAAAGGAATATTGCCTCTATGTAGGCAACCTTCAGAGCAGATTTTAATTGTGCTAGAATCTTTGACTTTCAGCTGGTGAGAGGCTTCAGCTAGACTCCAGTGTGAAGGCCTCTTCTTCCATCTTAGGTTCCCCTAAGTTGTCTTTGTACCTTACCTGTGATGGGCCTCTAAGTCGAGAAGGATGGATAGATAGTTTACTTCCGAAGCAAGGTTGAATTTCAAAAGTTGTTCAAAGGCACACACTGAAGCGTGAGACTTCAGTGGATGAGTAAAAAGTCTCCAGAAGAGACTGTTTAAATATACTGTAAGAGAGGTGGTTTGTTTGTTTGTTAATTTTAATTTTTCCCCCAAATAGGGAAACGCCTTCCAGGGCCCTCGGAAAGCAGATATAGTGGCAAAGCAAAAGGTCACCGAACTGGTCCAAAGCCAGTCAGAAAAGATCACGGCGTTAAAGGAAGAGATTGCACTTTTGCGGAAGAAGGGGGGCCTTATCCTCCCTCCCATCACAGCCATGCAGGAGAACGAAATGAAGCCCATGGACACTTAAGATTGTTGTCTTTTCATTTCCACCCAAGAAGTCCAGTGGAATTCACCAATCTGCTTCCCTGTCACCCACAACAACCCTCTTGCTTTAGAGTGAACCATAGTGAGAACTTAAAAGCAGGCTCCTGCCCTGTGACTTAACGGTATTCCCATTCCCCAGGTTAGAAGTCACTGTGGCACTGTGTGCATTTATGACTGTGCTGAGACAAGTTCAGTGTTTTCACCCTAAGCTGACTATGAAGAAGGCCGAACCTCGTAGTTGCGAGAAAGCAGCTGTCAGATATGTTTTCAGAAAAATAATCTGTTTCTCTGGTATTCCGAATATGTAGCCATTGGCATGAAAAACCATTATTCAGCAACCCATGAGGAAACTTCCTTTTCTTAGTCCTTGGATCTTTAGAAAATAAACTGTTTGTGTTAAATAGTCTGTGAAAGGACATAAGAGGAAAAAAAGCAAACCATCCTGCCAATAATAACTTAGAATAAGAAATGCAAATGCGAAGGTTGTTATTGTTGACTTCGTAAAGCAGTTATTTGAGGGCTCGGAACTGAGGAAATGCAGACAGACGCAGTGAAACAGCTTGCTCCGGGTTGGCAGAGGCGGCTTCCTGATTTACCCAGTTTCTGAAAACTCAGTTCTGCGGTTCACATTTTCCAGAGCAAGTCAGTCAGGGAAGCTTTGCTCTAGCTAGGTTGTCTGCGACTCCATCAGAATTCTACGTTCAATCAGGCTTCACCTGAGTCTTCACTGGTTCTGATCCAGACAAGAGATGAAATAGATTTTCATCTCTCTGAGATACTAACTCTAATAAGTCACTTTTGACTATGTGTGACATTTTAAACTCAAGAGTGTACTTTCCGGCTCAGGAAAGGGTTTATTGAAGTTCATGGCTGTACCCCTCACAGATGGATCTCCCTGACACTTGGTATCCTTCCAGTAGAGACACTTTTGCTTCCCAGGTAGATGGTTTGCACTGGTATCAGATTTTCTCTACTGTGGCAGAGACTGTGCTGGTGAGCCCTTATGGGTTTCTGTACTGCATATCTGAGGACACAATTGCCAGCGATGCAGACAGACACTTGGGTGCCTTTCCACACACAGTGTCAGAATGTATTGAACAATAATATAGTCACAAGGCACATCAGGTTTATTGGCTGTCTCAATTTCCCCCACAGCTGCCTATTGGTGTTTGTAGCCTTTGACTACACTCTTAATCACTAATATTAGAGCTCAGACAACATTTCACACAGCAAAATGCCATCTTTGTGAGTATGTGTGTCTACAAACAGCTGCAAAGAAGTTAGAGGCCACAGAACCCAGAGAGGCCTTACCAGAGGCAGCAAGGAAGCTGACACGGATGCAGAGTCATTTAAAATGGTTGGATGCTGTCGGGGCCAGTTGGAAGCCAAGGCCAGATGAACAAGCCCAATTAGCTATCTGGAAGCAATGCTGGGGTTTGACCCTAGCAGCAAAAAATGCTGGACTTTTGATGCAAGACTCAGGGCTGGGTTCAAATGAACCAATGGCAGCATCATAGTAGAAGACTCTGGAATGCTTTGTATGTCAGTAATCTCTGGCACACGTTCTGGGAGTTAGATGATGGGCTAAAGGCTGTTACCTAACAGTGTTAGATGCTCTTCTTTTTATGGTGTCCAGGTGAGGGTCGAAGTGTATTCGGGTATGTTCTTGGGCCTGATTTTTTTTTCTGATATAATTCTAACACATTTATGTATCTGCATGTTCCCTGTCTACTTTGGTAAGTTGGTAGATAGTGTTGTTTTACTTGAAAGAATAACCTAACCCTAACCCATGGTTCATGCTGGACATGGTAGTAGTGTCTGTGCATACAAACACGCATGAAGATTCCGCCTCTGGATTTGTACTGCTCTTGTAAAGGAGGGCAGATTAAGGGCGAGGCCACTCAAAAAGCAATTAGCCATTGCTTCATACGTTATGGAGTGGATTGAAGTAACCTGGTCTCTACACTCAGCTATGCATGTCTTTCATTAATGAAAGCAAACAGGTGCTAATCATAGCCTTCATTGCTCATTAAGGCGTGAAAAGTTGCCTCAAAACTTAGCTTTAAAAATGTGTTATCGCATACGAGGTTAGAGGTTTGTGGGGCTCAGGGATCTGGTAGCAGACTTGGTAAACGGGGTCCTAGGAAGCCTGGGCAGCTCCTTCAGCATCTCACGATCCCAGAAGAGTACAGGAAGTAGGTTGTCTCTATGTTGCTTCTAGTGGCGTTCACCAAAACCCACTTTGACACATTACATTAGATCATGGAGAGGTAAAAGACAAAATTAGGCTTTTTAAAAAAAACCAAACTTCCAACCGTCTGTCAAGTGAACTACAGCTCAGATTTGAGCTGCATAAACAAAGATTGCAAACATTAGCCCTGCCCGTTCCTCTCCTGGAAGTCACCGTCGAAGGCTTTCAATGTTTGAAATCGCATACCTTACTTCTTCTCTTCCAGGATTAGATCTCACACCCCTCTAACTTCCAGGTTCCTTACACTTATTTCTATGGATACTTTAAAAGCACTGCCTTCCTGAAAACCACGCTGCATTTGAGGACAGTTCAGATTAGCTGCCTTTGTAGAAAATGGATGCAAGGCTACAGACGGCTAGGTGCAGTACTCCTTCAGGCCAGCAGATGGTGGACTCATCCCAAGCAACCTGAAGGCGGCCCCCAGTCTGCCTTAGATCGTGTTTATCAAATTCTTGGAGTAAAAGCAGTCTGATACAAGTCTTAATAAGATTAAATGTGTCGGGCTGGATTTCAGTTCTTCATTTTTCCTGAAATACACAATATCTCCCCACACAAGAATAGTCAATGTGTGAAGACTTGCATTAAAAATTTCAGTTTCCAATTTAGTCCAGGGCCACACATAAAAGTTTTAAGTATACACACACACACACACACACACACACACACACACACACACACACCTATGGATGGTCTTCTTGTGGAACAACACTAAATGTTGGTTTGAAATGGCTCATCTCCTTCAGCAATGGTGACTTTAGAATGAAGGGAAGCTATTTGGGACCCCATGTTAACAGGTAGGATTGCACTAAGCTAAATGGTGTTTTGGAGGCAATATGTGGTCTTTTAACACACACACCTACACAAGAAGAATGAACTTCATGCCTTCAATATGGCAGATGGTCACCTCCAGTCCAGCAAGAGAACAGTGAATTTGCTTCCTGTCTGTGTATTCTTTCTTGGAGTAAACAGTTTGTAATGTCATGTTACATGAATCCAAACTCAGCGTTCACTGTTTAAAACGACAAAAAATATGAAAACCATCTGCTACTGTTTCCAGGTTTTTATCACTTGATGGATTGGAAATCGTTCTGAGCAGTTCTTTTCCCCAGTTACTCAAAGTCGGGACGCCCAACATTTAAAGAAAACACTGACTCATGTGTGACTAAGATGAAGGTTACAAGGAAGACTAAACATTTATTTAGAAGTTACAGTGTTTGTTTTTACAGAGCTATGTTGCCACCGATTATTGATTCTGGGAGGTGGTTAATGCTTAGAGTGTTGTGCACATCTGGGGCTTTTCTCATGGCATCTTGGAAACCTATCCTGTGCCACCAAATGTGAGTGGCTTCCCGGGGGCTCCAGTCTGCAGAACCTTGGCCTTTGCTTTATCCTTTGTGATTCTCAAGAACAGTATGCTTAGGGTCCTTCCGCCAACTGGTCTGAGGGCTTCCTGGAGCCCCTGGTAGCTGCAGGTCCTGTGGTCCATCTGCAGCCTCACCGTCTGTGATACTCATTTCTACTGGTCTCCAGCGACTCAGCCTCTTGTTTTCCGCCTTGTGCCAGAAAGGGGAGGATTCCATATGTCTCCAGAATTATAGAAACACATATACATTTATTTACAAGTGCATAAATATATAAATATGGCTATAATAGAAAAATAAATACCAATTTTTCTCTGTCGACAAACAAACAAACAAACAATATATAGTCTTTCTGGGATATTGGCTTAAGCCTAAATTGTGGGAGGTGGTGTTTCAAAGGACACGTGAACTGATGGGCTGGGAGAGAGACGCATCCCAAGTTCCTGTCCTGTGTACGTCCCCGAAGAGCGCTGGGGACACCAGTCTCCTCCACCCACTTGGCAGGAGTCAGAAGTGTCTACTTCTTCAACTGGTACAAGACCTAAACAGCAGCGGGGCCCTGTGAAGTGGAAAAAGTAGGTGACATTAAAATCTAGACTCACCAAACAGTCCTGAGCTAATCTCCACCTATAGCTGGTCACAGTGGTCCTGGAAGGGGAGGATCCTTACTGTTCACCTATGTTGGGACCAAAGACCTTGGACTGTAAAGCACTCAGCTTGTAGCCATCACGTATACACACATAAAACACAAAGGGAGGCCCAGTTCTCTCTAGCCAGACAGTGTTCTACCTCACGATCCATTCCCCTTGTCCAATCAAATCTTGTTTTCATGATTGATCTGGCTCTGGAAATTAGAATTAGAATTTCATGTCCTAGGGACAGGATCCAGGTCATCATGGCAGGAGCACGTACACCCTGAAGCTAAGAAGCACCAACTAATCCTCTGAAGTACCAAGTGCCCCAACTAAGTCCTTGTGGATTTGCTTGGCGTAGGTAGAGAGGGAACTATGGGCAGGGGTGGCCCTTGACAAGTTCTGGGGGCGTACACAGTTACAGTGGTGATGTGTGTACATGCAGGGCTCCCTGATGACTGCTAAGACCCACTCCCTAATTAAGACACAACAGAGCAGGGAATAGGAGAGGCCTCTGTGTGATGAGAGGCAGAAAGAATCTGTGAATGGCCTTGAATCTCAAATACAGAGACCAACCAGGCTTCTTCCTTTGGAATATAGGACACCTTACTTCTCAACCTTTGAGGACCACAGTTACAGTGTTGGAGTCAGACTGACCTGGGTAGGCCTCATGGCCTTCTAGGCCTTTAGTAGCAAATGAGTGGCCGTCCACCCCAACTCCCAAACAATCCCTCAATGAAGTCCCTTGTCCTTTCTCCTTGAAGACATTGTAGGGTTATGGGTGACCCCACCAGACAAGTTCTTCCTGCTGCCCCTAGCTGACCTGGATGATATGGAGGGTCCCATGAAGCTTCTAGTCCTGGACCTTCAGGTGTCCTCCTCATTGCTGTCTGGCATGTGGTGACAGGTTGCTTCTGGAGGTGACAGCAATCTTGAGGTTGGAGCAGCTGGTGAGTTGAGTGATCAGGCAGTGTGTATAAGAAAGAGCCTTCTTCTGAGCCAGACTTGGGACCTCTGCATTGTACAAGACCAGATGGGGTGGGTTAGGTCAAGCAGTACAGGCCTGAATTTTCACGATCTGACACCTATCATCTAAAGGTCAGAACCAGCCCAGAGCACACACTGCTCCCCTGTGAACATCGGAGAGGTGCTACACCAAGTTCAGCCTGTGACAGTTCAGCTTTATTGTGGGAAGTGGCAAACTGGGTGTTCAGGGGTCTGTAGGCAAAGCTGGTTCGACCTGAAGGGTTTTTGTGAGCCAGTGAGTGACAGATGCTGAGAAACAACTGAAGCCCCTAAGCAGAAGAGCATCACAACTGTGCACATAGCACCTTGGCCATGAGGTAACTGTCCTATTGAGCGCAAATGGCAAACTTGGGGAACCCTGCATGGAACACTGCTTGGCTCTGGGTGACACAGTTAGGACATGAGCTAAAGGGAATGGGAGGTTTGGAGATTTGGGAATAAAAGCAGGAATAGGAGGGACCTGGTTACCTGGCAACCTGCTGGTTCTGGAAGTCATATCCATTGTTAACAACGGGTTGCCTCAGGAGGCTGTTGGTGTCTTCCCGCTGCTTGAAGAAAAGAATGAAAAGTCAAGAGGGGAGCCCAAGGAATTTTCCAGTGCTCACCATTGAGCAGGATGAGCTGTGGCTGACTATAGGGAGTTCAGCCCAGCAGTCCCAGATGAACCAGGGGAATGCCCAAGAGGCAGCTCATTGTCCCTCTGTGTGTGCACCTGGGGCACCCTTTACCTGTGCAAGCTCCCCTGGGCAGTGCTGCTGAGGCTTCCTGCCTGGGCAGCCCACTGTAGCAGCAGGGCAGCCCCTGCTTCCGTGCAGTCGGCTGACACAGGCCCGTCCACTGATGCCACCATGGTAAGGCTGCCCATTGGCTTGGTGACCTGGAAGTCCCCCCAATGGCACCATTGTGTACTGGCAGGAGGAAGACAGGAGGGCACTCCGAGGAAACCCCAGATCTGCTGTATGTTCTGGAAGGACAGAAGACAGAGGTCTACTTAGCCTCCGACGACTGGACAAGGCCCCACACTCATAGTGTCAGAGAGACAAACAGGGAGGTGATTGTCCAATAGCCTGAGAATACTCTAAGTCTTCTTATCACCCATTTCTTCTTTAAAGTGAGAAGCATAGAAAGACAATGGGCCAATGGCTTCCGGAGAGGTGATGAGTGAAAGGACCATTGTTTAGTGGGGGGTCAGCTGCAGATACTGCTATTTGAAGCAGAAACTAACAGGAAAGTCAGGTTAGCCCAGGAGGAAGGGAAGGATCAAGGCTACCCCCACTGGACAGAAGAGCAGAAAATGGGGTGAGGCAGGAGCAATTTGTATATGAACATGTTTGAAAAACAAATTCAGACGTTAGAAAAAGATGGAGTAGATAATTACCAAGCACCAGGGGTATGAATGGACACTTGCTCTCGAGAGAGGTGAATGAGGCAGGAGGAGCCCAGCCTCAGATATTCACTGCTTCTGTGGGACCTTTGGGGCCACCTAAACCTGGTAGCTTGAGCTCCCAGGGAGGTGAAGCTGGACCATCTGGCCCTACCTGGGCACTGGTCTGCTTGGTGGGCTGAGAGATGTCTCTCCCTCCTTCCCCTCTGTGCTGAGGTGTTACTCACTCTGCTTAGACCAGGCCCTCCATAGGCAGAAGGGGATGAAGGTGACGATGATGAGGACTATAGAGCCCAGAACAACCCCGACAATCAGATAGGGCAGGTCACTGGCCCGTGCCACCATGGCTCCAGTGCCTACTGGCCTCTCCATGGTCTCTAGGGGTGGAGGCTGTGGCGGAGCCAGAGTTAAGGGTGGAGGTCTTCCAGGCTGACCAGAAAATTTCCGAGCTGCAATTAAAGACAAAACTCACATCAGTATCTATTTTTCTGTCATTTTTTTTTAAACAACAAATAGAAAAACAAAATGCTTCGATTCCGTGGACATAAAAAAATAGGGTCTAGATCCCAAGATGGGAGACTCAATATCCCTTATTTGAATTGTGTCCATAACTTATCAGGAACACACTGGTACCTAATGTGCAACGTGCTGTTGAGGTGTTTGGGAGGCAAACACTGAGTCAGAGTGGACATAGGTAATCATGGTTTCGGAAAGAACAATAAAAATGTGTGAGAGTGGTGAACTAACTCAGATGGAAGAACTTTCCTACAGCTTTGTCATTCCCGCGTAGATGAAGGGATTTGAAGTGCTAGGTATTAGCTTGGGTTGCATTGCAGGGCACCTGGGGACTTCTGGGACAGAAGACAATTGGTAAATTCGAATCAAAGGTAGAATGTTAAACCCTGTGTTCCTCACTGAGGTCTGCTACTGCAGGTGAGCCTGCATGGACCCTGCCACTTCCTTCTTTCAGCTGTTTGATGTCACAACCTCCTGACCTACCATCCGTCATCATCCTTCTGCCTCCTCAGATCCTGGGACACAGTCCTAGTTCCTCTCAGTCTGTGTAATCTCTCCTGCTTCCATGATTCCCTCTATGTCCTAAGGACTGCGGAGGCAGGAGACTGTCTGCTTTTAATGGACACTTTCAGCATCCTAAAAGATTCAGCCACTGGGAAACTCTCCCAGTCCTTTTCTCCTCCCATTCCCTATGGTCCATTTCTTTTCTCACCCTCTCCATCACAATAGAGGGCAGCCACCTGGGCAATGCTTCAAGGGAAAACCTCAAACTTGCTTTATATCTTCCAACCCAGCATGCAACCGGCCCAGGTCCTGCTCGCACCTCCTCAAAAGCAATGACAAAACCATTCTCTTCACTTTTATCTCAGAGCTACTTCGGTTCTCTCCCCTCAGCTTACCTGTGACCATTATTATAAAGAAGCCCAACAAGGATCCTCTTCCACCTCACAGTCCCTGCAAACTGCACTAGGTCCTCCCCCGGCATCCTTCAGTGACCCAGTGATCCCAGTGTTTCTGGCCTCTTCCCTGAGCTGCCCTCTTCTCCTCCCACCTGGAGTCACTTTTTAGGCTCAGCATGTCCCTCAGGGTACTCCCTCCTCATTCCAGCTTAAAGAGTTAGTCCAAAGACCTGAGAAGACAGATGCATTTGGGCTGTGTGCACATCTGTCCCTCCCTTCTATGGACGTGGCACAGAGGGCAAGTGTATACAGTAGGTGCTCAGTAAGTCTTTGTGAAATGACTGGAGGCAATGCACAGTGGGAGAGAGAACACAGTTACCTCAGCCACAGTGGAGTGCTGTTTTCTCTGACTCCTTTGTGATCCTATGATTAGGTCTTTAGTAATACACTACTCCGTCTCATTTTGAGTGTTTAAAAACCAGATACAATGATGCCCACTCACCTGAACAATGTGCACATATGAACCAGTGCACATATGTATGTTTAATATGTGTGAGTGCAGAATATATGTGTGCTTAATATGCTTTAGTTCAGAAAACGATGCTGGGCTTGTATATATATATATACAATATATATATATATTGTCTGAATATATATATATATATACAATATATATATATATTGTCTGAATATATATATATATATA
>JANHMN010000011.1:28878648-28906148 GCA_030674055.1 Rhabdomys pumilio
AAAAAAAAAAAAAAAAAAAAAAAAAAAAAAAAAAACCCAAAACCTCACAACCCAATACTGACTTCTGAATCCAACCTTTCTTGGGTGACTACCATTAAGCTATGTTAGTTCCGTGAGCAAGAACAGCTTTCAAGACATATTTTCTGTCTTGGCAACATTCACTTAAAAGCTCCAACTGTCCCACAGGGCAATGCCTAATGGAAGCCAGACTCAGCAGGGCCCCCGTCCTGACTGTCATTTTCCTGTACCTCCTCCTCCCTCTGCCCTCCCAGCACCGGGCTCAAACTTCCACTGGGACCCAGAAATGAAAATAAGAAATGCAAGGGTAATTAGTCACTGTCACACACGCTGGGAGGGGGAACGCAACATCAGCTTGGCATTTCCGGATTACCCCAGTGCGGTCTTTGCCTGCTTGCCTGTAGTAGGAGGTAGCCTCAGGGCCACCTATTGGCCTGAAAAATATTATTCTTACTATCACACTGGTTTCTGTCTCTTGGGTACCATATTTGGCCTTCCCCGATCTTTGTCTACAACTCACAGGGAAGTGTCTAGTTACACAGGAAAATAAGAATTGGGACCAGCCCTGCCCTGGAACACAGGCAAAACAAGGCTGTTTCTTTTCAGAAAGCCATTCACACCTTTAGCTGGTCCTGGGGTGGGGGAGGGAACTGCGGTCTCCCCATGCCTACATGGGAAACTATATGAGGATCCAGGATGCTGCTCTGCCTCTGGTACTTTCTGACCACCTGAGGTCTCTGGGAACTTCTTTGGTTCCTAGGTCTTCTGGAAGAGCAAGACACAGAAAAGGCCAGACTATGAGAGGCCAGTGGTGTTTGCAGCAGGGATCTGGCGTGTGCAGAGCTAGAACATTCCACTGGGTGAGGGAGAGTCCTGTTTTCTTGTTTGCTTTTGGAGTAGAAAAGGGTGGGTAAATATTTTTAGTTCCATCTCACATTTCCATATTTTCTACCAAGTGCACGAAGCATTTTATACGCAAAAGTAATGCAAACACACACAAACACCGCATTTAGAATAAGCTGCTGGTATTAAAATTTTTAATCCACTTAAGACCAGTACTTTTCTACTATCTGGTGGTACTGGAAAGAAACAGCACAAATTGTGGTGAACAGAAATTTTTTGTGAGGAATCTCATCTCATCTTTCTAGTGCAGCTTTGAGGAGAGTGGCCAATGGAAGGCCCTGGTCCACCTCACCAAACAGTGGCCAGGACCATGAGATGGGCACAGCTCTGTGGTGTGTATCCTGTCACAGTCTAAAAGGCTCTCCTGATAGCTCCTACAACCCCTGGACAGGTTCCCTCTGTTGAGGAAAAATTAGCTAGGGTCTCAACAACGTGATGTGCCAGGAGCTCTAACGCCTGGTTAAACAGGAGCAACCACAACATCTGAGAATCGGAGAGCATTTTACAGCCCACAGGGAGAACACTTGTTCCCTAAATACTTGTTTTCCTGGCTGGAGAGACCTGTTTGCCCTGCTAAAGTTCTCACAGGGCTTAAGAGAGAGCTTGCTTTGGTTGGAAAACAAATTCAAATAGCGTCACCAAAATTTGATGGGGGGGGGGGGGGGGGGGGGGGGGGGGGGCCATAGTAAGGGGGGGGGGGGGGGGTGAGCTGGGGGGGGGGGGGTGAGTTACCTCTGGACTTTGAGTTGGCACAAACATCCAGGTAAGATTACACAAAGGTTACACCTGAGGGCCCATGCAGAGCCTCTGCCTGGGCCTGGGAGAGGCAAGCTTCTTCTTAGTGAAACTGAGGCGAGTCGTTCTGTCTGCTTGCCTGAAGCCAGGGCCCAGTGTGCTCACAGCCATACCCTTCCTTTCCTCAAATGTTTATCCCTATCACCGCCTGGAAAGCTAGAAGCTTGCAGGGAGGGAGAGGCACAGTGCCAGGGTCATACCTTACGATGCTTTACTACATAGTACAGGACGGGTGCCCGGTTGCTGCCCTCATGGCGAGGCCGCCACACCAGCTCGTAGGAATCTGTCTTGGAGGTCCGGGGTGAGCTGAGGATGATAGGCGCCTCAGCAGGGGCTCCCTGCTCCTCTCCCAGGCACGTCAGGGACGTAGGCTGTACTGACATGGGCGGCTTAACAAGCCCCGGCTGTTCCCGAAGCATCTGGTCAGGTCTGCTGGGTCTGGAGGTTGGCATGGGAGGTGTGGCAGCAATCGGCTTAGTGTCCCTCCCGGGTCTCAGGGTTGTGTCTGAGGACCAAGCAGGAAAGAGAAGGGAAGGGGGAAGGTGTTAGTGGCCCTGATCACCTGCCAGGGAGAAAACAGAATAAAATCAGAGAAGACCTGAGACCACCATGAGCCCAATCTGTGACACACAAACAGGCCCTGCAGAAGAGAAGGCTGGTGCCCTCATCCTGCCAGAAGAGAAAAGTCTTTGCATTATGCTGAGGTTTATATTTAAATTTTTATTGCATTTTATTCAGTGTGTGTGTGTGTGTGTGTGTGTGTGTGTGTGTGTGTCTTCCACAGTGTGAGTGTGGGTATGTGTGTCTTCCACAGTGTGAGTGTGGGTGTCCTGGGGCATAGCAGGAAGCACTTTTACCTGCTGAAGCATCTCATTGGCACTGATGTGATGGTTTAAAAACCAAATGTCGCCCCCAGGCATTGTCCCCTGATTGGTCCCCAGCTGCTAGTACAATTTGGGGACACATAGTTTTGAAGGGACAGGGATATAGTTTTGAAGGTTATCTTTCCCTTCTGTCTCCTCCTCCACATTTACTATGTGCTACATAGTTCCTGTCACAGAAACTGCCGTGAAGTTCTCCCTCACTATGGGCCCAGACTCAGTGGAGCTACAGCTCTGCTCTGAAACCTCTGAATTCAAGAACCAAAGCAAGACTCCTTCCCTTCAAGCTGTTTTCTCCTTTGAAGTTATTTTATTTGTGCTGGAAAAAGTGACGAGCCCAGAAAATTGGCACCAGGGAAGTGTGACGGATGCTGTAAGTAAATCTGCCATGCGGTTCTGCTGCCTTCGGGCTGATTTATAGAAGGGGGTGGTTTAGAGTGGATTTGAGTGCTAAGGGATCTGCAGAGTGCTGTCGGCAGAACATGATGAGGTTTTCAGGAGCTCAGAAGAACAGGACGCTGATGGGAATGACAGGGAGGATGTACTTGGGACTTATGGAAGAGCAGGAACCCTGCTAGGAATTGGACTAGAAGTCACACAAGTGACACTGGACTAACTAGAGGAAATCTCAAGGTCCTCTAGCACGGAGTCCACTGCATGATTAATGTCAGCTGATTTTACAAGGCCTGTAGAGAGAGAATTAGGAACAAGGAGGAATACGAAAACAATTTGAAAAATATGCATTGGGCCAAAGAGGTTTGTGAAAGTCATCAGAGTCATTAATAAGAAGCCACATACTTTGCACTGAGATGGTATGAAATATGTCTTGAGGACTTGTCAGGAAATGGTTGGAGCTCACTTGGGGCAGCCTTAAGGGTGTAAAGGTTTTAAATCATTTGAAAGGCTTTTGCTTTGGGATGAGGACTCCGGGACAACCTATTCACACAGAGTCACTTAGGGAAGCATTTCTCCTTCATGCAGCCATCTGGGCATTTGTAGGCCACTGCGTGGTAGGTGTGATCCAAATGGGATAGGCTTGGGCAAAGAAAGGACTTCAGTGACACCCACAAGGCACCAGCTATGTAGCCATGCAGAATTCAAGAGCTGTGAGGTCCCAGATTTGAAAGGAAAGCCCAAAGAGGCCAGGCAATGCATAGCAGGATCACAGTCCCTATGGAGAGCCCTTAAGACAGCCAAGCATGCAGCTGTGGGGTGCAGTGGAGTCCCAAGATGCTTAGCCATACCCTCAAACACAGAATGCTTGCAAAACAAAGCAACAAGCAGTGTATGGAGGCTACCCAAGAGAAAGGCCACATGGGCTACAAACAGCGAGACTGTGTGGTCAGGTTGCCCATGACTGCTGAGGCACACATCTGTGTTGCCCTAGATACTAAATATGAAGCTACATGACTTAGGGCTTGTTTGTCCTGCTGGGTTTTGGTCTTGCCTTCTCCCTGTCTCTCATTTCTATGCCATTCTATCTTGTTGGAATGGGTATGCTTACTCTGTGCTATTGTACAGTGAAAACGTACACTAACTGATCTTTTATTTTGTAGTGGCTTATATTGAAGAGTTTGCCTTGAGTCCCAGAGGAAACTTTGAACTTGGACTTCCTTAAATTCCTTAAGATTTTTAAAAAATCGGTGTGCATGTACATGTATGGATTTATGTACATTTTTTTGAGTGCAATAGCCTTTGGAGGCCAGAAGATGGAGTCAGAGCCCTTGAACTAGAGCTACAGGCAGTTGTCAGCCACCTGATGTTGGTTCTGGTAACTGAACTCTGGTCCTCCAGTTGACAAAGGGTGGACTTGAGATGAAGACATGTCCTTTTACCTTGAAATTTTAACACTGACACACAGTGGGTCTTTCCCTTCTCCACTGAGGTGACTAGAGACAAGAATTCAATGGGGACTGCTCTCTGAGAACCTAGAAGCCAAGAGCAGCATGGTAACAATCCATCCAAGGACTTTTTCAGCCTCAGTCTCAGCCCTACCGACCTCCCTCACCATAGGACATTGGCTTCTGATAATGACGGCACTAAACTATCTCGTCCATTGTAGTTTTTTCCTCAAATTCCTCCCATGGTTTCATCTCTTTTATAGGACGCTTTCTCAGTAGAGAGGGTTTTTCTCATGTTTTGTATTCTCTACCTCACCTGATGTATGCAGAGCACACAGTAGGTCCTAGAAGGTGCAAGTGTCCACTGAAATGGCTCAAGCTAAAGAGAAAGGCTTTATTCATCCATGTTTTGAAGCTTTGGTTGTTAAGTACGATTCTTCATAATCATGGAAGCCCACAGAGTTGGAAAAATTATTCATTTTTTTAAAGAAATCTCATCAAATAGGTCATATTTATTAATGAAAATTTGCACAGTTGATTTATTAATAAGTCAGCGTAATTTTGAACTTACAACTAAAAGTCACTACGTTTGACTTTATTTTGAGAAAAGGACTGTATGCCTGCTCAGCCGGAATTTCTGACCTCTGGGCTACTTGCACTCACCTGGCCGGGTGGTCCTCAGTTGGACCACAGCGTGGGCACTGCCGACTGCATTCTCAGCCATGCACTGGTACACGCCTTCGTCCTCAGGCCCAACGCTGACCACCCGAAGGGCTCTGCGAGACAGCCGGAGGCGCTGGCTAGAGGTGAGGGGCACAGCATTCCTCAGCCATAGTACAGAGGGTGGGGGGTTTCCTCGAACTTCACAGGTGAGCTTTGCACTCTGGCCCCATGGGATCACCAGCTGGGACAGCTCCATGGTGACCTCAGGGGGTTCTGTGGAGAAAACAGATCAGAATGAGGAAGGCTGCATTTCTCCATCTCTAGGGCCACACAGGCTAGGTGAGATGCTGCCGCAGATTAGCTTCCTCCTCTCTGGCTGTTGGGTTCTTCCTATGGGAAGAGTGGGGGGAGTGGATGTCTAGGTGACCAAGACTACACCAAGATCCAGGACCTAAGTCCTGGGATCTAAGAATCTCTGTATCCCCAGCGTGCTTCCATATTTATCAGCTCCATGGACTACCACATATAACCCTCTCTGAGTTAGAATCTATGTTTCTAGAAGGGCCAGGAAGACCAGTGGGGAGGTTAAAGAGGAGGAAGCCCATAGAGATGCTCACCAAACACCTGGACATTGTAGAGGATGACAGCTGTCCCGGGATCCCCAACCCCATTGCTGGCCATACAGCGGTAGGTGCCAGAGTCTTCCTCGCTCGTGGTGTCAATAAGCAAGTTACTTAGCAGGAAGCGAGTCTTGTTGTAGGCAGCAATGCTGGACCCATCCTTGGCCCACGTGACTCGAGGTGGTGGGATTCCACTGGCCACACACTCCAGTATGAGACTCTGGCCTTTGGTGACAATGACAGTCTGGGCTTCCAGTGGGTAGATGATGCGGGCAGCCTCAGCGGTGGACCCTGGAGTGGGAACGAGGGACACAGAGAGTAAGATGTGGACTTCTTTCAGCCTGTTGCTGATGGCCCAGCTCCAGAAGGGCTCCAAAGAACATGGACCTGAGATGAAGCAATCCCTCTGAGCTCACAGCATAGCCAACGCAATGCAGCTGGTCAGGAGCAAAGTCTTCCTCCTACACAGACCGTAACTTAAGTCTTTTCACTACAAGTGCTTACAGAGAGAGATGAGGGTGCTAAGAGAGAATTGTCTGAATGGCGCAGGCAGCATTTCCTGCTTGACTTCAGGCAGGGCACCCTGAGCCTGAGACACCAGGATCTGCTAGGTCCCTAACAGTGAGCAGGAGCCACTGCTGAAAGTTATACATTTCTTACAAAGTCCCCAGACACAAATCAGCGGTTCTTTCAGATTATCTTTCTCACAGTTGGGCAGAAAGTACACAGAACAGCTGACAGGCAGTTACTCTCTCCAGCGTGCTGCTATCCCAGGGTCCCCACAGAGCCTGCCTCACCATCCACTTTGTCCCTCTTCCAAAGTAGCATGGAGAAACAGATGAAAGGAGTTGCCCTCCACAGTGATGAGCTGTGGTGGCAAGCAAGTCCGGGATGCTGTCCCCGCTCTACCTCTAGACTCATGGACCCTGTGTCCCCAGATCCTCCTCCTGGTTTCCAGCTTTCCTGGACCTTATCCACAAAAAATACCCCATAATCGACAAGTGAGCACAGTCCTTACGGCGCACGCGCAGCCTGTCACTGGAGCCGGAGGTTTTCACTTCCTGGGTCACTGGGTTGTAGGCAGCACACTTGTACATGCCCTCGTCCTCCTGACTGGCATTGACAATTTGGAGATTCCCCGATGGCATGATCAGGTAGTTGTCTGTGGAGACGGTAGGGGAGAAGCAAGATGAGGTGAGTTTGGCCCCAGAATTTTACAGTCTGAAACTCCCCTAGAGATAAGGGGTCCAAGAGAGAACCAAAGAAAGCCTGAAGTGCTGTTCTCCACAGAAAACTTAGTACGGTGTGGACAGAGCGCCAGAGTAAGGAAGTGACTAACTACAGGCTCCTGGCTGGTTGGCTGACTGCCTCTGAGTTAGTGCTTGTCTGAGGCTCATCTTATACTCTCAAGGGAGTTAGGTAGAAAAGATGCAGGGCTTAGCGTCAACCTGAGCTTGAGCTCTAGGTCTACAGGATAAGGCTTGATCCTGAGATGTTAATCGGCCCCTTAGATCCATTTATAAAAAGGCAGAACATCTGCTGCTAAAAAAAAAAAAAAAAAAAAAAAAAAAAAAAAAAAAAAAAAAATAAAAGACAAAAAACAACCCGCTATTAAGATTGAGACTCAGGGGCTGAATAGGTGGCTCAGCAGTTAAGAGCACTTCCAGAGTGCAGAACGGTTAACTGCTCTTCCAGAGGCCCTGAGTTCAATTCCCAGCAATGTGATGGTGGCTCACAACCATCTGTAATGGCATCTGATGCCCTCTTTTTTTGGTGTGTCTGAAGACAGCTACAGTGTACATAAATAAATAAAGAATTAATAATAAAAGAAAAGATTGAGCCTTGTGTCATACAAGTGGGGAAGAGGTGAGTTTATCTAACTGATTTAGCATTTTCTACCTATCTGCATAACAGTCCCCAGTCTAAGGCACCTTACTAGTGAAATCCTTCTACTGAAGAGGAGTACTCTGACCATTGCTCTGCCTGTGACAGCCACTGAAACACCATATTGTTCATAGCTGGCCTGGCAGGCTTTGTCTGCTCCTACTCCAAGAGTGTTGTGGGTAGGGGGGTGTGGCTGAAGCATGTGTTCAGGTTTGTCTGGCAGGAGGCAGACTCGCAACTGGACAGCCCATCAACAGGGGTGGCCCTCAGTTTCCTGGCAGGCAGGACACTGGCCTCCAGTCAGCTCTGAGCTCTGTCCTGGTGGTCCCTCCTGGGACTCAGGGTGTCACCAAGCTTGGTGCCTGCCTGCTGTTGGGCCACCCAGGTGTGAGCTTCTTAGGCAACTGCCAGATGGAGAGAGTGTTGTCCCGGCTGCTGCCAAGCCTCTGCCGGGCAAGGATGAGAGTTCCCGTCCTCTCTTATCTCTTCTCTGCTATTTCTGAGTGGTTGGACCAGGGTGCTTACATTTCAAAAGCAGCTTTCTGTCTTTTCTGAGTTTCTTCCCCCTCCCCTAAGATTTCAATCACGAAATATATTCTTTTCATAAGCAAAAAACCACCCCAGCATCTATACTATGGAAAGTATGCAATTTGAGTTACAAGGCCAGGGCAAATTAGGTTCACTTGGCCTTTTGTGTAAGTTTGTTGTGAGGTGAGCTGACTTCATTTTAATGGACATACGCCTCCTTGTTGGCACTGTGAACCACTGTGGCCTTTCCTAGGCCAGCCACCATGCCCACTATGGTCTGAGCAGGAAGCTGTGACAGCTGAGATTACCACAGTACCCAGGAAATGGGGGAGCTTTGCAGTCTCAACAGAAGACTGCTTTGCCGTGTGGGGGAAGATCCTTTCCCACCAGGGAAGGCAGAAGCTCTGGGGTCTCTGGGCTGGTCAGGCAGTCTTTCCCTGTGACGGGGGCTCAACCAGGGAGCATCAGGAAGCAGCCATGTGCTGAGCATTTGGCGATGCCCTCCAGGGCCCCACAAGATGAGTTAAGTCTCCGTGACAGGACGGAGGAACTCCATCATGGAAACTGCCCCCTTAGGATCTTTGAGAGCCAAATGTCAGAGTACAGGACAGCTGGCTAGCCTGAGGTTGGGGCTGTCAACATTATCATGGGGACTCAGGGAGGTAGCAACAGCTGACACAAATGAAAGCAGTCAGAAGCCAGCTCTCCTGGGCTTCCTGCCCATTCCTTACCTCTAGAGGCCTCCAGCCACTCTTGTTTGACACTGTACCGGACCTGGGCTTTTGGGTGGCTCTCAGGCAGGTGGCAGGCAATGACAGCTGTGTTTCCCTCGTCTACTTCAATCACATGCTGCACATCTAACTTAAAGTCCTGGAGATCTATGAAGAGAAAGGAAGGTTCCTCTTAGACCTGGATGGAGAAAGTCAGTGGGGTATTCCAAGTGGGTTCCTGTTGGGAGTCATAACAAACGGCTTTAGCATTCGCTCTGGGCCATGAGAGAATGCTGAAGTAGTTCTCGGTCTCTGGAGATATAGACAGGTTTATAAGGATGGTCTGCACAATCCTCATCACCAGATGTAGTTTAACTTGAGGTGTTTGTACACATAAGTCTGAAGAGACATAGAGATCCCTTCTAGAAGGTATCCAGAACAGTTTCTTCTGTGACACTGAGCCCTAAGAGTGAGATGGTCCAAAACGGCTGTACTAGATACATGTCATAGTCAGGGCACAAAGGTCCAAGCACAGCTGTCAGAAGGTTCTATAAATGGAGACTGAAGAGAAAGATGAAAACAAATGCTCATGTTTGTCTCCAGTTCCATCAAGAACAGCCTCCCAGGTTCTTCTCATATATCCACAGAAGGTGAAAAGTGACTCGGTTACCAACCTTGATCATAGCCAAGATGCTGCTGCCCAGGGCCTACTGTCTCTAATGACTACTCCTCCCTTTGGGTGATAGGTGGGACTCTGTGGATGCCAAGTCTGGCATGTCCATGTAAGGGACAGTATGACATGGTTTTCTGACTCTGGAACAGAGCCAGCAGGGCATAAGCCTCCATGAATGTTGATGGTTGCTGTGGACATAAGGCTTGTTTGTATAACAGTCTACATATTTTTACATTCTTCCTCCAAGGAATGTCCCCTCTGCCAAAGTTAATGACTCTATAATCATCAGAGACAGCACGAGTCTGGGAGGTGAAGGCCTGTCTCAGTGTCTTAGTAGAATGCTGTGACCTTCAAGACAGTCCTTAAGACTGTGGGAAAGAACGATGAAAATGTGAGTTCAAAAATATATAATTTCTCAGCTATGCAAAATATAAGGATGCAATATTAATTGTATAAGGAGCTTCACAGATCTAAAGGAACAGAGCAGCTGTGCTATGATTCAGTTGGTCAGAGAGATACTAAGGAAGGAGATAAAGAGATTTAGGGAGTGGTGATTACAGGCAAGATCCCACCCAGCTAAGTTTATTGTTTGTGCTTACAAAGGCTGGTAGATTCGTGAGTTCAAGATCAGTCTGGGACAGAGCTTATTTAGGTCCAGGAGTAGACAGAATGGTAATTTCAGAGTTGGATCCCACCCAGCTATCTTATTGTCTGTGCTTGTGCTTTCGGGGTTTTTTTTTTTTTTTTTTCCCTAAGAATCAAGGGGGCTGGGGTCATGGAAAGCTGATACATGAAATAATCAAAAAGGAACCTGGGGTAAAGACTGAAGTGATAGTGATATGTAAAATAAAAGACTGGGCTTTTGGTCTGCAAGAGATGAGCTATCCAGAGAGTTTTTAGAACAGCAAGAGAAAGCTGTCTCTAGCAGAGAGCTCCCTGGAGATCTCCAGAGAGAGCAGAACAGAGAGGGGCAATCTGAAAGCTGTCTCGAGCAGAACATAGGCTGTCAGCTTGGACCCAGGATTTGTCTTCCAGTCGTATGTTATGCCACTCACAAACACCCCTTGTCTCAGAACCCATCTCCAAGCCAAAGCTTGTCCTTGGCATGTGGATACCTAATGATTTCCCTAGGTGACAAGGAATCTCCAAGGACATCCCAGTTGGTACCTCACTGTGAAATCTTAGAGGAGCTGAAGGTCCAGACACAGGTTTCAGCATCCTCTGGCATCCTGCAGATGTTTCTTCTGTGTCAGCTTTGTGAGATAACTAAAAAGGGGGAGAATGAAGACCTATCTAGAGCAGGGGCAGGATGTTTCCTAAACCATGTGTCTAAAAAAACAAATCTCTTTTCATGGGCCAAGTCACTGATGCTATTAAAAAGCTGGGCCATTTCTACAACAAAACCACATTCTGGATAGGAAACATGGTTGTCAGGATTGTATCTGGAGCTATTTTAAGAAAAGGAATAAAGCTAATAGACTACAAAGAAAGGGCCAAAAATACTTTACCCAGACACTCTTTTCAGTGTGGTACTGAGGAGGCCATGGAGGCCCACTCTCAAAGTGCAGACCATTCCAAACATTGCTTAGTTTCTAAGCCTCGAGCTTCCTGCAATTTCATTGCAAGAGTCTACCTGCCTGCAATGTTGTTTTCATGGGCCACTCAGAAAAGGTAAGCAGAGTAGGCAGAAATAACGTTTCTCACAAAATATGAGAAATAATTACCCAAAATAAAGTAGAGTCATCACAGGGGAACCTGGTAGTCAAGTCACCAAGCAAGGTCAAGGAAGCTTTCTACTTAATGGAACCTTCTAGAAGTTGTAAGTCAGGCCATGGTAGAGAAGAAAGCTCACTGCTTTTTATGAAAAGATCATTGTCCCTTTCATTTTAGTGTTATACTGTTGGGTTACTAAGGACAGGGCCAAGACTTGTTCTTATGTATCCTCTAAGACTAACTTGGGTCTTGGCCCACCATGACAGTAGATGTCAATGACTTAATATCATGAAAACTAAGCTTTGCAAGTTGGATGTCCATTTACATGGCCTACGAACTCAAATTTTCTTAAAAAGTTTTGGTTTATGTTGTAAGTTCAAGGACAAGGTCCTAACACAAGTGTCTCATGAACATTTAACTAAAGCATGACCCAGGGCAGTTATTTTGGAAAAAGAATGCCTGGTAACTGGGAGGTCAGAAGATGGCATCCTATCCCCTTGAACTGGAGTTACAGACAATTGTGAGCTGTTTTGCAGGTTATACCGGTGTTGGGAATTGAACCTAGGTCCTCTGGAAGAACAGCTATCACTCTTAACTGCTGAGCCATCTTAAATTCTTAGCAACATGTAAATAAAGGATCCTACATTTTTTTCATTTTGTGCTGGGGCCTGTAGATTATGTAGCCCTGATCTGGCTGAGCCTCTTAGTAAGGACAATGAATGAGTTTTACTCTGAGAGGAAGAAGAAGAACTCTAGGAAAGGTGGCGCCTGGGCCCATGTTCCAGCTGAACACAGGTAATGCCACTCCTTTAAAAAACATTTCACTGAAAATATGCAAAGGCCCTAATCCTCCTTCAGGGTAGGGCACCTTGTACCTGCCAAGTCAGGAAGCTCCCCACAAAGTGAGCTATGAGCAACTGCACTTCAGAAGCATCTGGAAAATTCCTCAGGCACTGAGAACCATTTTCCTCCATGGTCTAATAAATCTAAGCTACCCTACTAAGAGTTGTCTCCGCTCCCCCCTCAACACCCACGTCTTCTTTCTTTACATCATTCCAAAGAAAACTGCCCCAAGCAACAATATACTTAAACCTAGCAGATCATTTTGAAGAAAGATGTGAACAACTGAAAGGAGCTTGGCACCAGAAAGCCACCTCCATCATAATGTCCCCAGGCTCCTGCCCACAACAACCGAAGGCTCATCCGGGCATGAAGTATGCACCCCACCAGGCACCTACCTCACCTTTAAGTGCTAGAGCACTGGGTCCTCCTTATGCCCCTCCTGGCTCTCACTACACCCTCCAACAACTGCTGGAGCAGAAACAGAGGGCTGAGCATTCAGGGAGGCATGAAGCTGGGCACTGGTCAGCCATGCAACCCAACTCTCCCTTTGTTCTGATGCCAACATGTGCACAACAGCCTGTGTGGGCAGGACCCTGGACACCCCATCTGGGTGCCCCACTCCTCACAAGGGCTGACTGGCAGGCAAGGCTTCTTGGCTTCAAAACAAATAAGCAGCAGTTTGGTCTTTACTGCTGTCCCCTCTGTGTGCCTCCTAAACTTAAGTCATAGCTGCCATTTCTATCCCTCCCAGTTTGGCGGCTGTTGTAAGAATTCACTAAGGGATCAAAGGTGGAGTCATGAAGTCATGATGGAAAAATCAGGGCCCCTCTTCCTTGTATTTCTGTCCAGGAAGGAGGCCAGAGATTCAAGAGACTCCGTGATCAATAACACAACAGTCTATTACCAGCAGACAGACGCAGAGGCATGTCTCATATGAATGGGAGCAAGCAGCATGTTCTCAGGCCAAGGTTCTGCAGAGAAGTTTCCTGACCTTCAACAAGGCCTCACTGAAAAGAAGGGGCAGGCCTTCAGCTCCAAATGGGGTTAACAGGCCTCTGTTGGCAGAAGGCAGCTCAAGTTTCATGGGAAATGGCTTGATAGGACACACACCTGTCCTTGCCTGTTTTCTGTGCTTGAGAAATGTGTTGCAGGAATGTTTTTTCAGCTTTAATCTCTTACCTTCCCTCACCTCCTCCTTCTGTATTCTCTCTCTTGGCTGATTCTTCCAGCTTCTTTATTATATTGCCCAGTAGACCTATTCACTTCTCAGGTCTCCCTAGGTCAAAAGCCTTGGTCTTTGAGGTCACATCTGAGGTTACTAACACGCCTTACTGTCACAGTACTTTCTGAGAAAGCCTATCGTATTTTGAGCTCTATACAGAGTCCTGCCTGGTAGCTTCTCCTGAAAAGCCCAGATTCCAACGGGAAGCTGCGTATTCCAAAGTGTTAGTACCGTAAGATGCCTAGATGCACTGTCTACAGACATCTCTCCAAACGCTCACTGTGGAATGTGTTCTATACTTCCTCTTTTCACTTAAAAGGAAGGTCAGGCCCAAATTCTCTTGGCCATTGGAAAACCAGAAAACATATGAGAGATATTTATGAGCACTTCCTACCTAGCATATGAGAAAATACATACGGGTACAGTTGATCTTGAGTTTATTTGAACTTTTCAACTACTTTCTAGTCTTCCTCATTCTGCCCTTAATCAGAAGCTCTTAATAAGTAAAACAAACCAGGTGGTGGTGGTATATGCCTTTAATCCCAGCACTTAGGGGGCAGGGGCAGGGGCAGGGGCAGGGGCAGGGGCAGGGGCAGGGGCAGGGGCAGGGGCAGGGGCAGGGGCAGGGGCAGGGGCAGGGGCAGGGGCAGAGACAGGCAGGTCTCTGTGAGTTCAAGGCCTAGCCTTGTCTACAGAGCAATCTCTAGGATGGCCAGGGCTACACAGAGAAACCCTCTCTTGCAAAACCAAAATATTATCATTATTATTATTATAACAACAATTAGAATTGTGAATTAAACTACAATACTTGGAGGAATATGTCTATGTACTCTCAATACAAACTGTCAAATCCTAATTGAAGACTTACCTCTTCCTGAAAACTTACTCCATAACATGTCCAGTTACAGAGTGAGTCTAGGGTCTCAGCTCCAAATTCCTAGTATAACCCAAATCCCCACTTTTCAAAGGATTTTTCACTCAGCCTTCTCCAAGGTGGTAAATCAAAGAAAGCTCTTTGTTCAGGCAGGGAAGATGGCAACTTTGCTGGATGCTGTAGGAGTCACCGACACCCCTATCTCCATGTAGGCGTTTATCATACACAGTCTCATCCCATACTCCCCTGTGTTCTCAGAGATCAGGGACAAGCCTGCACTTATCTGCTGAGGTTTGGCTGGGATCCACCAGATTGTGGGCACTGCATGAGGTACACTTGGCAAAGCTGCTGGGTTGCTGAGCAGCCCCAGAGCCACAGGCAAATTTCTGGGCTTACTGTTGTCAATTCTATTCCCCAATTCTCATGGCCTCTGAGCCTCAACTTGCCCCTGTGGCGGCTTGTTGTGTCTACGATGAGGTTGCAGAGCTTGGGAAGAGCCTGTGCTGATGGCGCCACTATTCAGTGACGCAATGACCCCGTGGTCTTTTTCTGTACCTCAGTCACTTTGGAGGATGGCCCGTGGACAAGGAAGCAGAGATACTGAGTGCTTTCTCTGGCTGAATCCCTGATTCACAGCTTCATAAAAGGACTTCGGTGTGGCAGCGAAGAAGGCAGAGGGACCATGGCATTGTCTCCGTACAGAGAGTCACACATTCACTCAATCCTTCAGTCATCTAAGATACATACAATAGCTTAGCTACACCCACGAATTATCCTTGAAGAAAAGTGTCTTGCAAATGGAAAACCACAAAAGCCACCTGCAGAGGACAGGGGAGCAAGTAACGCTTCAGCTGAGGGTGCTCGTGAGTTCAGGGAGCCTGGCACCTGGAGATAGACTGGGGTTATGGCTTGTGCAGGCCTTTCAGAAGCTGAGCATCTGAGGAAATGACTAAGTGCTTATCAGTGGGTAGCCAGGGCACACAGACCACTACAGCCAAACTCCACTGTAACTCGCAGGGCTGGCCTAAACCCGTGTTTTCTAAGGCAGACATTTAGTACAGTTCCATCCCTTCAAGCCTCATGGATGCCTCCACTCAGTCATTCTGGTACTTAGAGTTATACCAGGTCCTGCAGAAAATGCAAAGAAAATAAGATAGGTCCCAGACAGTGGGTACTTCTGATCTAACAGATGACATAGGTAAGGTCAACATAAGGTAGAGGAGAGTCCTGCACCAGAGTGGTGTCCCCAGCACCGTCCTCAGCTCCTCCACCAACAATCCAAGGCAGGCTGCCACAAGCTGCATACAATTTGAGGACGGAGGTGTAGATGCCAGCTTTGTGTCTTGCTTGGCAGGCCAGGACAGTGGATAAACACTGTTGCTCTCTTTGGGATTTTTTTCTCCCCCTGCCAATCCAATTGGACAAATAATTTTGGCTCCAAACAAAACTCTTTCCTGACAGCCATGGATGACATGAAATTTCTCAAACACACTTTCTGATGAAAGCACGGCATGCTATGGTGTCTTTTATTTAAATAAAAACCAGTTTCTATGGGTGGGTGGGGGGACGATTTTGCATCTGCCAAACAGATTAGTTGTCAAATCTTTTTGTTGTTGTTGGTTTTGATTTTCCCCCTCAGTTGAGGTGTGGTTTCCCACATTTGAAAGGTAGAAAGGCTAAGAATGGAGGAGAGTTGAAAGAGGCTGGAGGGCAGGAAGCAAAGGCAGAAAAAGAAAAACCATTAGTTAAGAGAGAAAATTGTGGCTGAGAAGAGAGAAGGCATAAAGAGGCAGTCATGTGAGGGGAAGGAAAGAGAGAAAAAAAAGAATCTATTTTGCAATGTTATTAAATGATTTGCAACAAACTGGCTTAAGGCTTGAGGAATTTTTTTTGGCTTGAACCAATTAAAAAAATATTTTTAAAAGACATAAGAGAACATGAAATGTGATTAGTCCTCAAAGACAACTCAGAGATGGAGCCACGTCTCCACCGAGTCTGGCAGCCAGATGCACGGAGAGATGTCTGCAGCCATGCTCATTTTTCTGGCTGCAGTGTCTGTGAGGTAGCGCTGGCGCACAGAGCTGCAGTTTCTTTTGGACCCAATGAGAGTTTGGAAAAAAAAAATACACTGAAGAAAGAGAGAGGAGAAAAAGATTTACTTGCCAACAACCCACATCACACATACTTCTCTGATCATCCAAATATAAATATAAATACAAACTCAGCAATGGGAAAATTCATGTAAATCTTGGTGGTCTGGACTCATCAGAGGCAAAGCTGGATCCCAGCATGGTCTTTGACGGGGCTGGTGGCCAGCACAGGGAGAGACAGGAGAGAGAGAACAGGAGCCAGGCAGCTCCAAAGGGAATGAAGATCTTGAGCACAGCCCTTGTAAACAGAATTCCAGGTTGGAGAGACAGGACCACTATCCTGGGGATAGAAGAGTTCATGTGTCCCTTCTTTCTTCCGACACATTTGTGGGGGCACAGGCACGCACACGATGCAACTCAGTGACAGCTTCAACAGATGCAACTCAAGAGTCATCTTCCACCACCTTGTAGGATCTGGTGGTTGAATTCAAGTGCCAGGACTGCATGCAAGTGACGCTGCCCACTGAGCCATCTTGCCAGCCCTCTGTTTTGTTTAATATTTCTAATACTTTCCACTTTCATCAATTTTTTTTCTGAAAGTTCTTCTGTATCATCAACCTGTTTTTACAAATTCCTCCTTCACTCTATTTATGTCACCCCCTCACCCCCTCACACACACATTGTAAAATTAGGATTAGCCAAAATTAGCACAAATGTATAAGAGAGATGTCTATTCCATTTGAGGGGAAACACAGAAAACACAGGAAGATTCAGCTACAAACACGGACAAAACAGGAAGTTGTGAGAAATAATGTCATCGGGACAAAACTGCACAAAGAATGGACTGCCCACCTCACCGTAAAAGCACCTCAAAGAGTCTTAGCTCATGTTGTATTCAAGTGTACTAGTTTCTGTTGTTGCTTTCCTAAAAAGTCGGTTCACTTGGTTAACTGAGAGTGTGTTGTCATGGTTTGAATATGCTTGGACCAGGGACTGTCACCCCTATGTCACTAGAGGGGTGGCCTTGTGGAATAGGTGTGTCACTGTGGGTCTGGGCTTTAAGACCCTCATCCTAACTGGCTGGAAGTCAGTCTTCCACTAGCAGCCTTCACATGACGATGTAAAACTCTCAGTTCTGCCTGAACCATGCCTTAAGAAGGTGGGAGAGGTGATAAAGATTCCTAGGGAGTCTTGAGCACAGAATGAGCAAGCTGAAGGGGTGGGATGAGAATGGAAAGGAGACTACAAAGACAGAGGCAGGGCTATGCTGGGTGGGGCTTGAGCTGTACCCTGTGATCTCTGAAGTCACTGAGTATTTTTAAGCACAGAGAATCAGTCACTGGAAATAAAGCACCATCTTTCTTTCTTCTCCCTCCCTCTGTATTTCCCTCCTCCCCTCCTCCTCTCCATGCTTCCATCCTTCCTTCCTTCCTTCCTTCCTTCCTTCCTTCCTTCCTTCCTTCCTTCCTTCCTTCCTTCCCAGACAGAGTTTCTCTGTGTAGCCTTGGCTGTCCAGAAACTTTTATCTGTTATCAGGTTGGCCTTGAACTCAGAGATCTGCCTACCTCTACCTCTACGGAATTAAATTCCTGCATTACCACCACCACCTGGCTTAGCACCATTTTCTTTGTAGAAAAAAAATAGTGGGCTGTTTGTTGGTCGGTTTATCTGTTGCTTGTGTGGTTCGCTGGTTTGTTTCTTACATTTTTGTCACTGCTAAGTGGTGACACTTTAATTCAGATATACTCTCTCTCTAGTTCTTGAACTGCTCACCACATTCCAAGATGGTTGGAAGCCTAAAAGTAATGTTCAAGTAGAAATCACTAAACTTTCTCACATAGACCAAAATGGAGCATGAAGGTACTTATCATCAACTCACTAAATTGTCTCTTTTCATCTTATAGGAGTCATCTTGCATCCTTCCAGTGATCCGGTGGTTTCAAGACATGAGTCAATGCTCCGCCCATCTTCAGGGCAATGGGCTTCTTATAGTTCTTATAGTCCTCTCCTTTTCCCTTAGCTTAGCCAATGGACCTATGATTTTGTGTAAGTGTGTAAATAGGTAGCTGAGTACACAAAGAATTGGTGTGTGTGTGTGTGTGTGAAAGAGAGAGGAGAGAGAGAGAGAGAGAGAGAGAGGTGTGAGTCTTTATAAGTAAATGTTCCATAGACTTGAGGTCAGTTTGGTTGACAGTGCCTACTATCAAACTGGGCTCCGGGCTGCTCCTAAGATGCTCTGTGCAGAGTTTGCAGCACAGGTCTCTCGAGGTGCTTGTACCAGGCCACCTAAGATTACTGTTGCTGATGCCATTTGAAGATTTTACCAGAGTATCAGGGAGAATTCTTATAAGATAATTTCATACCTTATTTACCTAAAACTAGAAGAAATTAGTTATGCCTTTTGCCTAGAGCTACAGGCATTGTTATTATTTTTTTATTAACATATTCAGCTGCTTAGGGCCTTCTGGGTCTGAGGATCTTTGGATGATTTTTTTTTCCTCACCTGGCCAAGCCAAACACATCATCTACCACTAAAAGCAGTAAATCAAACTAAGTGTGTCCCTTGCCAAGTCTTGGCTGCCATGGAGCTGTCCTGGCCCTGGTTTCAGCTGCAGACTGCCCTCCCTTCCTGAGGCAGCTCAGAAACCCACCTGTGTTTTCTTTTCTCCCCCAACTCTTCTTTCCTCCAACATCCCTTCACCCCAAAGCAAAGCGCTTATACAGGAGTCCACGAGTCAGCCAAGCCACAATTTTTTTTTTCCAATTTGGAGCAACTGGCTACTTCTTGTTTTCTCTGGGAGTCACACCCAGACTGTGCCAGACTGGTGTGTGTTGGGGGTTGGGGATGCTACTACAGGCAAAAAAAAAAAAAAACCCTAACCTTAGAACTCCCTTCTGAAGCACAGCATGTACATTCCTCAAAGGTAAAAAGACAAGACAGTGAGTCAAATACAGCATATAGAATGGCCTAGAATAACATAAGCTGGATCACTAACGTTGGTGGTGGTGACAGGATGGATGGTGGGGGAAGGGAGCTGGAGAGCTAACTTAGTTGTTAAGGGCAGTACCTGCTCTTCCAGAGGACCCAGGTTTGGTTCCAAGCATCCACAAAACCATCTGTAATTCTAGTTCCAGGGGATTCTGTGCCCTCTTCTGGTTTCCTTGGGCAGCAGGCATGCACATGGCATGCAGATGTACATGCAGGCCAAACACTCATACATATAAAAATAAAAAAATAAAAAAAAAACTTGGTAGTATTCACAATGAAAGAATCTTCGTCCTTCCAGACATGGTCCCTAGGTCTGTCCACCATGTGGACAGCTGAATTCAATTGTTACAGGCTTGAGCATGGCATGTAAAGATTTAAAACATTAAAGATAAAAGCAGAGCCACACCCATCCTTTAAGACTCAATTCCTGAGTCTTTTCCAGTAATCCTACCTCCCAAATTGAACTAAATAATTGCTAATCACTCAGCCTCCATTAAAACCTGTGCACATCTCTGTCAGACAACTTGGAGGACCAAATGGACGGTTGTTTTCTTCATTAGACAGAGAGATCCTCAATAACTGAGACCAGATCTTTCTGGGATGTGCTGGAAATTCTAAACACATCCCAGTTAAGACACTAGCCTTCAAAATGTCCAAACAGAGAAGTCAGCACTGACAGAGTCATGATTTGAAGCTTCCCAAGATGGGCTCGCTGGATTTCATTCTGCTTTACTGAATGACGTCTCTAAGGATAGAAGACATTTGTTAGGCAGTGAGTGTCTGAGGAGAAGCTGAGTTAAAGGGGGCTAGATAATGAAGCGAGTCAGTAGACTATGTTTCAGGAAGAGCATCATAGGGATGGCTGGAGATAAAGTTCTTGAGATTGTTGGTTAGCTTGCATACTTTCTTTTAACCTCTCTACTTCTCTGTTCTAAAAGAATGGGGGAGGGGGATTAAGAGGTTAGTAAATATAGCAAAAGTGTTAAATTGAATTTAAAGTAAAAAAAATCAAGACACAATATATGTATATGTTGCAAATGAAATATCAACAAATTAAACTTCACAACACAAAGGCCTTAATGAAATTGTTAAATGTGTCCAAAGTAGCTCCTGACAACATATAAGTACCAAGCCAAGAAGGCTGCATGAAGCTGGTGCCTTTATCCTCTGTGTGTGTGTGTGTATGTGTGTGTGTGTGTGTGTGTGTGTGTGTGTGTGTGTGTGTTGGATATTCTTGGTTCTCAACTTGGCTACATCTAGAATTAACTAAAACTCAAATGGCTGGGTACACCTGTGAGGGACTTTTTTTTTTTTTTTTTGTCTTAATTAAATCATTTGAAGTGGGAAGACCCACTTCTAATCCGGACCTTTGAAGTGGGAAGATCCACCTTTAATCTGGACCACACCTTCTGCTGGCAATCTACATAAAGGGTACAGAAGAAGGATGCTTGTTGTGTCTTTATCTGCTTGCTTTCATTCTTTCTCACAAGCATTAGAGCCCAATTCTTGAGGATTTTGGCTTATACCTAGAGACTAGCTAAGATATCCAGCCTCACGGACTGAACAACTACTAGACTCTTGGACCTTCCTTTCAGAGCCATTGTGACTACCCAAAGTGCAGTGCTGAGAATCTCACAGGGGAAATTGGGAGACAGTAAGAAGTCTGGAGTCCCCAGCTATCTGCTGTTGATTCTGGAGCAGAGAGGAAGTTATTGGTTGAGCCACATAGAGTTGTAGCCATGTAGTAAAATATATTTTTGGAAAGAAAAAGAAAGGAAGGGAGGAAGGAAGGAAGGAAGGAAAAAAGGAAAGAAGGAAGGAGCTCAGAGTCAAAGGCATTTTAAATCTTAAGTGTCAGGCTGACCAGGAGACCTGACCCAAGGCTTTAGTGGTGAGAGGACATTACCAAAAGCAAGGTTAGGTTAAACCACTGGTTCTCAACCTTCCTAATGCTTCAACACTTTAATGCAGTTCTTCATGTTGTGGTGACCCCCAACTATAAAAAATGATTTTTGTTGCTACTTCATAACTGTAATTTTGCTGCTGTTATGTATCATAATGAAATTATCTGCATTTTCTGATGCCCTTAAGGTGACCCCTTAAGGGTGGTGACCCACAGGCTGAGAACTGTTGAGTCAAACAAGAAAGAAAATTCTCCACAGGGCACAGTAAACATAAACAGTTCCTACCCACATGGCAGGGCAGGTGGGGAAGACACAGGTGAAACTCTTCAAGGAATTGTGGACTTCTTTACCAACATCTAGAAGCTGATGCTACCTGATCAGGATGAAGTCTACCTCCCAGCATCAACACAGGAGAACCAGAGGCCTGGGCCAGGAAAGTTCTTCAGGAGCCTCTCTATCCTTGAATTCTCAAGCCAGATCCTTGACTTTCCCCTATAAGGCTCTCAGTAGTCTCTAGGTGGAAGCCAAGATGAGGCATGTTGCCAGACAGGCCACACAGCACTGCTTTGTGCAAAGATGAGCATATGAAGGAAGGTCCCGAGGAGGCCTTAAACACACTCTCCTGCCCTGCCTGCCCCTAAATGCAGAAGGTGCCATTGGCAATCTCATCTATGGAGACCAGTCTCCTTGTATACCAGCCAATCAACAAAACACAGATCCATTATGCTCAGGAATGTGTTCTACGAAACTTAATCTAACTGCTGAGTTGGGGCCAGACCTTCCAGTGGCATTAACCCAAAGATAGCACCCCATTTTCTGGCCCCCACCAGCCTTCCTAGCAGCCTAATGCTCTGTTCTTCAATCCTGAGAGGCTGCTCCACCCCTCCCCCAATTTGTCCTCAGCAGAACATCCATCCCACCTGCTTACCCCATTTCCCCAAGTTCTCCTTTCTAGTCAGACTCAAAAATTTCACTTCGGATTCATATCTGAATGACAAGTTCTTGGCTTTCCAATGAGACCAGGTCCACTTTAACACACACCTTCTCTGCCAACCACACATCCCCTCAAGCACCAGAGAAAGCAGGAGCCAGGAATTTTTTTTTTTTTAAATAAAAATGATAAATTGAATCTCCTCACACACAGATATATTTTAAATCAGACAGGTCCAAACTAAACCACTTCTTCTCCAACTCCCCTTTCTCCAAACACTAAAAGGTTCAGGCTGGCTCTTCATTAGGCTGGATAGACCATTAGAGAGTGTCTTCAAAGTCTGGAGACACATGCTGATCATTTGCAGATAGAATCTCTCTTCTAAAGGCTCCTTTAAGGTACAAATGTTGAAAGGTACATCTTATTTGGAATAAGGAACAACTGGGAAAGAATAAATTGCCAGGAAAAAGAATGAAGTGACAGGAAATACTTCAGTCCATTATGAAAGAATGCTGCTTTAGAGAGGAGGGTAGGTAAGCTAGCTAAGGACACAATGGGGTGCATGGGTGTGATGGTTACATGATATAATACATTAAACACATATGCAGAAGCTCATTGGTCGTCCACTTAGGATCCAGACATTTTGTGCTTTACAGTTTGCATTTTATACTCACTGAGGCAGAGAGGTGAACTATATCTATCACATGGCCAAAGGAAAATGCGTATCATATAGGGCAAAACGGGAAAGACAAGATTAGAAACTGTATTATTCACTCATACTAGAACAACTGTTAATACAATTTTTAAAATCCATTTTCCTCCCAGTCACTTAGTTCCCAATAGCAATGACACTGAAACTAAACATTTATTATTAACTGCCTAGGCCATAAGCTTTGGATCATTCCCTAACTGGCTCATAAGTTATTTAACCCATTTAAATTATTGTGTGTCTACATTTGGTCAGTTACCTCTCCTTCGGTCCTGGCTGGCTTCTTCCTCCGCGTCTCCTCTGCATCTCCCTGAGTTCACCTACCTGCTGGTTTCTGTCTGTCTCCTCAGTCTGTCATCTCCAGTCTCTCCCTGTGGCTCCTTTTATTCTCTCTCTATTTCCCAGAACCCTCTCTTCTACCAGTGTCCCACCTCCTATTTCCTGCCTCAGCTCATTGGCCAATGGCTTTTTATTGACAGGCAGTGCTCATAGGAGATTCTCTCTCCATTCAACAACATAAATATGTGGGTATGGATAAGAACTAAAAGGGTATATGTCAAAATAACAGTCAAGGTTGTGTGAAGATGGCAGACTTAGGGGTCATATTGCTTTTTACACATTCCAAACTTCCTATAGCACAATTATAATTTTAAAATTGGTAACAGGAAGTAGGAAACGTCTGATGCCAAGAAGTGTGATTCTGATCTCGGCCACTCTTGATATGATGCAATGATTCCTACCAATCTCTACTGTCTTCCTCTAAGTCTTCCAACATGCCCTACTCCCCTCTATAGGCACAGGCAGAGGAAAGTACCTAGCTAGACTTTGCCCAGCACTTAGCCTGCTCCCAGAGACCTTACACTCAGAGTCAAGGGCACTCTTTGTGCCAAGGAGACTAGTTCCGCGTGGGGTGGGGAGAAACATAACTCAAGGTCAAGCTGGCCCCTCAGGGAGACACTCTTTGCCTGTGCCATGTAGAAAGAGGCAAAACTTGATATTTCCTAAGAAACTTTGAATGCCACCAGCAGCCCTGTTTCACTCTCCCACACTGATTTTCTCTCAGGGACCTGGAACCAGAGGCAGGGTGGAGCCTTTTGCCCTTGCTCATCTCCCTGATTCCTTGACACTCTTTTTCTGGGGCTTACAACTCACATACCCCAGTGATCTCAGGTGACTTCAATAGACCCAGATGGCAGAAGTTTTCTCCCTTGGCTCTGTGGTGTGGGGGAGCTCATTTCCTAGAACCCCATCACCCATAAGCCCAGTGGTCATCAAGACACGGAAGCCCAAAGCAAGCTTATCAAGGATAAGTGGACACTATTACGTTATGAGAAAATAAGCCCTAGGAATCTCCAAGCTTATATCCAAATGCGTAAAGTCTTGACAAGTTTCCCTGCATCCTACATTTCATGTGGAAAAGGACCAAGATGGAAGCAATTCTTTGCTTTTTGGCTATAAACTAAGCATACGAGAATGAGTACCAAGGCTGCTCTGCTGGGTTCAGGAAAGCATGTGAACAGTAATTGTCATGAAGGACTCATGAATGAAGGCCTGGAAATCAGGCTGTGCATAGGACATTGTACATCAAGTATCAATCACATATAAAGGCAGTGTGTCATACTGTCCCACACATTATGGCCTACCATAACAACTTGAGTAGGGTATGTAGAGTACCAACTAGCATTACCTGTCCCTGCTGAAGCTTCTCATCCAGCTGTGACTATCGAGACACTTGACCCTCACTTTTTTTTATTGGATCCTCATAATATATATTTAAATTGTTTATACAAATTATATCCCACTTAAGACTGTGTGGCAAGAAGTACAAGGAAACTGAGTCAACCAGCATTATCTTTGTGTATGTGGAGTGGGTGGGAGAGAGGTAGTAGGCCATTTAACTCTTGGCTTCCATATATTGGCCTGAGGACATATGTTTTCTTAATGTAATAATCACAGAAAATAGAGATGAGCAAACCTTAATTCAGCATCACAAGCAGAATGTCAACAATGACGTCAATCAACTGTCTTACACAGAGAGCAGCAATGTAAGAAAAGAGACTCCTCAAAAAGAAGAAAATAGAGAGAGAAAAAGGCAAAGTGTAGGTTTTGAGTGAGCATTCTCTCTTCCTTATATCTCTTCTCCTTTGTTAGAACTTTACATTTGTTCAGAAATTTATATTTAGGGTCTGGTGAGGTGGCTCAGTGGGTAAGTCATGTAGCACTGAGCCTGATGGCCTGTGTTCAGTCCCCCTAGGACTCACAAGGTGGAAGAAGAGAACCGACTCCCACAAGTTATCCTTCGGCCTTCACCTATATGTAGCTGCCCGCCCCCTTACACACACACACACACACACACACACACACACACACACACACACTATAATGAAAAATTAAATAACTTATATTCCAGGCATTAGAAGTACACTGAGGCCATGTTTGGAGTGCACAGGCTCTCTCTACAGCCCTGCTTATAAAACCTTAACTGAAATCACTCTGACGATGAGGAAAGAGGTAAGGAGTGCTTAGGAAGTAGGTGTCATATCTTACTAATACAATTGGCCACGTGGAGAGGTGGTGCCAATTCTGGGCCCCCAGAACAGTTCACTCCGTGTAGATGTTCCACATACCACCCTACTCTTAGGAGAACTTCTCCAGGACACCAGAGCCCCCAAGAATGTTGAGCAGCCACCATGTTACCCTGAAAAATGTCAGCAGTTGGGGCTCCTTTAATTCTATGACTAAAAGAATGGGGTAGGTATAGAAGAGAAGAGAGAGAGTGGGAGAAGATGAGACCATACCACACAGAGTGGCAAAGAAGTGCACTCACTGGCTAGTGTCACCGTGGCTGGCACACTGGCCACAGCTCCCGCAGGCATCCGAGCCACACACTGGTACCGTCCCACAGTGTGGTTGTTGAGGGCAGCAATGACAAGGGTCCCACGGGTGATGAGGACTCCCAGAGCATCATCTGAGCCATTTAGCTCCTTCCCGTTGAAGCGCCAGGTCACATTCACCCATGGTGGCTCCACTACACAGCCCAGGATCACAGTTCCTCCGAGCTTCTGGACAGTGGACATGGGCTGGACAGTGACCTGAGGAACCTCATCTGGAAAAAGAACATCAATGAAACAATGAGCTGAGGCCCCCAAGAAACTGCCACTGCCACCATCACTGCCACCACCACATTTTGAGGAGCACTAGATGGCACCCAGGCAGCCGTTCCTCCCCCCCAGTAACATAGCTACCTGTGCCCATTCACCACCCCATCTGTTTTCAGAAAGTCCCCTTGCTGCATATGTGGTAACACAATATAAAAGCAAGAGCTCTGGCTCTGGAGTTGAACAAACCTGGACTGAATCCAGTGCCACTGCCTCTTAACTGTGTCATTCTGGCCTTTCTGTAAACTGGGGCGAGTAATGCCTGAGTCAAAGCATTCTTGTTTTTTGTTTGTTTGTTTGTTTGTTTGTTTGTTTGTTTCGTTTTGTTTTTGTTCTTGTTTTTTCAAGACAGGGTTTCTCTGTGTGGTCCTGGTTGTCCTGGAACTCACTCTGTAGACCAGGCTGGCCTCGAACTCAGAAATCCGCCTGCCTCTGCCTCCCAAGTGCTGGGATTAAAGGCATGCGCCACCACTGCCCGGCTCAAAGCATTCTTGTATATGCTCACACAGTACGCAAATGGCTACCCTTTGCTCACACAATAAATGACTACACTACAGGCAAGTATTTTTAATAGTTCTCCTCTTCTACTAGTACATATCTGACATTACTAAAATACAAAACTATAACTAATATGGTATTGTCCTAATCACATTTGGGGGTACTTGAGTGTGGTACAGCCCGAAGATCAGTAGAGAAACTGCATTCCTAAGGACTCCAAGCTACTTCATGCTTTCATCTGACATTAGGACAAAGTGCTCTTCTGCGGGGTGGTGGGGCAGGCTGAGAACGGAAGGAAAACACTCACTCAAATCAGCAAGGCAGCCTGCTGTGGCCAAGAAAAGCCACAGCAGTGTAAGAATAGGCCGCTCTCCTTGGCACGTTGTCATCTTCCCACGAAGTATGGCGTGTCACAGAGGGTTCCAAGCCGAAGTCCCATAAGCCACGTGTAACACGCGTAGAGATACTGCTGTCCCCTGCAATCCTGTTGTGAAAGAAATTGGAAGAATGGCTACGTGAGCTTGATCCATCCCTCAGCCTCACTCCATCATGCTTGGAGGAAGCATTCAAAGTCACCATGCTGCTGGAGGACCAATGGGACTCTTCAGGACATACATATCCTCATCTGAAGGATGCATCTTATCGGATTCCTCCTGCATCAGGAGGTAATTTCATCATGGAAACAATTCTAGAGCCTTGTCTAGGGACTGACAGCAAGGACAGGGACCCCAAGGTATGGAGGGGCTGAGAACTATAGAAAGGCCACAGAGGGGCAGTGAGTTTCTATGTTGGTGAGTGCAAGCATGGGGAACAGACAAAACCATCCTTCTCGTTCACAGTCAGAAGTTCTGTATCCATGGCTACGTGGCATTCCATGTCGTAGTGTAGAACACTGTTGGACAACGCTGTTAGACGTAAACTGAGTTCCTCTTTGGGGGACGTTCCTCATTAATGAATCCTGGCATTGCAATGATTCCTGAAAGCGTTACTTTCTCCCAGACTCCCTCAAACCTCAGCTATGTCCTTAAAAACTTTTATTCTCAAAATAAACCT
>JANHMN010000011.1:28911148-28938648 GCA_030674055.1 Rhabdomys pumilio
ACCTTGTTTTCTTATGCATTTTCTCAGAAAAAGAGAAGAAATTACCAAAATATCTAAAGTAGACAGATGGGAAAATTATTGCTTGCCATGAATTCTAGTCCACAAGGACTAGTGACTCGCCATTAATTTTTATTTGGGTTTTTTTTTTTTTTTTTTTGTGACTCTCCATTTTTAAGGGTAATTTACACATTAAGTGTCTGAGAAGCTTCACTCCTGACATAGGCATTCCCCTCTGAAATACTTGGCCTCCCAGCAGCCATTTCTGAGGCCGTGTAAAGTCAACAGCAAAATACACCTTTCTGGGATTGAGGCCACGCATGAGGAATTGTGGCCGTCGGATATTTATTTATTTTTAATGTTTTGAGAAAATTACAAACAACCGAGAGAGCCTATCATAGAAGGCAGCCTCTTCCACTCCCCCTCACAAGGCTGGTTGAGCCCATGGAAGAGAGTGAACTTCCACATGGGCCATCTCTCATTCTGCCTCACAGGCTCAGAAGCACGTCCTCTGCTGGGCCTGCACCAATGACAGGAAAGGGTAATCAAGCAGACATAGGAGACTCCTCAGGAACAGTTGACTGGCAAGAAAGAGATTTGACAGAGCCTTTTGTTCCGCTGGCTGAGAAAGGCTAGAGAATTAAGTGTAGCTGCCCGGGTGCATGTTGTGACAGGCTTCCAGCTTCGTGGAGTAAGATCCCCTTTCCCGGTGTTCTGTGAAAGCAGAGTTAAGTTCCTTGTCCCCTGGCTGGAGACAAGAAGTAGGTGACTACAATGTTGGTAGCCCCAGGTCTTAAAAGAGCAGGACTTTTATACAAAACATCACACTGAAAGAGGCATTAAGAAGTCACAAGCATCTACTTCTTAGAGGGGTGAAGACAAGGGTTTAGAGAGACTTAGGAGAAGGAATTTCTAAAAGACTACCAAAACACCGCGTATATTCAAGGGTGTATACACCCTTGAAAATACACGGTAAAAAAAAAAATGTTTATTTTTACTTAAAACGTTGTGCTGTACCCACAGACCTAATTAAAAGGAAACATTTTAAAATTGGAAGGACCTCAAGAAAAATGTAATATGGTTTAGAATAACATCTAGTGTGTTTCCAGGCAACTGGCTCTCCCAATTAATTAAGCCAGGAGACCAGGGCAACAAGTTGTGTCTCTGAATTGCACTCCAGTATTTGGCACCAGTCCCTACAGGATTTCAGAACACTCTCTGAACGTAGTTCCTTAAGCATAAAGATAATGTTGCCTGTATCAGCATCTGTCTCAGTGACGGAGTGTGTGTGTGTGTGTGTGTGTGTGTGTGTGTGTGGTCTGTATATTTGATGTATGTACATCTTACAAGTGTGTGCCCATGTGTACAGGTAGAGGCCAGAGGATGGCATCAGCTTTGTCACTCTCCATCTTTCCTGTTTTTGAAACAGGGTCTCTCAGTGAGCAAGAGGCTCTTCGAATCCACTAGGCTGACAGGTCAGTAAGTTTCAGGGTACCACCTATTTCCTCAGTGCTAGGGTTACAGGAGTGTACCCCCTCCCCAAGCCCAGCTTTTATACATGGGTTCTGGAGATCTAGACTCGGGTCTTCTTGCTTGTGTGACAAGCACATTAGGGAAGGAGCCATCTCTCTAACCCCACTGCAGCTTTCTATAAGGTAATATTCATCATTCTTATCATAAACATACGAATTTATAATAATCTAAAGTTTACTCTCAAGCCCTCTGTGATACAAACTGTAGGATGACGAGAATGCTCAAGTGTGTATTATTCTAAAGAACGGGGAGCAACTGGCCGCCCATCAAGCTTTGCGACTTGGGTAATTAACAACAAATCTAGACTTTAGGTTTGCTTTTAGGATCACAAGTGTAAGTCACATCTAGGGCTGGTGACAGCTCCACTGGCCATCGGTGTTCTAGATTAAGATCTGAAACATCTACCTAGAGTTCTCTGGTCCTCCTTTCCATCTCTCTTTCCCTCTCCCACCCTCCCTTCATTTTCATTTCCCTTTTGTGTATTAATGGAGCACATCTGTGTGTGTGGTTGTGTGTGCATGTGTGTTCATATGTATGTAGAAGCCAGAGAACAACCTTAGATTTGTTCTTCAAATGCCATCTTTTTTTTTTTTTTGCATCTATTCCCAGCCTGAAAACCCATTATAAGCTAGCCTGGCTGACCAGCAGCCCCTGAGGTTCAACTGTCACCTACTCTCAGTGTGTGAGATATGATTTATACTGGGGAAAAATATTGCTATAATCTACCACATATACACAGTACAGAGACACTGTTAACAGTAACGTGTGGTTTCAGTTCTTAGAAATCTATAGCCAAACATGGGATAGAAATTGACTAGTACCCAGCTAATATACTTGAGCGTTTCTCCATCTCCCACACTCCTCTGCAGCTAGTTGAAGGTCATGGGACTAGCAATGGCCAATAAAAATGTAAAGATGCCATATGCTACTTCTGGGCTAAACTAGTCATGAGCTAGAGAGCCAGGCCTGTCTCTCCGGGTGTGGTGACTGTAAGTCACATGTTTCAGAGCACACAGCTACAAGATGGAAGAAAGGAGCTCAACCTGTGATATTAGAAGAAATAAACCATCCTTGCTCCAAACCACTCAAGGTCTGGAAATAGTCTCATGGGCCAACCTTAACCTTTATCCACAAAACTTGGCTCCTAATGGAGTCAGTCACGATGAAGTCAGTGATAGAGAAGAACATTTTCAGGAAGAGCTTTCTGGATGTGGCGGCACTTGGATTGAGCCCGAGTCAGGGTGTGGGGGTGGCGGCGGTGTCCACAAAAGGGAGAGGAGGACATCTATATCAAAAGGTGAAGCTGAGCAGGTGGGAGGCATTCCGAGTGCAGGCTGCCGCACCAAGGAATCAGGCATTGGAAAGACTTTTCTGCAGTGGTGTGGTCTCCCACCATTTCCCAGTGTATTCCCTTGTGATACTGTGAGTGACGGTCCCTAACACAAGCCTCTCTCATCGGTTAAATACATATAGGGAAGAACCAAAAACAAGTTAAGTAGGTAAAAGTCTAATCTTATTTGAATGACTCCTTAATCCTGACCGATTTATAATCATTAGCTAAAACCTTCAGACACAGGCCGGTCTGTGAGTAGGAGCACTGCTGTAATCTCTCTCAGTCGGCATGGACACTAATTATTTTGTTGACTTCGCATCAGATGCGATTCCATTGCCAAAGCTTTCCCCTCCTCCTGTGGCCATAGAAGGGTCAGCTCCGCTGCTTTTCCTCTGTTTGCATGCAGCAGATTATCAGGTCTCTCTTCAACATAGCTTCTTTGCAGCCATCTCTTTAAGCCACTTGCTCTTTTGTGAGAGTTAATTTAATTAAAACTAAATAATATAATCTGAAAATCCACTTAAGGGAGAACAAGAAAGCTGAGGAGAGAATGAATGAGTGGTTTAGGTCCCCCCCCACCCCCCAAGCCTGTCTACCCAAGAGATATCTTGGATACTGTGAGACTGTGACACTGTTCAGCCGGTCGGAGGCATCACGATCAGTTTCTGGATCAAATATTAGTGGCCAACTCACGCACTCCTTCTGTTTTAGACAGGAATACATGCTGAGGAAATTGCTACTTTCTTTTGGGGGCCACGGTAGAATTGTCCAGAGTCACCTTCGGGAGCTGGTACCCCACTTTGGAGACTAAACATAAAAGGTGACAGATGGGATGCTGGAGCAGTGCCATGCTGTGAAGACCAGGGAAACAGTCTGAAGTGAACACAAAGACAGAGGGAATTCATAACCTGTGACATCTGGGCTCCTCATTCTGAATCCATTACAACCAACCTTAACTGGGGAGGGGGGGTGTCCCCCTCAGGCAGGTGGAAAACCCTTACCTTCAAGGCAAAAGCACCAGGAACTGCCCTAGGGAGAATTCCAGAGAGAGAGAGAGAGAGAGAGAGAGAGAGAGAGAGAGAGAGAGAGAGAATGAGAGAGAGAATGAGAACACTAAGCTCACAGGGGGTCTCTCCTTTCTCTTTTCTCTCTGTCTCTTTGTCTGTCTGTGTGTATGTGTGTGTGTGTGTGTGTGTGTGTGTGTGTGTGTGTGTGTGTAGACAGACAGTCACTGCTTTCTCGCTAGACTCGAGAACGAGTGAAGGAAAACCACCTTTTTTCCTTCCACACTTCCATCTCAGTTCCCTCACCCTTATTCCACATAAATTCCATTTGACAACCCTGCTAATTGGATAAGAACTCCTAGCCTCCTAGGAGGCTGTTCGCTTTTCTTTTCTCTTACTTTTTCTTTCTCTCTTTTTGTTTTTGGAGGGCTCAAAACAGGGTGATTGTGCCGTTCTTTAACAGGAATTCCATCTGCTTTATTTCTCTCTCCCCATTCAGCGCTCCTTCTGAATATTTATGAAGCCTTCCCTCTAGCTCCACTCCTTACAGCCCCACCTCCACACTCCTACCTCTCTCCCCACACTGCTCCAGCCTCCTCCCCTTCTCTCAGAGCGGGGACAAAAACCTTCCAACTCCCCCCCACCCTCCTTGCTTTAGATAAACACAGGCAGTGTCAAGTGTGAGGAGAAGCGGGGGAAGGGAGGGGGTTCAACTGCCAGTCAAGCCCCTGGCCTTCCATGCGGCCTGGGGGCCTACCCTAATCTGCTGCATGCTTGCCATATGGGGGCTGTGTTGCCCCGGGAGACACTAACAGGCAGAACGGAGCTTAATAGAGTCCATATTCATTGTGATGCAGTGAGGTAGCTCAAGGCGCTGATGCCCCTTCGCTGCTTTCATTCTTCTGTTTCTCTCTTTCTTTCTGGATTTCTTCCCTTTTTCTTCCTTTCTTCCTTTAAAAAAAGAAAAAAAGGCCTGGTCCCCAGAGAGCTCTAATATGGAGAGTCCTGGGCTGCTGGAAAGGCTGGACCTAAGGTTAGGAGTGAGAAAGAGGATGATGGGGCGTGAGGGCAGGGAAGAGGTGCAGCGCAGGAGAGCACATGTTACCTAAGCCTGAGACTGCACACCGAAGGACAGGACAGGATGGGGTGGGGGAGTGGGTATGATTTAGGATTTACTCTGACACCCTGCCTATGTAATCCCATCATTCCTTCCCCCTAACTCCTCGCCATCTCAGGGTCAACTGTACTCATTAAAACCAAAGGCACCACTTCTCCAAGGTGCCAGGTCCCTGACCAGTTCCAAAGCCCTTCATAGTCTCCTTGAAAGGCTCATGTGGGGAAAGGTCAGAGGCCCCTTAAGATTGAATTCCTTGCTGAGCGAGGAGTCCCACCAGTCGGCCCTGGTTGGTCCACTTTCTCCTCTGGCCAGGTGGTGGTAATAGTCCTGAACTGTCAAGGCCCAACAGGTCTTCTCCCTTAGGGAGTGGGCGGTCCTTGGCACGGGTGAATCCACTACAATAGCCCAGAGCTCCTAGAGATAAAGGGGTGGGGGGTGAAAGGCAGGAGGGGAGAGTGTGCTCTACTGATCTCCTAGTAAGCTACTTTACTATGCTTCTCAACACAATAAAGTTGGAAGTTATGATTAACTACCACGGGCAGTGCTTTATTTATTTATTTATTTATTTATTTATTTATTAATTATTTCTGGTATTAAAAATGCAGGTGAAAAATAGTTTTAACAAGGCTGCTTAACAATATATCCAAAATACTATCATTTCAATACAGGGTGCTTATCTGTATTGACATCTGGCCGCTGCATTGGAATGGTCCCTGGTTCGTTCGTTCTCAGCATCTTTCCTTTGTTAACCAGCATTTCATTATACAGTCAAAGCTGGTTCCAACCAAGTGGTCCTCCTGCCTCAGCCTCTTGGGTGCTGAGATTACAAGCACATGCTACCACAACTCTTTGCACTGTCTCTCCCTCACCTTCTAGACTATCAAGCTGAACCAAACAGGTAAAGATTACAGTATCGGCCTTGGATGGTGGTGCATTCCTCTGATGTCTTCTCTTGGGAGGCAGAGTCAGGCAGATCTGTGTGAGTTTGAGGACAACCTGATCTACACAGTGAATTCTGGGACAGCCAAAGCTGGAGAGCGAGACTCTATCTCCAAAAAACAAACTCAAAGATTACAATAACAGGCCAGCTACAGTTCAACACACAAGTGAAATGTCTTCTAGCACCCATAATTAGGTTCCTTTGACGCTCCACAATGTCTTGTGAGGTGGGTGTGTGACCAGCCTGGTGAGGATTTATTTGGTGCTGATTAAATATCTTGTCCATGATCACACACACAAAGTAAACCTCAGAGTCAGGGGCTTGAACCCTTGGTCCTTCTTATTCTTCTGAAGCTTCTTGTAAGGAGTTTGAGGCTTAATAACTCAGGCGATTTTGGTGTGGATTTAGCAACTAATAGAATAATTACGAAGATCAAGTAGCCACATGAAGATAATTGTTCTTAAGAGGAGAAAATAATGTAGGGCCCGATTTATAAAAGGAAAGTGAGCATCTGCGTGAGGCGGGGATGGCGTGTAGGAAATCAAGTGACTTGAATACGAAGAATTAGGAGTGATGTTTTTAACCCTTTGAGTTCAGTTTCAAAAAGAAAGAAAGGAAAAAGGAAATAAGTGAGCACAGACACTTTGATAGTTCCCCAATTGAGAACGATTAGCTGAGGTTCAAAGGCTGCACACAGCCTCCCAGGGTCTTTACACTTGGCCTGCAGTCAACCTTCCCCGTGACTTCCTCCCACTCCTCCCACTTGCTCTAATCTCAGCAAATTGTGTTTCACCTTCTGATCCTTCTACCTGAAGCCTCGTCTTCCTCTCACTTCATCCCGGAGGAACAACCCACCCTCGAGCGCCTCTTCCTTCACAAACCCTCCTTCAACTGTCCTTCATGCTATCTTCTGGAACGTTCTGTATACCTGATACATGCCGTGGTAATTTGTAAGTTTGGATGAGTGTGTCTATAATACAGCCCCTGATGTAGACTCCAAAAGCCTTGAGGCCAGAGTGTACAAATGCATCTTAGTATTCCCTGGCACTTCCCACAGCCAAACTCAATGTTTGCTGAGTGGAATGGTTTGGTCCAGGTAGGAGTTAGAGGTGGAAGAAAAATATGGAAAGGGATGATTTGGGGACTGAGGAGTCTTTAAAAAAAAATCAAAAAGTCCCAACCAGTGTGGCCCCAGCTGAGTGCCATGAAGCCCGTGTGCTCCTATGAACGAGACAGCACCAAAGCAGATTCTCCTGGGGCTTGTACCCTTCAATGAGCTTCAGCTACTGCCCTTCACATCTCTTCAGGCTTGCTGCAGTACTGGGCGTACTCAGATCCAGGATAGTACCTGCCTATGATACTGTAAGTGAGCCCTCACTTCAAGCTGAAAGAGGCTGGCAGAGAGGGAAGTTAGAAGGGGGAGGGGGGAGCTGTTGAGTCAGAAAGAGAAAGACACGTCCAGGCCTGAGGAGTTCAAGAAAAGAGCATGGGGAGGGGAAGACAGATTAGAACAGAGACCTGGGAGAGTCAACTAAATGAACTGAGATTCCCAGGATGTGCTCAGCCCAGTGCCTGGTGCTTCATACCCATGACTGCTTTCATCTGCACCCAGGGATGCTGCTGTCCCCAAGTGAAAGCCTTATCCAAACCCTTCGTGATAGCTTATGGTGTAAGGACTTTAAGGCTCATCTTAAATTTGTATTGCAGACACAAATTCCTCTACTTGTGACAATGTTGGAACTTAGAGTCAAGCACTAAAAAATGTTCCTTGTGAAGATCAGGTACGGGCATTACTGTTCCTACCTTTGAAAGCCCTATAAGATAACCTTATGTTATTTAATCTCTTCGCGCCTCGGATTACCCTCTGTGAAAATGAGACTGAGTACTTTGATGGGCTCCTAAAAACCATTAATGAGATAATGTGCAAAAGCTGCCTGGTACAACAGTCACACAGTCCATTTGGAGAGCAGGGGTCATGACCTTTCTGCCGAAGTCAGTCACTGGAGATCTGATTTCATGCATTGGCATTGTCACCTGGTGGGCCTTTCAACTAATGTCATTTCAGGCCAAAGACGTGTCGTGTTTTCCACAGCTCCAGACACATAGGATGTGTGGCCTTTGCTCTTCCTTTGTGGGCTGTATACAGCTATGCAAGGGATGCCATGCCTGACATTCACGTGTGCATCTGAAGGTCAAGAAATGGTATGCAGATAGCAATACATTTTATATGGTTTACAGAACCTCCCAAAAGCTTGCTCTCTCTGCATGTGCCTGTGCATGTGAGTAAGTCTCTCTCTCTCTCTCTCTCTCTCTCTCTCTCTCTCTCTCTCTCTCTCTCTCTGTGTGTGTGTGTGTGTGTGTGTGTGTGTGTGTGTGTGTGTGTGTGTGTGAAGAAGAGAGGGAAGAATCCCTGGACAAGTTCTCATCAGTTTCTAGCATTCAGTCTCCACCCAGGTCTCACCAACATCCACTCTAACATAAGCTAATAACCTCCCCCCTTCCGCATATGCCTTTTCTGCACTCTTGATGATGATAATGACATTAATGATTATAATTTCTTCATAGAGTGTCTCTACTTGTTCAGAGAGAATGGGAGAGATATCCCCACCCAACAGCAGGTCATTTGGCACCAGAAATTCCGAGGTAGTGTTTACAGAGGGGAAAACACAACCAGAGCTGTTCTCTAATATGTACTCCCAGCTCCAGAAAGGCTCTTGCCCCTGAGCTCCCTTAGGGAACGCACATAAGCCACAGGAAAAGGCATGCTGTCACAAAAGGAAAATACTTACTCTTTCCCAGCTACATGTTTCTAAATATTGGGGTGGCCAGACCTATCCCCTACAACCCATCACTGAGTCAGTTCAAACACGTAGTCACTGGAGAGGGAACAGGTATATGTACTTCTAAATCTCCTGATGCTTAGAGTGGACAAAACAGCAGAGGAAAAACTAGTACTCTACAGCCTGGATAGATTTTTTTTGTTAAAAGGTGAAATCAATCCCTTCCCAGGCCATATACTTAAAGCAGACCTTAAGAGCTTGAAGTCCTGTCTCTCAGGGAAAAGGAATCAATGCGTTAAGCATAAACCCCACTGTCACACTTAGGCTCAGAGCAAGTCCAACACAGTGTCTACTTGTAAGTTTCCAATGAAAACAAGGGGCCCTGAGAACAGGGTGCTATTATCAAAGGAAATTCTCCTAGGAGCATACTAGTAGTCAGCCATATGCAAGACCTGGGGAAGGTGCTTCCTCCAAAGCATTCAGAAGCACAACAGGACGCAGACCAAAAGTGAAGTAGGAAAAGCAAGGGCATCTATCCTGTTTAGTGATCACATGAAGAAAAGGAGACAGATCCACTGCTGTTAACCACACGTCACTCCCCTAGAGAACAGCAAGGCCCTGGGGATGAGTGTAGTTCAGTCAACCTACAGGAAGCTGCATGCACTGTCCAGAGGGCTAAAAACCAAGGCCAGCTTCTCTGACATCTTTTGGTTAGACTCAAATTAAAATCCAGCATGAATGGCCTCAAGAAAGTTGAGTTGCATGATAGACTGATTTCACTAATCACTAAGTGCAGGCATCAGAGGAATGGTGAAAAAAAATGTGAACACCTGTTACTACTGTCGGCGTGCATGTGTGTTTGGGCACACATTCATGTTCCAGAATTTAGAAAGTCAGTTCTCAAATATAGTCCTTTTTATAAAGCCCAAAAGAAACTTTCCTTCTATCATCCATATTCATCTCTTACCTAGTCCCAAGAAAGTCAAAGTCTGATGGTCCCAGGACAAAGTCTGGGACCCAACAGAAGTCAGCGTGGCAAGGTCTCCTGGGTCTCACTTTTATCACATACACAGCTGGGTTGCTTCCTTGACACACAGGAAGCATGCTCTAAGAAAACGTCTGCTAAGCTGTGCAAATCTCATATCCCAGTCTCTCCTAGGCCTAAGCATGGGTCTATGCATTTCAGATCTGGTAAACTCCCGACAGAAGGCTTCTCTGCTAGCACAAGATAAGAGAATGATGAAGGCAGCATTCGTCAACCTAGGCACTTGGGTCCCTGTGGCCCTTTTCCAGAGATGAAGTCAGATAGTGTACCCAAGCCTTCCCACTGTTCCCAGCAAGCTTGGGCTGGGTGGAGTGGGCTTGTGAGAGAGGACGTGTGGGAGGACCGTGGGAGAGGACCAAAAGGCTGTAGGTACTTGAGGAAGCTTGTTTTCATTCTATATAGGCATGTGAGGTATCCTCCAGCCCTGGCTAGACACTTGGCTCTTCTTTCCCATGAAAGCCTTCACAATTAATAATTCTTTAATTCTTTATATACTCCTGCCTGCTAAAACAAAGGCTCCACAATGGCGATGCTCTTACCCACAAGGGCATCTGTAGCCATAACACATATATCTAGGTATGTAGAAAACACCTGTTGAATCAGCCAATAATGACTTAAGTCATTTTCACTGTCCTTCTCTCACAATGATTAAGAACCAAAGCATAAGGCTCACACAGAGACCTTTCATGTGACTCGAAAAGATCTCAGGTTCTGTGACCTAGAGTGAAGAAAGATCAGTCCTGTGTGGTTCTGGGACTGAGTTAGGCAAGTGCCAGGCAAAAGCAGCCCCAACCCTCTCACCCCAATTCTCACAAGTCTCTGCATGCCTGGAGGACATCTGAGGGAATCAAATGAAGAACTAAGTCTAAGGGTGAACTGGCCAAGCTATGAAGGCACCAAATCTTAGAGCACACTGAGCCAGGGATGGTGTACCTCTCCCTCAGAACCAGTTTGGAGACCTACAAATCTATGTCATATTGAGATGGGGTAGGAAATACAGATTGTACTAGGAAAGCTTCTTGAATAAAGGAAGTACAAAGTCAATAATGAACAGTGACTTAAAGTTACAATTTGATTTTCACTGGCATCTTCCCACCCGTTCCCAATATTCTAATTATGTGCACCATCTGCCTCAAAGACACACACACACACCATACAAGCACACACAGACACACATATGCACACATAGACAACAGATATATACACACACAAACACACACACGCACACACAAATACACAAGCACACATAGACACACACAAACACACACAGTCACTCATATACACACATACATAGACACACACATAGACAAAGACACGTACACATATACAAACATACACGCACATATATACACAGACACACAGACATACACAGACACACACATACACACATGTACACACACACATACACAGACATACACACCGACACTTAGACATAGACACAGATACACAAACACACACAGATACACACACACACACATAGGCACACAGACATGCACATATACACACACATACTCACATATGCACATACACATACACACACACAGACTCAGACACACACACACATACACAGACATAGATACACATACACACACAGATACACACACACACACACACACACACACACACACACACACACACTGAGCAGAGCTGCAGCTCTAGCTGATAGCTATGCTTCAGGATCATGACAGTTTACTTGCCCATCTGACCTTATTCAAACTCACTTTCTTCACCACCTCCCTGACCCCGAAAGCATACACACGAGTCCCTTGTCCCACCTCCATCCTTCCCTTTCTCAATTACCAAGCTCTTTTAAAACGCCTACAATTTAAATAAATACCACTGTGGGAACGTGAAGCGGGCTGCAGTCCATCTGTCAGTAAGTCAGTCCCTGCCTTCCGCTGGAAGCCCTCACCTCACACCGGCCAGCTCTCCCCAACTCGTGAAGCACTGAGGCCTTAGTGCAAGGCTGGCACATACAGGGTAAACAAACACATGGAGTCTTGCAGCTGGCCCAGGGGCCGCTGTTTATGCAGGAGCAAGTGTGAGGAGCTGCAGCCAGGTGGTGATGGGACAAACAGAGCGGGCAGGCTATTCTAGTCTCCAGCTCCCAGGCTCCCACCACCTCAAGGATTCCCTGCAGAGGGTCTGCCATTCCCAGGTACAGGGCAAGACAGCAAGCACTGTGATGCAATGCATGTTGCTGCAACCATGTAAGTCCTGGAGGCAGACACCCTGCCATCTTGCCTGTTGTCAGACACCAGCAGCCACCACAGTCCATGGCTCCTGACAGGGGCACAGTGGCTATTTGTTAATTACACAGACAGATGAACTGGTTTCCTCCCTGGGTCACAAGGTTACAGTGTGGGTAGTGGAGGATGGTGATGGAAACGAGGTTGGTGAGTACTGCCTAAGACATTCCAAAACCCTACCAAACGATAAAAGATGTTCCAGTCTCACACCACAAATAATTTAGAGAAATGCTATGCATGAAAATCCAGTCAGATTTTTCTTTGCTGCAGACCTTTCAGAACCTTTAATTTTCTGTTACACAGCATGAATCACCAAGATAGAGTAGGCACTGAGTCCTGTAACCACAACCTCGGACTTACATGACCCCTTGCCTGGAGATTATTTGAGAGTGCCATTTTTTTCTTAGAATACCATTAGTGATGAGGACTTTTGCCAAACACACTTTTAGACATGCTGATCTAATTTAAGAGGTTCTTGGAGATTCAGTTTTGAAATTAAAAACAAAAACAAACAAACAAAAAAAACATTTGAATGTGTGGCATGTAGTTGTTTGGGGTGTCATAGAAAAGCATCAGGAGAATATTTTAATATCAATTATGTCTGGAGATTAAGAGATTTGTACTTTTCACTTAAAACACCAGAAATTCTTAAGGTCGGTTTGTATTATCACTTTCATCACTAAAAAGACAAATCGAAAAACTAAAAAATAAAAAATAAAATAAAAAGCCTATCCCAAACAACTACCGTGACATCATTAAGCTTGCATTTCCCTGTACACCTGCTGGCCTCATTTCCCAATAATCCCTTGGACCCCCGAATGTTATTTGTCTCACTGTCAAATCATGGTTTTGCTGTGCTGGGTTCGAAGGTCAGGCCCTCATAACCTGTCTATAAGCATCATCTTCCCTGACTCCAGGACTCTGCTGCTTTCTCACTACACAGACATGGACTTTGTAAAAAGGGAAAATGGGCTTACTAGTTTCATCAGTGACCTTTAGAGACCCCTTTTTCTAACAACTTTGCTTTCTTTAGCAAGTTGTATAAAATATAGCATGTATACTTTGCTGAAACTGTTTTGTTGAGCAAAGTAGCACTTAAGAGAATGTGCTTTGGCCTAAGAACATTGATCATTTGACAGAATATGTGGCTGGCATGCATGAAGCCCTAAGTTTGACCCACATGACTACATGCAAGCATGCAGCTAATAGCTTAAGCAACATAACCCACTCCTCCCCCAATAAACCTTGCATTTTATGTCTGGTATTTTTATTGCTACTAATGCTTCAAAATGGTACATACAATCTAAAACAAAACTCATATCACCAAGTTAGCTCACTTATTTGCATAATTATACGAAGGAGTATGTGACTCCCATTAAAACTGCTAGTCTCCCACCAACCACCGCTGGTTACGAAATGTATCTGAGATGCTTACATCATTGTATGCATTCACATTTTGTATACAATAGAAATTCAAACTTAGGCTTCCTGATTATTAGAAGATATAGTATTTGGGAAAGTGTGTTAGATATATACAATACATATAGTGATTTGATAAACTGACAGGGGCAGGAAGGTCATAAGATCAAGACCATTTTTACCTACACGGGGAATTCAAGGCCTCTCTGGGCTATGAGAGACCCTGTTTCCAAAAATAAAGCAAGCTGCTGCCTTTTTGCTGCAAATCACCAATTTCCTACTGATTTGTAACTGACACTGAGATTTGGTGGGTATATAATTATAAACCGGGTTTTCATGGTAAGCCGTGTTATGATTAAGGCACAAATTTAGGTTGGAAAGAAATCACCAATCTTAACACACAACCAAGACAATTATTTAACCATTGGTTGAGCTGATAAATAAGGCAACCATCTCAAATATGCATGTGACCTTGTTTGACCTCTAAACAATTCCGGGCACCGGCAGTCTTCTCAGCCCCATGTTACAGGCTGAGAAGTGAGATTTGGAGATGCTAAGTCCTCAGGTGGAGGACTCACAGCCAATCCTCTGGGGGAGCTAAAACACAGTAATGCCAGGGAATGAGGAGAGAAGAACACAGGTTTTCATACCCCGCCCATTGCATTGTTCCACCGGCTTTGAGAATCCTGTGCAGATGTCTCTGACACAGACATCCACATCGGTTTGGAAAGAATGTCTTCAAGCAAAGCTTCTGGCATCAGATGCAATGCCCAGAATAAGATGTTTTGCGCAAAGACCTTACTATAATGTTTTAAGGAAAGTTTTACAATTTTAAAACTAAAGTTAATTTCCTCACCGCACACACTGACTTGTTTATGTATTTTACTTTTATGTGTGTGTGTGTGTCCATGCACATGTGTGTGGGTGCCAGGAGAGGCCAGAAGAAGGTGCTGGGTCCCCTGGAGCTGGGATTACAGGAGGTTGGTTGAGGACCACTTGACATGTGGGTTGGAAGGGGACTCTGGTTCTGTGGAAGAGGAAGTGCTCTTAACCACTGAATCACCTAGCCTCCCAGTCCCTAGTTGAATTTCTTTATGAAAGAGCATGTGTGTTTGGGTACACGTGTCCATGTGGAGACCAGAGAACAACCTTGTGTCATCCTTAAATACCACCTCCTGCTAAGACAAACAGGGTCTTGCACCAGTCTAGAGCTCACCAATTTAGCCTAAACAGAAGAGGAGGCAAGCTTGCAAGCACACACACCACCAGGCCTGGCATTGTTACCTGGGTTCTGAGCATCAAACTCAGGGCCTCAAGCTTGTGCTGCTGTTATTACTTTCCCCCAGATCAAATCCTCATTCCTTTTCATCGAAAAGAAATAAATATCCAGAAGGAGGAGGAGGAGGAAGAGGAGAAAGAGGAGAATCCAAGAAGATGCCATCACTGCAAAAATCATCTTTGCTGGGGATCAAGATGAGACCTTCAAGTTAGTCTCTGAATCATGGGACCAATGGGACTCTCTGTTTACTGCTGGGGGCATGGAGGCCTGGCACCAAGGAAGATGGGAAGATCCTAATAGGAAAGAACAGTTTTCAAAGCATCTGTAAATTTGAATGCTTGTACTACGAAGTCCAAGAAGGCAGAGACATTCCCTTAACGAAGGCAAAAAGGAGAAATCCAGGGGCATCCAAGGGCCCCACTTCCACTAAACACCAGATAAGACCAGAGGATTTGGGAACCACTGGGTTAAGAGCCTCAGCCTTCAGCCTCAGGCCTTCCTGGTCCCCACGGAGGAGGAGGAGGAGGAGGAGGCAACTTCCACCCCCACATTAGAGTCCACGGCCTGCTGCCTTGGGCCCTCCCACTCCAAGAATGAAGCTGCCTGCTGCCCAACTTATACCCAGACTGGTTTCATCTGCTTCCAAATCCATTTTGTGTCTTAACTTCTGCCAAGACTAAAAATTTAAACACACACACATCATGCATGCATGGGAGGGAGGAATCAGGCAGGGACTTTAAACTGAAAAAGTAAGCAGAAATGGGAGGTGCAGACCAGCTGCTGAAAGTCAGGGCTCGGGAGCTCCGGGAGCCAGCACACCCTTCCTGAAGTCTCTGCCTGCTATGTAGGTGTCAGGGTTGGATCTGAGGGGAGAATTCGGAAGTGTGACCTCTCCCTTCTCTCCTCACCTGATTGCATTGACTTTAACTGCCTGAGCAGTTGCTGCATGCCGGAAGCAGATCCTTGTCCCTAACACTTGGAAGAACACTGCTTCTTGCTCATCCTCTCTCAGCAATTTCAAAACGAATAAAACAGTATTGGAAAGGTACATGGCTCTGGGTGGGTGCAGACAGCTTGCAAGCTACCTATGGCTATACCATAAAAGAGGCAGGAGACGGACCCTCCTCCTTAGGATTCTGCTTTATCTCTTCCAGGACTTGAAGCCAGATGCTTAAATCTGGGGACTCAGAAACCACAAGGGTCTTTGAGACTTCATCCTTCCTACTCAGTGTTCCCTAGAGTTGGAATAATGGCCTAACCTCATGTCTCTATTATCATTATGTATCCTTTCTCCAAAACACGGAGAGCTGAGGACGCACCCTGCTTAGAGCTATCTCGAGGAATCACACCATCTCCTGGAATTGTCTCCCAAGTCACTCAGCAGAGAACACCTGTTAAATCCTGGGCCCTTCAAAGATGCCACTCAAGCTAGAAAGCAAGAGTCCGCTTCTGGAAAAGGGACACAAGCAACATAGAGTAGCACAAACCAATGGCAAATTCAGCCTGAGTGCCCCACAACTGATCTGAGGCGAGAAGCCAATCACAGCCTTCCCTGGAATAAGAAGCCTTGTAGCATCCACCTCTGACCCACTCTCCCAGAGCATAGTAAATGTCAGCAGGGTAAAATGTGAACAAACAAACACAACTTTCACCTGGATAATCACTGACTCCAGGTGAAGAGTATTCAGAGGGTAAAATACCAAGTCTACAACAGAGCAGGTCCTCAGAGAACTACAGAACTGCAGACACACAAATGCCTCCAAAAAGCTCTCCTGATTTCTGTTTCGCTCTTGTTTTTGTTTTGCTAGCCTAAGATGGTTTGGAATTGCTGACCATCCTGCCTCTGCCTCTGAGGAGAACTGGGATGACAGGTATGCACAACCATGTGAAGAGCCACCCTTCTGTAAGAAGAAAATGCTTATCTGTTTGCATATTAACCAGATGTGGGCAAGGCTTCTTTATTGCCTGGTACCTCACCGCTACCAGGAGCTTTCCACAAGAAGGAGCTGGGGAGCTAGCTGGAGGGGGTAGGGGGCGAGTATCTGCTCGGGCAGAAATGAGCACAGGCGGCTGTGAGCTAGGAGATTGCATCTGCATGAGATGGCTCCCTGTCCAAATGCATATCCATCCGCACCACACACTGCTTGGGCTACCTCCTCCCTCCAACGGCCAGACCCCTCTCTGCCTTTATTAAGCTCAGCAGCCATCTCCTCCTCAATGAGCCTCATCTCCAGGACTTTGAGGCACATACTGAAATCTACTTGTTCATATTCATGTTTCTGACCATTGCTCATTAGTTTCATGGATGACAGTTATGAAACATGTAGAGGGAAAAATAAACACAAAATACCCCCATAAGTCAGTGGTTCCTAACCTTTATAATGCTAAGACTTTTTAATGCAGCTCCTTATGTTATGAAGAACCCAGCCACAAAATTATTTTTGTTGCTACTTTATAACTGAAATTTTGCTACTGTTATGAATTGTAGATATCTACTATGTAGGGTATCTGATATTCAACTCCAGTGACAGGGTTGCTCAACCCACAGGCTGAGAACTGCTGCTGTAAGTGCTTAGGGTTTGTGATACTATTTTTCTGCCTTTATGTTTGTTTGGGGTTTTAGATTAGAAAACAACAATAATAATAGGATAACTATAAGATACTCTCAAGTCTTTACCAACGTCAAGAAACTCCTATCCACCCAAAGTCCTGTGTCTTAAGACAAACAGCTCTCAAGCTGGTTTCATCAGGTTCTCAGGTGTGGATAGAGGAGGTGGGTAGCCTTGGAACCTTCTGGATCTCTCAGGCCAAGAGGCAGGCCAGCCCTTCATTTGCTATTGCTGCAACTGGTAGGGTTTTATTCATTACAGTAATGCTCTCTCCTATATGTGTTCCATATCCCTTTATCCATTCATCTGTTAATAGGCACCGAGGCTGATTCCCTCTATTCTGCTACTATGACCAGTAGCAGAATTCCCTCCCATTCTGTAGGCTGTCTCTTCATTTTGTTGGTTGTTTCCTTTGCTGTTTTAGTTTGATGTAATTCCAACTGTCAATTAACAAAACTCTCTGAACAGTCCAATGTTTCAAAATATGAGCTCTTGGCAGATTATTTGAAATCTCCAAATTATGCCAGGCTCCAAGTATTAATAATATAATGATGATGACAACACTGGCCATCTAAGTAACTGTTTAGCTTTGTATCCTACCCTCCATGTCCTACATTGGTCCATTAGTTAAAGGGGTAGTTGATAGTCCATGAGCTACTGAAAGGCGGTGGAACCTTGGAAGATGGGCCTCATAGAAGGACATTAGGTCATCAGACACATTCCCCTAAAGTGGATATTGAGACCCACAGCTCTTCCCTTCTCTTTTTTTCCCTTGGCTACCATGAAAGAGTAGAGTTTGCCCATAATGTGCTCCCTAACATGGTGTTCTCTGTCTCATGACAGGCCCACAGTGATGGAGACATTTGATCACGATCTAAAACCTAGGAAACTTATAAGCAAACAAACAAAAACTACAAAAAAGCAACAACCAAATACCCCCTCCCATCTTTCTCCCCTTTAAAGTGACTACCTCAGTTATTTTGTCACAGTCTCGAAAAAAACTAACATAGCTCGGAGTCTGAGTCAAACGGTCTTCTGAAGAGATGTGAGGATCTCTTCATGGTGTTCAATAAATATCTGACCAAGTGGAAGGCTGCTCTGCTGGCCACTGTAGTGACTGCTTAAGGAGGCATGTCTGTGCTGTGGAAAGTCTTCTGGGACACGAGGATAAGTGGTCATGGCTCAGTGTGAAACCCCAAGTTACTATGGAGTGAGGCCGCAATGAGCATCACGAGTTTTAGTGCGTGGCATTCTCCATAAGAGGAAGCCAGGTCCAAGACCCCCACCTCGAGTCCCACAGGGACACATGCTTCTTCTTGGCTGAAATACAGAGATCAAGGGGTCTCTGCCTTTCCCCGCCCATTCCAGGGACATTAGCACAGGCATTTGGTTAATTTCAAGTGTGGGAAAGATTAGTTCTGCCTGCCTAGGATTCCGTTTCAATTGGCCACGCATGTCCTTTTTACTTCCTGACTCAAAGCATGCAGGACTTAATTATTAAGGAGCCTCCCTGTTCCACTTGCCCTGGAGGCTCGCTTTTTCAGGAGAGGAGTGGGGGTAGGGAAGTAAAACTGGGAGCTAAGCCCCAATTCTACAACTGCTCTGGAGACAACATATTGGAGAAGACCCAGACCACACCAGAGCTCTCTTTTCACCAACACCCCCACATGAAGCAAGACTCACCCTGTACTTCCTTGCACGCCTGACCACAGGGGGGCCATAGAGAGGTCTGGTACTGCCCCATTGTGCCTTAGGATAAAGGCAATTTCTAAAAGGGACAGCATAGGATATTTATAACTAGATTTTCTAAGAAACTCCCAACCTACCAATATCAGAATAAAAATTAAATAACCATATCTTCCTCTTTTTATTTGGCTCAGAAGAGGCAGTCCCTTAGACACATACCACTTGGCATAACTATCAAAGCTACCCCAAGTTCTTGTTCAGGATTTTCACTGTCTAGTCTCTTGGGAGAAGAGATAAAGAGTGTGGACAGGGGGACTGGGGACTGGAGGCTGCATTCTGTAAAGAACATGGGTCCCACATTCATCCAGCAGACCTCTATCCTCTGCTTCCCCAGGCTAACTGAGGGACTTGGACATCTGGATGGTCAGTAGTCAGCGTGACAGCCCTACAAGCAATGGACACCAAAGTCAAACCAGGAGGCTGCACTCAGAGGGTAGATTACAGCAAGGGCAGCTTGACTGTAGAGTGTTGTCCACACGTTGCATTGTATTCGTTCCTACAGTCTCAGGGGCAAGTATGTCATCAGTGTGCATTTCATGAGAATCAGAACAACATAGTGGCAGCCCAAAGCCATTCACTGGCAGCCAAAGTATTCACCAGTCAGGTTACAGATTGGAAATTGAGCTAGAAGAAGAAAGACAGTGGAGAGGTGCATGGATTTAGATCATCCGCACGGAACTTCCTGTCTAAAAACTGACTTCCGGGGCCATCGGATCAGTTTGACTCCTCCTCTGTGCCGAACCTGACGTGTCTGGCTAGCGTCTTTCAATGTGAGAAGGTACCACCTCCTTTCAGCTCTTTGTTCAGTCCAAGCATGAACGGAAGCTGGGGTCTAAATTTCAATTCTTGTTCCCAGCCTTGGAACTCACTTTACTGAGTCTACCTCCTCAGCCTTTAAACTTGTCTCGTTCCCATGCCCTTTCTTTCCCTTAAATGTGGTCCAGGGCTTGAGTGCAGTTGGAGGAGCGCCTTCCTTCTGCTCCCAGTGTCAAATTCATTTCCATTGCCTGAACCCAAGGGAGCCCAGACCCTTGCAGTGAGTGCTTAGTACCTTCATTACTGGGAATTCTGCTCCTGAATTCCTCGGGGATCCCAGTCTTCACTGCTGCGGAGAAGCAAGTACCTTTTGGCAGGAAAATGTTTCTCCAATTCTTTGGATCCTTTTGTGCCTTGGTTGGGCTTCCACTTTAATGACCACAAAACAAGCCCCAAGGCCCCATCACTCTAAGGGCTGAACACAGACACCACTAAAACCCGGGCGGAGCTGGGAGCCATGACTTCTGAGGCTGAGGGTCTTGTGGTCTGCCACCGGATGCTGGTGTACAGGGGCACTACCTGCCTGGGGGACTTACACTTCCACACTATTAAGTAAAACAAACAGCCCCATGTGCTCCTCTTGCCTGTGTGTTTACAAACCGGGACAGGAAGATCCGCCCAGCTGATACTTCCAGATGTGGAACCCAAACATAGACAGTTAGCTCCTGACAGAAGCACCACGGCCAGGCAAGGCCAGTGGAAGATGATAAGGGGCCACACTGTGGAACCACAAGTCAAGTGGGAGCAAGCCAAAGCCTTGCTTTGCCAGCATCTACCTCCCCAGCGTGATATGTTCGTGAAGTACAAGGAGAGAGAGCCGTGTTTGAAACAGAACACTGACATGTGAAAGACTGCCCACCTTGGTGATTCCAGCTACCTGCTGGGTAACTGTACGTACAGTATCACTGATCCTGGGCACCTGAGGGAAGGAGGGAGAGAAGAGCAGGTGCAGAGGAAGTCTTTTTAGGCAGTGGAGCGATGAGTCTGTGTGATTCTGTGATGAAGACACAAGGGCATCTTGTATTTGTCTAATACACCACAAAGCTTCTCTGTACCTCCCAGGCAGGCTGTGCAGTGCAGAAAGTAAATGCTCAAAAAACTCTGCTGAAATGTATAAGAAGGACAGAAAGGACATCAGGAGGGAAAGATGGCTCACCTATGAACATTCCTGAAACCTGCCACCTAGAGAAGTGGCCACTGTACGGTGGGCTTGTGCACCCCTTTCAGGCTTTTTAAAACAGGCACACTACGGCACCTCTCCTCTGCATGCTCCTGTATACACATATCCCAGAATGCATTGCCTATATGAGTCTATGGATAACTATAGTTGTCTTTTGATACTCGGACTGGCCCCAGGATCTACCGAAGATCAGCCCAAATCTGGATGTTCAAGTTCTTCGCATAAAATAGTGTGTGTAGTATTTGCATCTAGCTTAATTCTCATATATACATACAGGCCATCTCTAGATCACTTGCTATAATACACTGTGTGGTAGTTTGAATATGCTTGGGCCAGGGAGTGGCACTATGAGGAGGTGTGGCCTTGTTGGAGGAGGTGTGTCACTTTGAGGGTGGGCTTGGAGACCCTCCTCCTAGATGCCTAGAAGACAGTCTTCTGCTGGTTCCCTTTGGAACAAGATGTAGAACTCTCAGCTCCTTCTCCAGAGCCCTGCCTGCCTGGATGCTGCCATGTTCCCGCCTTGGTGATATTGGACTAAACCTCTGAAGCTCTAAGCTATCTCTAATTAAATGTTGTCCTTTATAAGAGTTGCCTTGGTTATGGTGTCTCTTCACAGAAATGAAAACCCTAACTAAGACACACAATAAATAGCAAACATATTGGGTTGTTTGGGAGAAAACAACAAGAAAAGGTGGTACATGTGGTACAACCGAGGCAATTGAATAAAATTTTCAATCTGATGTTAATTGAATTCACAGTTATGGACCCCGTGGCTACCAAAGATAACTATATTTCATTGATGGAAACTCACATTCTCCCCCCCCCCCCCCCCCCGTCCCTCTTTCTCTCTCCAAGACAAAATTTCTTTTTGTAGTCCTGGCTGTCCTGGATGTACTCCAGGCTAGCCTCCAACTCAGAGATCCGCCTGCCTCTGCCTCCCAAGTGCCGGGACTAAAGGTGTGCGCCACCACTACTCAGCTCATTGTTGGAAACTCCTATTAGATGAGGTTTTAAGATCGAAAGAGTCCTGCAGATGTCTATTCTAGACACAGAAGGGCTTTGATGAACAAAACAAAGTCTTGACCTCATGTTGTGGAGAAGGAGGTGATGGGCAAATGAACAAATAAGTGTATGTCAGTAGGTGACGGCATGGGGAACTACGATTAGTCTGAAGAGAGAGATGGACGATGCGAGTGTTGCTTGCTAGATGGTACCAGGCTGAGGCAACAGGGGAGCCTTGTGACATGAGGGAAGGACATGGGGAAGAGCCTTCCAGACAGAAGACCAAGGCAGGGCAAAAACCCCGAGCAGGAAGGCTGCCCAGCCAGGTTGAGGAGATAAGAAGGCCTGTGTCACTTTTGCTGTGGAGGTGGCCAAACAGGCCAGGTGAGGGAGATCAGGAAGGGGTGGAGCCAATGGTATTTGGAGAAACAGGAGCAACAGAGAGTGACCTCCACGGTGCCGTTCAGTCATGCACATAGAGGACTAGGGTGGTAAAGCATCAAGAATTCTGCAAACATTTGCAAGTACAGCCTTAAACCTGTCAGCTTAGAGTAGGATCTCAGGGCTGATGGTGTGGCTCAATGGTGGTGTGCTTGCCAAGGTGTGGGAGGCTCTAGGTTCCACCCCCAGCCCTGCACAGAGATAAGAGATAAATAACAAGGTGGAGAAGATAAAGTGCAGAGTCGAAGCCGGTGCCAAGATTTCTGGCTTAATGGGTAGGCTGAGATGTGCTGCACTGGAGAAGCAGCCGAGCTAAGGCTGGCAAGAGGGTATCCAGCCGGCAACTAGGCCTGGCTCCATCATACTGGGCTCCTCTTCCTCTCTATCCTCCATCCTTAGGAGGCCTGGAGCCAGTGGGGAGTCCACCAGCAAAGCCTCTCTTCTGAGCATCCTCCTCACCTTCAGAAATATTCCTTTCACTCTTTCTCTTTACTCGAAAGCCGCTGCTTACTGATAGCTCACAGTGCATCCAGGGGCTTTATGTGTAACCCCTTGCCTTCCCTTTTAACCATCTTAAGAAACTGGGATCCCGATGTTTCCGTTACTTGGACAGGGTCACACCTCAGAGATTGGCAAAGTCAAGGTGAACCCAGATTGGCTCCCTATAGTTGAGACATCTTACACCTGGAATAATTTCAGGAACAGTGACCCTCCTGCAAAATATTTCCCCCCAGCATGCCACCTTCTAATGTGATTCCCCTCAAGACTGGCCTGCTCAGAAGGCATCCCATTAATATCCTAGATGCCTAGCCCTTTCTTTTGCAAAGAAGGGCGCTACCTAGAATTCTGTTGCAAGGGGGTTCTTTCCCTATCCAACTCCTATGGGACCCTGAGACCCTTGGCTGCCTTTTCCCAGAGAGAGGGAAAGAATGTAGGTCTGGAAGAATCCAGGAGAGTTTCTGATGTTGATCAAATGGCCTTCTATTCAGAATCTTGCAAAGAAAAACAAGCACACCCTCAGAGGCAGATCCCTTGAGCCCAGCCAACCTCTGGCTAATTCCCTGGAATTTCTTATCTTTGAACTCAAGGTGAGTGAGCACAGATGTGACAGCTTGGGTTTGTCAGCTGCCAGTAGACAAATGTGTCCCCTGTGCCAGTTCACTGCCTACGCAAGTATGGAGAAGAGGCAGCTTGTGATGACAAACGCTCCGTTAGTCCGTCACATTGAAACACTGTAAACCAGGTACCAGATATCTCTCCACATCCAGAACATCATGGCTTCAGGCTTCCTGCATTTGTTTGAGAAATATAAGGAATATAAGCAGCCAACGGGATTAAGGAGACAGCTCATTAAGTAAACTGCTTGTTACACAGAATGAAGATCGGAATTAGGATTACAAAAACCCAGGTAAAGCCTGGTATATGTAGCAGAGAACAGAGACCCTGTTCTAAACAAAACAAGGTGGAAGGCAAACACCAACCCCCGAGACTGCTATCTTTTCATCTCCCCACACATACCATGACACACAACTGTCCACATCCTCACAGATACCCATACACACATATATCTCACACCCCCACACATTCTAGGCACCAAAACCTCCAGCACAATCCTAAGCGTGTAGAGAACAGAGTGCTTAGCCGTCATGCAGGTAACTGCCTGCCCAATCCTTTCTGCTGGCTGCATTCTGAATATTTGCCTGCAAGGAAGCATCTCCCTGCCAGTTAGTTACCTGTCTGTCAAAGCTGCTACTTCCTTCCCCAGGGTATGTTTCTATACAAGTTGCGGAGTCTCCTGACTAGTCAAAGTGTCTACTCGGCCAAACAGCTCTCTCCACTGACTGCACTGAGGGAATGGAGGGCCTGCTTGATTAGACTTGCAAAGATCTTAGGTGCAAATGAATTCATCTGGCAGCCACAGAGGAGCAGAGATGCCTGCGATTCAGACAGTGTCCCAGGGAAGGGAAAATCTCAAGTCTGAGAAACCCAATGTGAAGGTGACCCTCACCATCACCTACAAAGGCAACACTGGCTGTGCCACAGAGCTTGGCATCTGGTGCTGTCTGACCCTCCACTGCTCTGGCTTTATAATAATGGGATTTAAGGCAAGGCTAATAGGCAATCCCACCTGCCCCCTTATTTGCAGTTAGCTTCAAAAGAAACAGTTTTCCCAAATCAAGGGGCTTTTGCTTTGGAAAAGAAATTGCTTTTTTCTCCCCCTTTCTTGTTTGTTTTAAAAATGAGAGTTTTGGAGTTAGCAGATGATAATGAAATCTTGGCTCTGCCACTTACCAGCTATGAGACCAAAACAAGTCCCTGCACTTATTTAGGCTTCAGCTCCCTTATCTGCAGAGTACAATGATGAGGTCCATCCTCACAGGACTGCTGGAGGGTTGCAGGGATAAAGCAGTGCTTGGCTTGAAGCCTGGCACACAGTAGGTGCTCTGTAAACAATGGTAACTCTCTCCATTTCTGGAAAAGGCAGTCTCTGCTGGCTGCCTCTCAGCACTGAGACTGGCTGCCTCCCCTGAGTGGTGGAGCTGTGTGGGCTGTGCTTCTCTGAGAAGTGCGTGTGCAATCTTTCCCTTGTAGAATGAAGGGTACCTGCTGCTCCTGTGTGCTCACCCATTTGTACCTAAACACAAGGCTTCGTTTGTAAAAATCAAGGGAACAAAAATTAACCCCATACAATAACCACCTTCAGACAAGCTTCTCAATTCTTTTCCCCCCACATTCAAGACCTGAGTGGTGTGTCTGTGACAAGGGGATTGGCCGCCTATATAAAGCCCACCTATAGAAAGCCACCTTGTTGTTTCCCTTTGGGGAGGAGAGCTAAGCTCCCCCAGCCCCCATCTTTTATTGTCAAAGACCACCCACTGGAAATAGCTGGCAACCTGCCACAGTCCAGCAGGGCTAGAGCCGGGCTGCTATCCCAGCTTCTACCACTGAACAGAAGGAAGCCTAAAGAAGGAAAAAAAATCACCTGACAGGGCTGTCACCTGGGTGTGACTCTGCCTTCACAGATGGCAGACCACCAGAGAGGTCTCAGGGTCTGAAGGAAGAGTTGCAGAGGCCTGCCTGTGGAGAGATACTCGGGAATCTAACTCCAATCTGTACAGGCAACAAAGAGTATACAGCTTGCCCGCTACAAGATATCCTTTCAGAAGCACAGAGGTAAAGTGACGTGCTGTGCAGTTGCGTTTGCAAAAGGAGGCACTGTGTGCTAACTGACAGGTTAACAACTTGCCCTCCTTTGAGTACAGCTGTGGAAAAATGTAAGCTACAATAACTACTGTAAGATGACAGTCGCTTTAGAAGGAGAATCACGTGGGAGAGGTGATTTGTGAAATGATTAAGGCAGTCTCTCCTTTCATGGAAAACCAATAAACCCAGAACCCCCCAATTTTCCTCTTCAATTAACTATGACCTATACCTAATAAACCTGCTGGGATAGTAATGTTAGGTAAGAGCAGACTAGTAAAGGACTTGGCTAAGTCTAATCCGGAAAAATATTGGCAGAGCAAGGGAAAGTGGTGGGGGAGCTTTCTTTGGGAGTCTAGTTTTAGCCTTTTCTGGGTGGGGTCCTCTACAGCCATCTTTACCTTCTATGCTGTGTGATGGCCATTTCTTGGAAGCCCAGGAGGCTTGGGGGCGACTGGGAAGCTTAGTGATTTGGTTGCCCCTAAAATACACCTCCCTTCACCTGCCACTCAGAGGCTGACTTCTGAGTCCTCTAAACCTATTGCAGAAATTTGTATATCTAGGAGCAAATGCAACAGACAAGCAAGATGTTAAATTCAAGCACATGTTTCTGTAATTGTCTGTTTGTTTCTGTCTCTGTCTGTCTCTCTGTATCTGTGTCTCTGTGTCTCTGTGTCTCTCTGTCTCTGTCTGTTACCTCTCTCTCTCTTGAGATAGGGTCTCTCTTTGTAGTCCTGGCTGGCCTCAAACTCACAGCAATCATCCTGTCTCTGCCTCCTAAGTGCTGGGATTAAAGGCATGTGCCACCACACCTGGTATTTCTCTAATCTCCAAGAGAAATCTGAAGGAGTTGAGAAAGAAACAAAGTCTCTCCTTTTCCCTGTGAAAACTATTCAGTGACTGATCTTAGAAACATGTCCATGATTCAGACTCAATAGATTCTGCATTCAACTCAGAAACCCAAAAAAAGAAACAAAACAACAACAACAAACAACAAAGAAACAGAAATACTCTAACTTTGGAATCTCCAGCATGCTTAGTCACCCACAGAGGAAATATGAATTTTCAGGGAGAAATTAAGTATCAACTCATATAAGCAGATGTAAAAGAGCTTTGTAGCACACTAGCTCTCTGGCTCCATCTTGGCTTTGACTCTGACTGAGCTCTTATCTTCCCTGGTTCAGCTCTCTGGTCAACTTTAGGGTTTGCTCTGCTTTTCCTTTCCTGCCAGCCATGGACTGCTGGATGTCATGGACCCGCCCAGCAAAGGTTAGAAATGGACTGTTGAAGAAAGCTGGCAAGGGTTGTGCCAGGATGCCAGGGACACAGCACTCATGCAGGAAGAGACCGATGAAAGGATGAAGGCTCCAGTCTGCCACACTTCCTCACTGTGGTCTTACCTAATATCGTCCAAACTCACTTCTGAGAAGAAGAATGCTCTTCTGGCATATTTCCATTGCCTGGCTTCTTTGGGGTTATTTTTCTCCAGTCAGCTTACCCCTCACTCTCCAGTTACTTTCTCAACATATCCTCTGGCAATTGGAGCGAATTCATTGTGCCTTACTGCTATGATTTCTTCTTTCTGCTCAATAATCTTGTCCCAAACATCAAAGGCCTTCTTTGAAGATAAGGCCAAATTCGTCATTAGGAAAAGAAATTATTCCCTAGCTATATTTTAGAGGACAGTAAGAAGCAGAATCCCTCTGCTTTTTGTGAGATAAACAATGCCTGGTACATCAGACCACAAGGCATTCACTGTGATACCACTGACAGAGACATAAACACTTGGTGTTCCTCACCCAAACCTAT
>JANHMN010000011.1:28942375-28971703 GCA_030674055.1 Rhabdomys pumilio
CACACACACACACACACACACACACACACACACACACACACACACACCTCTTGCTGATACTTCATTCTCACAGACACCTCTGGATGCTAATTAATTCAGTGCCTCCCGGTCCAGCCTAGGGAATTCTTTAAGAGCTGTTTAGCTTTTGGTCTTCCCTTGGTCCCTTAGGATTTTCCTTTAAAAAGGTCGGTGATAACTTCTCCTAAAGAGGAAAATCGGTGTTGAGTGTGGGCTTGTCTCCACCGCCTGGCTGTGCAGCAGGGGCACCCTGTCAGCCCTTCGGGGGTGACTTTGGGAAGATGTCCTTATCTTCCTACCACCGGAGCAGCTTCCGGGAACCGCAGGAGCTAAACAAGCCAGACCCGGCTAGAGAAGGAGGCGCGGTGGCCCTCGGCCGGGCGGTGGAGCACAAGCAGTGGCGGCCCCGGGAACTTAGTGCGGCTTCAGGCCCTGTCTATCGTCGGAGGCAGTCAAGCGCTGGGATCCCCAGCAAGAGCCCAGCTCAGAGATCGGAGCTAAGCCCGAGCCCAGCTCAGGGCTCCAAGCCCGAGTCTGAACCCCAGCCCAGTGCTGGAGCTCCAGCCCAGGGATCCAAACCCCGTCTGAACCCCAGCAGAACACCCTGAGCCCCGAGGTGAGCCTCCAACTCGAACCCCAGTCAAGCACTAGGAGCCCCAGCCCCGGTCCTAGCCCAGCTCTGGGAACTACAGTCGGAGCCCGCGCCCCGCAGCACGGCTCGCGGAAGCCCTCGGCATCACAGGGCGGACGGACGCCTAACACACGCCTCCTATCCCCAAACCAACAAATAAACACAACTTTTTATGAAAAGAAAACAAACTTCAGCGACATGACTCACCTCTCCTGCAGCCGGAGCCTGGGAAGAGGGGGCCGGGGCTCCGGGTCCCGCGTGGTGAAGCGGAAAGGGCCCCACGGCCCCACGCACACCGACACTCAGCGCACAGCGCGATGACACACGGGGACACACACCACGGGAGAGTGGCCGCAGCCGGAGCAACAAAGGAGCCCCAGGACCCAGAAGTTGCGGCCGGAGGAGGAAGGGCTTGTCTGGTCGCGGCGGGTATGGAGTGCGAAAGTGTGTGAGTGCGGCCGGAGCTGACACCAGCGAGACCCAACTCAGGGTCTCCACTGCAGGAAGCCGGAGCCGTGGTGGCAGCGGCACCAGCAGGCGGACAAGGCAGGGGACGCCGCGCCCAGCGCACCCACTCCCTCCATATGGAAGACGCTTTTTTGGATGACTGAACTTGCAAACAATTCCTTCTTTTGCTTCTCCTGCCTAGGAGCCTCCCATTACCGCTCGAGGAGGGGAGGGGAGCCGAGGAGGCGGGGAGGAGGGGGAGGAGCGAAAGGGAGCAAAGAAAAAGTCTTGAAAAGGAAACAGGGAGGGAAAAAACCACACGGTCCCCCCAAATTTTAGAACGATTTTTCCCTTAACGCCTACTTTCTTTGCTCTGCGTTATATTCACTCAGTCCTTCCAAATTATTTTCTTTGACCACACCAAAAGTGCCTTCCTCCCACTCGCGGGGCGCGGGTCCTCCACCCTGCTTAGCTTCACCTTGGACCCTTCCTTTGGCGAGCACTATCCCTCCTTCCCGTGGCTAGTCACTTCTCCCTGAGCCTTTTTCTGGCACCCGTTTCTCAATTTCTCTATCATTCTGAAAATAAATACAAACAAACAAACAAACAAACAAACAAACCTTCCAGATAAAGTAGTAAAAACAAAGCTAATGTTAATAAAAGCAGGGCAATCCCCCAACCACCACCACCACCACCACCACCACCACCACCACCACCACCACCACCCCCCCCAAAAGTGAGGGAGGGCAGGGCCAATTAGGAAAATGATAAGAAAACTCATCATGGCAAAGCCATAAACCAGCCTTCCCAGACACTCGGTTGGCTGGGAAGGATTTGCCAGGTCCTTGGCTTGACCTCCATTCATCATCCTAGGAAAGGGGTGGGGGGTGATGTCACGGAGAGTTAGTTCATTACCTCCGTGTTGGTTGGATAGAAAACATCCACAACAGTAATTTTCATACCCATTGTGGCGGAACTTCTTTGGACAAATTGTTACAACGTCGATAGATGGGCTACACCTCCAACTTCTGATTCAGTAAGTCTGTGCTAAGAAAGAATTGCTTTAATTTTCAGGTGATCTGAAACTGCTAGCCCAGGTCCACATTAAAAAAAAAAACAAAACAAAAAACCCAAAACACACTTTTATCCACAAGTCCAATGCTAAGTTAAGTTGGCAACGCTGGATTTTCTAAGAATGCAGGAGACCCTGTGAGAGTTCCTTATCCCTTACGTTTTAGGAGTTAAGCCATTTGGCAAAGCCTTGTTCAAGGTGGAGAGGAGGTGGTCCTTGGAGTGGGTCATCCAGGGAAGAGCAGAGTGAAGAGAGATGCTGTCTTACCCGAATGGCAGAACAGTGATGTTGGGACTCAGAAAGCCACTGTGTGACAGAAAAGAAATCACTTAAATTTTGGGGGGTCATGGTTTTATTTTCTGTTGTTTTTAGTTGTCCTCAGTAAAACAAACAAACAAACAAACAAACAAACAAACAAACATCCAAGCAGTTCATGCTCTGCACATGATTCCAAATGAAGCAGAAGGAGGAAGGGAAAGATTCTACATTTGACAGCATTCTTTCCTCCTGTGTTTGTTAATTAGAACAGGAGCCAGCTTCTGCATTGGTTTATCTGGCGTTTCAGGCTCTATCTACATGCCTAGATGGTTGGGCATATCCCCGTGGCCAAATGGATCAAGGGATGCCATATTTTAATAAGACAGTGAAAAGGCTCTTGAAATCCCTCTTTGAACCTCCCACCTGTACCCAATGCACTTACTTCCTTCTCATTTCCATCAGTTTGGAGAATCTCTGAGAGTTGTTTCTCTTCCCCTGTTCAGTGATGATGTTAGCTTCTGCCATCTCACTGTCCCTCTGTGGCACAACAGAGGACAATGGGACCTGAGAACCACCCTGGGAACAGAACTTGTAATTCCCAGAGAAAATGAAAGCATCAGGTAACAGCTGACAGTTTGCTATTGTGCAAACACTACCTTTCCCTGGAGCCCCAAGCAGGTAACAGTCTGCTTTTTTTTTTTTTTTTTCGTTTTTTTTCTTTTTCAAAATTTAATTTTTTATTGTTTAAATTTTTAAGGTTTTTAAATTAATTTTATTTTCTTATGTGTGTGGGTGTTTTGCCTGCGTGTGTATCTCTGTATACTACACACACGTCTGGTGCCTGTGGAGACCAGAAGAGGGCATTGGATCTCCTGGAACTGGTGTTACAGAGAGTTGTAAATTGCCATGTGGTTGCTGGGAACTGAATCTGAATCCTCAGGAAGAGTAGCCAGTGCTCTTAACCACTGAGCTATTTCTCCAGCCCCAGCTTTCTGCTTTTCAAAAATACTTTCCAAATACCACTCCCACTGGCGATGGTGTGAGATCCAGTAATAGCAGGGTGCTTGAAGTTCTTAGATTTCCGTAGCCTTACACATATGATACACAGCTTAGCATCTCAGAGACGTCTCCTACCCGCTCAACTTATTCTTCTCTTAGGACTCTCCACTCCTCCCACTTTGGACTTTAGGTCTACACGGTCTTTGCATTCTGAGTCAAAGCGTTCATTCTTGTTCGCATGTATTTAGCCAGGAGGGGGACCTATGGCCTTGCTCCTCCCTCAGGCAGGCTGATAACCACGCCCACTTACTTGCCCGTTCTAGATTTAGGCAGAGCGAAGATTTGCAGCTTCAGACTCACTGTTGGCAGCTCAGATGTGTTTATTGTTTTTGTGGATCTTTGTATTAGTATGGCTGTGTTTGTTTTTATAGCTACTGTATCCCCTCACTCCCTTCTGCCTACAGTATATTTCTTGCCCTCTAACTGCTAGTGTCTCTCTCTCTCTCTCTCTCTCTCTCTCTCTCTCTCTCTCTCTCTCTCTCTCTCTTTCTCTGTCCTTTTGGGACAAGGACTTTTGTGTAATCCTGACTGTCTGGAATTCTCTCTGTACACCAGGCTAGCCTTGAAATCACAGATGCCTCTGCCTCAGCCTCTGCCTCTGACCCTGCCCCGTCTCCTGAGTGCTGAGATTAAATACGCACACCACCACCATCACCAGTTTCTTAACTCAGACTGCCCCATGTTAGCACACCAGCCATCTTGAAACAGTTAGATGAACTATGAGCTGAATAAGGAACTCGGCTATACATTCTGTTAAAGGCAATTTACCTCTGGCATCCTGCTTTGGAGAGACTTTGCGAGTATCCAGAAGGAAGAATTTAGTATTATTTTAAAATAAATTATTAATTTATTCTACTGGGAAATGGAAGGGCAGACAAGGACTGCAGGTCTTCGTCTCTTCACTGTCATTAAGTCGGAGTGCAGTGAAAAACACTACTCTCCTTTTGGTGAGCTACAGGCACCCCTAAGTGTCATACAACCTGAGGACTACTTAGTTACAAAGAGTAACTGTGGATTCTCCCACAGTTCTTCCTGTTCGGCAGAGAGAACAACTATGGAATAGAAAAAAGCGACAGAGAGTTGACTATTTACTCCCTTTGTTTTCATATGAATCTGAGTTCTTGATTACAAACTATGTGCACTGAAGAACATTCAGGCTGCAGAAAACCCCAGCAAGGGTGACATCACAGTAAATCTGCCACACAAGGACAATGCTGTTGACACAGGAGAGTGGCTTTGGTTTTAGTCATTTTCTTTCTTTCCTGTTTTGTTTCTCATCAATATGTATTCCACACTGAGTATATGATTTTCATTGAATAAAAAAAGATCAGAATTTATTTAAAGGGAAATATAAACCAGAGACATTCATTCAAAATTTGTATTATTTTTTTTTTCTTATACACTTGGTCATTCAGGCAGAATCCAGGTCCCTCACTGATTTGTCTATAGCTGAATATCTTTCCAAATTGGGTCTGTTGCTTTTTAAGATTAACAATCAACCATGATTGATTTCCTCATGAGTCATCTTCAAAGTTTGATTTCAACTGTGCTGTTGCATCAAAAAAAGGTTGTTTTGTTTTCAGTCATTCTATTTTACACCTCTCAGTGGCTTTGTTTACATTGTCATTCTGTATTGCAGTTGACTAAGCATCTTACCGTAAACCTGTATGATTCTGATTATTTTCTAAACATGGATTTCTAGATGAAGGAATTTTGGATCATTTGCTAGGCTACACCTTCTGAATGCTTTTGTTAGTATTAAAACACTGAACTCCATGAGGTCAGTATCTGTTTCCAACACTCTGGTTATTTGAAATAAAACAAACAAACAAACAAACAAACAAACAAACCAATGATATCATTAAACAAAAAGCCCCAGGTGGAGACTTGAGTAAATTACCCACTTTCCGAGGATTGCACTCACCAGATAAGGAAAACAACTGTCAAGCATACACAGCAAAGACAACGTTCAAGTGTGAGAGTTGAACAATGCATGCTTACTAAGTGAAACCTAGTTATATTGATTATCTTGTTTAACCTTTCAGCATCCTTCTAAGAAATATGCTAACAACCCCTGAACACTTTCCTCTCCCAGTCTCTGTGATGGATTTTTTGTTTGTTCAGAATCTCTGTAACAACTTTCTGTGTAGAACAGACCTCCATTTTACAGAGAAGGAAAATCATGTAATTTGCCTATGATCTCCAACAACAAAGTGGTGGTTCTCGTTCCAAACTGTGCATATCACTGTATTTTCTCACTGCTCTTTAGAGAGTCATAGGCTGGCTGCTGCTTCTTGGAATAAGAATGGTACATTTGGGGCTGGAGAAATGGTTAAGAGCATTGGCTTCTCTTCCAGAAGACCCAGGTTTGGTTTCCAGGACTCACAGGACAGCTAGCTCACAACCTACTCACATGGCAGTATTCAACCATCTGTAACTCCAGCTCCAAGGGATTCTGTATACTTCTGCTGTGGCCTCCAGGGACACTGTGCTCACAGACATACACTTACATAAAATAAAGATAAATAGATTTAATAAATATATTTTAAAAGAATGGTACACTTAAATTAGGTGTGGTAGCTTATGCCTATAATTCCAGAGCTCTGGAGACTGAGGCAGGGGGATTAAAAGTTCTAGACCCAAACTAGCCTATCTGGTGAGACCACGCTCAAAAGGAAAAGCACCTTTAACAATGTCTGAAATTTGGCAAGCCATTAAGGAATCTTTAATGGGCTTTCCAGGGAAGCGCATCACAGTACATTTAGAGAACAAAAGTAATCTACTAAGTATAAATAACTTAAGAGTCTGAGAGTTGGGGGTTGGAAACATGGCTCAGTGGTTAAGAGCACTGGCTGCCCTTTCTGAGGACCTGGGTTCAATTCCCAGCACCCACATAGCAGCTCACAATTGTCTGGAACTCCAGTTCCAGGAGATCTCACACTAATACATACACGAAGTAAAAACACCAATGCAATAAACAAATCATTAAAAAGAGAAGAAACACAGCAAGCAAACAACAACAACAACAACAAAAAAACAAGTCTAGGAGTCACATACCACAAGAGACTATGTCCTGATACTTGAGCTGAGTTCAGGTCTAACAGTAAATAGTAAGCTGGTTGAGTGTACATTTGTATTGTCAAAGCTAACATTTGAAAAATGCTGTGCCTTGGTATGAGGTGTCAGAGATGAACTACTCCTGAATTCATCTGTAGTTAAAAATTCTGGCTACTGGTTGGTAAATAGTATTTTTATTTGTTTATTTTTTATTCCTTTTATTTGTTAAGGCATCACTTAAATACATTTCAAATAAATGCCTAACTTGAGGGCTGGAGAGGTTGCTCAAAGAGCACTGGCTGCTCTTACAAGGGACCTGGGTTCAATTACCTGATTGGCAGCTCACAGCTGTCTGTAACTCAAGTTCCAGTGGCTCCAATCCTCTCACATAGACATGCAGGCAAAACACCAACGTACATAAAAATTTAAAAATGTGTAACTTAGTCCATCATTTTGGAATTTAAAATTCAGCTTTCAGTTTTTCGTTCTCAGACTCCTTTATCAGCTATTTGCATCGGCTTCCTCTCCACACTGGGAAGAATGGCCCCGATGGACAAGCTATGTGCTGATTGTCTAACAAAACACAGAATGATGAATGAACGTGTAAGGTTGACCTGTGCAACAATTAGCAACCAGTGCACGACAGCATGTAATTAGAAGGTAAATTGCATGGTTCAGGAGAAATTACAGGTGAGCCTGGCACGGTGCCACCAAATCCTCATACAAGTTGAACTGACTAGGGCTGACTTCTCTAGCCCTAGGCTGTCAACTCAGGGATTCTATGGCCATGTGTTCTGTTGACTTTAAGGGACTAATCCATCAGATTAGATTCCTTAGATTCCTCTAAGGCTGCCTATGAACAAGTGTACCCTACAGTAAAATGGGAATGTCACAGACTCAAAACAAATTTACATTTGAATTTCATCTTTAATAATACTTGTGAGCAAAGACGAATCATCTCTTTGAATCCCTGTATCTTCTTCTGTAAAGGTTAGAAATAATACATATGGAGTATCTCTCCATATGTTTACATATGTATTCATATACTCGTAATACAGATTAGTATCTGTCAGGATATAACTTTAAATGAGCCAACCAGTATAGCTGTTTATGGCTAGTGCTTATTCTTACTGTTGAGTTCTTACATTATGCCCGCTGAAACACTATATTTAATCAAAACGTTTGGTAGCCACTTTACAGAGAGCTGGTATATTATTGGAAATTTGAGCCTGGGCTAGACAAATGGGAAAAAAAGGTGGTTTGTGAAAGCCGTTTCTGCAATCCATCCCTGCATGCTTGATTTTGCGCACATGTTAAGCCTCTCAAGAACAAAATCTGTCTGTTAACCCCAGTCCCACTTTTCCAAGATATCTGATTCTCTGAAGCAAGTACAGCCCCCACTGAGTCCGCATGAAACCCCCACCTTTCCCAATGGCCTCCATCTGTTCTCCCCCCAACCCCACCCCCACCCCTACCCCCACCCTCACGTGTGAGGCTGAGAAATTTGGATTCTGGAGCTGCCCAGACTCCAGCTGTTTGATATTGTGTGGCAGCAACAGCAAAGAGGGCAGAGGCGAGAGATTCCAGATGAAAGCAAAACTCAAAGAGAACCGGACCTCGGAGCATTGATACCAAGCTCAGTGGGTAACAACCTCCGTTAAATTTGTTCAGTCAGCCATTCACCAGGGAAGAAGTTTCTCACACACTCCTTAAGGGTTTGTAGCAAGGGAAAGCTTCCATGGAGAGAATCAATATTCCCGGGACTGAGCAATGCGAAATCTAACACCAAAGCCACTGTTGCAAACTTGGAGACAGGTAGAGTGTTTGCTTGTTTTGCTCCAAGCATATAATTTCTTTCTCCTTCATAAGACGAATGGGGAGCCATTGGAACATCGGGCCATAGCAACAGAAAACCAACCAAGCACCATAGACCTTTACTTGCTCCTACTTTTCCATCCGTGCACCCACAGGCAAAATTTAACAAATACTGAGCCCTGCCACTCGCTCTGCTGGGCATAAGGCAAGCTGGGCAGCCACTTTGGACAGTGGTTAAAAGGTCTCTGTAATTCCTGTCAGAGCTACAAGGAAGGGAGAAAAGCATTTGTCTCTCCCTCGGAATGAAAATAAAATCACTCCTTCTTGTTTATCTTACGCTGGTTGGATTTTCCAGTGAGGAAGTGAAGCTGCTTCAGGCTTGGTGCCCCCAATTTAGGAAGCATGTTCTTTCTTTCTTCTCAGGATAAGTAAGAAAGAACTAAGAGAACAAACCACAAAACCCAACAATGCCAATTGTTCTCTCTCTCTCTCTCTTTTTAAGTATTAAAAATATCAATTTCTCCTTCTCAAACTAATTAAACTCATCAAACCTTGTTCCTATGATTTATCTGAGTGAGGTAACAATGGACTCAGTCATGTTCTTCTCTCCCATGTTTTCTGAGGCAGTGGGCAAGCACCCATCTGATTCAGCTCAATCAACTCTCTAAGCTGATTCCCAGAGTGATCTTGTATCTTGTCCTCTCTTGTCTCCTTGAGCTTTCTCTAAGTACCAACCGCACTGTCTTTTCTTCCTAGATGGCCGACTTCCTACCTAGACTTAAACCTTTTATCCTCTTCTCTTCCATCTAAGTTACCTTCAAGACTTTTTTGTAGCATTGCCTGCTCTAGGAAACCTCCATTCCCAGCTGCCCCCATCCCAGCCCCCACTGTACAGGGAATTCTCCTTGCCTCTGTCTTGAATTTGTTATGAGTATTGTAATTATAATAGCCAGTGTGGAAGAGGGAGGGGTTCTACCTGTCTATCTTGTAGGCTAGAATATCTTTAAGCCTCAAATCGACCCCTAATTTTTCATATTTGTGCCTCTAATGTTCAACACAACATCTGAACAATGTATAATAAATCAAATGGATGAAGGACTGAAGACGGAATAAAGTCACAGCTGTTGAAGCCTCGTGCACCTGTGTGGGCTGGAATGTTGAAAGAATTCCAATAACTTGGGCTTCGGGTGGAATCATAACTTGAAAAGTAAAATATAATCTCTTACCTAAGGCAAGTCAAGACTTGTTTGTCTTAGATGTAAAGTTGTATGACCATCATGTTTTGTTTCAGATATGAATGGTATGTTTGAAGTGACTTTTAGCTCTATGGTCTTTAAAAAAAAAAAAAAGTTTTTTGAAATAAATAACATAAATTGTAGAAATAAAGTCACTCAAGTATCCTAAATGCTTTTTTTCCCCACCCCCAAACAACAGCAAAATTGCTTCTCAAACTATGGTACAGTATCTTAATGAATAAATACGATATCACCATTAACTGTATCCAGATTTTGCCAGGATTGCATATTTTACATAGTGAGTAGTTGCTTTAAAAAATATTTGGGTCTATAGCTTCAATGAGTTCCATATCAAAATCTCAATAGAAATAGAAAAAACTGTTCTAAAAGCCATATAAACTCAGAGACCCTGACTAGCCCAAATTATCTTGAGAAAAAAACAAAGCCTCAAGCCATACTGATTTCAACACATTCTACAAAGCAATAGTAATTAAGGCCTTTTTAGAGTGGTATTGACAGGTTATTTCTCTGTTGGTAAAACGAGCTTAAAGCCAGATTAGATTATATTAAAGGTAAATTTATTGGAAAGTTGCTCTCAGGTTCACTGGCCCCAAGGATTGAGACCAGGGGAGTCGCCTTGGGGAGAAGGGGGGGGTGGGGAAGAGCATGAGTAGAGAGAGAAGGAGGAGATAAGAAGAGGAAAAGAAGGAGGAAGGAGGAGGAAGTGGAGGAGGACGAGGAGGAGGAAGGGAGAGAGAAAGAGAGAAAGACAGAGACAGAGAAAGAGAGACAGAGAGCGCAAATTATCTGGATTACATAGGGAGGAGCCTCACGGGGGGGGGGGGGGGGGGGGGGGGAAGGGAAGCCCAGCCGCTGGGCTGGAAAGTTCAAGGTTGGGGACAGGGTACACCAAGTAGAGACTGAGGGATCCTGGGAGAATCTGGAAGCTAGATCTGATTTGATATGTAAATCATATCAAACTGCACCTCAGTTTCTTATCCTAGCCTTTTGTTGACTATAAATAAATAAGGGACTGCAGTAATTGTCTATGACTACTTCCTGCTAACATTGGGGGACCATTTTGGGGGTGTGTGTGGTCAAAAAGCTGGAATGTTGGCCAAGTCCGGGATGAGTTGGCTATTTCACTTCTGTCAAGGATCTATGGGACCATCTGTGGCTAGGAAAGTTCAGACCCAGCAGCATATGTGAGTGTAAATGGGAGTACCTGTGGGTAGCTTCTGTGAAACTGTCCTAGATGCAGATTTTGAGGGAAAATCTGGATGTTAGGAGCAGAAGAAAGGAATTTAGGAAGAAAAAATTTTTCTTGGATGTGCATTTGAAACTCTTGGGAGTTGGAGGAGGGGTGGGGGGATCCCAGGACCAGGGAAAAAGAACTGGATCCACCTTCAAGAATAGGCAGTGGGGAGACAAACAGGCTGTTAACTGACGGTGCTTATCTTGAGTCCATTTGACCGGTCAGAGGTGGATTAGAGTAGATTCCTTGAAATTTACAAGAATCTTTTTAAGTTTACAAAAAAAATACATCCTTCAGAACTTGAATATAGCAACCTCAAAACATCTTCCTAAATTTTTAAACATTTTCTTAGACCCCTATATATTTTTTTTTGGAAGTTTTCATATCCTCAGACCTTACAGGTATAATGATGATTAGACAAATCAGTGTGTAGGAAGCCGCAAAGCAAATCTTTGCACATATAGCCCAATGATCCTTATCAAGAATGTCAACACAAAAGAGGAGAAAAAACAATTCCACTCAGCAATTGCCATTCAACAAAGAGCAATGAGAGAACTAGTTATCTACCATATTAGAAAAGTTAACTTGAATTTGTTAAAGAAGAAACCATAGAAGAAAGCCTTCAGGATACTGAGTTTGGCAATTTCCTGGTCATGACACAGACAACCAAATAAACAACAGATAAGTAGGACTATGTTGAACTTTAATGATTCTGTTTTGAAGTTGCATCTGCATCCCCAGCCCTGGGAACTGGTGGTAGAAAGGCAGGAGGATTCCTAGAGCTGTCAGTTTAGTCAGAAAAACAGTGAGCTCCAGGTTCAGGAAGAGCCTCTGCTTCAAAGAAATAGGTATGTGTATATGAGGTGTGTGCATTTGTGTGTGTGTGTGTGTGTGTGTGTGTGTGTGTGTGTGTGTCCATCCAGAACTCTCCTCTGGCATCTTCACACACATACATGTATTCTGTCTCTCTTTCTCTGTCTCTCTCCCCCTCTCTCTCCTTCTCCCTCTCTCTTCTTCTCTCTCTCTCTCTCTCTCTCTCTCTCTCTCTCTCTCTCTCTGTCTCTCTCTCTCTCACACACACACACACACAGTTTTTAATAAGTAGTCTGCCCCCACAGCTGTCTAGCCCTTCTTCACAATAGACACTAGGTGGTCACTAACCCCTACTCTACCTCATTCCAAATCCTGGCACCTGCTTCCTTCTACTTCTCCAGTGCAGACCTTCATCACTCTTGCTTGGGATATCACAAAAGCTTATGATTTATCTTTGCATCTCCCATCGACCTCCCAGCACTTCTCAGCTTTCCACACTCCTGTTGGAGACCCCTTTGAAGAGGTCAATTTTAATCCCCAGCAATGCAGAGACTGGAAGGAGGAAAGGGAGAGGGAGATGAAAGAGGAGCAAGAAGATTAAACAAATAATTAAAAGGAAGTGACAAATTTAACTGTACCATATATACCTTAGCTCAGTGACCTCAGCATCTGCTTTCAAACCAACATCTTTAACAAAAGCACGCTAAATCCTTCACACTGGTCCCAAATACTCCACCAATTGTGGTCCCCAGTCATTCTCCATCCATTCCTGTTGCCTGTCAATTTCTGCAAAATGTCCTCGGATCTTTCATGTAACCAGTGCTTAGGGTGTATGGTACTCTGTTTGATAAGGCTTACTGACTTCAGCACACTAATACTGGGCACATAAAATTTAGCTTAATTCTTAGCCCCATTGGAACCTCCTTGCCCACCGCACTCATCCAGGATGTGATAGGTGCCTATTGCTGGAGGCCATCTCTCACCTGGCATTTACTCTTATCAAATCTTTTGTCGCACTGTCCCTTAATTATCTCAGGCCACTACATTTCATAACTGGAAGTTACCCCATTCATTCATAGTCTATCAGCATTATCTGTACTTGGTTCAAAACCCACGGGAGTCAGGCCTAGTTAACACCCTTGTAGTCCTAAAAACTTGGATAGATTTTTGGAACAAAATAGGTCATGTCCAGATGTTTGCTGAAGGAAGGAAAGAAAGGAACCAACCAGCTGCCAGCTTGTAATAATTCTTTCCCTCTAGCTGTGGACTAATTCATCCTCCCTCATCGGCTGCTTGAAGTCTTAAGTGTCCACATGGATTGTCAGAAGAGCCAGTCTAACTGACCATGGAGGCACAGGTTGTTTAAATGATGGAGAAAATGGTCTGATCAAATTCATGTGGTGGCTTTATATAAACGCAGTTGGCCCTCAGCTTGGGACCAATTACACGAAGGGAGAAGACCCTGACACTTTACTCCCTTGGGAGCAAGCAGTTCATAACATTATTATAAGACACTGAAAATATATAGAGGTGTCTAGAGATGTACAACAAGAAAAAAAATTCAAGTTTCATGGACATGGAAAAACAACCTCAAGTTGCATAACGTACATTTGTTAAAATTTATAGAAAGGAGTTGGGCATGGAAGCATACACAGGACAGATGATTGTGATTTCAAGACCAGCCTGGGCTACACAGTGAAATTCTATCTCAAGAAAAAGAAATCTACAGTACTGTACTCCACAAAGAGGGATTCCCATTGTATGTTAAAATTGTTCAAAATCAACCAGGATAATGGGGAAACTCAAGATGGAATTAAAAATGTAAAATGGGATATAACTGTATCTCAAATGAATAACAGAACCCATAATGGAGGTGTAGGGAAGAAAAGAACTGATATGAACCATGTGAGAAAACTATCTGAAGGATACTGGGACACAACATAAGAAGTGCACACCAATAGTATGCTTCAGGTAGCAAATCACTTCTCACATGGGTGTTTATGTGCGTACTGGGACTAGACAAAGAAATTAAATTCGGATATTGCAAGAGAGTCTGGGATATCGGTGGGAATTCATGAAGGAAAAATATATATTTGAAACATAATTTCTCTGTGAAGCCCTGGCTGTCCTGAAACTCACTCTGTAGAATAGGCTGCACCTGCCTCTGTCTCCAAATTGTTGGTATTAAAGGCATGCATCACTATGCCCAGCTTGGGTTTATAACTCTTAAAACACAATAGATATTCACAAGTCCCTCTGATATAAATGAATGATCAAATTAACAAATGAGATAAAGCCAAATAACAAACGTGGAAGGAATTAGAGAAATAGAGACAGTTATTAGAATTCCATAGCAATGACATTTTACATTAAAGTCAGGGCTAGAGTACTCTACTTAGCATGCACAAGGCCTATGATTTCGTCTCCAGTAAGCTTGCATGCGCTCTCTCTCTCTCTCTCTCCTCTCTCTCTCTCATACACAGACACACACACAGACATACACAGATACACAGAGACACACACACACACAGATGCACACACGTACACACATACATAAACATACACACACAGACATATATACACACACATTCGTAGACACACATGCACACACGTACACATACATACCCGCATGGACAGACATACACACACACACACACACACACACAAATGGGAGAAGAATCTAGAAATGTCAGGTCAAGATCCATGTGGATGGTTGTGGACAGTGAAGATATAAAATATTTAAACAGTCTCAAAACATTATTTCCCCAAGATATCTTTTAGAGATTTATATTTTATTTTAATTGTGTGTATGTGGGTTTGTGTACTGGAGTGCAGGTGCCAGAAGAGGTTAAAAACATCAAATTCCCTGCAACTGGAAATTATATACCCAGCATGAGTGCTGGGAGCAGAATTCCAGTCCTCCCTGGAAGCAGTGTGTGCTTATAACAACCAAATCATCTCCCCAGGCCCCTCCACAAGATAGTACACTGATTCTAAGACTTTATTATTTTTATCTATGGTCAAACCCAGGGCCTGTGAGCAGGAGACAAGTGCTAGACCTAAGTTACACCTCTAGCCACACAATATTATTTTCTAAATCCCTTTCATGTGCTACAATTCAAGGAAGGACTTGACCAAGTGATCAATGTCATAACGTCTCTAGTAAACACACACACACAGGTGTGAGGTCCCCTCCATGTGACATACTAGGAACATTATTTCCATAGTTGTCATGTTCTCCAACAGAAAGCACCATGTAGACAAAAAGAGAAAGATTCTGATGGTGACTAAATACAATATAGCTCCATGGATCGAATCTTAAAGTAGGAAACAACTAAAAAGTTGATGAACCCAAAGAAAATTCACACTTTCCTTATTAGCAGTGTAGTGTTGGTGGGTGTTTGTAGTTCATATGTGTGCGTGTGCCGTAAAAGAACGCACAGTTGACAAATGGTGTCTTCCTCCGTTGCTCTTTCCTTTATCTTTGGAGAGTGGGTCTCTCAGTGGGCACAGAGCTCAACAACTGGCTCAGCCAGCTGGCCAGAGAGCTCAAGAGTCCACTTGTCTCTGACCCTTCACCCCATCATGCTAAGGTCACAGATGTGTTTGATTGCACATGCCTTACAACTGCATGTGTCAGGTATCTGAACTCAGCTCCTCACACTTACACAGCAGGCATGTTGCCAACTGAGCCATCTCCTTAGCCATATATATATATATATATAAATATAATTTTGATTGTTGTATTCAGTTGCTAAGGATGATAAAAATAAGGGAACTCAGTGAAGAATATGTCAGAATATGTCAGAACTCCATGTATTACATTTGCAAAATTTTTTTAAGTTTAAAACTGAGAAATCAAAGTTGACAAAACAAATAGGGCCATACAGATAAAAGAGGAGATGGAGACAGGCAAGAAAGAAGAAGAAAGGCATGTTTGAAATTGTCTGAGGGAAAACAAAACATATCATGGCAATGCCCATTAGCATTAATAGAGTTGAATTCTCTCTCTCTCTTTTTTTTAAAGATTTATTCATTGTATATGAGTACACTATTGCTGTTCCAGACACACCAGAAGAGGGTATTGGATCCCATTACAGATAGTTGTGAGCCACCCTGTGGTTGCTGGGAATTGAACTCAGGACCCCTGGAAGAACAGTCAGTGCTCTTAACCACTGAGCCATCTCTTGAGCTCCAGAGTTGAATTCTCAAGAATAATATTATATTGTCTCTAAGTTTTTAGAGAGCCACTTTAAGTTCAAAGTGTTGAACTGACATTTCTAACAAGATAGACATGCCATTGTGAACTATGCAATCTAGCTGGATTCGGACGTGTGTTGATCTCACCCTGGACTCACCTACCTCTTGACATTTGGCATGAACGAAATATTTGCTAAGGCAGCCAGCTCTAGAGCTGCACTTGGGCATCCTATTGAGTATGCAGGTGATCGATGATGGTAACCATATTCCCACTGACCAGAGACTCTTCAGTTCCCATCTTGGGATGAGTCAGAAGCTGTCTGGCATGAGGATTCTAATTGTGTGGCTTTAAACAAGTCAGTAAGAACACAGTTCGAGCCTGTTGGTGATGGTGCATAACTTTAATCTCAGCACTCAGCAGGCAGAGGCATCTCTGTCGATTTGAGGCCAGCCTGGTCGACAGAGCGAGTTTCAGAGTTTCATGACAGCCAAGGTTACACACACACACACACACACACACACACACACACACACAAAACCTGTCTCAAAAACAAAAACAAAAACAAAGCAAGCAAACAAACAAAATACAATTTGTTTTCTGGTTTTCCGATGTGAAGTGTTCTTTAAAGAATGAAATACATTACGGATGCTAGTTTTAATTTCCCTGCCCTAGTACAATTAAACATACATCATTTTTAATGTTAAGAAGAAGAAAAAAAAAAAAAACTCACCAAGCGTGAATTTCCAGAAACAATTTCAGTAAAGGAAACCCTCACACTTTTTTTTTTAACCAAGCCATATTTTTCCAGCATTTAACTGTTCTGTCAGATGTTAGACGTATGTTTCTTTTCTATAGTGTCCTTAGCAATGTGAGCCCAGTCTGGCTGCCATAAACACACAGAAGGCGGTTGATCATTAGTCTGTGTAAAACACACTTGGGCATCTCACTTGGAACTTGCTTTTTAACTTGTTTCAAGAGGTGGCGCTTAGAACTGAAGAGCGTATTGTATGACTGAATGAGTGTAGCAAAACACCAGGCCAGACCCGGGTATGGGCACCCACTTATGTGTGCAACTGCTTTTTTACCTAATTAATCCTCTCCTTGCGAGACTGAACGCAGCCGGTGAGCCACACATTCTGCTGGGAACTGGAAGGCTGGCTCCTACAGAACCTGCAGGCTTTCGTGGAATGCTATTTGTTCAGGGCCCTTGAAGCAGTAATATCTAATGGAGCAGAAGCAAAGAGAAAATGACCCGAGCTTCAGTGAGAACAGTTCTGTCCATCACATCCTGAGCCTTGTCACATTTCCCTGCTTAGAAACCTTGCAGGGCCCCCGCTCCTGGAAAGACTCCAAACTCTTTTGAGCCAACTAGGGTTTCTTTTTCCACAAACTGTCTGCTCGACACTCCATGCCCCCATCCCCCCACCCCACCCCCAGATCTCTAGCCTGCCGGTGTTTCTGAACGTGTGGTCTGCAGGCTACCTGCCAGCAAAACGGATAGGCGGAGTTATACAAAAAAAATGCAGATGCCCAGCCTCTGGAGCCCAGTGTCAGAATGTCTGTCTGTAGAGACCCCAGGGCCCTGTGTGAAAGAGGAACACTGACCTCACCACACTGAAAGAGTTTTGCTTCTCGGCCACTCCTTTACTGAATATGGCTCTTATTTGTGTGATTTTTCTTGTGCCTTCTCTGATCTTTCTTGATCAATGAAATTGACTGAGCGCCTTGGAATTATCAGGAGCAGCTTGCAGAGGGACCGTAGACATGAACTGGATGCCTTTTTTGACTCCAAGACGCTTACATAGGTGGCTCTGTCTCTACCTCTCAAAAGACAGACTTTGACAGCTGCAGCACAGGGGGGCCTACGGAGGCGGTACCAGTTCACATGGAGGCTGACTATGGCCTGAACTTTCTATTGCACCTTTAGGACTAGAATCTGTTATGTCCAGGAGAGCAGTCCTGTCTCTCCCGTGGAGAGACTGATAGGTTATTTCTCTGCCACCGGTGAAATGAGCCAATGCAAGCGAAATTACATTATATTAAAGGCAGGTTTATTGGGAAGCTGCTCTCATTGGCCCCAAGGATTGAATGTCAATGAGCCAGGGGAGTAGCTGGTGTGGGGTGGGGGGGAGAGAAAGAAGTGCAGAGAAAGAAGGAGCAGAGGGTAAAATGTCTGGATTATATAGGGGAAGGGGCCCCTGGGGCTTGAAAGTTCAAGGTTGGGGGCAGGGAGTGCCAGGTAGGAACTGAGGGATGCTGGGAGAACCTGGAGGCCTCATCTGCTTTGATATGTAAAGTACACACTTCAGCCTCTTGTCCTAGTCTGAAACCAAACAGGGACTTGCTGTGCTTTTCCACTGGGTTCCACATAGACCCATGGTTTGTATGGATAGAAAACCTAGGAACTGTTGTGTCTGAATATCCCTGCAGTGACCTAAATCATCTTAGAGGAAACTTAGGACAGAACTGGAACCATTACTCTTTCCAGTTGATTCTAGCAAGGGAAGGGTTCATGCTAGGCCCTCCACATGTGTGTATCCAGTGAAAACTTGTAAACATAAAAATTAAAAAATAATTAACCTCCTCTGCCAGTGTTAGCATCTTAGAGTTTCCCTTGTTATGAAATGCACCTTACATTTTAGTGTTGGATTCTAAGATCCAAAACCAGGGGATGTGCTCCCCCAGAGACACTCATCGCTGGAATTCACTGCAATAACATGAGGTTTATTGATGATAAGATGTTAGCCAGTATACTGGGGTTCCCCTATACGCAGACAAGAGGAACCCCGAGCCAAAGCTGGGGGCAGCTTTTATACAGAGCTCATGAGGACAACCACAAAGGCTGACCTTCTCAGGTCCAGTTTATAAATGACTCAGATTCGCACATTACTTTTATGACAATGAGTGTCTTCTGTTTGCCCAGGTTTATTACATTAAGGACTCAGTTTCCGGACCCCCTACCATCTTGGGCCCCTCTTCTAGAATGTGTCTTCTTGCTCTGGGCCTTCTGAACCTGCAGGTGGTTTCCCTTCCCTGTGGTCTGAGGAATGTTAATCAGCCTCTCTCTTCCTCTTCTGAATGTTAATCCAGCAAGTGTCCTCTCACTAAGGAATGTACCCTTTCTGGAATGTGTCCTGGGGCAGTGAATTCTAAGTTCAAACTGAGACCTGAATATCTCACATTTGGTTCCTACACTAGGTCCTTCTCTTGGGTCCCCTTTCACTGTTCATTTCAGAATTATTATTATTAATTTTTTTGGTATTGTTGTTTCAATGTGTTTAGTTGTATTTTCCTTAGTTTTGCAAATTAGCTTCCTGAAGTTTTCCTTCCTAGCATATCATTTAGTATTTTCAGTGTTCTTCCTCCTCCTCTTCTTCCTCCTCCTCTTCTTCTTCCTCCTCTTCTTCTTCCTCCTCTTCCTCCTCCTCCTCTTCCTCCTTCTTCTCCTCCTCTTCTTTCCTTTCTCTTCTCACTTTATTTTTTTCCTCTGCTCAGCCTTCTCCCTGACACCTCCCTCCTGGCGGCCCACATCCTGAGTATAAATGCAGGCAGGATTAATCCAGCAGGACAGATGGACTAAGGCATGCAGACAACAGTGATAATAGGCAGTTCTCAGGCTCAGTCAGGAATCCTCAGAGACACTGAAGGGAAACATTTACTAACCCCTCTCTTGGCTCCCTGCCCCACGATGGAATGACACTTAGAAAATCAAGAGAAAGAAAAAAAAAGAGAGAGAGATGAAACTTAGAAGTTCCCTTCTTTTACTGTCACTGTACACAAGAGACATCCCCAGAGCCCAAGTTCCCCAGCTCTTTACCTGGAAGACCTTAGGTACAAAATGTGAGCTTCCACCAAAGTGCATGTAGGCTTGAGGTTGGTGGAAGAATGGTGCAAGGCATCTTGGGAGAATTTCATAACCTCCTAGCTTACTAAGAGAGAGATTAGCTAAAAGCAAAAAGATCCTTTTAGAGCCCTGCAAGACAATATCCAGAGTGTATGAGAATGCACACACATGTGACTAAACATGCACACATACACACATGTGTGTAGCTTCTATTTCCCTTCCAGGTACACCCAACTAACAAAGATATGCTGAACTCATAAAGTCTGTATGAATGTAGGACAAGAAATGTTACTGGATTTTTTCATAGTTAGTTAGACCTATTGACTACCACAGAATTATACTAGTTTGACCTAATTAGTCAAATAAGTAAGATTTGCTAGCTGATGGCGAGGAGATAAAGAGATCAAGACAATTCTCAGTGCTATTTATTTACATTCACTGATGCGGTTCTATGGAATTTCACCCATCTCCAGCATTCATTCCTCCAAGGGTTATTGCTCTGCTTTTTTGAGTTGTCATCATTGTCCCACCCGAGTTGACTCTACCCCCTCTTCTCTCTTTACTTTTTTCTCTCTCCTTTGCTTTCTCCAGGTAGCTAGGGGTCCCATTCAGGCTAATGGCTGTCTGCAGGGCCGTTAGAGATAAGAGAGGTTGGATTTCTAAATGGTCCTAGTTCAAAAGCTCAGCAGGTCCTGAGAGCCTGGATCTCAGCCCTTTCCCATTAGCATGTTAGCATAGATTAGTTTATCAGATTTAGCTGGCTTGATACCAAGGACTTCAAAGTTTCCCCCACAAACAAGCACGATAACAACAACATCCGTTCATCCACCAAATATTGTTTTACCTGGCGCCAAGCACAAAACAGGATGGTCGGTGGTCAGAGAGGTAGCCATAGAAGGTTACCTCTCCAAAGCCAGAAAAGCCACATGTATGTCAGCTTCAGTGTTTGGTTACAGAGACAGGCGGTGAGAGGGTAGGTCCCTTCTCTCAAGGAGCACAAATGGCCCCTCAGTGATAGTTTGAGAGATGCTCCTTCTTGTTTCAGTGCCCAGAGTTTGGAGTTCTGAGGACTTACTAGGATGAAGGAATAAAAATACTCACCCACAAATCTATTATGAAGTTGAGGAACATCAGAAGATGAAAGAGAGAACCACAAAAGCTCCCAAGAAGCAAAAAGGGAATGATTAAAAATAACTTCTGTCGGGCGGTGGTGGTGCACGCCTTTAATCCCAGCACTTGGGAGGTAGAGGCAGGCGGATTTCTGAGTTCGAGGCCAGCCTGGACTACCGAGTGAGTTCCAGGACAGCCAGGGCTACACAGAGAAACCCTGTCTTGAAAAACCGGAAAAAATAAAATAAAATAAGATAAAATAAAATAAAATAAAATAAAATAAAATAAAAACTTCTAATTTTTAAAATAAAAAGCTAAAGGTGGTATACACCTTTAATCCTAGCAGTTGGGAAGCAAAAGCAGGCGGATCTCTGGGTTTGAGGCCAGCCTGATCTACAGAGTTTTAGGACAGCCAGGGGCAACACAGAGAAACCCTGTCTCAAAAAACCATGTCAATAATAGGAATGATGATAATAACAATAACAGCAATAATAATGATAACGACGACGACATTGATTTAAAAAGTTAAAAATCGAGAATCAAAGACTGAAGAGAAGACTTGGTAGTTCAGCGTACCTGCTGCTCTTGCAGATAACCTGGGTTCAGTTCCCAGAACCCACATCGTGACTCACAACCACATGTGACTTACTTAGTTCCAGGAAATCTAATGCCCTTTCTGGCCTCTGTGGTCACAAGGCACATGTGGTACACACACATACACACAGGCAAACACTCCTGCACGTTAAATAAAAAATAAATTGTTCTTTAAAAAAAAAATCTGAGAATTAGACAAGCATTAGCTATACATCACAGGAGGAATCACTGCACACGTGGAACAACGGAGTGCTTTCTTCAGATGAGAAGAGTGAGTCTCATTCTACTCTGCACAACAAAACAATCAACCACAAGGGCTTCATGAGGCATCCTGCACTGCAGAAAAAGGATGCTGCCATGTAGGGAAAAATGTAAGGAAGGTGCCACTCTTGAAGAACAGGAAAGTAAGGTACTGCTCCCAGTTACATGAGATCTTTTACCATGGTGTCCCCTCCCTGTTCTGTCAGTATCAGGCCTTCAGTCTACACAGGTGCCTATCACTGACAAAGCAGGAGAGAATACCATGATTCCGTGTGCTGTCCCACTTACCAGGGTGTGCTAAAGCAGCCTTGGGCAACTCTCTAGCTTCGGCTTTCACCCTGACCCCATGTGCATGTCATGGGGGGGAGCCTCATTTCCTGTCACATCTCTGCCCACAGGTGCACACAGTCCAGGCCTCAGAACCATTCTCCGGTATACACTACCTCTAGAGAGTTCCCAATGCCGCTCTACTTAGAGTTCTGACTATTTCAGGGTCCTAGACCTTGTGTGACCATGTATTGCTGTCAGGACAAGAGTGACATTGTGGGGGATGATGTGGCACCTGGTACCTCCTTTACTATTCAGTTTGTGGGTTGCCACTACCACCAGGCCAAAGGACAAATGCTTCAGGCCCATTGCAACTACTGTGGCTACTAGTGATAAATGTCTTTGCTAGTGGCAAAATTAGCATCAGTATGCTGAGGATGCTCTATCTCCCAGTAGAGACCTCCTCTTCCATCGCAAGAATAGCCATACAGTGTTACCCTAGGCCAGCTGTTGTCTGTACTACACTTTCCCAAACTCTGAGAGAACCCCTACTCCTCCACAGCTAAGACAGAGAGTATCTTGGACTTTGTCACTTTATATGCACTGTGCTCATGGTCAATAGTTAGTGTCCAAGAAGCTACAGGGAGACTAGACTGTGGTAAGTAAAGCTAACATTACATACATAACAACACCTCAGAACACATCTTTAGAAGAAAATTGTTGCTGGGCGGTGGTGGCTCACGCCTTTAAAATTCCAGCACTTGGGAGGCAGAGGCAGGCGGATTTCTGAGTTCAAGGACAGCCTGCTCTACAGTGTGAGTTCCAGGACAGCCAGGGCTACACAGAGAAATCTTGTCTCGAAAAACCAAAAAAAAAAAAAAAAAAAAAAAAAAGAAGAAGAAGAAGAAGAAGAAGAAGAAGAAGAAGAAGAAGAAGAAGAAGAAGAAGATTGTGTACTAAAAAGGTACATAAAAGTTTTAGAGATAACTGGTCCCGGAGACGCTCGAATCTCAATGGTGCCCTGTGAGTTACTTTTCTCATTGCTGTAACAGAACACCTGGCAGAAACAACTTATGAGACAAAGGATTTATTTGGAGCTTTGGTTGATCATGATGAGGAAGGTTTCCAGGTCTTTGGTAGCAATACCTTGTGATGCAGCTTGATATATGGTACTGACCAGGAAGCTGAGATCTCAGGCTAGAATCAGAGTAGGCTTAGCGTCTGCCCCTGGTGACTGCTTCCTCCAGTTAGGTCCAACAAACCTCCTAAAGCTGTACCACTACCTGACCACTACCTGTGTCCCTGGCCTGGTGAGGGTCATAGCCATCTTATAATGCAAAATGCTCCTAGTCCAACATCCAAAGTCCCTATAGTCTAGTAAGCGCAACGTGTTCGATCATTCAGTGTATCTTCTATGACTTGAGGTAAAATGACTCCCCCCATTTAAAACATTAATTAAATGTATTCGTTGACAATTTCTTATATGTACATAGTCTATACTGACCACTCCACCCCCACTTTCTTCCATCTCCCTACTACTCTTGTTTGCCTGCCTCTTTCTTGAAAATCTCTTTCTCACATTCGTGTCTATTAGTTTTATTTGGTGAACCACCGCATTTAACCAGATCTGCACAACCGTGGGTTTGGAGTCCTCCCTGGAGCCTGGTGGGTTCAGCATTAGACACAGTTGAAGACAATGACTCCCTGTCTCACAGCATCTATCAATAGCCAATAGTTCCACAGGAGTAGTGGTTCATCATCTTCTCACCCACCCTTCACTGATGGTCCACAGGGCCAGCCTTGTCCATGTCTAGTGACCACAATTGCTGTGAGTTCGTGATTACAATGGTGTGTAGAGTCTATAGGATGTCATTTTGAAGCCCTTTACTATATCTCTGACTCTTACGTACTTCCTGCTCTCTCTGAACCTTAGAGGATGGTATAAATGTCTTGTTCAGTGCTCAGCCCTAAGTTGCGCTTACTCTCAACATTTTGGGTCTCTGTATTCATTATCACTCGCTGCAAAGAGAGGCTTCTTTAGCTAACACAGGGAGAAGTATTTTGTCTATGGGCTTGAATGAACCTATTTAGAAGGCAGTTTGGTACTGTGTCAAGTTAAACTGCAGTACTGAGTTGCCCCATGAATGGAATGTTAGCCAGAACTATGGTATCAGGTATGAGTTCTCTCCTGAGAAGTGTAGGCTTTGATATTTTTTTTCAAAACCTACTTTAAGGGTTCTTAAATGCTTTAAACTCCCTTGTAGCCCACCGCCCACCAGAGGTAGTGGAAAAGAAAGGTTATTAGGATTTGGGAAAAGTGGGTCTATTTAGAAATAGTTCTTTGGAACAAATCCAATCTGCATTGTCAGGATATCAGCAGTCCAGTTCAGTAGTGTCAGGATAGCAAACATGAATCAGCAGAGATTGCAGGACCCAGCAAAACCAGCCAGGCCTCCACCGAATTGGCACAAGTCTGCAGCAGCAACCAGGAGCATCAGGGACACCGGGAGAAGTTCTTCGTCATGTCTCTCTCAATGAAGCGAAGATCAGTAAAGATGGAAGACCAAGGAAACATTGCAAAGCTAACTATGCAAGCCCTGTCACTGTCTGTTGAGTCCTATTTATGCTCCCTCCAAACATCTCATGTCCTCCCACGGTCTTGCCTCAGCAAAACACCACGTGAGTCTGTCTTAGCAAAACTCCCTGTGAGTCTGTATCAGCTAACATATCCAGAGCCTTCCACTTCACTCTGCCAATCAACCTGAGTCCCTGGAAGTGGCAAGAAGCTGCCAGAACAGCACCACAAATTTTTTGGTGTATTTCTTTCTATGAAGTCACGACAATGACTAGTTAGGAATGGCAAAGCATATCAATAGTCTGTTGGGTTATATTCATAGTCCTTAACATCATGCGTCCTTTCATGTTTCTGCCTTAACAGAACATCCTTTCACCTGCGTGCCCCAGCAAAACACCATTTGACATAACTGACTTTCCAAAGAAACCAGAAGTTTCCAGTTCAGAGAAGCAAGCCTCAAATCCAGAGGGAGGTTGGTTACCCCTCCAACAGTCATGCCACTATTTCACAAGTAGGCGCATCTTGCCCAGTAGATTGATTTTGTGGTCTATAGGCTCACAGTTGGGCAAGACCATTGGTGACCTTTTTCCATTTGAAACCCACACAGAACATCTGGCATGTAGAAAACCAGACAGAAGAAGAGTGTCTCTGACTCAGTCCCGGCTTGCTTAACTTATTTCTGGCAAGAGGCAGAGGCAGACAAATCTCTATGAGTTTGCTGCCAGGCTGGTCTACACTGTGATCTCCAGGACAGCTGGGACTATATAAAAAACCCCTGTCTCAAAAGTAAAGCAAAGCAAAACAAAACAACAACAAAATGAGATTATTATAGTAGCTTCTTTTCTAAAAAATGGAGATAGTTACATAATTTGCCTTCCTACTTTGTCATCAACAAACAAGAAATATATCTTGTTTTTTTGTTTGTTTGATTTTTTTTTTTTTTGAGAGTATAGTGCTTGCATTCTAGTGCTAATTGGGTCATCCAGATTAGTTTGCATGAGAGGGTCTACATGTAGCTTCTGGGAACCTGCCGCCAGTTGATTCTTATTGGTAAATAAAGATGCCAGCAGCTAGTAGTTGGGGAGAAGAAAGAGGCAGAATTTAGGGTTCCCAGGCTTGAGACTGTGAGGAAAGAGGAAACAGGAAGAGAGACATCATGCCTTAGATGTGTGTAGGACAGAGAAGCAGAGTCATCATGTAAAGAAGCCAAATGAAGGAGGCCCAGAGAGCTGCTCAACTGGGTTAAGAGCATCCAAGATGGAACATAGAAATTAGTAAATAGTAACTCAGAATTATCTGTGGGATGTAGATTCCAACAGCATGGAGATTAGGCAGTTGCCCATCTATTGTGCTGTTTAAGACACATTGAAATATAAAGATTTTGTGGTGTGTGTGTTTTGTTCAGGAACACAAATCATAAAGGTGGGTAGTAACCCCTAGTTGATTTATTAAAATTTATTACTACAAGAGAGAACATCACAACATAGCCAAGGTTGGCCTCAAATTTGTGGTTTTCCTACTCCAGCCTTCAGAATATTGAGATTACAAATATGTACTGCCACACCTAGCCAAGAGGGAAGTACTACCACACTTAATCTAAAGGGAAGTTTACAGCAGCAAGTTTTTTACATTGAAAAAAAAAAAAGTAGGCTAGTATTGTTGTTTTGAAACAGGGCCTCATATATCTTGTGATGTCCTCAAACCCAGATTTGCTCTGCAGCTAAGGATGAAATTGAACTGCTGGTCTTCCTGCTTCTACTCACCAAGAACTGAGATTATAGGCATTTAGTTTAGTTTATATGGTGCTAGGTATGGAATCCAGGACTTCATGCATGTTTAGCAAACACTTTACCAATGGAACTCCCATGACTCCCAAATGTAGATTTTAAATAAATAACCAAATGATGCATCTCAAAGCTTTAGAAGAAACAAAAGCAAATCAAACCTAAAGTTAGAGGAAGGAAAGAAATACAAATGTCAAAGCAGAAGTTAGCAAAGTGGAAGAAAAATGTATGAAAGATTAACAGAACAAAACATTAGCATGTGAGATAAAGATATATTATAGTTAGAATAACCAAGAAAACACAGTAAAATCAGAAGTAAGATGGAGAATTGCAGCTGAGTGTGGTGGAGCTGCATGTCTTTAGTCCAATCACTCAGGAGGCAGAAACAAGATGATCTCTGAATTTGAGTTCAGCCTGGTCTACAAAGCAAGTTCCAGGACATCCAGGGCTACACATAGAAGCCCTGTCTTAAAAACCATAAAAAAGAAAGATAGGAAGAAAGGAAGAAAGAAAAAGAAGAAGAAAAAGAAAATGGAGATATTACAACTGGTACCTATAGAATACAAAGATTTGCTAGGTACAAACACTGTGTGCTAGGAAATTAAAAATGAACTTGTTGCAAAGGTAGGACTCAAACCCTTGTATATATACACTAAGAAAGTGTATGGTACTAAATTAGATCCTTAGCCCTTGAGGCTTTTGTTTGTTTTGTTTTTGAAATAAGGTATCACGGTGTAAGCTCAGACAGAACTCAACATCTTGAATCTCCTGCCTCCACTTTCTGAATGCTGGTGTTAGAGGCATAGACCACCATTCCTAAATCTAAGAAATGAAAAAATGTTTATATACGGGCAAATACTATTTACCAAAAATGAACCACAAAGACATAGAAACTAATGTAAACGAAGAACAAGTAATGAAACCAAATAAGTAATAAAAAGCTTCCTAACCAAGAGAAGTCCAGACTAGGCTTCACTGCTGTATTTTACTGAATTTTTAAACAAGAATTGATACTAATTCTTCTCAAACTATTTCATAGAATTGAAGTATGAAGGATATTTCCAAATTTATTATATGTGGTCACATTAGCAAAACCAAGAAAGGATGGCAAGAAGATGTCAGATGCGGTCATCTAAAGGATGGGTCCCCAAACAGATGGGCAAGGTTGCCTTCCAGGGACTTCCTGATCTGGGAATAAGCCTTCCTCTGTATCCCATACACCCTCTAATCACAGCATCCTGTGGGGAGAGATTTCAGAGTGTAGCATCAGAAGACCCAAATAACACTGTTCACAACAGTGACAGATGGTTTTCTTAACACTTTTCAATTTTTATTTCTGTCACATCCGCTTTATCTAAAAGGAGAAAAATATGATATAAGCATGTGATCAGAAAAATAGGACAACCACCAGAAGGAAATGTTTTAAAAAAATTAGTTTATTTGGTCCAGTGAGGCTAGGTTTTGGTAAGGGTAGACCACAGTACCGTGGTTTTGTTATCTCTCCCTTGGTGCTCTCTTTTAAAAAACCCACACATTTATTATTGGGACCCTTTTTTTTTTATTATTATTTAGAAAAGAGAAGGACAAAAGAAAGGGAATCAGAAAAAAAATAGTGGTGAGGAAATAATAAGTATAATTCTAAAAAAATGGTCATAGCATTTACTGACTATCCTCTCATCAATCACCAAGCTGCTTCTATGGCAGTGGTTCTCAGCCTCCTGCTGCTGCGAACCTTTAATACAGTTTCTCATGCTGTGGTGAGTCCCAATCATAAAACTATTTGGGTTACTATTTCATAACTGTAATTTTCTACTGTTATGAATCCTAATGAAAATATCTGTTATGCAGGATATTTAATAGGAGACATGCCCAAAGGGGTCATGACCCACTTGTTGAGAACTACTCGTTTAAGGACTGGAAAATATATTTGTTTAACCAGTAATGAAACTAAAATGTTATGTTAGGTTACAGATTCTGTCAAAGGTCATGTCACTAAAACACACTGTAGATTCTGAGTCTGAACCTAGATCTTGGTCTAGGCTTCTTCCACAAGTAAATGGTAAAGAGATGTCTGACCAGTGAGGGCCTCTTGAGGATGAGCCCATCCCTTGCCTTTGACCCTCAAAAGCTAGTCTAAACAATACTGTGGCCCAAAGAAATGGGCAATGGACTAAACTGGCCAGTGTTAGTCATTGTTTAACCATATTATACATGTTCAGCCTTTTAAGTCTTTTCTGAGGAATTATTTCCTTGTACATTCTTAGTCATCCTTGAGTGTTATCTTATCAGAAAGAAACATGGAGGAAGAAGCAGTCTGTGGCCGGGTGCTAGGACCTGCTTGAGGAAGGATTGAAAGCTGGATGCAGTCAATGGGCTATTCTCTCTAAAGGAGGACAGAGGCTCTGTCCAGGCACCAAGCCAGAGGGCAATCCAGAGACACCCTCTGTTTATTCAAGGGCTTGAAAAGGGCTCTTTGCTGATAAGTGTTATCTTTCTTGATAAACATATCAATCTTCTGTCTGAACTCTGTGGAGATAGTTCCTGGAATTATGACTTAAGCTCTAATAATATTTCTGTTCCTGGTTCCTTGGTGTCTTCTCTTGGACTAGTGAAGACAGTAAAAAGAAAGACAGAGATGTTTCTGGAGTGGGTTTCAGGGACTGAGATGGGTATTTGAAAGGTATTTATCATGGTCCAGGAAAATGGCAGAGACAGTTCTAACCAAGGGTAAACCAAGTTGGCTGCTCCCTGTATAAAAGGAAAAAGTTTCTACCAAAAGTTCTGCACCTGGGTCCTTCCTACAAAAAGTGAGAAGAATGTAAGCTTTTAAGGTCCAGTCCTGACTAAATCTATAACAGGCCCTCTATGCACATAAAAGGATTACCGAGAGTGCTGTTTCCAACTGGTAAATAGCTGAGCTCAGATACGGACAGTTCATGGGTAAGCTGGGTAAGGCAGACTCAGAAGACAAACTCATTGTTTATAACACACACACACACACACACACACACACACACACACACACACACACA
>JANHMN010000011.1:28980076-28992800 GCA_030674055.1 Rhabdomys pumilio
TGTGTGTGTGTGTGTGTGTGTGTGTGTGTGTGTGTGTGTGTGTGTGTATGTGTGTACTATTGACTGAGTTAACTCCGTTTCTCAGCTTAATTGCTAAGCAGCTCTCTCCCACAGGCAACTCCTTGGATCAGGACAGAAGAGAAAACCCTGGGTATGTTTTCATTTCCATCCTGCCTGGAATTTGTTGGCAGAGACACTGCAGAGGTGTACTCAGAACTGGAGGTCTATGAGAGATAGATGCCAACGGTCTTTGTTTTTAAACTGTTCAGGTAAGATTCTATGAGCAAGATAAATTCCAGGTTCATAGAGGCTGAAGCAGAATTTTAAAAGAGAGACAATACAGGAGACACTTGAAGAAAGTGCAGCCCTTCTCCCCAGAACTGAGCTTGACTGTCCTGATAGCAGCAGAGCCAGGAAACTTCAAAGGCCACTGATAAGGAAAATTGCCCCGCTGCCAGCCCCAGAAGTCGTTCCTATCCACATGCCACCGCCCCCAAATGGGCTAGTTTTGTTTAGCGTCTCTATCTAGGCAGTTGGAGTTAGAGAATTAATAAAGGGGACCAGGGCTTCACAGACTTCAGCCACAGAGATAGCAGGGCTGACCTGTGACATGTGCTGAAACTGGCCACAGGGTCACCTTCTTTAACCCAAAGGAAGGAAGCTCCTTCGCAGGGGTCCGTTGTTGCAGGCTGTCCCGGGCAGGCCTGCAAGGACCCTGCCCCCTTTCTCTGTCCCACGCTCTCCTCCACCCTTCCGCAAGGCTGGCTCCCCTGTGGAGAGTGCATTGGAAATGTTACACTTCAAGAAGGAAAACAAGAGTAACGGAAAAGGCATCTGTGTGTGACCAAATCTTTAACTGAAAACAGGCTTCTCTCCCCGTCTGGGAAACCAAGAAGCTGCTTCTTCTGGGCATGGGGCGGAGTTTGGGGATGAGGGAGTTTGTGTGAGAACTGGGTAGTTTGGAGTAGTTGAGGCTGAGAGGAAACCTGATGTGTAGAGAGGGGAACAAACAAGACTGAGCAGGCACACCTGGCTTTTGAGGACGGAAGACTCAAGACTCTATTCAAGTCTGGGGTTGGGGCGTTGCAGCAGTAGAGACAAGATTTCTTCAGAGGGCAACTAGGGTTTTATCTAGTGACCCTGGAGCTTACGATTAAGGACCAAATTCAATCAAGGCACGTTGGGTATACATTGTATTATTCAAGTCACTCCTAGCCATAATTACTCTCCCATGAAAAAAAACATTTAAGAGAATTGCAAGACCAAACATCACAGAGACCTGGATTAATATATCTCTGAAACCAGTATATTGTTTTGAAATGTATGAATACATTCCATAAACTTAGACCGAGCCCATTGTGGCTCAATAACGGTGCCCTGCACTGGAAATAAATAAGACACAGTCACTTTTGCTTTAGCTTGTAAACCTACAGATATGCAATCGGTCATAAAATTACACGAAGAAATACGGATTCATGGCAGAAGGTTCTCTGACCCAATCATGAGTGAGGTGAGAACTCACTGGGGTGATATGTGCGTGGACCCTGGAATGCTGAATAGGAGCTATGGGCCAGGTAGGGAAAGTGATCTAAAGACAGAAGGCTCTGTGCTTCTGCTGTGACTTGTAGGCTCCAGAGCCTCAGTATGGTCCTTTGGGACGTCTCTAGGGACCATCTCTAGGGGTATCTCTTCAACTATATGGTTAAGGATACCATACAACAACAAAGAATGGAGTGGTACCCATTGCCAAGCCTCTTGTTTTCTCCATCCTGGTAGCCCTTTCCTTGACCCTCTTCTGCACTCACCTGACACACTACCAACCTCTCAGTGCTCTAAACATCTGCCTGAGCCTCCTCCGTCCCTAAAGTCCACTGTGACTGGAGCTCTCAGCTCCTTACCTCTCACCATACAGCCTAGGTGTGTAGTAGACCATATTACCTAGACTTCTGTGAGCACCTCCGTGATGTTGACATGGTGAGGAAATCACTTAACGATGCTTTTCTCAAGATGGGTATCTATCATTAAGCCTGCATGACTGTACTTGGCGGGCTCTTACTCTCTCACTTAGGAAGGCATATATAGGAAGAGGCAAAGAAAGAATTTCAACCCATTCTATCTGAATCATAGTTTATGTTCAATCTGCCTGCTATAGGTGAGGCACATCAAAGTGACCCCAGGCACTGAGGTCTGAGGGTTTTTCTGCTCCATCCTTCAGGAGACCTGAAACACCTCTCTGCTCTTTCCATGGCCCCCACTTTCTGCTTAATGCTCGGTTCTCCAGATACAGGCTGCAGAGCACCCATCTCCACCCCCATCCCCCTTGAATTTCTGCTCAGTGTTCTGTGGCAAAAAAAAAAAAAAAAAAAAAAAAAAAAAAAAAAAAAAAAAAAAAATTGCCAGGCTTGTTGGACAGCTCTAAAGGCCACCCTAGAGGGAGAAGGGCTACACAGGCTCTGTGTTGAAGAATAAACAGCTCTTGTGAGCAGCTGGAATCAAGGTGGGTTCAGATCCATGGAGTCCCCTGACTTTTTCTTTTCTTGGGCCCTGCCAAACAGCAGTCTCAAAAACCAACCATAGAACTGACTTTCAATGAGTTCTTCTTGGAGGACTGGAAAAGCCAGGCTAGGTCCACGGCAAAGAAAGGAATTCACAAACAGTCTGTGTTTAAATGCCTCAAGGGTCTCCCACTTTGCCCAGAGGAATGGTTATTCCTAATAAGGACATAACAGTTCCTGTTTACAGCTGCCACAAACATCCCTCGCACCACAACCCGTTGCAACACACATGCCAAGGCTCAACAGTCTTTTCTGTTCAAAGTCTCCTGTGGCTTTCACAGCTGGGTTAGGTCTACAACCTTGCTGGTCCCTTGCTTCTGCTGCCTTCTAGAATCAGCAAGTCTCCCCATCTCTCAGACTAGATTCTCTGCTACTTGGAAAGTAGGAGACCCTTTCCTTCTGTGTCTGGACCCATAGTCCCTTTTGTAGGCTGATATGTCTGAGCAGTGAACACTGCAGCATTTACGAGGCTATTGACTTACTAAAGGTAGGAATTCTTCAGAGAGCAAAGTTGATGATAATTCCAGGAGATGGTCTAAAACAAGAAAGGATACAATTCAATGAGGGTGCTGTGTATTCAGAGATGTTTCCCGGTTGGTTCTGTCATGGATGAGCCTTCTGAAGACGTTTATTAAAAATCCAACAGTGTAAATCAATGCTATTTCCACGACTGCTGTCTTCTTTGGGTTTTTAAAGAACTGGATTCTTGACTGTGTAAGGAAAATCTAAATTTAGTCTTTTCCTCTTGAAAAGATCATTAATTTTAGTCCAGGAAATGCAGCTACAATATACAGATTAATGGGGATTTAAGAAAAATATAAAGCCTAAAATCTATCCATAAACACTGTCAGAGGAGCCTTCAGTGAGGTGAGGTGGGACTTGAATAGCATGAGAAAGCTCAGCCTTAGACAGAGCTTAGCAGGGGAGGGGCTTGGCGTCTGGAAGAAAGAAGGTGGCCCAGGCTGGAGAAGGTTAGGGGAGAGTAGCACACCAGCAGGGATTATCTCATGCAGATGAAGTCCCCTGGGGTACAGCCATTTGTCCCTAGGGGACATCTGCTTATCTGTGTCTGAGCAGATGGCCGGACCTTCATCTTCTATATCCTATGAAAATGTCTTTCCTATGTAAAAAGAAGTCTGTCTTTGTTTCTGTCCTTTGTTTCTGTTTCTGTCTGTCTCTTTGTCTCTCTGTCTCTGAAGTTTCTTTAAATATCCAACTTGAAAACATCAAACTATATTTGGGGTACGTTTAAAATATATGTTTATTAACTCTTTGAGATTTCATACATGTATACAATATATTTTGATCATATTTACCCCACACTCCTACCAACAATTCCTCCCTAGTGCACTTCAGCCCCTATTCTCACCCAACTTCATCTTATCTTTTCCCTTCCTAACTCACCAAGTCCATGGGTATGGAGCCATTCATTCGAGTGTAGTTGATCTACCAGGGGCCATACACGTAGGAAGACTGATTAATTGTTAATAGCTTCTTAGGTAAAAAGCCAAGGCTTGTAAGTTCCTCCCACATCCTCGCTGGAGGATTGACTGGCTTGCTCTTATGGAAGCAACCACGACCACTGTGGGTTTAGGAGTTCATTGGGCCTTCATGACCAGAAGACATTGCTTTGGTCACATCCTCCCCAACCTATGACTCTTGCAATCATTTGTGGATGCATCCTGCATAGATACTTACTTTCTGCACTGATCAATTGTGAGTTCTTGCATTGGCTACATATACTACATAAAGACACTTCTCTCTGATGTGGGATGATAGCTGCATTAATTTATGGGCATAGAGCCGGGCAGTGGTGGTGTACGCCTTTAATCCCAGCACTTGGGAGGCAGAGGCAGGTGGATTTCTGAGTTCGAGGCCAGCCTGGTCTACAGAGTGAGTTCCAGGACAGCCAAGACTACACAGAGAAACCTTGTCTCGGAAAAAAAAAAATTTATGGGCATAGAGACATGAATTTAGAAGACAGTTTGATACTGTGCCCATTTAGCTAAATTAGAGTAGTAGATTCACCTGTGGGTCCTATAAGTGCTTCAACTGCAGGCTGTTGGGTAGATTTACAATATCAGGCAGGCATTTCCTCCTATAGAGCAGACTTTAAATTCGATTGGAAAATGGTTGGTTACCTCTGTAACATTCATTCCACTATTGCACCATGGACACACCTTGACATACCAGTTATGGTCAGAGTTTACAGGGTTCCTAGCTAGGTAAAATTGGTATTGACTCTTTTCTCCCAGCAACTTGCATAGTAATTTCCAGTACTATGAAATCTAGCCAGCCGGGAGGAAGTTCCCTAGTTCCTACCAATTTGATTTTCCCATGTCCTTGTGTGCAAGATGAGTTATGTCTTCAATAATAGGGTCAATCCTCAGATAATGGTGGCTAACCAGGAGAAATGGCATTCTGTATTATTTTTAAGGTTTCTGAGACATCCAACTAAGAACTCTAAAGGAGCTATCCCACACCTGGCATTGGGCTTTTGTTTGGCATCTTATATATTCTGGGAGGAGCATCACTCCTGTATAACTCCATTTAAAGTCTTTTATATGAATATGCATGTAGGTAGCTTATAAAAACATAAAATATATACTTAGAAAGCTTATAAAATAGTAGCTTTCCATATGGCTTTTCCAAGCATCCCTCCCCTCCACCCCCTCCTTTGCCCCTGGGTGGGATATTTTGATCTCTCTCAATTATAGCTTTCTTATTCTCCTTTTCTTTTCTTCTTACCTCCTCTTAACCTACTTTATCAAAAGAACTTAACTCCTTTCCCAAAGCCTGAAGCTATTTCAAAGCCCTTTGATTACATGGAAGAAAGAGAAAGCTATCACAGTATTCTACAAGCTAGAAGCCTGGACTCTGAGGTCTCCCAGCCCGGTGTTGCTGGCTTTATAGATAATTAGTTTTGGGACCTTGGGCAGAAAGATGGAGATTTAAATAGTTATCCAACATAGAGAGAATGGAGTGAGGCAATAGGTATGGAATATTGAGCATGGTTACCTGCCAAGGACGAGCCTTGGCTTGGAGAGGGGTTCAGAGGAAGGGGTGTCTGGGAGCAGCAAAACAAACAATTTGAAGTCAAATCCTGGGTTGAAGTGGGCAACCTATGCTCTGCTTTCCAGCTTGCTTTCTCTCTGTTCTGCTTTCTTTCCTTTTGATCTGTTTTCCCTGGAGATCTCCAGACAGCTCTCTCTCTCTCTTTTCTGCTCATGACAACTCTCCAAGCATTTCTCTCTTGCTATTCTAAAAAATACTCTGGCTGGGTAGTGGTGGCATACGCCTTTAATCGCAGCACTTGGGAGGCAGAGGCAGGCGGATTTCTGAGTTTGAGGCCAGCCTGGTCTACAGAGTGAGTTCCAGGACAGCCAGGGCTACACAGAGAAACCCTGTCTCGAAAAACAAAACAAAACAAACAAAAAATTACTCTGGATAGTTCATTTCTTGTGGATTATAAGACCAGTTTTTTAAATTTTACATATCAATCCAATCATTTAATCCAGGTTTCCCCTGGATTATGCTATGAATCAGCATCCCTTGACCCCAACCTTTCTTCTTAGGTGACAGCAAGCATACATTTCCTTTTAACATTGCAAAAGAATTCAGAGATCTGCCTGCCTTTCTTAAGCACAGACAATAAGCTAGCTGGGTGGGGCCCCTGTACTGAAATTACTGTTTCTACGACACTTGTACCTAAATTATCTGTCTTAGGCTGACCTTGAACTCATATCTGCCTGCATGGGTATCTGCCTGTCTTTGTATCTTCTGACACATTGGCTCATAGTGTAGCTGCCTCTGTTCCTTTAGATATGTGAAGCTCCTTATAGAATTCATATTGCATTTTTATATTTTTGCATAGTTGAGAAATTATATATTTTCAAACTCACAGTTTTAGAGTATTTTTCCACAGCCTTAAGGGCTGTCCTGAAGGTCCCAGTGTCTACCATTTTGCTAAGACATTAGCCATACTGTTGCCTCCTGGACTTGTGCTGTCTCTGATTATCATGGAGACATAACATTAATAGGAAGGACATTCCTTAAAGGAGGAATGTAAAATATGTTCATTATTATACAAACAAGCCCTATGCTCACAGCAGCCGTGAACACTCATGGAGGCCCACATCTGCTGGCCCTGTCTCAGGGGCAGGGACTGTGTCATTCTGTCCCTACCAAGGCCATGCCAAACCCAGAAGTTACCCTTCTAATGATCAGTAGACTACTTCTAATTTTGTTAATATCATTGCCTCATCTTATCAGGACTTATATAAGTTGTCCTTTATATCTCTGGGACTTAGCCAAAAGCTAGAAAGTAAGCCAAAAGAAAAAAGTATTTTAAGAGGCTAAAATTAGTGTATGAGTGTGGGGGGGTGGGGGGCAGCGGCTAAAGCAAAAATACTTTATTCACAGATGGAATCCTCTTTTTGAGTTTAATTAATGTTGGAAATGGAACTATATCAAGTCCACGACAGAGGAAAAGCAGCTCATCTGGCAGGGACCATGCCAACAGCATTCCAGGGAAAGACCACTCATGATGGTTGGTAACTGAACTTTAAAAGGAAGATGAATGAATTTCAACCTATATTACCCAAAAGCATTCAGAACAGAGCAATTTATGAACATGTACTGGGCGATACACACTTTATTATTTATATTGGGCATAATGCTCAATTTAATCCACACAGTAGTCCTCTGAAGTATATTTTCAACTCCTGATAACTACAAATGTTAACAGAAACTTGGAGTTTAAGGAAGTCATAAAACTTGGAAGAGGATTTGACTCACGAGTCTCTCAAGAATCTGCTGGATTCAGAACCTTCACGAGCTACAAAATTTCTCTCTCCACTCCTCTCTTTCTCCCTTTACTTTATCCTTTCCTCTTTTTTCTTCTACATGATAACTATAACATTCTCTCTCTCTCTCTCTTTCTCTCTTTCTCTCTCTCTTCTCCTTCCCTCTCCCTCTCTCCTTCTCTCTCTTTCTCTGTGTTGCTTCAGTGATTTTATTGTGCTTGGCCTAGAACTTGCTACATAGATACATAGATCAGGTCAACCTTCAACTCACTGAGCTCTGCCTACCTCTGCTTCCCAAGTGCTGGCATTAAAGACATAAGCCAGCATGGTGGGTTCTTCAGCTTGTTATTTGAGACAGGTTCTATCACTGTCTGGGACTCACCAAGTGGACTAGGTTGGTTGACGATTGCCCCTGGGGATCTGCCTCCAGGACTGGGATCGTGGTGTGTACCTGCCTCTGTAATTGTGGGTTGTGAGGATCAAAGTCATATCCTCATGCTTATAAGCTAAACTTGTTACTGGCTATGCTATCTCCCTAGTGCCTCCTTAGCTGCTTACTTTGAATAACTTTAGGCTTATAGGAAAATGTGTGGCTGGGGAGTTGGCTTAGTGTTGACAATACTTATTGCCCAAGTATGAGAACCCCCATCTGGATACCCAGAACCACATAGAAGGCCAGATGTGCCTGCAGAGGTTTATAATTCCAGTGCTTTGGGGGGTTGGAAACAGGAGGATCATTGTAGCTTGCTGGTAGCCAACCTTGCTCCAGGTTCGGTGAGAGACCCTGTCTCAAGGAAAGAGGGACACTTGAAGTCATGCTCTGACTCTTTTGCACACATGCATAAAACTCATAAACATAGACACACATACATAAACATACACACATATATATATAATGCATAACATACATATACACATATACACACATGCATGCACACACCATGTACACACACACACATACACACACACACACACACACATACACACACACACAGACACACACACAAAGCTGCTGACAGAATCCTCAGAGACAACCTTCTCAGGCTTTCCCTCATTCTGTCATCTCACATAAAATAATGACCTATGATCAGGTCAGGGGAATAAATATTAGTGCACACTATTAACTAGACTATCGATCTTATGTGGGTTTTACCAGTTTTGCACACATTCATTGCTCATGAAACTTTTAATCTATCATTTCTCTTATTATACCATAATTTGTAGTCCACAGTGCATAAGAGAAATTAAATCCACAATTTAAGAAACCAAGAAAATCTTTTATCCCTTTGAGAGAGACTTTATTTTTAAAAAATCATTGAAAGAAGTAATGTTTTGTCACTGAAAGGAGGAATACTTGAACTGTAAATGTTCATGATTCACTGAAGAATGATTCCCCGGACTCAAATAGTATGTAAATGCAAGAGTGTTTTATTCTGCAGAAGTCCAGCATGCTGGGGTCTCCCATTACCAAGATAGAGAGACAACCAAGGGAGCTCATAGGCTCCTTTTAAAACACATTGGAGTTCAGGGGTAGAGAATCTTTATCTTACTCTATCTCTAGGCATTCTGGAACCATTATCAGACCATGAAGGCTGGAGCCTGGGGTTTGTTTGTTTGTTTGTTTGTTTGTTTGTTTTCTACTAGTAATTGATTTGCCTAGGCTGGCCTGAACTTGCCTGGTTCTTAGGCCTAGTCTTCTTAACTGTCAATTTGAAGTCATGGAATCATCCTAGCCTTCTTAGACCTGCGAAAATGCTTAGCTCCTCCAAGCTCCTTCAGTATTCTGAAACATTACAGACAGCCAGACACAGTACAATTTCCCTTCAGAACATGACAGGATTAGTGAACTTAAAGTCTCACAAAGTGCCTAGAACAGCATGTATTCTTGACCCCTGGAGAGGGCTCCTCACCATAGCTCTCTTCCGCATAGGAAGTGCATCAGGACACCATCCCTGCCAGCATGGGTGGACTCCTTGTAGCTTTGGCTGTCTTCTCGATTCCCTCCGTGTGCACCACCAGTTATAAGTGCTGAAGTCAGGCATTTCTGAACACAGTTTCCATGTGTGGATTCGCCAGTATCTGCTGAAGCACTCACATCTGATCCATCTGATCCAGTGTACTGGTCTACGAGGCTACTCTTTTCTTTCATATTTAAGCACTTGCCATGGCTGGAAGTGAGACAACAATGCACTGCTTTTGACTAAAGCCTCTTCAAGCCAGGAGAGCCCAGTTTTTTTGTCCTCTTGAACCAAAATAAGCCTTTTGGGAATAGTTCTCAGGGTTCATACTCCATTCTCTACACCTCTTTGCTGCTAACTGCTAGGTATTTCTTTGCTGCAGGTGAAATGAGCCAATTTAAACCAGGTTAGAATATGTTAAAGGCAGGTTTATTGTGATGCTGCTCTCAGGCAAGTTCACTGGCCCCAAGGATTGAGGTCAGGGGAGTCATGATGGGGAGATGGGAGCGGAGAGAGAGAGAAAGGGCAAACACAGAGAGGCACCTGCAGAGAGAGAAGAGAAAGAGAGGGGAAAGGGAGAGGAAAGAGGGGAGAGGGAGAGTTGGAGTGAGAGGGAGCCTGAAATGTCTGGATTATATAGGAGACTCTTTGGGAAGGGCAGCCCCTGAGGTACAAAGTTCAGGGTTGGAGGCAGAGTATGCCAGGTGGGGACTGGAGGATGCTGGGAGAACCTGGATGCCAGGTCTGCTTTGAAATTTAAAATACACCTCAGTCCCCTGTGCTGAGGGTGGAAAGAAAATATTAATGTATGAATTTTCTAGGCAGCCATTTTTTTTTCTTGCTAGAAAGGCTACTTTCTTGTCCTCTTATGTGGTTGTCCTACCAAACTTAGCAGGTTAGTTCCAAACTGACCCTAGTATCCTCATTCGATTACTTTCATCCTAACTTCTTATTTTCAAGTGTCCCTTCTGTCTGCCCTGGATATTGCTATTCCCTGTGGTCCTTATGGGTAGGTAGGACTGAAGGCTTTCTGTTTCTTCTCTTCTCCGTAGTTCCTTCTGTTGTTTCCATTTGTACCACTGCAGGCAGAAACTAAGGTGCCAGAATGTGTTCTCTGAGGATGGGGACAAAAAGAAAATTCATCGCTGTGCTCTGAGATCATGCCTGACAGATGGCATACCCTCAGTGAAGGTATGCCTACTGTCATTCCTGAGAGCCTCATTCTAGCACTGGGTTCTGTTCCTTTTAAGCTGAGCTCCAAGGCAGCACACCAGAGGAGCCGATGGAAGGCAGGCCTGCTAGCCTGGGAATGCTGACCTGCATATGCGGCTGCTTTGCAGTGGTTCTGGCTAGTGTTTGGAACCTATTATCTGGGATTAGGATGCATGGATGCAAATTCCTGTCACATGCCACCTGAAGTTACAAGACTGCATTGAGCTTGGTTTGCTAGAACTACAGGCTTCCTTTCATCCTTATCACTCACCCACTTTGGATTCATTGTTTGAATATTGACATCTGTATACAAACATAGTGCATGTGAGTGCATGCATACATCAGCATTGGATTGAAATTTCACCTATGTCTTGATTTTACTTGTATATAAATCAGAATTCCTACTTGGGGGTAGGGCTTTAATAGGCAGTATAGGACAGCCTACGTCTCCTGCCTTTTGACCCTCCCTCAGATCAACCAAATCATCACAAGTCTGTTCCAGAGAACTGTGTCTTCACATTCTAGTCATGTGGACTTTCTTTGATAGGTTCTCCCAAACTTCTAATGTTTTCTCCAACCCTGTTAAATTGATTTTTTTTTATGTATTTGAGAAGATATCGAGGCTTTAGCTAGACATTTTCACACGGAATGCAATCCAGTTCTGGGCTATGGGTTATAAAATACACTCGGGATCCTGCAGATATGAAACTCTCTCATTGTTCTATATTAAGTATCACAGATTCTCATTAGATTAATCCCAGCCTCATATGCTTGAGACCTCTATTTGCAAGTTACAGAAGCGACAAGGAGGCTTAGGCCACTGGCTCTGGACTCCTCAAAGCCCATGACGAGAAGATTTGGAAAAACTGTCTTTTTGTGTTTAAGGCAGCAAATGCTTGGAAAAACCCAATTTCCTGGTTTTCCCCCTTGCTTGAAAGCAAGGTTTTAAAATTTCCAAATAATACTCATAAAGTTTCCTAGACATCAAATGAGACTTTCGTAACAATATTTTGATGATTTAAAGGCAAGTAAATGGAAAGCATATGGGTTAAACATCCCTTAAAATAGCCAAGTGTTTAAGATGATGGGGAGAAAGGGCTTGAAGGGGCTGTGCTGGGTTTCAGCCCCGAGTGTGGGAGAAACAATTGAGGCATTAGGTGAATTTTATACAAGACCAAGTTCTTCTGTCTTTGGCAGAATATTGTGAGCTAGTTTTCTGCATTTTCAAGAGGACTGATCAGCCTAGTTTTGTGAAGCAACAGTCTCTGCCCAATGGCAGAGAAATCCTGGCTCTGTAGACCATTCAGTTGAGGGAAAAGAAAGAAATGAGGGATTGGCCACCACCAGAGACACCTATACGGTGTCTCTGCCTCCTTTCTCCCAAATGTGTTAGGTGCTACCTAAGCTACCTAATATGTTAGGTTTTACCACTGGGACAGGACAAGGAAATGGGCTCCAGGCAGGAATCTGACATTAGGATAGAACAAAGAAGTAATTTCAGGCAGGAATCTAAATCTTAAGCCAAAACAAAGAAGTAATTTCAGGCAGAGATCTAAATATTAGGCTAGAATAAGGAAGTAGGCTTCAGACATGAAAATGACTTTGGGCTAGGACAGAGAAGTAGGCTCAGATATTATGGCTATCCTAGTAAGCCCTTAGAAACAGTGATCATGGGAGGGTTCATAGAACTTTGTTTATTGCTTTGCTTGTTCTTTGACTATTTGTGTTTATTGTCTTGCTTGTTCCTTGACTTTTTGCATCTATTGTATTGCTAGACCCTCAACCCAGAACTGATCTTAATACTTGCATGTAGCTAAAATGGCATAAAAGCAAAAAGGAGGAAAGAGGATGGGATAGGGCATTTCTAGGGAGGGGAAATGGGGAAAGAGGATGATCTGAAATGTAAATAAATAAAATATCCAGTAAAAAATAAAATAGAAAAAAAATACCTTGGCTTTTATCGAAGCCCAAATCCAGCCACCCCCTTGAGCATTATAGTTGAGGTCTAAGTTGATCTTGGCCATCCTAAGGTCTCTCAATCACTCAATTAGCATCAAATGCCTGTTGGAACAAGAGAATACCTGAAGATGAAGCTGGAAAAGGAAAATGGGCATTAAAAATGTTCAGAAACTCAGAAACTGGGGAGATCCAATAAGCCAAACTTCAAGTAACTAATAATGTGGTGAGGCTCGGT
>JANHMN010000011.1:28992810-29022427 GCA_030674055.1 Rhabdomys pumilio
GGCAGAGAGAAACAGGGAGTTCATAGAAAAAAATTGGTGGTGGGGGGGGGGAGGATGAAAAGAGGGGGTAGAGAATGAGGGGACATGAGAGAACTAGAGAGCCCTGGGTGGGATGTCGTGGGGTGGGGAGGAGCTGGGGGTTCAGGAAGGGGGCAGGAGCATTGAAGACCAACCTGGAAAGCAGAGGAATACAAGGGGGACAGTGGCAATGGGGGCAAACGGGAAGATGCTGCAGACAAAGGATAGCTGGTGTCTGCAGCTATGACATGAGGCAAGGAAGAAGAGAGCAAGAGAGTATTCTGGATGTAACAGTGACAGTCAACAATGAGGGTGCTTTCTATAGGGAAGATGTGGGAGCTTAGGAGCCCCTGTCCCTTCTGCAGACAGAAATCTGACACCTCTCCCTCTGCAGCCTAGGCTTTTTGGCAGGAAGCAGAGAACTCTGACAGCAGCCAGGGAGTGAGGGCTCAGGCTCCCAGTCTGACAGGGCTGAGGGGCTCAGACACACCTTGGCTTTATGAGCTGAGGCCGGAGGCGGCCTCTCCTGGCTTGAGCTCCTACAGCCGGCTTTCCTGGAACTGGGCTGGAAAGGGGCCTTGTTAGGGGAAGCTGAGAACTGAAGCCTAAGGTTTTTTCTGTTTTTTAATTTTTAGAATTGGACACATTCAGTGTACTTATAATGTAAAAGAAAGAGGGGAAAAGTCAACTCTAATAAGAGGGAGGAAATCCACTTGCTGATACCAATTCCAAATTGTTCTCGGTGAGAAAACCCACATCTGTGGATTCTTATGTAGAGAAAAAGGGAAGAAGGAACCAACGGATGGAAGTTTGCCATGGTAGGCTAAGCCATGCTTGGGAGTCAGCAAAGTAGTGGCAGACCCACTCCCGCCCCCCAAGCAAGACAAAAGTAAACAAGCCTGTGTTTTGGAAGAAAAATTAATACTTCAAAAGCAGCATTCATGTTCAAACAGAAATTTGTACACAACTATTCATAGCAACATTACTCACAATAGCAAGAAAAAAAAATGGAAGCAACCCAAATGTCCATCAAGTGATGAATAAACAAATCGTGCTAAATCCATACAGTGAGATATTATTCACCCATGGGAAGGACTGAAATAATGACACACACAACAACAGAAACCAGCCTTGAAAACAGTGTGCCATGTGAAATAAGCCAGGCCCCAGATATCACATTCTTTCTGATTTTGGTTTATCAGAAATACCCGGAAATAGCTAATCTACAGTGACAGAACAGTTGCCAGGAGCCTGGGGAGATAGATATCGGAAGAAATTGCTAAATGAGTATGCAGCTTCCTTTGACATGACGACGGGAAAGTTCTCGGAGCTGGGATAGGCGTTGGTGGCATCGTGTTGTGAGCATATGTAATGCCGCTGAGTCATACACTTTCAAATGGTAAGTTTCATGATCTATATAATTTTCTACAGTAAGGCAAATCATTGGCATAAACACTGAATATCTGGAAAAACTGGTCTACAATTAGGGACTACTTTTTTGTGTACGCCTATGGCAGGTGATGCGAAAACAGTTTTGACTCATATTCTGAGGGTTGATGATGTTAAAGAGATGCTAAAAGGGAAAGAGGGTGGGTAAGAAATTCTGAAGAATAAAGGAAAGAGTGATGGAAAGATGTGGAAAAGCCATTTGTACTGTAGGACGTTAAAAGCCAGGGGTATCCTGTTAAATGTGGCGAAGAAGTGAGGAGAATAGATTCATGACACTTTCTGTCTGGAAGAGACAGAAGCCTCAGACACAGTAAGAAGAAAAAATAAGACTGAGGAGAAACTCTAAAGATACTTAAAACAAAATGAAAAGTACTCTGTAAATTCCCTGCCTCAGCTTACATCCCCTTTTATTTCCTGTTAGATGAGGGTCTCTTTTGTTTGTTTGTTTGTTTTCCAGTCAAGATCTCATGCAGCCCAGGATGACCTCAAACTTGCTGTGTAGCCAGGAACAGCTGTGAATGCCTGATCTTCCTGCCTCCAGTCCCATTGCTTGGGGTTACAGAGTGTGTCACAGATACCTACTGCAATGAGTGGGTGTCTGTTTTGTTTTTTCTTACGTTTATCGGTTTAAGTGGGGTGGAGCAGAGCATGTATACACATGCTTATTGAGGTCAGAGGACAAGTTGCAAGGGTCAGGTGGTTGTTTTCTTTCTGCCATGTGTGTTCCAAGGATTGAATTCATGTTCTTTGACTTGGCAGTAGACCCCTTAACCTACTGAGCCATCTCACTGGCCCAAGGCTACTTTTTAAAAGTGATACTTTAAAAAAATGAGTAGGCGTGTGTGTGTGTGTGTGTGTGTGTGTGTGTGTGTGTGTGTGTGTATGTGTGTGTGTGTGTGTCCTGAGAAGCCTGAAAAAGCTGTCAGATTCCTGAGGAGCTGGAGTTACAGATGGTTGTGAGCCACCAGATGTGGGTACTGGGAACTGAGCATGGATCTGAAGGAAAAGGAAGTGATGCTTGTAACCACTGAGCTACTCCTCCTCCACCTCAGAGATAAGTTTTAAACGCACTACAGATCTGAGGGCTAAGGTGGGCTGTTGGAGCTAGTGCGGATTCAGACACTTCTATTCTATGAGGCAACCCTTCTTTTGAAAGCCATAGTCTGCAAATGGCTGGTCTTACTCCCTAGGTTCCCCATTTTGGGGACTTAAGCAGATGCTATATAGGCCCCAGCCAGAAGAATGATGAGGAGAGCCAGGGTATTGAGCCATCATCTGGGCAAGACCATTTCTAAAATCTGTTCCAATTTTGAGTTCTTGTATATAAACCATTCTAAGCCACGTGCAGGTACTTAAAAGAAGAAAATTGGTCAGTAGGTCAGGGGGTTTAGTAGATGAATATTCACTATGCACATGGGCTCTACATATTTATTTATTTATTTAGGTTTTTAAGATAGAGTTTCTCTGTGTAACCCTGTGTGTCCTGGAACTTGTTCTGTAGACCAAGTGGGTTTTGAATTCAGAGAGCCACTTGCCTCTGAGTACTGGGATTAAAGGCATGCACCATCCCTCCTCTGCTTACATGCTCTACTTCAAAAAGACATTTGCTGGAAGGGCACACTTGGCCCCATCTTGTAGAGTAGTCATATACTGACTAAAGTTTCTGACATGTCTAACTAGTTGGTATGTAAAGATTTTTTTTTTGCTTACTTGTTCTCTCTCTCTCTCTCTCTCTCTCTCTCTTTCTTTCTTTCTTTCTTTCCCTCTTCTCTTCTTAAGATTTATTTACTCTATGTATGTGAGCACATTGTGGTTCTCCTTGGACATACCAGAGGAGGGCATTGAATCCTTTTACAGATGGTCATGAGCCACCGTGTGGTTGCTGGAAATTAGACTCAGGACCTCTGGAAGAAGAGCCAAATGCTCTTAACCACTGAGGTACCTTTTTCAGCCTGCTTAAAAAATAATTTAAAATTTAAAATACATACATTAAAAAACTAAGAATAAAATTCACCTATAATCCTACCGCTTTGAGGGATCTCCAAATATTTACATATACTTTGATATACTTTGAACACACACACGCACGCACGCACGCGTGCTTATATGAACATGTGATTTCATGATTTCCTAAGGAACTAGTCTCTTACAGCATTACAGTTTTGCTATGAGCAGGTTTAAGAACATTATGAGAAAACGCAAACAGCAGTAAAACCATCTGCACTTCCTAAGGCTTCAAGAAAGAACACCGGTGAAAGAGATCAGCCCCTGATGTCTGACTTCCTTCTGGGTGCGTATCTGCTAATGCATTTGAGTCGTGTGAGAAGATTTCTGCAGACTGAACCTTTGACTTTTGTTTAGCTGTGTTTGGGACCAGGGTAGAAGGAGTAGGGGGTCTCACTTCCTACATAAGGAAGAAACTTGTGAAGGCCCACCTGTACTTTGTCCCAGATGGAAGAAAACGGGCATAGCAGGTGTCTCCCTTTAGACTTCTTGTTGAGATGTTGGAATGAAGAATTTGGGGGAAAGGAAGCACACAGCAGCTGTTTCTGCATGTTCAGGCACCAGTCATACACTGGCACATATGATCCACTTCAAGAAAGGGGCCAAAGTCGCTCCCACCTACAATCTACAGTTGTGGTTCCCACCGTCTAGGTGAGGAAAGTTTTTCTCAGCTGGTTTGAGATTTACACCTTTGCTCAGCTCCTCTCCTAGAACTGCAGAGCTTGTGGTTGAAACAAGACAACTGGTTTACTGAATTGGAGGTTGGGGACATGTGGTCTTTTCGCAGGGCAGAAAGTAATTACCACCCTGGAGAGACACACTGATAAGGCTAGAGAGCATCTTCCGGGTCCTCAGCAACCTGCTGAGCACACGATGCTCTGGTGGCCCCTCCCTCTGCCCAGAATAAATGACCACTCCTAAAGCATGGAGAAGATTTTTGTTGTAGATCTAAGGGAGAAAGCCGGCAGAGAGAAGAGTCCAGGCTGAACATGGCTGGTAGACTAAACTGGACTGGAGTGGAGCGAAGGGGAGGGAGAGCAAGAGAGGAGCCGCTGATTCTGAAAGGTGGGGGTAGGGGGTTGGGGGAAGAGACCTGAGTAGTCAAAATGGCTGAGTTAATAGGGATCAGTTCCTGGGAGGGAGGGGCTTAGAGGAGGGGAGGGGGAGGGGTGAGAAGCTCTAGGAGAAGCCACAGGTACGAAGTGAGACCTGTCCTGGGTTTGAGACCTAACAACTTTCTGTCTGCTGAAAGGCCCATGTCCCCTACCTCCGACCTCAGTGCTCTCTCTCCTACCACACCCCCTCACTGACTGGTTTCCAGCCACAGAGGCCGCCTTGAGGCACCTCGGACACTCAGCCCACTCCTTCCTCTGGCCTTACTGTTCTCTCTACCTTAGATGCTTCTCTCCTTGATAGTTGCACAGTATCCTCTGGTTATATCTTAGCTCTGCTCAAGTGTCTTGTCACTAATACTGAAATGTTCTCTAGTGGTCTTCAATACTTATTAAGCTTTCTTCATTCTCTTTCACTCTTTCTTTCTTTCTCTCCTCTATCTTCTTTCTTTTTTTGTTTGTTTGTTTGTTTTTCGAGACAGGGTTTCTCTGTATAGCCCCGGCTGTCCTGGAACTCACTCTGTAGACCAGGCTGGCCTCCAACTCAGAAATCCGCCTGCCTCTGCCTCCCAAGTGCTAGGATTAAAGGCGTGCGCCACCACCGCCCGGCCTCTATCTTCTTTCTTATCTCCATTATTCTTACCACTCCCCTGCTATACCTAACTAGTTTATCATTTTGTTATAATGATAAGACATTTTATATTTAATCTTATTTATTTATCATCTCTGTCTGAGAGTCAAATGTAGCTATCATGAGAGCAGAGACTTTGTTTTCTTCCCTGCTATATTTCTGGCACCTTCCACAGCTCTCTGACATGCAGTGGACTCTAGTCAAGAAAATGAGCAGCCGTTCTGTTCCTGCTAGGAATCACCTTTGTCTTTCAGTCTGTGATTAGCAGCCGTTTCTCTTATGGCTGTAGTCTCTTCATTTGACCAAAAGAAAATCCTAAAGTCACAGACTTTAGTAATTTGACCTCATAGCCATATTTGTAGGTAGAAAATGGCCTCATATACTTGAATCCCGACTTGAGGATGTCAGAGACATGTAACGATAGAAGTTTCCTAGGTATAAATTCATCTCTATTCGGGCTACTGTTAAACTCTTCTGAGTCTTTTGATTATTACAAGCCCCTTCTTTTCTCTACCCAAATTAGAAGTAGATGGTACTTTCTTAAAACAAGCAAGGCTAGTCGCCTCTCACTTGTATGAACAACCAATGCCTGAACTGTTAAATGCCTGTGTAGAGAACCAGTAAAGGAACACAGAAAGACCCCTAACATCTTACCTGTTACCATAACAAACAAGTAATACCTCAATCTCAGTCCCCTCTTCTACCTCTACCCCAAGGTTCTAACTCCTACTCGAAATTTGCCTCAACATGTATTAAGAAGGAGGAAAATCAAAGAACAAAGCGTTAGATTAGCCTGAATGGGGCTTCCTGGAAGAAAGCCAAGCTACTCTGGAGGAGTTTGGGCTAGCTAACTTCCCTGTTTTTTGCAGATGTGAGGACTCTGCATGGGGTACCAATGATTCTAAACACCCAGAATTTGCCGTCTTGGGGGTCTTTCCTTACTGCCTGGTAGAAGCTTTACGATCACATAGGATGGCAGCTCATCCTACTGGAGATGCCTCTCTGAAGCATTGTCTCATTTGAAGGAGTGGGCTGGGCTTCATGACACCCAAAGGCTATGTTGAGTAGGAAGGAGGACAGGATAGGCAAGTGACTCTAGTTTGATAACTAGTTTAGCTGTCTTCTTCTTTGTGTCTAAACTAGTTCATTCTCTCACTCTCAAGCCCAGTCAAGGAATTTCATGGGTTTTTTTTTGTTTGTTTTGATTTTGTTTTTTGTTTGTTTGTTTGTTTGTTTTGAGATAAGGTTTCACTGTGTAGCCCTGGATGTCCTGAAACTCACTCTGTAGACCAGGCTGGTCTTCAACACAGAGATCCTCCTGCCTCTGCCTCCCAAGTGGTGGGATTAAAGTTGAGCTTTACCTCATGCCCGGCTTAGGACTTTGCCTAGTGACTGATAACTTTCCTTCTACTGGTACGTGTTGGGCCACGGTATTGTGGTATGCCCAGGTAGAGAAGGGCAAGCATTCATGTATACGCCATTAAAGCATTGTAGCTCTTGCATTTCAGTCTCCTACTTATAGTACTTTGAGCATGCTCATTGGTCATTGGAATCCTATAGACAGTGGTAGAAAAGTCCCAGGGCTTCTGTCCAGGAAGCTAAACTGAAGTGGAAAGTGTCTGAATTTAGAGTTTTTTTTTTCTTTTAAGATTTATTTATTTTGTTTTTATGAGTATACTGTAGCTGTCAGATACACTAGAAGAGGACATCGGATCCCAGATGTTTATGAGCCACCACGTGGTTGCTGGGAATTGAACTCAGGACCTCTGGAAGAACAATCAGTGCTCTTAACTGATGAGCCATCTCTCATTTAACCCAAATTTAGATTCTTATTGCTCCCCATACCTAATCATCATCAGCACTGATTTCTCCTCCCCTCTTTTGAGCTCAGATTGGCCTAGAACTGGCGATTTAGCCAAGATTCCCTTCTGATTCTACTGCCTCTACCTCCCAAGTGCTGGGATTATTGAGATGGGCCATCATGCCCAGTTTTGCACTGATTTTTGAATCCTCTTAGTTCCTAAACTTTACCAATCATATAAAAAAATGTATTGAGTGAAAATCAATACAGTCTATGGTTAAGAAGGTACATAAGTTTTCCTGTTCTATCAGGTGTCCTCTCCAAGTAGGAAGCTGAACCTAGAAACCAGCAGTGGAGAGAGGAATAAATCTGATTATTCAGAAACTGGTATCTTCGCGAGGTAAAGCTCTCACTATACAGAGTGAAGGATATATGACGTGGGAAAAAGTGCTTCTCTTTTAGTGATTTATTTTTACTTAGTGTTATGTGTATATGGCTGTGTCTGCACGTGGGCCTCTGTGTATATGCTTATGTGAGTACAGGCACCCGCGGCGACCAGAAAAGGGTGTGGGTTCCCCTAGAGCTGGAGCTGCAGGAGGTTGTGAGCAGAGCCACTGAGATGGATGCTCAGCATTAAACTTGGTTTGGTCTTGCAGAAGAGAAGCAAGTGCTCTCGCTCACAGATTCATCTCTCCAGCCCTTAGACATCTTAAACCATAGGCAAACCATTCATTTCATAATAAATAAGGAACATAGAATATGAATTAAAAAAAACCTACCAATTCCACAGGAAGAATAAGGGACATTTAACAGAAAGGAATACATTAATAGCTGCAAATGTGTGAGAGCTTTAAGACAGTATTAACAATGAGAGGTTCTAGACATGGCTTTTCTGTGGGTGCCTAGGGCTCTGCACTCAGATCCTCTTGGTATCACCTCAAATAATCTACCCACTAAGCCATCAATCCAGCCCTAATTCCATAGTCCTCATTCATATTAGATATGGGAAAAGGAGACAGAAGATGAGAAAACTCTAGCGTCAGTAAGTACCCAGGAGGCTAGTGATGAAGAGTCAGGAATACAAAGAGAGAGGGAGAGAGGGAAAGAGGGAGAGAGAGAGGGAGGGGTAGAGGGAGATGGGGAGAGAGGGAGACAGAAAGGGAGAGAAGAGAAGGAGAGGGAGGGAGAAGGAGGAAGGGAAAGAGAAAAAGAGGGAGATAAAGAGGAAAAGGGAGAGAGGAAGAGAGAAAAACAGGGAGATAGAGAGGGAGAGGGAGGTAGAGGGAGAAGGGGGAGAGGGAGAGAGAGAAGGAGAGGGAGGGAGAGACACAAAGACACAGAGACACAGAGAGAGACAAAGACAGAGACAGAGACAGAAAAAGAGACCCAGAAAAAAGGGAGCCTGGCAGAGGCAGCACTGCAACAGAATAAAAAGCCATTTTGTACTTGAGCACCTGAGTGTGCTTTAAACCAAACTGTCCTTTGCTGCTAAGACACTCCAAGATGAAGTTTATTTTTCCATGGATTTCTTGGGGTTTCTCCTGTGTATTAGACATTGACAAAAGTTTGAGAAATTTACTTAGGAAACACGGAGGTCTTTTGACCCCACCAGAGAAAATAAACAAGTGTAAAGTAGCACTTAGGGGAGGGTAAAATAACTGTGATTTTCATGGCTTGGCATATTTTATCAATAATGTGTACACAGGATGCCGAGTTAGTAGAAGCTGCGCCCACGTAGGTACAGCATGTGTTGGGAGGCATGAGGATCTTGTAGAGGTAAATTCCGTCAAAGCTTTATATTTGCGTCCTTGTGAATATTGGCTCCCAATGCACCTTTATTAAACAGTCTCATGTGTCATAGGCTGACTTGAACTCTGTATGTAATTGAGAATGACCAGAATTGCTGATTCTCTTGCCTCCACCATCTGAACTCTGGGATTACAGGCATGCATCACCACACACTTGGTTTACGCCCTGCTGAGGACTGGATGCTAGGCAAGAAGCAGTCTAGCAACTGAGTTACATCCCAAGCCCTGACTTTGCTTTTTGGAAACAGGGTTTCACTATAGCCTCCACTTTGAATCCTCCTGAGGGCTGGAATTCCAGGTGGGAACCAGCATATCTGGTGCTCCCAATATATTTTAAAACAAAATCTTCACATGAAAACACAAGCTGAATAAAGGCAAGTATTGCCAAGCTTGATGACCTGAGTTTGATTTCTAGAGCATGCCCCCCTAAAGTTATCTTCATGCAGTATCACATGCCGCCCCCAAGAAATGCATGAAATACAAATCTTTTTAAAAGAGCATATGAGTTATACAATAATGGTTTGCTTTTGTTAGCTTTTAAAAAATGCACTTAGTTGTGACCCTTTTGAAGATAAGGGGTTATAAGTCTCATCTTTGTGTCCCAAGTTCAGCATACTCCTAGCACATCCTCAGTGATCACTGCCAAATTGAACTGAACTCAGGCTGCTTGTTATCAGTAAAGGGTTAGCAAAGACCCAACAAGACAAGGCTTAAACAAGATGTAGAGGCAATACAGACACATCTCAGTGATAGTGTTTGCCTAGCGCTAGACCCTTGCTTTAATCCCCCAACACCAGAGAGAAAAACAAACAAAGAAACAAATGAATTACAGCGGCAGCAGCCAGAGTTAGTGCCCGGCAACGTTGACGGGGACCTATCTGGGATCTGGGCTGACGCTGTATTTCTGCTCTCTGGAATAATGTAGCCTCTTGTTCTCAAAGTCTAAAGTTGGAGGCTAAGAAAAGTTGTGGAAAAAGGCAGGCGCGGTGTGATTTAACAACCCCAGGGCAGAGTCCACATTGGTTTGTCACTGGCTGTAAGTGGATCGTGTAGGTTTCCCCTAAGGTGCAATGGCTTCTGGGAAATGGTTCAAACGGGTCCTCTACTGTAGATCATAAAAACATACACGTTGTCTCAGTGACGTAGAAGAGCATAATGAAATAACGAACATCCAGCGAGAATCGGGCATATAAGGCTTTCAGAGGAGTATTTCCATGCGGAAAGTTTTCTGCTTTATACTTCTGTCCTTTGGGTCTCAGAGAGGTGACAGAGCACAGCCCAGAAAGTTTGGTTCAACTGAGACCATCAGAACCAGGTACTGCTTTTCTCCTACTCCATGTCCACTAAAGAAACAGTGCTGGCATAACCTAAGACTCATGCTAACACTGGGCTTTCTTTGGATGGTTGCTCTTCTGCAATGCCAGCCTCCCACTCCCAGTGTGGCCTGCAGACCTTGGTGGATCTATCACAGAACTGTTTCCATTAGTGGATTTCTTACAAACATCTGGCAGTGGAGCTTGGCTCCTCACAGTCCTCCAAGTCCACCCAGACCATAGGCGTTCTCTTGGATGGGCAAGGGATCCCCTCCCAACGCCCACCCCAGGGTCTGGAAGGAAATTTTCACTGGTCTCCAGTGTTTCTCTGAGACAAGAATAAGGTTGTTTATTGCACATAATTAATGGACAGAGAAACTAGGCTTAATTTATTTTACTCCCAGGAATGCAAGTCTGTTCTTCCAAGGGAAGAATGTGTACTTTTGCCTCACCCAAGCCAACTCACAATTTCCCATAAAGGGCAGATAGACGACCCAAAGGAGGGGAAGGAACCAGTCTCAAGAAAGCCAAGAGAAAGAGTGCAGTTCTTAAGGACATGGTGATTCTGGTGGGGTCATATCATCTCAAATGTTCCGAGACACTTTTTTTAAATCGCTATTGGAAAACAGTTCATGAAGATTTGTAGTTTAGAGTTTTGTATCGTGGAAAAGATTTCTGCAACCTTTCAAATTGTTCTAACGCTTCAGAAAAGTCATCCTTTCATTTCTCTTGAGCCCAAAGAAGTCTTTACTCGCACATCCAAAGCTAAACAGAACAGCACATCTCTAACGCCTGCTTGCTGATGGAGAGCAGGGTGCCAAGACAGTGACAGATTACAACAGCTGTGGCTCCGAGGCCTTGTCAAAGAGCATTTGGAAAACTCTTTTTTTTTTTTTTGTTTTGTTTTGTTTGTTTTTGTTTTTGTTTTTTCGAGACAGCGTTTCTCTGTGTAGCCCTGGCTGTCCTGGAACTCACTCTGTAGACCAGGCTGGCCTCGAACTCAGAAATCCGCCTGCCTCTGCTTCCCAAGTGCTGGGATTAAAGGCATGCGCCACCACCGCCCGGCGGGAAACTCTTTGTTAGGTTTTTATGAAATTTTTTTAAAGAGAAGAGCAACAAAATCTACATCCTTTCCAATATTAATTCATTAGTTAATCCCACCCCCAAGAGGTACACGCCTGTTGAGTGGCAAACACAGCGAGTGTGAGGGAAATAACATACATGGGCCTCAGATTCAGGGCTTGTATGAACTCAGCTCTGCTAGGAGTGTGACCCAAGTAAGTACCCAAGCTTTTCTTGGCCTTCGTTTTTCTATCTGTAATTCTGTCCTGCAGGATCGTTGTTGTCTTAACTGCAAAGCAAAGTGCTCAGTAGACCACAGTGAGTAAACTGTAACCTGCTTCCCAGTGCTTCACTTCCTCTGAAACCCACTCGGCCCAGCCAAGATGGCGTCAGCCGAGCACTGTCTCTCACGTGCTTTCGCCTTCTGCTTTCTCAGCCTGAAATTCACCTTCTCTGGGAAATGTTCCCCTGCGCCTCAGGTTTGGGTTAGGTGTGAGGTGTTCTCATAGGATCTTGGACTCACCCTATGGTCGCTATCACCCATGTTTTAAATGACTACTCTGTTTAAGAGAACATGGAACTCAGTAGCCACTTTTTTTTTTTTAATTATTTTTTAAACTAACTTTATAGAAACCTGATTTACACTACATAAAATCTACTTATTTTAAGAGGGCGAATCAATGTTTTTCCTTTAAATTTGCACAGTTATACACCTCTCATCACAGTGTAGTTTGATTCTGCCCAAAGAGATCCTCATGCCTGCACACTGTCACCCCGCTTCGCCCATGGCCCAGGCAGCCACTGATCTCTTTCTCTCTGTGGGACCGGTCGCACATTTACCACAAAGCTAGACGTGTCTCTTCAGACTTGCCTCCGCATTTCACACATGTGGAACCAACCTTACCGTCTATATTTCTTTCCATTTTATTATTTTTTTTCACTTGCTGTGAGTTTTCCTGAGATTCACTCATAGTATTGAGCACGTCAGCGGGTCATTAGGTCATTCTGCTGTCTTACAGTGTTCCATTGTGGGCACACATGCGGACTGTGCCCAGTACCATGCCAGTGAACATGGTGGCTGCTACAGTGCCCGCAGAGACCAGTAAGAGCTGAGCAAATGAGCACTGCTTGAGTTAAACTCACATCATGCTGGAGAAATGCCTCAGTGGTTAAGAGCATTGACTTCTTTCTCTGAGGACCTGGGTTCTATTCCCAGCACTCACATGATGGTTCACCACTATCTACAACTCCAGTTCTAGTGGATCTGACTTCTTCTGGACTCTGAGGGCACAGGGCACGAGGGTGATCTACAGATATATGTGCAGACAAAACACATACTGAAAATAAAGGGTTTTTTTTGTTGTTGTTGGTTTTTTTTTTTTTTTTTTTTCACATTGTGCTAATACCGGAGTTAGCCAGGCAATTCACACAGCACTGCAGAGGAATGAGAATATGCAATCAAAAATACCGGAGACCTGCTGACAGGGTCTAAAGGTGAAGAAGCATTTACCATCGGGAAGATGAGGACTCTTTTATTAAATACTCTAAGCGTATAAGATGAGAAACCTATAGTGCATGCTTAATACATGATTGCTGAAAAGGTTAAATATTACAAACTATTTCTAATATTTATGAGCTGCCCAAACATGTTGCTGAAGAAAAGGCAACCGTCAGTGGGTAGGGATCAGTTTCTTCAGAACTTTAAAAATGTATCCAAAGATGAAACAGGTAGATTAAGAAGCTACTGAGTCCTATCTGTCAGCAGTGCCTAAGAATTTAGAGTATAAAAGCTTTCATATATTTTGGGAAAATCGTTAAATATTACATCAAAAGGGATGAGTAAGGTATTTACAAGGGAGAAAATACAGATTACTCAACATGTAGATAGCAGCCCAATACTGATGAAATAAATAAAAATTAAAAACTTCACAGTAGTAGAAAAACTATACTATTTTTAACTTACCAAAGCAAAGTAAAAATTATTATGGTGCAAAAAGAGAGGAATCGAAGGAAGGCAGAAATGTTCAAGAATTGCTGATATGCATCTGAATTTGTTGCTTCTTCTGAAAATGCAGCTTTATTAGACGGTGGGAGTCGTCTGAGTTGCCCACTCACATCACTGATCCATGAGAGATCAAAGGGAAGGATTTAGGGGAAAGGTTACGCCAGTACGGTTAATTACGTATAAAACATTGAAGTCTGTGTTCTATTATTTGGGGAGTAGGTAAGTAAGCCGTGGGATGAGAGTGTGGAATGCTTTTGTCCATGAGAGAGAGAGAGAGAGAGAGAGAGAGAGAGAGAGAGAGAGATTGCGTTATTGAGTTATACAAAATGTATGAAGAATGGAAGATACTGTACAAGAATTGATCATAGCATGTAAATATGTGACGAAAAAGGACATGAAGCAACACATACATTTGAGAATTGTCTTATGACACATATAATAAATTGTTTTCCATTTTTTAATGTGTTGTGTATGCATATGTTATGTGTGTTCATATGTGTGAGAATGTAGACAAGAGGTAAATGCCAGGTATCTTCCTGTAATTTCCTTTCTTTTTCTTTTTTCCCTTTCCTTTCCTTTCCTTTCCTTTCCTTTCCTTTCCTTTCCTTTCCTTTCCTTTCCTTTCCTTCCCTTCCCTTCCCTCCCCTCCCCTCCCCTCCCCTCCCCTCCCCTCCCCTCCCCTCCCTTTCCTTTCCTTTTTCAAGATAGGGGTTCTCTGTGAAGCACTGGTTGTACTGGAAGTCTTTCTGTAAACCAGGCTGGCCTCGAACTCAGAGATCCACCTGCCTCTGCCTCCTGAGTGCTGGGAGTAAAGGACTGTGCCACCACCACCCAGTTTCTCCATTGCTTTTTTACAATGTATGTATGTATGTATGTATGTATGTATGTATGTATGTATGTAAGTATGTATGTAAGTATGCATGCATGTATGTATTATTGAGATGGGACATTTCACTGTTTCATGAATTGGCTAGACTGGCTAGCTAGCAAGGCTCTGAGATCTTCTTGTCTACACCCAAGTAACTGTGATTTTAAGTGTCTATCAGTATGCCCAGTTTTTGTTAAAAAAAAAAAAAACATGGGTGTTGGGAATCTGAACTCAGGTCTTTAGGCTAGTGAAGCAAGCGCTTTACCTATTGAGCTATCTCCCTACCTGACCTGTACAATGGAGGTTAAAGATTCTGTACCAACTCTTGCTCGTATATCACAGACTCTGACTGATGATATTGAAAAGGAACACTTCTACTTCTACCTCTTTTTCCAGTTCACCGCACTAGTAAATGAAGAGGATATTATCACTTCCCCAGATACTGCCCCTAGGATGCTCCATCAACACAGATGCTGGTACCCTGCACAATAGCAGGGCAGGAAAGCTCTAGAAGCTAACCAAGCTACAATTTCACTTTTACCGTCAGGAATTGTTTAAGGGGAAGGGTCTTGCCTAAGGTCTTCAGGTCAGTTCAAGCAAAGGCGGTCTAGTCTCAACCTTCTTCATACTTAACACAGACACTAGTGCTTAGGAGAAATCCATGGGTGTTTATTAAAAGGATGGATGACTTTTATAATAGAAGATTAATATGTCAGAATTCACTGGAAAGCCTACATCCTTGGGTGGTCTTCCTTCTGGCACCCAGCTAAAAGTTAGTATCTGAGTACGAAAGATTTGGGATGAATAGAGCTGGACCAAATCCCCAAATGGCCAAAAGCAAGGAGAGAAAATAGAAAAAGCTGAGCCCTGACTTGGCAGCTCTGTCATTGACCTGATCTGTTCCAGCAGCCCTAACCTTCATGGGGGTGCTCGGTGTCCCACATACTGGCTGTGCGGTGCCCTAAAGGAAGAAGAAAGTATTTTCTCAGACACAAAGCAGGTTGTTTGTGGGGCTTGGAGAAGCTGTTTCTTCTCTACGGTAAAAGAGTGTTTCACCTTCTTTCTGGGCAGTCTCAAGAGATATGGTATTTTTGACTTTGGCTAAGCTAACAGAGGGAGAAGGGAGACTCAGAGAGACATGGTGATACTGGTGGGACATGGAGCCTGCAGCCCAGGACACTGGATGAGAGGACAGGCTGTGTTCATTGAGCCCCCAGCCCCAATCTCCTGTCTTTTCTCTGGCTTAGACACTCTTTTCTATTCACAACTCCACACATATATCCTCTGCCTCTTGAAGCTGGAACACATTTGCCCTGGCTTTGCCTGGGTGTGATTTATAAGGTCTCCCTGTAACTCTTCTCCCCCTCCTCCCCCTTCTCCTCACCTCTGGGCTTTGAGGATTTAGACTTTTTTTTTCTTTTTTTTTTTTTTTTTTTTTTTTTGCAGGCGTGTGTTTCTTGAGCCTGGGTCACCTTGATTTATTATGCCCTGGACTCATTAACAAAAGACTCTGAGACAGGTCATTTATTTTCTGAGTGGTGATTTCCTGTCCTACCCCAGCTCCACTCAGCAGGAGCCTCGCAAAGCACAGACGGACATTAAGGGCACTGTCACCACCAAAGACTGGAATGGAGCAAGGAAGGTGCAGAGGGCAGAAAACATCCCTTGAAAGTTTTTCTCTTTATAATTTTTCTCCAGAAATTTTCCTTCTGTTAGTTTGATCTTCATTCTCCTGCCCCAGCAAATGGGCGGAAGCTTGCCAACTGAATTTCAAGGCTGCACTAATATATATATATGTATTTTTTTTTTTTTTTTTTTTTTTTTGGTTTTTTGAAACAGGGTTTCTCTGAGTAGCCCTGGCTGTCCTGGAACTCACTCTGTAGACCAGGCTGGCCTCAAACTCAGAAATCCGCCTGCCTCTGCCTCCCAAGTGCTGGGATTAAAGGCATGCGCCACCACTGCCCGGCTCACTATTTTATATTTTAATTATCTAACATGATATGCCAAAGCCAATAAAATTAGGTTAATTTAAAACAACCAACCAACCAACCAACCAACCAACCAACCAACCAACCAAGGTGAACGCTAGTGGGCATGTGAGTCGAGCATGTATTAGGTGAATTAAATGGCAAAATCTGCTGCCCTGGTATGCATAAAAACTTTAGTTATGCTTGGGCACTGAAACCTGTCAGGCTTCAGAGAGAGTGCAAAGCGTCACGATTCTCAGAGAGAACCTTGGGAGGAAGATGAAAGACGCTGTTACTTCAGTTTAAGCTGAAGACTGAGTTATTAACTGTTTTCAGGTCGTGGGAAGGCAGTCACACATAGCAATGATGGTGACCAGCTGCTTTCTGACAGCCCTAAGGACAGAACAAAAGGGAACGAAATTAGATTGTAGCGAAACGAGAGAATAAGTAGTCATAAAGTGAGCTGCCACTGCTAAACTCTATTGAGAGAGATGTGACGCTATACAAGGCTGTAAAGCTGTTAGCCTCGTTTTATAGAGCAGTGAGTGGCAACTCAGAGAAGTTAAGAAACTTGCCTGACGTCACACATCTGGGACGTGACTGAACCAGTTCTGGCTGACTCTACAGTAATGTAAAGCTGACTCACAGGACAAAGAAATGAAAAGCAAATACTGGGGGGTGGGGAGTCACTTTATCTAGTGCTTCTGGTTAAGGTGAGCCTCTGGGTAGAATTCATGGAGTCCAGTCATGTGGAGCTTAGGTTTTGGGATTGGGCACAATATGTTCCTTTGTGCTAGGGGTCCAAAGACCACCCAAACTCTCAGCCCAAAAGACTGGTTGGATGAGCACAGTCCTCTCCAGGAACCCAGGAGACTGGCTGTGTTTGTGGTAGTCACTGATGTTGCTTGTCATGGGCTGCACTTCAAAAGGAAGACTTCAGTCACAGAAAAGTGAAGGTGTTGGAGTTTGGAGATGGCTGAGCCTCACGAAGAACAACTCAGCAACTCTTATGCACCGTCTCCTAAACGGTCATCCCTATGGGAAGACCAGTCAAGGTAGTTCCAGGTTCTTAATTGAACCACCAAAGTAACTGGACTTCTTGAGCCAGTTGTGGCTGGATTGTTGTCTGTACCCAGTTTGGACAAGGCCCACGTGGAGAAATGAGGGCAGCTAACACATACCTCTACTATACTTACTGCACACTCCCTGTGCCAGGGATTGTTCAAGCAAACTACCTCAGTTCAATTAGTTCTTATAACAACCCGATGCAGTCAGCACCATTGCTGTCCTCAGAGGAGAGGCAAGAAAGCTCATGAAGTCAGCTCTTCTCCATGGCTAGGACAAGTAGAAGCGGGACTGTGGAGCCCCAGAAAGTCTGAGCCCAGCGGCTTAGCACTAGGACTTAGCCTGACAAGCTTAGAACTCTATAGCTCTGGGGTCACTGGCTCAAATGACATAGCTTCTTGCTGCTGGGTTTATAAGAACATTTGACCGTTGTAAAGTGTTCTAATTCAGGGGTTTTTAATTTCATTCTTTCCTCATCTCTATCCTTAAGTGGGCTAGATGGAAGAATAAGAAGCAATCACTTCTTGACTCAGACTTTGGGTACTCACGCCTCACCCCAGATTGCTCAGTTAACGGCTTAGATGATATCTAAGGGTGTGTAGCAAGGGGGCTGGGTTCCTGTATGGTAAATCCCACAAGTAGTGGTGAGAGCAGAGGTGGCCACATGCCATTTTCAGACCTCAAGCCAAGTGTTCTTGTGTTTTTGTTTCTATCTCTTGCCTCGTTTTCACAGGCCCAACCATCCTTTGAGGCCGGTGTTATCAGCACAGTTGTACTAGACGGAGGTTGTGTAACTCGTCTGATGTCAGGTTGACATTGCACAAAGGAGCTGTGACCCGAACCCTAGGAAGATAACTCTCATCCTGAACACACCACACCACGTCCAGTGCTCAGCACAACACTAAGACCAGGCAGCCTTAGAAAAGAACTCAGGCCAGGCTCAGCTCTGCAGTTGTCTTAGCGGGAAGTGGGGTTCAGCCTGTGGTATGCAGCGCCACAACTGGACAAACCCAACACCATCATTCCTAGGTTCTGCTCCGCCAGAAACCTAGGGCCACGACAGGATGCTACATTCAAACCTTGGCAATCCTTACCTTCTTAATTTAGGCTTCCTCCCAGGAGGGGGTCCTGAGGCAGGAACATGAGAAAGGGAAAGGAAAAATAATAAGAGATAAGTGAGAAAAAAAGAGAATATTTATAGGGCTTGTAACATCTAATGGGAACCAGCTGCCTGGCTGGGGGTGGGAAATTTTTGTTTGTTTGCGGGAGATTTTTTTTTTTTTTAAAGGTCTTTTCATGTATATGTCTGGAAGGAAAAGATAGGGAGAGAAAAAATATCCGTGTGTCCTGGAGCCCTATTGGAGGCAGGGGAGGGCTGTGCTCCCTGTACATTAGGCATGAGATTTCTGCTCTCCCCGGCAGCCTTGCTCTACCCCCACCTCCTGCCTTCGTTTCAAACTGGAGCTGATTCAAACCTGCTGCTCTTGGAAAGAGGCCATCAGAACAGGCTCCAACAGAAAGCCGATCCGTGAGGGGATCTGAGCGTGAGGGAGTGGGGCAATCACAAAGAACTAGAAAATGAGACAAGGGAATGGAAAAGGTGAATAAACAGGGGTTGATGAGGGAGGGAGGGCGGGAGATGGAAAGATGAAAATGTTGGCCAAGTGGAGAGCAGGGAGTGGCTGAGAGCCTGGAGCTGGAACAAATTCAGGGCTGATCCTTCGGGGGCAGGGCGCTTTCTCTCCCACAGGTCCACTGGGCTGTTGTGAAGATGTGTGTACGCGAGATTTTCCATGACCCTTTCCCATAAATCTGTGCTTTCTTCGTTGCAAGGTCTCCGGACCAAAAGCTTCATCCAAGAATTGTGTAAAGAACACTAAAGTCAGGATGAGGTTCAAAAGTGGAAAAAGTATGATGATTAGGGCTGGAAGCAGGAGCAGACATTTAGAAAGACAAAAGACAAAACCCAGGCGATTTCTGGAGGCAGAACTGTCCTGGGTTGAAATCTTAGGGTGTCTGGTCCCAGTTGGCATTTCTAGTTTTCGGCCTGGAAACTTGTATGAGTTGGAGGGAACACCCGTGAAGCATGAAGTCAAGTCTCTTACACGACTAATTGATGTGAAAGCCATGTTATCCGTTTGGCGTTTGGGAGGAGGGAGGGAGGGAGGGAGGGAGGGAGAGAGAGAGAGAGAGAGAGAGAGAGAGAGAGAGAGAGAGAGAGAGAACACATCAGCTGGCTTGCTCATCTTTCTGCTCAGTGAGAAGTGATATTAGCTGAGCTTAGTTAAGGATGTGACTCTGTCCTCCCATTTGTCCCCTTTGGCTTTGGTTTCCAGGAAAACCTCATTGTTGAGACGACTTCTGTTTAAATAAATCATCATTTACTTTAGAAGCATGTAAAAATCTAGTAAAAAATCTGTAACCCTGTCTCCTACCAAGCTAAAGGAAACCACCCAATAAGCGATGCCACTTTTGTTGAAAGAAGGTATAGCAGAAGGAAAATAATTTTCTTCAGCCTTCACAGGCTCTTTAAAAAATATTTGTTAGATTAAAAAGGAATTTTATGTGTATATTTTACCTTAACTAATGTCTGGAATCTTCACTGTCCATTACGACTAGTGTGTGTGAGAAACACTGAGGGTTTGAATGTGGACTTTGGTTATTACTTGTTTTTCTCCTAATTGCCCAGGGGAATACCCACTGATGGGTGTAGCATGTAGGTTCTGCTACCCTGCTTTAAGCTCCGGGCAGACTGAGCTACCAGCCTCTGTCCTGGTTCCCTCGGACCCATGGATGAAACACACGCACACACACACACACACACACACATTTATTTTTAATATGCTTTTGAGCTCAATGGTTGGGCACTTCTAAGTCTCGCTTGGCTAACATGTTCTTACCTTCACTCCCTGTTCAACACCTCTAATTCTGCCCTCAGCTTGGTTGTTCAGTTACCTTTGGGCCTAGATGGAGAAGCAGCCAATGGCTACTCCACCTGAGATCTCACATGGCTAGTGGCTCTCTCCTTCTGAAGCATAATGACTCTTTTTCCTCAATCCTGCATCTACTATCCTACCTGTGGGAACATGAAAGTTCTGCCTCTCCTGCCCAGTCACTGACCGCTAGTATTTTTAGTGATTGATCAAGAACCAGCTGAGGAACAGGACCTTCAGCGTTCACATACAGATTCCCAATCAAAGCGTCAGAACCACCCCTTACAGATGCGTAGCAAATGACAGGTCCCAGACTCTATCAATCTGAGCAAAAGTTGTCAAAATTCTAGAATTAGAAAATTTGAAGGTCCAAAATACTTACATGGATCATAAAGGACTGTGCCTTACATTTATGTGATTTGTTGTTGTTTGTTTTTATTTTGTTGTGGTTTTGTTTTGCTTTGTTTTGTTTTTCTGGTACTAATATAGGCCCTGAAGAGGCTTGGTTGCCGAGACAACCCACCACAGCACAGGGAACTCCAGGGCTACTCTGATCTGCATGTGGGATGATTTAAAGAACCATGATCTCACTGCCCCTCATAGATGTGGAAAACCATGAACAGTTGTAGATTTGGGGGCTAGAGATAAGTATAGTTTTTGTACAGTGATTGAACCAGTTAAGTATTTAGTTAATCCAGACAGCTTCTCTCCATTGGGTCTGAACACGAATGAGAGGCTGTCACATGCTTGGCAGCTGAGCCTTATCAATGTGTACATATCCTAATGTACTAGCCTCACCATGGGATAGTTACCCCTGTCTGGAGACTCACAGTCATGGGCAGGATTGGAATGGGGCATGCAGACAGAGAGCTGTGGAAGGTTGCCTTCCTCAACAAATTCATTTTAAAATTTAGACTGGCTCTTCCATGCACTGGCTTCCCCATGCTCTTAAATATTCCTTTACCCAGCTTAAAGGTCCCTCCTTGTCTCATTGGGCAATTGGGTCCTAGTCTTTCTTTGAGCTTTGCTCCCTTCTTAGTGATGCCTTTCTCGACTTGTGGTCATCATAATCCGCTAGCTCACCTGACAGCATGCAGTGCCTGTCCTGCCTTCCTGTTAGGATATTGTTTGTTATGGTTCCAGATCAGTGGTTCTCCACCTGTGTGGGTTGAGGCCCCTAGGAGGGTCATAAAACATGCATATTTACATTATGATTTATAGCAATAACAAAATAACAGTTATAAAGTAGTAACAAAAATAGTTTTATGGTTAGGGGGTCACCACAACATGAGGAACTATTAAGGGTCACAGCATTAGGAAAGTTAAGAACTACTGAGCTAGATACTGAGGAGACAGCCAGCTGCCATTATTTGCAGAATTGTTATAGGAATTTTCTGACAGAGAAATTATAAAATCATACTGGAATTATATTATGGGATCCAACTGGACAGGAAAGAGTTAATTGTGTGTAGGTGACTGGACTCTCATGATTCTACATGTTGGCAATGACCAGCCGACATAGGAAGACCTTCAGGAGAAGACATTTAGTACAGACAGAGTTTTTTATTGTCTCCCTACTTCTGGAGAGAGGAATAAGGAGACCCAGACTTGACTTGAACCCAAAGAGTCTAGACTAGCCTAGACTGGGAAGCCTGTGTTAAGATGCAGTAAACTATTTTCAGTTTATAAACAAGTCCTGACATCCCAGTTTGGGTGTTGGCAAAAAAAAAAAAAAAAAAAAAGTCTTCTAGCTCTGAGAAAGTTCTCAGCATCATCCCAAGGCTTCAGGCTAAATTGAAAAGTAGGCAAACTCTTTCTTATTCCATTTTCACCCTCAACTTGTGTAGCACCCCAGCCACTCCAGCTCTGACACCGCCTTCTTTGGGCATTTCTTCACTACTGCCTAATTGAGTCCAATCTTCAGAGACAATCCATACGATTAAAGCCTTTCTTCCTTCTTACAAGATACTGATCTCTTAAATCATTATGACGTGGGCAACTGTATTAATCTGTTTTTCATTGCTAAAATGAAATAATTGAGGTTAGGTATTTCATAAGCAAAAGAAGTTTATTTATCGCATAGCTGTTGAGAGGCTGAAAGCCTAAGACTGGACAGTCTTATTCTTCATGGCAGGAGATGTCACAGTGACAGAGAGGGAGATCATATGGTGACACAGAGCCAGGAAATAAGACAGGGCCAGTCTTGCTCTTTTACGAGTACTCTTTCTCAATAGAGCACGATACCCCATAAATCTTAATGTTTTCTAAGAGCTGTCTTGTGATTACCTAGCTATTTTGCATTAGATTGCATCTCTTCAAGGTCTAGCTCATCTCAAAATAACTACTATACAAACCAAACATATGACATAGCAACCTTTTAGTGGAAACAACCTGTACTGAAATTATAGCAATAATCAATTTGATCTATCCTCTCAGAGTATTTATCCCTGGCTAAAGCTTCAGCTAAATTTATATAACCTAAGGAGAAGGCCATCATTGCTTTGCTTTTTAGTAGCTGCTGTCTCTTCTCTTGCAACAGACTTTGAATAAGAATCTCATTCTCAGCCTTTAATCCCAGCACTTGGGAGGCAGAGGCAGGCGGATTTCTGAGTTCGAGGCCAGCCTGGTCTACAGAGTGAGTTCCAGAACAGCCAGGGTTACACAGAGAAACCCTGTCTCGGAAAAAAAAAAAAAAGAATATCATTCTCTGATTTTGCACATGGCTGTCCACTTCCCAGGCCTCCTTTGCACCATTGTAATAAGGCAGAATCATTCTCCGGGAATGACAGAGTTTTCACAGAGACTCTAAACCATAAGAAACTCAGAACAGAGCATATTTTGATGTCTGACAATTGAAAGTTTCTTGGGGACCAATTTGGAACCTCCAGAAGAGAAAGGCATTACATAATTCCATATCCACTGCAGGATCACTTTCTACAGTGTTCTGAAGTAGCAGTAAGTCATTCATTCATTCTTGCCCAGCATATACAGGATGCCTTCCACATACCACACTGAGTGCCAGATACAGGCCAAAAATAATAAACCCAAGAATTTGCTTAATGGAGTGCAATCATAAGCTGGATCTCTCTTTCTATGGGTAGCCAGGAGGCACACAGGACCCTTACCTAAGCTGCTTCTCCCTCTGCCCTGGTCAGGGTAATCCTAGGTATCCTACTTGGTTCTGATCCCCAAGATCTCCTCCTGGGTTCATTTGGAGACCAGACCTCACTTCCCCACACTTATTACGGTAGGTTCAGCACCCAGTGTGTAGCTGATTTCTTGAAGGGCCAAGTTTTTAAATGCAAAAGGTAGCAATTTTACAGTCTCCTCCTATACCTAAGAGCCACATCTGAGAAACACACAAAAGTGTTCCAAACACTGGAAAGGGCCTTACAAATGCAATATATAATGACTTTGATGTTGGTATACAGCCTCTGAAGGCTGGGCTCTCAGGATGATGCATTGTCAAGAGGTCTTGGGTTTTGGATCCTGTTCTTAACTGATTATACACAAGAGGCCATATTTGGCAGTCACAAGTGACTGTTTTCATGTACCTTTATCTGTTTTAGTTGTTAGTAGTCTAACAGTAGATAGTGTGGTCTGCACATGTGAATGAGAGTCAGGCTTTCCAAATCCAGTGTCTGCTCAGCTTCTAGACTGCTATGTGGCCATGAATGACATGGATAACACTTCCAGGTGTCAGAAGACTCTCAACTGTCCCTTTAGACTCATCCTGATTTGTCTACTCTAAGTTTTGTAAGAATGAACTAATTATTGCCTTTAAACTTATTTTAAAAATAATAACATAAAAACACTGATAAAAAAATTAACATAGAACTTACAGTTTCAACCTGACATGGGAGGAGCTTTGAAGGCTCCCATTCAAAGAAGTCAAGGAAGGTTAAATGGTGCTTATCAGAGACAGGGATGGTGAGAAAAAGAAGAGGAAGGTCAAGACACAAATTTACCATTATGTAGGTCAGTCTAGGGGGTTATTGCTCAGCATGAGGAATGCAAGTACAGTGTTATAGTCTTCACTGAAAACTTGCTGAATGTAGATATGACGCTTAGTGTTCATATCAACGTGACCAAATTCAGAATCACCTACATATTTAACCTCTGGGCATGCTTGAAGGGGGATTATCTTGACTGTGCATTCATTCAAAGCTTCCTGATTGTGGGTGTGTACAGAGCAGCTGATTCAAGCACTTCCTGCCTTGACTTTCTAACCATGATGGACTGTACTTTGACCTGTGGACCAAAACGAACCTTTGGTCGCTTTTGTCAAGTGCTTCTTATCATGGCAATAGGAAGAGAAACCAAGTCAGTAGATCTTGGCTATTTTAGCACTCATCCAGCACCTACGTACAGGGTAGATAATAATGAGTGGTGGTAGGTAAGCTAATTTACTTGATTGTAATAATCATTTCACTATGTACATGTATATCGAACTGTTATGTTATACACTTTAAATTTAATTAAATTGGAAAATCAGCAACTCTTCTCCACTCTGGCAGAGAATTGAGATAGTTGGGGCGACCACTTCCCTCCAAATGCAAGAGACAGATGAGTGGATATGGGGAAATCTCAACCTCACAGAACAAACACTATATATGTGGGACCCTGTAGTGGGAGGTATTAAAAAAGACATCCAGCTGGCTCCCGGCTCAGCTGCCATGTTCTCGCACTAAGTCCGGCACCAGCTGGTGGGTCTTAGTCCTGTTGGCCCAGGGGGCCCCTGAGACGTTGGCATGGTCGCTGCCTCTGACCACTGACAACTTCGGGGTTAGATATCACGATACCCAGTAACCCGGTAAGTCAAAACTCTTAAAGCTTATAGTTAACCAGTCAGATTTATATATCAATAAAATCTCAATACACAAGATGCCCAACAATTTAGACAAGTTATCACAATTATCCTAACCTTTTGATATGCATTACTACCTGAGATTACTAAAGCCACGTAGGTTCACGTCCGCCTCCATTTTCACCTTCCACTTCTTTCCTCTCAGTCCCTCTCTCTGCCATTCTTAGCTCTGCCTCCCTTTTCCTGTCCAATCATAGGCCTCCTGCTGCACTACTGTTTAAGATAGATTGGGCAGGGAAATTCCTGCTACAGGACCCAGTGCCAGGGTAGCAAAGCCTGAGCTTTACACATGAGTTACTGAAGACTTATCATGGACTAGTTGAGCCTGCAAACATCTTGGTGCTTGTAGTGTGTGTGTGTGTGTGTGTGTGTGTGTGTGTGTGTGTGTGTGAATTTCACCTTTAGAAGGAATATCAAATTCTTCACTGCTAAGTTTGGGATGGGGAAAAAATGATTTTGAAATAAGTTAGAACATTCTGTTCTTAACAAGTGTCCCCCTTCCCCCTTCCAGAAAACACTATCTGTTGAATGTATAATTTCCAGGAATGTTCTCAGAACTCTATCAACCTGGAAGAAAGGATACCTAACTCCAGACCTTCTCTGTCCCACCTGCAGAGTGGCAAAGAGCTTTGCTGAAGTCAGCAGACCCTCTTGGGAAGACAGTCTTAGCATAGACATAGGGAAGGAATTCCTTCCACAGCATACTACCACATTACCAAAGGGCTGTGACTGCAGTTGCTTTTACCCAGTACATCTTGTCTCTCAACCAAAAATTTACAAGGCATGCTAAAATGCAAGGGGCGTGTGCAGCTCAACTAGACAGAGAATGTACCAGAAAAAGCTAAAGATATGGCAAGAATGTCAGAGTCGGTAGACTAGGAGTTTAAAGCAGCTAGAGTTTCTACCCTGAGGGTTCCAGTGGAAAAACACTAGAGAGAAGATAGTAGGCAAAGCAATGGGCAGTGTAAGCAGAAAGAAGGGAATTGTGGAAGAGAACAAAAATGAAAGGGGGCATGGGATCAGGATGGAGAAGGAAGTCAGCCCCTGGTGATTCTCAGCAGACCTTTAGAAAATTGAAAAGCAAGAAGAAACCCCCCAAATCTAACCAAACAGAAGACTTGACTCTCCAAATTCAGAAGATTATCTATCTATCTATCTATCTATCTATCTATCTATCTATCTATCTATGTATCTATCTATCTATATATCTATCTATGTATCTATCTATGTATCTATCTATCTATCTATCTATCTATCTATCTATCTATCTATCTATCAAATGGAAAGATCATAAGGAGAAGCGAAAAATAAGAAGCACTATTCTAAGTATTAATGGCTATAGAGTCAGGAGACTCAGAGAATGCCAAAGAGAATAAATATCAAAATTAAAACAACCTTGATGAGTTAGATGCAAAATAAGACATTCAGCTAGGCTTCGGGGCACAGGGCTATAAGCTCAAATGGACTTGGGAGACTGAGGCCTACAAGGCCTGATGGGGCTACAAAGTTGGTTCAAGGCTAGCCTGGGCAAATAAGGAGTAGAGTGATCCTTGGCTTGGTAAACAGTTTAATGGGGCAGGATATATATATATGTGACACACACACATACACACACACACACACACACACACACACACACACACACACACACAGCAGCTAGATGACTCAGCAGGTAAAGGTACTTGGTGATGACCTGAGTGATTCTCGTAACCCACATGGTGGAAGGAGGAAACTCATCTACATGTTGACCTCTAACCTCCACATGTGCACTATTTCATGCACATATATGTCTTTCTTCTCCCCACAGAATAAATATTTTTTTAAAAAAAATGTTTAGGAAAATAACTCTTGGGGTCTGACAAGAGAGCTCAGTGGGTCCAGTCATTTGCCATCAAGCCTGATAACCAACTCCTCAGACTCAACTCCTCAGACCCCCAGGGTGGAAGGGGAGAGAAAAACAAATCTAGCAAGTTGTCTCCGACCTCCATATTCACACCTTGGCATATACATGTGTACATACACACCTCTCTCCACATATATATGCCAACAAACAAACAAATCAATGTATTAAAAATACCCAGAGGGTTCCTGGGGCTTGTTGGCTAGCTAGTCTAGCCATTTGGTGAACTCAAGTTCAGTGAGGGACGCTATCAAAGAATAAGGTAGAATGTGATTGGGGAAGGAATCTGACATTCACCTCTTGTCTCCACAAGCTCTATCTCTCCCCTTTCTTCTCTTTCTCTCTCTCCCTTTCTCAAGTCATAGAGGACATAAAAATCTACACTATAGAACATAATACAGAGAAGAGGAAGCCATTTAAAGTATTTAAATAAAAGTATATTTGGAGTTTGGGTTGATGCCTGGGGCCAGATAGGGCTGAGCTGAGCTGGTCTTGCTTCTTGCAGGCCCTGGTTGAGAAGATAGGGGGTAGGGAGCTGTAGGGATGAGGCATGGGGGGTGAGGCATGTAAGGGAGCCAGTCCTTGGGAGAGCTGGCCCTGGTGATGTGGGTACAGGAGACTGGCAGGCTGAACAACTCAGCTAGTGCCCGGGCCCAGATCCAGGGCTTTGAGTTAGCTTCCCCACCCCCCAACATGTACCCGATCTATGAACTGCTGGAGCATGTGATGTGAAGGGGCTAGTCCTTCAGAACTAAAGTTGCAGGTTCTCCATGACACAGGGCAACAACAGGACAACTGAGAGGAGTGCTGGTGACGATCCAGCATTGACAGTGTGGCAGAAGCTAGAGACCTTGAACAAGACCTGTTTAGGTAAAACGGTACACTGGGTGACACACCATGAGGGGGCAGAGGTTGCAAAGGCAGAGGGTAAATATGGAGAGATGGGGAGATAAGTAGGAATGGGGTACATGATGTGAAATTTACAAATAATTAATTTTTTAAATGTTTAAAGAATATATATTTGGGGGCTGGAGAGATGTTTGAGCACTTAAGAGCACTGGTCGTACTTCCAGGGGACCTAGGAAGTAGGTCTTAGATTCCCAGCATCCACATGGAAGCTCACAACTGTTTGTAACTCCAGTTTCAGAACATTTGATTTCCTTTTCTGGTCCTTGAAGGCACTGTTTGTATGTGGTGCACATACATACATGCGGGCAAAAGACCTATACACAGAAAATAATAAATCAATAAGCCTTTAAAATATTTTTGAAGATAGATACTATATAAAGTTATATTAAAAGGAATTCAAGAGAATTAAAACAAGCAAACAAATCAGCCTGATGCTTGTCTTTGTCATTGGTCATGGGAAGGGCGCTAGGGGAGGTAAAGTTGGGGAACAAGAAAGATCACACGGAGAGGTGCAGCTGTTGATAGAACATGTTGGGTGTGTGGCAGACCCATACTTTAAAGAAAATGACACTGTTTTGCTCTGTCAATAGATCTAAGGAGAAAAGGCAGACGGGCATCATCATAGATATTAAAAAGTAATCTCTAATTATTCAACAAATACTACAAACAATTGACAAACTCATCGAAAACCAAGGGGCATAGTTGATTTCACCTAGCTGGCCCTTCCTTTCACCACATACCTAATTTGTGGAACTATACATAATTTTCCTACACATATATACATATAAATATACATGTAATATGTAGAACGTGTGGTGTAGGACTATACATACATTTTTTTTAACCCAAAATGTCAAACTTAACATACATTTTTTTTTAACCCAAAATGTCAAGCTTCCAGTTTTAGAGACAACAAGCAGCTTAGTTTTTTTTTTTTTTAAAAACCAAAAGTGTAACTGGGCCTTGGTGATTCAGGCCTGTATCCCTGCTACAAGGAACACTAAGGCAGGAGAATCACAAGTTCAAGGCCAGCTTCAACTACTTTATAAAGTTAAGACTGTCCTGGGTAACCTTAGTGAGACTCTTTCTCAGAACAAGGAAGTGCTGTGCATTCAGAACTCCACTATAGAACTATGGGAAGAGTTTGTTTCTGCCTATAGATAACATCCTGGTTTAAAAACTTCTATCCACAGGACGAGAACAAGACAAAGTAAAGTTTACCCTGAGACTTGACTGAGTTTTGAAGGGTGCCATCTCTACAATCTGCCTTAGGAACTAATTCAAGTTTGATGTTTTGGGAGACCCAGTTACCTCTATTGCCACCTACTGGCAAACTTACCCATGTCTCATTGAATTCAACTCATGGTTTTCTTGCCTCTAATGAAACAAAGCTTCAATAAAGAAGAGAAATGAGCAGTCAAAGAGAGATTTAACCCCATGTGGCAGTGAGCACTTAGTTTCCACATGTGACAGCTCGGCAGGAGGGTAAACTGTGAAGGGCCAGGCCATGTCCCTTAGTGGGCCCCTATCCCACATGGGTTTGGGGTAAGAGGTTTTCTCCTGGAGTTCATTTAAATATGGGATGTCCGGCCCCACCCCCAATGCAGCAAAAGATTAGTTTTTAAAAATGGTGGCACACGCCAGCATTTGGGAGGCAGAGGCGGGTGGATTTCTGAGTTTGAGGCCAGCCTGGTCTACAGAGTGAGTTCCAGGACAGCCAGGGCTACACAGAGAAACCCTGTCTCAAAAAACAAACAAACAAACAAACAAACACCACTGAACACTTTAGAGTGTTTATTTTTAAAAATATTAATCAAAATGAAGTATTTGGTTCTCCAAATGAACATGGTAGTCTCTGTCTCTCTCTCTCTCTCTCTCTCTCTCTCTCTCTCTCTCTCTCTCTCT
>JANHMN010000011.1:29022437-29034671 GCA_030674055.1 Rhabdomys pumilio
TCTCTCTCTCTCTCTCTCTCTCTCTCTCTCTCTCTCTCTCTCTCTCTCTTAGTTATTTCACCTGTGGCCTCTCTGTTACTTCTCCCCTCTCATAGTTTACTCTCCAGCCTTTCTAAACCTGTGGTTCCTACCTCATTTTTTTTTTTTTAACATGCTGATGTATCTCTCGCAGGTAGTGGTGCTAATGTGAGCATCCGTTCTCTTCCTGGTAGCCTTTACATCAGTGGTTTTCAATCTTCGGGTCATGGCCACTTCAGGGTTGAACGACCCTTTCACAGGGGTCACCTAAGACCATTGGAAAAACACAAACTACTTACATTAAGATTCATAGCAGTAGCAAAATTACAGTTTTGAAAGAGATAATTTTATGGTTGAGGGTCACCACAGCACGAGGAACTGTATGCATATGGTTGTAGCATTAGGAAGGTTGAGAGCCACACAGATCTAAGAGTGATACAAGCCAATTTCATTCTGCTTGGTTCTTGGTGGTTTTGCAGGTGTAATACATGTTGATAAGCATATCCACCATCTAAATTTGTGGGTAATTTGAATAATTAGGAGTTTTTTATGTATGTCTATTGTATGTTATTTATACATACACACACACACACACACACACACACACACACACACGTGAAAGGGAGGAAGGGGGAATCTCTTTCAGGAATCTTAGCAAGTCTTAGAAAATAGCATATTTCTCCCCGTGCTCTCAGCAAAGGCTTGTCAGATAATTTAATAAAGAAAAGTATAAGATGGTATATTTGAGCTTTTGCCCATGGTTACCTATGTATTTTGATACTTGACACCCACTTAGCCACACATCCTACATAAATACACAGATCAAGGAGTCCCTCGGGCTACCTTCTCAGATGCAAGATTTGAGTGTAGTCTGTACATCAGCTTGGCCAGGCTGTAGGAAAAATAAGCAGGCGCTCCCAGCCAGAGGAAGTCATTTGCAGCTCCTCCCACACTTACTGGTGGAATCTCCTTATTTAAAACAAACAGAGCTGGAAGCTGCAACTCCAGTGGCTGGCTATTAGCAAGTTCAGTTGTCAAAACACAGACCTGGTCTTTAAATATATAAAATAGGAAAGCCCAAAGCCAGCTCCCGACCGACCGTGTCTCTGTAGCTAGAGCCTCCTCTGGCATCTCTTTAGGACCCATGAGGGCACTTCACACACAGAGTTCATAGACATACATGCAGGCAAAACATTTATATACATAAAATAACTTTTTAATTATAAAATAAATTTGATCCCTCAACTTATTTGCTGTTGTTTAACTTTTTCTCATAAGAAATAATATACTAAAGTAGTATCTATAGAGACTGAAGAGGTGGCTCAGAGGTTAAGAGCATGTAGTGCTCTTGCAGAAGACCTAAGTTTGGTTCCCAGCACCCACACTAAGAAGTTCACAACGACTTGTAACTGTAGTCCTAGGGGACCTTACCCCTCTGGCCTCTGAGAGCTGTGGATAACTTTTCTCTTTGTTTCTCTTACACTTGGTTTTGAGCTTTTTTTAAAAAAAAAAATATTATGCACCTATTTTTCTCATGATCTGAACCAAAGTATATATGTTTATCTTTTTATAGTGACATATATACATATGCATGTTTATGTACACATGTGTGTACTCACATGTACCCATGTATATATGTATGAATATATTTTAGATATTGTGCTATTCAGTGTATCGCTTCTTTCTCACTTGACTTACCTCTCAGAAGACCTACCACCTTCCACCTCTCTGATCTTGATAACTCACTGTGCTGGTTTGAATGAAAATGGCCCGAATAGTCTCATAGGGAATGACATTATTGAATGTGTGGCCTTGTTGAAGGAAATGTGTCACTGAAGGTGGGCTTTGAGGTTTCAGAAGCTCAAGCCAATTCCTGTGTGGCTCTCTCTTCCTGCTAAGTCTGCTGATCCAGATGTAAGAACTCTTAGGTCTCCTTCAGCACCATGACTGCCTGAATACTGCTGCCACGCTTCACACTGTGGTAATAAAGAACTAAATCCCTGAAATGGAAGCCAACACCAATGAAATGCTTTCCTCTATGAGATTTGCGGCAGTCTGTGCCTCTTCATAGCAACAGAAACCCTAACTTAGAAACTCACTCTTCAAATCTTAGTTTCAAATGGGAATAATTAATATTTCCCTCCCTCAAGGATTGTGTGAACGTGAAACAACAAAACGTAGGGAATCCTGTTTAGATTTGATATCGGGTTGGCTATCTAATCGGAGAGGGTGGCTCTGCTTAGATCTCGCCGCCATGTTCCGCACTACAAGGGGCCAAAAGCCATGCCCGCCACCACTAGACCCACGATATACCAGCATGGCAACTGGCTCTGCCAATCTACCATGCTGTCCCCACAACGCTTGGCTGGGCCCCTGATAATATCTTTCATACTGGAGGTGCCCAGTAGAATGAAGATTCTTAATGCTTAAAGATCATCCAGTGGATTTATATATTTAGAAATGCTCAATTAACAAGATGTCCACATAATTATAATAGTTACCCAATATCTAATCTTTGAAGTAAGTTGCTACCCAGGACTGCCCTCTACCCATCCACCCTCCTCCATGGTTGCTAGTTCTCTTCCTTTCTCCTCCCCTTCCTCTTTCCTTTTCCCAGCTCCACCTCTTCTTCTACTGCCCAATCACTGAACTTCACTGCATATACAATGTAGCAGATAAGTATCCTGCTACAGAATCCTCTCTGAAGATACAATGTAGCAGATAAATATCCTGCTACAGAATCCTCCCTGAAGATACAATGTAGCAGATAAGTATCCTGCTACAGAATCCTCCCTGAAGAGCCTCCCAGATCAATACCCCAACATCTCTCACTCCTCACAGGAGAGATATCTTAAGGATCCTGATGGAACTGGTCTAGAGAAAGGGAGCAGCTCCAATTACTGGACACCACTGTCATAGTGGGCCACAGCATGATTTCTTGTTGTTCTTCAATTATGTCTGAGAACTGCTTGACCCAAATTTGAGATTAATGCAGTCCTAAGGGCAACAAATGAGTGTAAATAGGGGAATGGCATGGTAAAACACAAACACATGTGCTTTGGATTTGGAAAAACTAGAGTATAAATTTTGCTAGTTACTAACTGTGTGACCCCAGGCAAGTGACTTAGGTTTCTGGAGTCTTGATTTCCTCATGTTTGATAATTCTAACATCCGTGGAGCCCTTATGACATGCCAAATCCAAGCTCAAGATTTTACGTGTGGTGTTTATTTCAACAGCATAGCAGTTCCATGCCGTGTAATTGTGTAATTATTGCCACTTTACAGGCGAGGAAGCTATAGTCATGCAGGCATGTACTAGGAGAAGACAGTTTCACCCAGCCAGTTCAGACCTGGAGTGTACTCTCTTCTTCACTCTGCTGTCAAATAGCCATTCCTAACTTTTCAGCTCAGAGGGCTTCTTTTGTTTTTGTTTTTGTTTTGATTTGTCTTATTTTACGATACATGGTTTTGTTATGTAGTCTGACCTTAGACCCACAGTTATTCTGACTCAGTCTCCCAAGTGCTAGAATTATAAGCAGATACTACCATGTCCAAGTACTAGGAGAGTACTACTATGGGATGGTTATAGAGGTACACTTATGCTGGAGTCTGGTACTATTATATATTCAAATGCTAATTTTATGCCCCAAGATCTGGTTGCCCCAAGATGAGCTAATTCTCATGTACACCAGCTTTTTTGAGCAAACCTTGCTCCTCAATGTGTAAAACTATTGGTTAAAGAAAATGGCTACAGCCAATTCCTGGAGGGAGTAGAGGTAGGTTTTCAGTTACCTGCTGGGGATTGCAGGTAGGGGAGAAAAGAGAATGAGAGAAGAGAGACAGAGAAGAAACTCAGAGAGAACAGGAGGCCTCTATTAACCGTGATGGACCAGCAGCATATGCCAGAGTGAAATGCTTCCCCAGGACATCGGATTCCTGGAACAGAAATAACCCAGGGAGATTCAAACAGCAAGTATTTGGGGAGCATAGTTGGAGAAATAGCCAGCCTAGCATTAGAGAATTAGAGTAGGGGTAATCCGCAGTAGTTGTTCAGTGTCCAATAAATAAATCACAGTAATATTAATTAATTTACACACATACACATTGCCCCTAAAGGCTTATGTGAGGAAGTGTGTTCCAGTTGCATTTGCATTTGCTATCTCCTGTGCACATTACTTGGTGTGATGTTGTATATGCTTGGCCCAGTATCTACTTGGCCCAAGGAGTGACACTATTAGGTGTGGCCTTGTTGGACTATGTGTGTGTCACTGTGGGCTTGAGCTTAAGACCCTTATCCTAGCTGGTTGGAAGTCATTCTGCCACTAGCAGCCTTCAGATGAAGATGTAGAACTCTCAGCTCTGCCTGCACCATGCCTACCTAGATTCTGCCATGCTCCCACCTTGATGATAATGGACTGAACCTCTGAACCTGTGAACCACTCCCAATTAAATGTTGTCCTTTATAAGACTTGCTTTGGTCATGGTGTCTGTTCACAGCAGTAAAACCATAACTAAGACACATGGGGTCATGTCTTCCCTCCATTTTTTTTTTTTTTCCTTTGAGAAATTCAAAGAAAGGCAACAAGTTGCAAAAGCAAAAATCCTTTAATCTGCTACATGATGTCTTTCGGATAATTGCACTGACATTCCTTATACCAGACTGCCTACTGTAATGGTTACAGTCTATGGAGTCCTTGTCAGTCAGTAGATACTGGGCTAAAAAATTTACATGCAAAACTTTCAGTACAGCTCAACAATAAAAGAAAGAATTCTTCCTTATCACTCCCCTTTTGCAAACAAGGAGACCAGGACTCAGGTACAGTTCCTGAACTGACTAACTGAAGTTCCTCTGGGTGGCGACCCCAGGTGGCCCATTACTGACGTCTGCACTCAGTCAGCGCCTTACACTTGCCTCCTACACTCACTCTTCATCTGTGCTACCTGTGCCCACAGAGTGAAGGGTTACTTGGCATTTGGCCTAGAACTAGTTTTACTTTGGTCAAATTGATACAAGTCAGGGTCATAGGGGAAGAGGGAAGCTCAGTTGAGTAATTGACTCTGCTGATTGGCCTGTAGGTAATTCTATGGGAACACTTTTTTGATTAACGGTTAGTACAGGAAGGCGCAGGTCCAGCCACTGTGGGCAGTACTACCTCTGGGAAGATGGCCCTGAGTTGTATTTTCAAAAAGCTGAGGGGTTGGAAAGATGGCTCAGCGGGTACTGACTGCTCTTCCAGAGGTCCTGAGTTCAATTCCCAGCACTCACATGGTGGCTCACCATCATCTGTAATGGGATCTGATGCCCTCTTCTGGTGTGTCTGAAGACAGGGACAGTGTACTAATATACATAAATAAATATTCTTTAAAAACAAACAAACAAACAAACAAACAAACAAACTGAGCAAAGTGTGGGAGGGAAGTCAGTCGACAGTATTCTTCCATGGTTTCTACTTTAGTTTCTGCTTTCAGTCCCCAGTGATAGATGGGAACAATTTCCAACCAAATCCGTTCCTCACAAAGCTGCTTTTGGCCATGATGATTGTCTCAGTGATCATAGACAGCAAATTAGGAAACTCTGGAGTCAGATTTTTCTGGAAAGACAGTTACTAATGGCACACTCCTTTCTCTCTCTCTTTCTTTCTTTCTTTCTTTCTTTCTTTCTTTCTCTCTTTCTTTCTTTCAAGCTAAGGAGGGAGAATTCACTTTGAAGAGGTTGAGGTCATCCAGGAGCACCTTAGAAAGGAGATCACACTTTGAAATCTGCTACCTACCACCTACTGCAGTAGTCACTGGATCTATTTGCCAACTATTTCCTTCTCCTTCTTAGCACAAGGTTTATGGAATGTCTTAGATTGCTATGATTGGGTGGAATGAACTCTTGTGGCTAAAGTCTCTGGTTATTTTTAAATTTAGTTGATTAACTTCTTTCTGGTGGTGCTCACACTACGCAAGTTCCCTACCACTAAGTCAAACTTCCCCTAACATTTGATTTTTTGTTTTTCGGAAATGACATGTGATGGGGGCTAGAGAGGTGACTCAGCAGTTAAGAGCACTGACTGCTCTTCCAGAGGTCCTGAGTTCAATTCCCATCACTCACATGGTGACTCACAAGCATCTGTAATGGGATCCAATGCCTGGTGTGTTTGAAGACAGCGACAGTGTACTCATATACATAAAATAAATACAACTTAAAAAAAGAAAGTAAGAAATGACACATGACACTTTCAGGTTGCATCTTGGAGCCTGAGAATTTCCAAGGCCTTATTTTTCCCTTCAGTAAAATAACCAGTAGCATTCAAGACATCTATTCCATTGGGTTGGACTGCCCAAAGACAGCAACAAATAAAAATTCTGCTGACTTCTGGTGAACATGTGGGTAGCTTCAGTGAAAAGTAAATCTTAGGATTTTGTTGTTATTGTTTGTTTGTTTGTTTTGATTTTGAGACAGAGACTCTATCTAACCTTGGCTGGCCTGGAACTCACTAGAGAGATCTGCCTGCTTCTGCCTCCTGAGTGCTGGTATTAAAGGTATGTGTTTGTAGGCTCAGCTCAAATCTTTGTTCTTTTAAGTCACCCAGTTTGGGGTCATTTGTTACTATAGCATTACCGAGACTATTCTGACTGATACACTCATATAGTGTTTTATGGGTCAAAGCTGTACAGATTTCCAACATGTTCTAACTGTGGTTAGTGTTAGGAAAGAAAAGGAGATAGGGAGAAGGAGGAGGGCACGGAGAGAGGAAGGAGGGATGCTAAGTTCTGCTTCTGTAAAAACCCTGCAGGAAACTGTTCTATTTTGAAGTAGCATCAAAGAGGCATGTCAGGTAAAAGGAGCATCATGTAGCCTAAAAGTGTCTTACTTGGGGTGGAGAGATGGCTCAGAGGTTAGGAGCACGTGCAGAACATGGAGAGATCCCAGCACCCTTGCTAATTCACTGGCATCTGTAACAGGAGTTCCTTGGGATCCAATGCCTTCATTTGGCCTCTGTGAGCTCCTGCAAGCTCATGGTGCACATACCTGCACACAGGCAAAATACTCATACACATAAAATAAAAATCAATTAGAAATTTAAAAGAAAATAAAGAGTGTGTTATTTAGCATCACTAGTACTTAGTAAGGCAACAATCACTAAATATTGTTGATTGTAAAATATGTGGGTCTATTATTTTCTGAACAATAAAATCTTTAGAGATATACACACTGGGGACATTTTATTTAGTTTTGGAATTTAGTTTAGCCAAAATAAATATGGCTTTTCTAGTCAGCTTTTTAAACGTTGCTGGATTAATTCTTTGCTTTTCTTACCAATCAAAGTTTCTAAGGGGTTGGGGAGGGTGTCTTAGGATAGTAGCATACACACGTTTTTCAAAAAATAAAATCCTTATGACTTAGAGTGTTGAAGCAATTCATATTCAAATAAGGGTCTCCCTTTTTATCCCCTCTTAAAACAAGTAAATATTTCAGCCCAAACTTGAACTTAATCTAAAGACATGTTTTTCTGGTAGAGTGGAGTGTGTTGCTGTGTGTGGAGGTAGCTGGCAGTGACTCATCTTGCAGAGATCAGTGGCCATGGGTCTTAGATGGGGCTTCCTGCCAGACTCCATCAGCCCAGCGGAAGGAGTAGGAGGGAAATGAGAAGGAGGTTAGAAGAGACCAGTCAGTTTTTCTCCATGAGAAACAGCCTATGTTTGCAGGAAGGACTTTCCAGCTAATTCAATAATGTCCATTCTCCTTCTTGCTAGACATTACTCCATTGCTCCAGGCACAACTTGCCAGTAATCCACCATCCCTACCATCACCAGATAGTTTCTGGTGTGCAGGCACCATATCTTATTCACATTTACCGCCCCCACCCCCACCCCACCCCACCTCCTGCCATGCCCACATGGAGCTGGGGCACAGGAGAGGCTACCAACAGGGGTTTGGTAAACAAGTGATGCTTCAGGACCTGTTTCCATTTTGCACACTGCAACTAATAAGCTAATCCAGAGAGGAAGACATTGTCCTTATGCCTGTCCACCTACAGGCAGAGATGGCTAACTTCTCAGCTCCTGCCTTCATATGCACCTGCTTTCACCTCTCACTTGAGTCCTTGAACATTGAACAAGCTTCCGTGCTGTTCAGTGAATAAGCTGTTGTGCTAGTCGGTTTTATGTCAACTTGATTCACTATAGAGTCACCTTAGAAGAAGGGACCTTAGCTGAGAAAATGCCCTGTCTTAGTCAGTGTTTTATTCCTCTGAAGGGATGCAGTGACCACAGCAACTCTTATAAAGGAAAACATTTAAGTGGGACTTGTTTATAGTTGCAGAGGTTTCATCCATTTTCCTCATGCTGGGGAGGAGGATGGCGTGTAGGCAGACATAGTGCTGGAGAAGGAGCTGAGAGCTCTCTCTACATTAGGATCCAAAGACATCACGAAGAACACTGGGCCTGGCTTGAGCATTTGAAACCCCAAAGCCCACCCCCAATGACAGTTGTCATCCAACAAGGCCACACCTACTCCAATAAGGCCACACCTACTCCAACAAGGCCACACCTACTCCAACAAGACCACATCCATAATCCCTGTAAAGAAGCACCACTCCCTAATGACCAACATTCAAAGGTATGAGCCCATGGGAGCCCATTCCTATTCATACAATCACATCCCCCCACCAGATTAACCTATGGGCAAGTGTGTGGTGCATTTTCTTGATTGATGATTGATGTGGGAGGACCCGGCTCATTGTGGATGCCACCCCTGGGCTGCTGATCGGAGGTTCTATAAGAAAGCAGGCTGAGCAAGCCATGAAAAGCAAGTCAGTAAGCAGCTCTTCTTTAAGGCTTCTCTATCTGTTCCTGCCTCTAGGTACCTGTCTTGAGCTCTTGACTTGACTTCCCTGAACTTAAAGATATAAGATGAAGTAAACTCTTTCCTGTCCAGATTGCCTTTGACTGTGGTTTTTTTTTTTAGCATAGCAATAGAAAACAAACAAAGATGGCTATCCTCACTAAGGTGCAACAACTTTGAAGACAGTGGTTGTTCCTTGCTTTTTTTTTTTAAATCTATGCTTTTATCCACGTTTTCAAATATTTTTGACTACAAAAAAGCTCCATGGTAGATATACTCTCTTTTCCACATATGAAATCGCCCTATACCATCCCTACATTGGACTAGTGTCAGTTCTTTAAGGCTCACAAGGCAGACCTGATAGACTGCTTTGACCTTAGACCCCCCTATGAGCATTGCCATCCTAGTCAATAAACATCTTCTGTTGCAGGTTTTTTTTTTTTTTTTTGTAGGAGGCTGCTATCCCTTCTTGGCAGTCAGTTCACTCTGCCAACATGCCCACTGTGTGTATCTCTAGTCCCTTTGGCTGAAATGATGGCCTAAACTGGGGCATGCTTTTGGAGAAGAAGGGCGTCAGCTTGTGGTGGCTGACGTCTACAGAAGCTTGGTTTTCACTTGTGAAGTAGCTCACACAGGAAGGGAAGATGGTTCCGAGGAAGGGGCTGGAGTTTTCTAGATAATTTACACTGGGAACAGAGTGGGAGGAGACAATCTGGACACAGCAGAGCCTCTAGGACCCTACTCTGCACCAAGCGTTTCCCATCAGTGGCATAGCTGTGGCTACATCTTCTGCTCGGTTCTCAAGACTAGCCAAGTGTCTTTACTCTCTCTGTAATGTCAAGGAGGAGGGTTGGTGAAAGCTAGACTCATGTGCAAACCTTTCATGAAGAAGATGAGAGAAACGCTGTAAAAAGCTCCTCTGAACTCCAAAGCTCCCAAGTCAGTGGTGAGCTCAGGGCTAGATGTCATGAACAAACAGAATAGAATGACAGAAGTCACTTCACAAATTTGGAAAAGGAACACAGAAAAGGAACAGCAGAGTGCATAATAAAGACACATCTCCATGGCTTCTTTGTGTTGTGGTCTCAGGTATTATATTTTAAAAGAAAATACCATGTGTCCCATCTACTAGTCATGGCAACTCAACAATTACCTATTTCTTGGGGGAGAAATTACCTCAACACAAATAACTGCATGCATTATTTACAGACCTCATCTTGTTTTTTTTTTTTTATACAAGACTTCGCAGCCAAAACTATTTGCCCCAGAGCTATTTAGAGATTTCTTATTTGAAGGTCTCACAAAAGGCAGCCGACAGCTCCAGCCTCTTCTTTTATGACTGGGCCCATTAGTTGAAGTGCTGCTAATATCATGCTCCTCTGTGTGAACTCACTCCGGCTCGCCTTTGGGAAGATGCAGTTTATGATTAGCACAGGGCGGCACAAGGTCACACAAAGCAAAACATGCAAGTACAATAGAAAACAAAAACAAGTCATTATCTAATTTTGTGAGTCATTCCAGTCTTCGTTTGCCGCTTCCAGATATCGTCAGCATCTGACAAACACACAAGTGTGGAGTCTGTCTCAGCTCACGGAAGGATGTTCTGTGCCTGACTTTCCAGGTGAAAAGTCTAGTATAAAAAAAACAAGATGTGAGCTGTAAATAATGCAAGGAGTTCATTGTGTTCTGTTAATGTCTTCCCAAGAAATAGTTAAAATAAGAGGTAAAGCCACTATTGAAATGTGGGTGTGCTGGTACATGCCTTTTAGACCAGCACTCAGGAGGCAGAGGCAGGCAGACCTCTGAGTTCGATGCCACCCTGGTGTACAAATCGAGTTCTAGGACAAACAAGGCACAGACACAGAGAAACCCTTGTAGGCCTTGAAAAAACAAAGGAAAAGATAGAAAAGAAGAATGAACAAGCTTGCAGAGCTGGGCAGTGGTGGTCTACAGCTATAGTCCTAACACTCTGGAGGCAAAGGCAGGTAGATCTCTGAGTTTGAGGATAGCCTATGGAATGAGTTCCAGGACAGCTTGTGCTACACAGAAAAAGCCTGTCTCAATCAATCAATCAATCAATCAATCAATCAATCGATTACTGTTGAGTTGTCATGACCAATAGATGGGAGGCACTGTTTCTTCTTCTTCTTCTTCTTTTTTTTTTTTTTGGTTTTTCGAGACAGAGTTTCTCTGTGTAGTCCTGGCTGTCCTGGAACTCACTCTGTAGACCAGGCTGGCCTCGAACTCAGTATTCCGCCTGCCTCTGCCTCCCAAGTGCTGGGATTAAAGGCGTGTGCCACCACCGCCCAGCTGTTTCTTCTTTTAAAATATAAAATCTCTGGCTACAACCCACAGAGCCCATAGAGATGTGTCTTTTCCTTGAGCTCAGCCATAATTCTTTTCTGTGTTGATCCTCTGACTTGTGTTTTATTGTCACTTATGAATTACATGGCTTCTGTTATTCCGTGTTGTTGTTCTTGACCCCTTTCCCTGGAGCTTACTCCCATCACTACCACCTCAAGGACATCGACCACGCTGCTGCTGAATCCGACCCTGTTATTTGGGTGGTATGCTATAAGGATAAAAAGCATTCACAGAACACACAGTCTTGGTTTTCGTCCTTATAAAATAGGGTTATTTGTCATCTCGGTTAACTTTCAAGATTAATATCATAGTATGAAAATTTAAAATAAACTCTGCCTGGCCAGACATGCTGTATTAGTGTATGGCACCAAGCACTGCTATGACTGTGCTGCACTGAGATACTTAAGTTTCTTCAGATCTGAAAAAAGTTTCAGGCAGAAGTCCATGCAAGAGTTTCATTTTTTTTTAATAAGAGTTTCATTTTGATTTTTTTCAAAGTATTTTGGTTATTGCTATGATAAACCTTCAGTGTCAACTTGATTGGATTTAGAATCATCATGGACAAATATCTCTAGGTTTGTCTGTGAAAGTTTCCCAAAAGGAAAAAAACTGAACTAGGGAGACCCATCCTTAATGTGGGTGGCACCATCCCCTAGGCTGGAATCCTGGACTGAATAAAACAGAGAAAGTGTGCTGAGCGGCAGCTTTCCTCTCTCTGCTTCCTGACTATGGAGTCAATGTGAGCAGCTGCCCCACACTGCTACCACCATGCCTTTCCCGCCATGATGAACTATACTCAAACTGAGAGCCAATATAAACTCTTCCTCCCCTAAAACACTTTTTGCCAGGCATTTTGTCTCAACAAGAAGTGTGAAAAAGACATTAATTAAAAAAAAAAAGATTAATATACCAAGTACTTGGCCCATAAAATACTGTTAAATAAAGATCTTCTTTGATCATACCAGTTCTAACGTGTGTGTGTGTGTGTGTGTGTGTGTGTGTGTGTGTGTGTGTGTGTG
>JANHMN010000011.1:29034681-29048866 GCA_030674055.1 Rhabdomys pumilio
GTGTGTGTGTGTGTGTGTGTGTGTGTGTGTGTGTGTGTGTGTGTGTGTACAGCTTCCCCCTCTCCCCTCTGCTGGGGTCCTAGTAGGCTCAGGCCTCCACAGCAGCTTGCCTGCATTGCCAAGAGAAGCTTTGATTTTCTTTGTTCTTCCTGCTGGAGCCTCCCTGGCTGATTAAGTCAGAGGTTTGGCCTAGGTTTTGTTGGCTGGTGAATGGAGCCTCTTCATTGCTCACTGGAGTGCAGTATCATTGATACTTCCTCCCCTGCCTCCCTCCCTCTCCCAGTGTGGCTGAGCTGATGGGTTAATCCTGTTGTGTACTTGGAAGTCTTATAGGCACAAGTGCAAGCTGGGGTAGAAAAGGAAGGCTAGGTCTGGAAAGGACTATGGAGACCTTTCTTCCTATAGTCTAATCTCTGCATTTTACTTAATTGGGCTTAATTGGGGCCCAGGGCAGAACAGTTAAAAGGTCTGGCCCACATCTTGGAGGGGGTTAGAGTGAGCCTTGACTGGACTTTCTAGTCTTCTTAGAGGGAAGGCTGCAAGTGCTCTGACTGCTTTGGTATCGAACAATAACACTGCATCCAGATACTGAGCAGTAGCCTGGGCTCTAACCACAGGGCACCGAGACTACATATCAGCACAGAGCAATAAGACACCGTGTCTGGATGTACAGGGGGTAATTCCTGACCCCAATGCAGCAGTGACACTGAATCTAGGCACATTTTTCACATGATTAAAATGAAATGCAAAACCTGATGACAGAAATTATGGGTCTTTTTCAGGGTTCATCAAAGAGGTCTGGAGTACTTTTTAGTAAGAGTCAGGATGCTGTTGGCCCACATCCTCCAACCTCATACCTCTACCCCAAGTCCTTAGGCCTGTGAACTATCTGATACTTCTTAGAGACAGTTTGTAGCATTCACTACTTGATGTCATAGTGTTTGTTGGCTCTCATTCCTTAGGACGGAGAGTGTTGTTTCATTGATCTATCCCTCTCTGATGCCATCCGCATCATGCTAAACAAACAGTACAAAGAGTGGATAAATAAAAACTGCCTTTCTGTATGTCACCACTGAAGAGAAAAAAAGTGTACTTTAGCTACCATGGGAAGGGAAGGACCCCCAGACCAGCTAAGTGAATGCTGTACCTTCTTGGTTTCTTTCTGATACATTCTCTTTCCCATGACTCCCTAAAACCCCAATCCATGCTTTTCTTTCTTTCTCAAATCAGTTCTTTCATCTACTTATTGGAGTATAAATAGCCAGCAGCTAGGACAGATACCACACTTCTTAACAATAGAATTCCTGGGAAACTTTGACCTTAAGTCTGGCACGATGAACAGAAAACAGCCAAAAACAACAGTAATAAAGCAATAATAATAAAGAATGTTAGAAAGAAATGAGGTAAAAGGTAGAAAAAGGCTCATGCTTAGGTTGACTTTATCCAACGCTCATGTTTCGGTTGACTTTAACCATTTAAATTAGCAATGCACTTTGGAATGCTATTTAATGATACATAGAGACTTAAGGGTATTTCAACTATTAAATCCAAACATTTTACTGTTATAAAATTTATTCTAAGAAAGATTTAAGCAAAAGAAATGCATCAAAATATTGTTTTTAGCATTTCAGTTTTGTGAATAAAAGCCTTAAGAACAAAAACAGCATGAGGTACGCGCAGACGTCAGCAGTGGAACTGCTACTGGTTATGGGCCATAGGTCTAAATTCTAACCCCAGTTTTTCATTTCTTTTTCTGTAAAATTCTATTTCTTTCAAAAGAGCACCCACTTTCTTAGGCTACGGAGATTAAAAGTCATTGCAGAGAGAGCCCAGGGACACCATGGCTAACTTCTAAAATTTCAATAGGAAACATTACACTTCGTCTCCTTCCACAAATATTGGAAGTACCACGGAGAGGTACAAGGCCCAGTTACAAGTTCACATCTTCTCTCAGTATGGGTTTTGGATCCAATTCTAAACAAGCCCTTCCTGAAAGTCCTTTCGCCTAGGGGTCATTTCAGCTCTTTTTCCCAATTAACTAAGACTTACTTGGCTTTGAAGAAAACGGTGGTTAATCCCCTTCTTTCAACTGTTTTGTCTGGGTCCATTCTGTGGAGGGAGAACTGGGTGTGTGTGTGTGTGGGGGGGGAGAGTGAGGAGGTCTTTACCTCACTCCAATTAATGAGACCGTTTTTTCTTCCCTCTGGCTTCTGAGTTGTTTCTGAACTTCTCTTTAACTGTGGAGCCTACAATGATTTTTACCTGCTCCCTTTCTCTTGAGTCCTGACTCAATACTCCGGGCCACAAAAGATCAGATATGATGCTATCAAGTCGTGCAGGTCTGGAACCCCTTAAACAGAACTGGGGAGTCTTTGGGTTGGGGGAGCAGAGGCTAATTGGAGCAAGTCTGAGCCATTATTAGCAAGTGCTCTGATCTGGGACCTTGAAAAATGAATGTATTGACTCCACTCACAGGGTTTATTATATTCAGGCCAGCTCCTCTCTCCCTTCCCCCATGACTCACCTTCTGCAGACTGACTCCAAATTTGAGGTTTTCCTCTTATTAGCTGTTCATGGGATGGTAAGTGGACCCTGGCTCTTTATCTATTTGGTTGTATTGTTGGGAAAGGTGCGCGCGCGCGTGTGTGTGTGTGTGTGTGTGTGTGTGTGTGTGTGTGTGCGTGCGCGCGCGCCCATGCACATGGCAGTGAGGTTCTTTGGGCTGTCCTTGTTACTTTTCAATTCATGCCCATAAACAAGTTTACCCACACAATACTTGGGATACAGCTACTGTGTTTTGAATGTCTATTCATTTTAGTGTATCTGTAAGTATTTAGATACATTATAGCTGCTTCTGTGTTAACTAAAGAGAACAGCCTTCCAAGAGAGGCTTATGTTTCGTTCCTAAGGGTTTCTAGAGTGCTATTTATTGCTCGGCGCGTGTGTGAATGGAAGAAGTGGCTACCCTATGCAGGGATTGCAATTCCACCCTGACAGGCTCTAGACTATTTAAGAAAACATTCAAGATCATGTTAGAACTTTCCCAAGTGTTGGTTTTTCCTCTGTGCTCTGCCTCCTCTCCCAAAAAGCATTAAATATTACCCTTTACAATTGATTGTTATACATGATATTCCTGTAAAAAAAAAAATAGGCAGAATGAATTCAGATGTTCATTGGTCCTCAGGCTTGTGGGCTCCTGCCTAGTGTCTTGGAACCTGGAGCTGGGATGTGGTTAGATATAGGGACGGTGGTGAAGCTGCTTTAATATCCTTCCCACGCATGCTCCACAGTCGCTGCTTTCCACTTCCGGTATCCAAGAGAACACGGGTTTTTCCTATGAACCCTGGGCTGCCATTTCTTGGTTGCCAGCAGGAAGAAAATCTATTGCAGTGGTTAGGAGCACAGTTTCTGCAGCCAATCAGTCTTGGAGATGGGTTCCAGCTCTGACACATACTTTCTGTATGACCCTAGTCATTGCTCGTGTCCGAGCCTCAGATCCCTCGTGTACACAAGGGGGAAGTAGTGCATGCCTCATAAGTTAGACTTTAAGCCCTGTGCTTGCTACATCAAGAAAGCATGCACCAAATAACAGTCATTTAAAACTGTGTTGGATTTTCTATATGGGCACTTGGTTGTAATATAAATTTTGCATCCAAGTCAGAGTATAAATCTTGGAGTACAGGAGCGGAAGAGGCAGATAGTTCTTCCAGAAGAACTGGACGATAAGCTGACTGGCTCCTTACAAACTCAACAGGCAGACCCTATGCTGCCTCTCAGCCTTTGCTGGTTGACCTTCCTGTCCACTCCTTATCTGCAATGTACCGTGTTCTTGTGAGAGCTCAAGACCTAATTTATTTAGAGCCTCCATCCTTCCCTGGATGCCACGGAGCCCAGCTCCTCATCCTCTGACTCCGTGGTCCTTGTTCCTTGCCTCTCCCAATCTGACTCGGTTGTCCTTTCTCCTCTCCACTCTCGAGTTAGGACTTTCCTTTAGCGGTCACTCCTCCATTGTCCTAAGTTTCTCCATTCTATCATCTCCTTTTTCTCGCTCGGCCTTGTTTCTTTCCATGTTATCCCCTCCAAGTAGTAATAGGTGCATTTTGTATTTGTGACTTCTCTTGTAGTTTGGATAAGATCCCTCACAGAAACAGCTTTAGGGAGGATTCATTTATTTGGGCTCATGGCTTAAGGAACGGTAGAGATCATGGTGGCAGGGAGGTGGCACCTGGGACCACCTTGGTGTCCAGCTACTGGAACATGTGGCATAACTTTCTTACATCATCACTCAGGATGAGAAGCAGAGAGCGTGGGAGCCACCCTGTAACTCTCAAACCTTATAGCCCCAAATCTTCCAGCTTGGTCCCTTGTCCAAAAGGTCCCACAACCTCTCCAAATGCTACCACCAAACAGGATGCCCAGTGTTTAAATATACAGGCCATGGTCTATGGGGGTAGTTCAGTGGTAGAACACTTGACGGCCTCCCACAAGGCCTTACATTTAATTCCCAATACCATAAAGCAAAACAAAAACAAAATATAAAGACTGGGGAAATCGCTGTCTGTCAAGTATTTGACTCGAAAGTGGAAGGACTTCAGTTCAATCCTCGGATTCCCATTTAAAGAAAGAAAGAAGATAAGTTGAGTCCAATGTTGTATGTTTACAATGGCAGCCATGGGGAGGTAGAGACAGGTGGATTCTTATGACTTGCAGGACAGTCAGCTTAGCCTACTTGGCAAGCACTGGGCCAATGAGAAACCCTATCTCTACCTGATTGATTTTAAGATTTATTTATGCGTACAGATGTTTTGCCTACATGTAAGTACATTGTGTGCATGTCTGATTCCCACAGAGGTCAGGAGATGGTGCCATATGCCCTGAAACTGGAGTTTTGGGATGTTGTCATCCACTGTGTGGACACTGGAAATCCAATCTGAAAGAGCACCAGGTGCTCTTAAATACAGAGGTATTTCTCCAGCCTGGAAAAACATTATCTTTAAAATAGAGGAGCTGCGAGTGCAGAAAGAACAACACCTGACATTGTCCTCTGGCCTCCACATGAGTGTGCATACACATGGATACGTGCACCAGCACCCACCTACATACATGCACCTGAGCACACATCAGCACATGTATCAAATAAATGTATCAAATACATTTGCACAGACCATTCAAAATGCAAACCAGTACAGCTTTCTCTTTACTTACCTCTTGCCAGGGTCTGCAATGCAGTGTCTCAGTCTCCCAAACAATATTATATGAACCAGTATTGACAATGGTGAGAGACTGAACATCAAAGAAGTTATCAGACCAAATGGGTTTGAATTCCATAACGCCCATTTACTTCATTAGTGTAATCAATAAGGTTAAGACTCCCGAGGATCCTGTCTTTTCTTCTATCGAAAATTTTAACTGGGAAGCTTGAAAGAGAATCAGTGTCTCAGATCAGTTCAGTCCCCTACCAGTTGAACGGTGCAGGGCCTCATGCATTCTAGAAGTTACTGTGTATGTATGTTAGAGCAGTGAGCCACTGTCTTGCACCTCAGGTGGACAAAGATTCCATGTGTACTGTTACTGTGGTTTCCCATTCAGGCTAATATTAAATCTCCCATCTAGCTCTTAGCAGGGTTGATATGAGCTAGCTATGCAGTTTTCTCCAGTAATCAAAGTTGACTTATAGAGGAGAAAAATAAAACTTCCAACTTGCCTGTTGAGGGAGAACAGCGAATCCTGATGCTGGGAAGGGGCCTGATGAGGACAACTTGTACAGGGCAAGAGAGCAAAGTGTCCTTTGCTTATAATATTGAGATGTTGAAGTTATACAAATGTCGGCCTGAGTGCTCCTCAGCAACAACTCCTCTGAATCCAATACAATACTGACATAGAGGTACACTGGGTGCTCAAAATATACATCCTTCCCTGGTCTCTGAGGTTTGAAAATCTGACAAGAAGTTTGAAGAGAAAGGGGCTGATGTACATATGTGGGGGAAGTCTGAGAACCTGAAGACTGTCAGGAGTAAATGAATCCCCAGGAGGGCAGTGACATGAACACACAGCTGGTCCTGACAGCTGGATGCATGCCAAGGGAGTGAGGCACATTTATCCAGGAGAGAGAAGGACAAGGGGGACATGAGCATTTCCTCTAGAGTGACTCTCTGCTTCACACTTCAGCTTCCTTCTGATCTTCATGAACAGACATTCAGGTTCTTGTTTGAGCTGGGTCGCCTCCATCTTGACTTTGCCTTGGTGAAATGACATGGTTCATCTCTCACTAGAACAGTCCTCAGACTGGTACAGAGTCAAGGTAGCATACTTTCTGCTTTGCTGGACCACACGGCACATAATATCTTGTCTTTAGTTGTGAGGCATTTTCTCAGTGTGGGGTTAAAGACTGAAGGGGAGGCTCATTTGAACGGCACCCTTGGCTACTCATTGGGCTCTCTTGTCACTTAGGTTTAAAAAAAAAGGTACACAGAATAGCTTCTCATTTTGGTGAACTTTAAATAAGTGATTGATTGATTTTGTGTATGGGTGTTTTACCTGCATATAAATTTGTCCTGAATGTTTGTGCTTGGTTCCTGGGGAGACCAAAAGAGTGCTTCAGATTCCCTGGGTCTGGAGTAGCAGACAGTTTCGAGCTGCCATGTGAATGCTAAGAATTCAATCTAGGTGCTCTAAAAGAGAAGCCAGTGCTTCCTAATTGCTGAGCCATCCTTCCAGCTCCATTTCCACTATCTTGAAGTCCACGAAGTACCTAGATGCATCTAAAACAACTGTTGTTGACTGAGTAACAACAGCTAGAGCAGTGGTTCTCAGAAAAACAAGATAGAGAAGGCTAGCAAGATAGCTCAGATAAAGGCACTTGCCAACAAGTCTGTTGGACTGAGGCAGTCCTTCATTGTCATTCACTAGAGCAATGGTTCTCAATCTTCCTAATACTGTGACCCTTTAATACAGTTCCTCATGTTGCTGTGCCCCCCCAACCATGAAATTATTTTCATACTTTTTGCTCTGTTATGAATAGTAAATATCTGATGTAAATATATGATATAAAGACTTAGGTGACTGCTGTAAAAGAGTCATTTGACCCCTAAAGTGGTTGTGATTCACAGATTAAGAACCACTGAGCTAGAGAATTAGACATTGGAAAGATGCCTGGATATCAGCAAAAGCTTCTTCTTTAGTTAAGAGATAGGAATACTAATACCCAGAGATGCCAAAGAGATTCTAAATGACTAAAGATATGTAGATTAGATAGCTTGTCTACATAGTCACAGAGGCAACTTGGCATAAGCCAGACTTTGGTACCGCTAACCATATCTACTCTTGATAAAAAGGGAGTGGACTATACCCATAAAAGCTTTTCTTTTCTTATATGTAAAACTGGGAAGTTGGATAATACTAAATGTTGGCAGAGTTGGGGATGTATAGGACCTGTTGCTGGTGGGAACGTTGGTAGTGTAACTATCCAGAGAGCCATCTAGACCTACTTAATTAAAGTACTATTATAAAGCTTATGGCTCACCAACTCTTCTCCAAGACATCTATAACATGGAGATGCGTACGACGTTCTAGAGCACAAGGATTCTTATTCCAGCATGGCTCGTGTGTTAGGGAGCAGAGTCCATTTTGACAGTCTTTGGAAGCAGATAGTTTGATAAAGGCTCACCTTGGAGCAGAGATTGGAAACAAAGAATTTAAATGAATAGATAGCAGAACTGATGGTCTTAAACTGGTCCTTCAGGAGGAACAACCAAAACATAGGTTGCAATACACACCACAGTCCATCAGATGTAAATACTATCGATGGGACTAAACATAATGGTTTTATGATCGATCAAGCAAAGGAAAGCAACTCTACTGAATAAACCGTGGCAGAACATTGATGATACCTGATCTCAGAAATTAAAATATTTTCTCAGAATCCATTTACATGAACCTAAATGTCCAGAGTAATATAACTACATGAATATATTTAAATAAAGATTAACTATAGTACCCATGGTATATGTCTGAAATGAAAGTGACGTTTGCTGATAGGAGAGAATAAGCCAACAGTTCAAAGAGTTTCTCATGAACCGATGATGACAAAGGCTTACCTTTGAGCAACTGTGGATTAAAAAGTAGAAGGCATGTAGTAACATTGCCCTCAGTGGTTTCTGATGAGATTTAGGCAACAGGGGCTGGGAACTAAGCTTAAGTCCTCCGTGAGGGTAGTACTTGCTCTTAACCAATGAGCCACCATTCCTCCAGGTCTAAGCCCCGTTTGTCTTAACAGCCTGTTTTTGAGGTCATAAATGCAGCTCACAGTTTAGGACTTTGTAAACTTGTTATACAATTCTGTGGGACTTGTGCCATGTATAAGTTAGTCATACATTCTCACAAAATGGAAATATCTGTAGACAACAATCATTTATAATCCTGGGTTATTGTCTGTTTTAGCAGGTCTATGTGGGCAAGCAGGTTCAGACAGAGAACAGTCATTGAAGAAAAAAATGAACACATTACTAGATTATTTTTCTATTTGTATTCATATGGAAAACTATTTCTGTCCATTTAGATGCCCTGGGCTTTGAGGGAAGATAAAGTGTCCCACAACGGTATGGCAAGGTTAAAGTGAGTTGATGTCCCAGTTTTCCCTTGATCCTGAGCTTCTGGTAGCTGGGGCCACATCTTTCAAAAGGACTTTTTCTTTCTTTTCTTTCTTTCTTTTTTTTTTTTTTTTTTTTTTTTGGAGAGCTTTGCAGATTGAAAAGTTTGTAGAGTCCTTAGAGAAATGCTGAAAAAGATCTGAGCTACTCTTACAAAAACTCCTCATTTCTAGGCGATCTAACCATCCTTGCCTTGACTAAGATTTTTGGAGTACTGGAAAACCCAAGAAGAACTTGAAAAATAACCTCTAAAGGAACTAAGAGGACCCCAGGTCGAGAATAGAAACAAAGGTGCTGAGCAAACATGTTTCTCCATGGCTACAGTTTGTGCTTTCATGTTTGCTTTTTGAAATATAACTCATAAAAATCCATCATTTTACCATGTACAGGTCAATAAATTCTAGGACGTTCACAAAGCCCAGACGCGCACCATTATGGTCTAATTCTAGAATATTTCATCCCCGCCCCCGAGAAGGAACACTATACTCATTAGCAGTCTAGTTGGCTTGGATGTAGGCTTGCCACAAAGAGACCTCGTTATTCATCCATTATTCAGCAAACATTCACTGCTCACTTGCCAAGGCTGCAGGCTTGGCATCGTTTACCTCCCTCCTTTCCACAGAGGCACGCACAGCACCAAGTGCTGAGGATCACCTGAAGGGTTACATAAAGTCTGCAGGTGGGAGACAGTAGGAGGCAAGGGTGGGCCATTTGTCAATGGCCCAGTGAGAGGAAGGAGGATTGGGGCTGTCAGAAAGTATACCGTGTGGTTGTATGTTCTTTTGGGACATTTTTTAAGGCGTCGTAACCTCCCTATAGGAGGTATTTGCCAGCTAACTAAATTCTGGACGTTTTTTAACTTTCATGCCCCTCTCCAATGAGTCCTGTTCAGTCTGTAGCTAACTACGCCGTTCCTGACATTTCCATTTCCTTACCCATGTTCCTTACATAATTTTTTTTGGTCTTTTCCAATTCTTTCTCCACTTGGATCCTTGGATTTTTCTCCCCCTCCCTCCTTCACTTCTTCCCTCCCTCCCTCCTCCTTCTCTCTCTCACCTTTTCTTTTTCTTTCTTTTTCTCTCTTCATTCCTCATGCCCCAGATGGCTATTCGCATGAGAGAGAGAGAAGAGACCTTTGAGGGTCCTCCTGAGCGCATGCGCTGAAGTTCATAGCCGCCTCCCTCCATTCTTTTCATCACATTAGGATAAACTTGTGTCTTTTAGGCTTTTTTTTTTTTTTTTTTTTTTTTAATTGTGAACCACACACTGCAGAATCATTTTTCACAACCATCGGACAAGGTGAATGCTATCACGATCTCCAAATTACAAATTGCAAATTCGAGCCTTGGAGTGTGACTAAATCATTTGTTGAATGTCATAAGCTAATAAATGATGGTAGGTTACCCCAAGCCAACCCTGTTTGACGGCGACACATGAATGGTAACTTTATAAGGCTTTACTTTGCAGTGTGTGTGTGCGCGCGAGCGTGTGGGCGCGCGTGAGTGTGCGTGTGCGTGTGCGTGTGCGTGTGCGTGTGCGTGTGTGTGTGTGTGTGTTCCTCTTTAGCTAGTGCTGTTTCTCTACCTAGAGTCAGCCTGCAGCCTGGCTGGCTTTCTTCCAGGTTTAGCAAATGGGGATCCTTGGCCTGCCTCAGCGCAGATCTCTGTGGAGCATTGTAATTGCTGGTACGAGGCAATAAAATCTTAACAGTCCCCAGAAAGGAGGGCTGTAAATTCTTCTGAAGCTGGCTTGGGGTGTAAAGGTTCACGCCTCCTCCTCTTTTTCCTCTACCCCCCTGTCCATTAACTGCCCCCAGATTTCATGAAAGGGGCCATGCATTAACATAGGGCCCCACATCCCAGCAGCCTCCAGCTGTAGCCAGGTTTATGTTTCATACTTTAAAAAGAGAGAGCAATCAACCTTGTTCAGGAATGTAGACACGTGGCCTATTCTTTGGGGTGGGGGGATGGGGCTGAGAGAAGAGACTGAGGGAAATAGCTGAGTACAGAACCAAAGAATAACAGGGAAATGTTTGCAAAAATAAGACTCATGGGGGATCTGGGATTTTTCTCCTTTTTCTCAAATATTCATATTGCTATCTAGGCCCTGATGAGCTAGCAATAATTATTTTGCAAAATTCATTTGGTTGTTTGGAACCGAGCTAGGAAAAAAAATGGTAGCAGAGGTTTGAGAAGATGAGAGCTCACCTCAGGGAGCAAGTGAGCATGTCTTGGGACACATGACAGGGTGACAGATGGCCCCCTCTAGAATCTCCTGCTCTAGCAATAATTGACATTTAGACAGAATGCGAAAGTCCAACTGGGGGAAATGACCACTGGGACGATCAGTGGGAGCCATGAGAACTAAGCTGTAGCCATCACACCACAACAAAGATGCCGGGACTTACTTCCCTGGGGTGGAGACTCAGATGGAGAACGGTGGGCCAGACCCAGGGTGGGTGGGACCAAGTGGGACTGGGGCTTTGACAGGCAGAACAAAAGGGTTTCTGTGTCCTGTGAGATAGAATGCCAAGTATCTTTGTCTAATCTCACCTCCCTCTCAGCTCCAACACCCTTGTGCATTTCACAGGAAATGGGATCTGAGTCAGGTTTCTTGCCCCTTACCTCACCAAAAGGAGGCCAGAGCGGAGTTGGCTTAGACTCCAGAAATTAAAAGGATTTGCTTCTTTAATTAACTTCCAATACTTGTGTGCTCAAAACTGAAGTACCAGCAGGACTGGCAGCAACTAGGTCTAAGCTTCACCAACTGGTTGGACCAGGATGTGCTTGCTGATGTGTGTGTGTGTGTGTACAAGTTCTGTATACATGTGTGCAAAAGAGAGGAAGTAATTTATACTCCAATGGTTTGCTGAACCCCAAATCTCAAATTTGAGTTAAGAGTTGAGAAAGGGATAATTCACTTCCTTCTTACACGTCATTTGAGACTACAGTCTCTGTCTTGCCTCTCTATCTCTCTGTCTCTCAGTCTCTCAGTCTCTCTCTCTCTCTCTCTGCCTCTCCACTTTCTCCTCTGCAGAGTCTAGTCTAGTGCCTAGCACCCAAGAGGTTTGTTGACGGTGACATTGTACTGCAGGGTTCGCTAGCACACACAGACAATTACAAAGACCACGGGGTCCCTCTCTGGCATTCTTCTGTCATACTGCAAGAGAGGGATTCATAAAAGGCTTCTGTCAGCTACCCCTCCTGAAAGTATCTGTAAGACTACATAGGAAAGGTACTGCTCTGTGCCTGGAGTAAAGGAATAGAAACCGGAAGCCACCAGAAGAACCTGAGCAAGCAGGCCTGGCTGGTGTCACCCAGCTTGAACCTTTAGGTCATAATCCAGGCACACTCCTACAGGACTGCACAGTACTCATGAAATATAAATATTCAGATGGTTTTCCATGAGTGTTAGGTCTTCATTTCCGAAAACTCCTCTGGCACATAATGTCCACGTTCAATTTATTAGACATTTTTCTTTTCAATCTGCTTCTTATTATACAATATCAGCCATGGGTTTACTTTGCCTGCCTTCCTTCCTTCCTTCCTTCCTTCCTTCCTTCCTTCCTTCCTTCCTTCCTTCCATGTTGGGTATTGAATCCATAAAAGCAAAACAGGGTAGTGACAATACCTTCAGGCTCTCTTTAAATTACTTTTACACATGTGATTTTCAGCCTTTTTTAAATTTTATTTTTATGTATGTGTATGTGTCTATGTGCATGGGTACCATGTGTGTTCAGATGACCATAAAGGAAAGAAGACTGCATCAGATCCCCTGGAATGGGGAGTTACATGCAGCCATGAGCCTCCTGCTGTGCATGCTGGGAAAAGAAAGTGGGTCCTCTGGAAGATCAGTTCATGCTCTAACCTCTGAACAATCTCACCAGGCCCAACTAACTCCAGGTGGTCTCTTTCTTCTCTGGCTCTTAGAAATCCTTGTTGCAAGAGAAGGGAAATGCCAGATTCCCTCAAAGCAACACAGCTTGGTTTGCTCTTCTCTATGCTTTCTCTGACAAGGAGTTGGTTTACACAAAGCGTAAGTGAGGAGCTGTGGATTTTCTGCTTTTGCTGACAGAGAGTGCAATGCATTTGGCTGGAGTCTCATGTTCAAATAGAATCAAAGGTTCCTCTGGGCCTTAGAGTCTGGCCCTTAGAGGGGACGAGGAGCTAGAGGTAGAAAAGAAAGAAGATGCCCTGAGTCCTGGGCCGTAGTGAGATGCTGTCTGTGAGAAATGTAATGGTTACTATCGGATGCCTTTCATCTGCTGGTCACTCCAAATTCTGACTTTCTTATTTCCTTCCTTCCCAGACCCCACCTCATACTCTTGTGACAGCACAAGTCCAACCTCTCTGGCCACAAACAGCTTGCATTCGAGCAGATCTTTGCTGCTTCCCAAGGCTTTGGTCACCTTTTCTTCACTTACCTCAGGGGTTCTATATTGCGATTATATGGCTCAGAAACCCCCAGCAGCTTTAAGATACAGGCTTCGAAGTCCTAGCCTAGTGTCTAAAGGCTCACTAACTCTGGAGTGAGGGTGGATTTGCATGTTTAGAGTTCTGAGAGGGTGCTGGATGCTACGGAAGGACCAAGTCATTGATCATTCTTGCTTTAGACTCATTGCAAGCACATCCTGTCATTTATTTGGCTTGGTTTCATTTAAGCTGGTTGGATGCTTTAAGTCAATGGATCTTCACAACATCTCTGTGATGAAGGCACTGTTGATAGTCTCATTCCAAGAGGGGAAAAAAATGAGGTACAGAGCTTATGTATCTTGTTGAATGTGAGTGATGGGGCTGGTCAGCACTGACTCCAAAGCTTGGGTTTTAATGACCTTACCATGCTGTGCTAACTGCTAAAGCCCTCCACTCTGTCCCCACAGCCAACGTATGCCTCAGATTACCTACTTTGGGACCCTTGGATTTTGTGAACCTGGTGTACTTTCCTTCTGCATCAACCACTCCCTAATTTCTCTTGGCTGCTGGCTAAATACCTTAAGAGGAAACAGGCATTTCATATTCACCAAGGCTTTCAGATCTTTGCAGAGAAAGTCTAGTCTGACTTGGGAAAGAAACCTGAAGACTGAAAATGTTTAAAGAAAGGCAGTTCTATTGCTTCCAATAATGGACGGCAATACAAATGAATGGCTGAAGGAACAGACCCAAGAATTCCTCTCAGGCTTCACAAGTAAACAAACGTGGCTCATCTACACATGAGCAACCGTGTCTCAGATCAGAGGCTGACCATACATAAGAATGCTGCAGCTGATACTTAGGGGTCTGGTAAGGGTTACAATCCTGTGTTTGGATTATACAAGTACTGGGAGCATCCTTCCTCCCTGACTCATAGTGCTTGGCTTCCAGACCCAGGCTTTGGTCTCTCAAGAGAGACTTGAAAGCTGAAACCCAAAGTGATAGGTAGGAATAAAATTCAGTGCACTCCAGGCAACCTAAGGCTTGCTTTCTCTTTTCTTTTCTTTTTTTTTCTTTTCTTTTTCCCTTTCCCTTTCCCTTTCCCTTTCCCTTTCCCTTTCCCTTTCC
>JANHMN010000011.1:29048876-29074070 GCA_030674055.1 Rhabdomys pumilio
CCTTTCCCTTTCCCTTTCCCTTTCCCTTTCCCTTTCCCTTTCCCTTTTCTTTTCTTTTCTTTTCTTTTCTTTTCTTTTCTTTTCTTTTCTTTCTGTTTGTTTTTGAGACGAGATTTCTCTGTATAGCCCTGGTTGTCCTGGAATTCAATCTGTAGACCAGGTTTTAAACTCCTAAATTCTCCTGCCTTTGCCTCCTGAGTTTTAGTATTAAATGTATGTGCCTCCACTGCCTGGCTAAGGTATGATTTTCAATAAAATCAGCATATTGATCGGGTGATTTCTCTCTGCAAGGGTTGGTACACTCACTGGAAGCTTGCATAAGATAGTTTTTTATTGTTGTTGCTGTTGCTGCTGCTGCTTTGTTTTATTTTGTTTCCCTCCAGAAACTTTAGAAGAGTTCACTTGTAGAATTCAGGGAATCTCAAACAAAAATGTTCTTGTTCTTAAACTGAGTCTCCTCTTTCTTTCTTGGACCGATGTTTTGTTTCTGACATTAATTCTATGTTTTAGGCTTTTAGGAAGCTCTGACGGTTGTGGGGAGGGAGTAGGGCTTTTGGAAGTGAGGCTGATTTTTGAGAATCGGCCCACCAGTGTCCTCAGACACTCCAATGGCTCCTACGCTTGTTCAACATCAGACTAGCTTGTACTCACTCTAGTCCAAAAGTTCGTTTAGTCCCTGGTTCGTTTAGAGACCACTTAAGAACCCAGACATCAGCATGCAAAAACAAACAGAGGCAAACAAAACCGGCTCCCGGGGTGCTTTTCCTGTGGTATAGTGGTGTGTAAAACCACTACGGAAGATGGCTCTGACAAGCAACCCAGTAAAAATATATTTAGCTAAGGGTTAAAAAAAAAAAAAAAAGGAAACATAGAGGTAAGGACACATCAAAATGCATGGGCATGTGTCCTTTCCTAATTAGAGAGAACTGTGGGTAGACAACCCTAGGAGACAAGTGTTAGCCAGCTAGCACAGCCTAGGCCAGCCTATAATGGCATGGCTTCACCCTCTCTCCACCTTGTGTGAAGGGTCACTGCCAGGCCATCTCTTTGGCTCTTGGCCTAAGAAACCCCAGACAAGGGAGTTCCATTCACTCCCTCTGAGCTCTTCCAGGCAGGGTAGCTGCCCTTCTGTCCCAGGCTGCGCTTTGGCTGCTAGAACCGAGCAACCTCACTAAGGAACCCCTGCAGCGTGGTGGATTCTGAGCTGTTTCCCTTCAGCTCTGTTTTCTTTCCAGGGCCTCTGGCTTTTTTCTTTGCTTTCATTCTTCTTTTTTCTTTAAGAAGTTTCAAGGGAACTTAAAAGACGGTCCTTGAAAGTTACGCATTTCTAATCGTATAAAGGTGTCTCTGCGGGACCTGAGTTGAAGTTTGCCTGGAGCCTTTCATCTTTCAGTGTCTCCTCTTCCTTCTTCAGACTGTCTTTCTGGACTCTTATCCACCCCTTCTTGCTTGATGCTCTTCCCCACGCCCGTGCGTGCCCCACCGTCTCCATACTTGGAGCCCACGAGGAAAGGAGAAGAAGGACTTGGACAGAGGGCCAGAGAGGGGGAGGGGAAAAGTTCGGGGCTCCCATGCTGGGTCCAAGGAGACTGTGAGAAAGCCCCTCTTCATCTGCAGCCCAGCCTGGTGGGAGTCAATTAATTCTGAATAACCTAAAACGACAGAGGTATTTGCATTCGCAACCTGACTGATGACCGTATAAAATTGATTTATGAATTAAAGTGCTTCCCCTCCCTTTATCCCCGATTCAGTCTGTAATTGATTATACGTGCTGCAGCGAAATTAAATAAAAGAATATTAAAAAGAAAAGAAAGGGAGAAGTGGAAAAAAAGAGAGAGGCCCTTGCTCAGCAGTCCAGCCTTCTCAGGGCTCCCCGCGACCAGCAAGTCTAGTCTCCACTTACCAGTTTTTTATTTAAAAAGTGACTTCCAACTTTATTTCTATTCCCCGCCCCCGCCCGACCTCCGGTCTGGCTCCACCATGGTTGACATTCTCTTTCCCAGCTTCCTTCTCTCTGAACGTTTGGGATAGAGCAAGGTGTCTCCATGGTAGAATCGCACCTAGAAAAAGTGTGACAGGTGAGCAAAGGCCTCTTCCGTGTCCGCCTCTCTGCTCTGCATTCATTTGTCCCTTGCTTGAGTGGCTTCTTCCTTTCTTCCTTTCTTCTTCCTTTTGTCTGTTCTCCACTCTAACTGGGCATCATCAGAATTCCCTTGTAACAAGTTCTATTATGTATTCTTAGCAAGAATCACATCTATGATAAACATTTTAATGGCTAACCCCTTACTACAGAATTTTTCCACAGGAAATCAAGTGTTTGTACCAAGGATAAATGTCTAATTATAAAAATCTCAAGGTGCTTTCAGCCAAAGGAGGAATGGTTTTTTTTGTTTGTTTGTTTGTTTTTTGTTTTTGTTTTGTTTTGTTTTGTTTTTTTAGAGTGGGGTGTTAAGCAAGGGAGAAGATGAGTCCATTCAAACCACCTAGAGAACAGAAGAGCAGGCTCTGAAACCAGGGACCTGAATGTTACTACCTTTGTGTCTTTGGCATATCACTTTCTTTTTCTTTCCGTGGCTGCTAAACTGGAGGTGACATATGAATCCCTTTTAAGTACAACTCACTAAAAATTACAATGGAGCCAGCTTCCTTCCTTATTCTACTTTAAAAACATGGCAGTTCTGAGTTCAGAGGGTGCCAACAATAAAGTGATTAGTGGCTGTCTCCTCCTTTGAGCCATGAATACATGGGAGCTGACTGCCATTGCAAGCTAGATTTAGAGAGCATGCCATCTTCTTTGCCTCAATCTTCTCAGAGGTCCTGGCATTTAGAATGGGCTCACTCATTTACCCACAATGCTCTTTCATCTTTCCCTCTCCCGCCTTCCTGGATGTTACTCCTAGTTTCCAGTGCTTCCAGTTTCTCTGCCTTGATTCTTCCTTCTGTCCTCTTTACTGTCATTGGTGGGTACAGTGTTGACTCTGTTCCTCTAAAGTCTGATGAGAAGGTTAGTGGGAAATCACCTATTAAGTGCTGTTAGACACAGTTCACAGGAAGCTCAACAAAGCAGGAGGTGGTTGCTCAGGTCTGGCTGGAGAAAGACCTCTTTGCTGATACCTGGCATGAAGTCTATCTCCTCATCAAGGAGCTCTTCTGAGAAGAGATCCCTGAGCAGGCACATGAAGAGACAATTCGGTGAGAAGTGTAAAAACTGGAATCTCTTCAGAGGAAGGTTCAAGAATGGAGTATGTGCTGAGAAAATTCTTAGTAGATACTGAGGCAGCACTGGCAGAGGGCTGGCCTGTGGAAAAGGCACCTCAGTGGTTTGGAATCCTCAGCAGAGCTGAAGTGCTGCCTGCTAGGAATAAGGTTAGGCAGCATGAAAATTCACACAGCCTAGTCCACCCAGGCAAGATCTTTGTGGAGATGTAGAAGAGGAGGAAACTTCAAGCTTTGTCTTTGCTGTTTGGAATCATTGCTGAGAATAAAAACCCAAGTGCACTCTGTGAGTATATTCACGTACTGAGGTGCTATGTACTGAGGTACTAGGTTCTGGAGTATTGAGTATTGAGGTACTGGGTATTGGGGTACTGAGTACTGAACTTCGAGCAGAAACATAAGGCCATAGCAAGCTGAGAGGGAAATCCATTCCTGTGCCTTTGCTAGAAGAAAAACCCCACATTCATAGACAAGAAACACATCACACGCACACACACACACACACACACACACACACACACACACACACACATGTTCTGTGTTTATAGAGATCCAGAACATGAAATTAATAGAGAGGGAACTAGTACAAGAAGCATAAAACGAATGGCTCTTATTTCTAAGAACCTTCCTTTTCAAAGGAAATAAAGAACTTGGTGGCTAGCTCTCGAAGGCTGAACAGTGTTTGAAAAACATGGGTGTCAAGATATTAATGGTGGGCTCTAAGGGTACCTGGTAGATTTCTGATTGTATGGACAGTCAGTTGGTATTTCTTCCCCCAAATTCAGAGGATGAGTCTTAACGTCCAATGCGATTGTATGAGGGGGCGATTAGGTGATGAGGCTGGTCTGCCATGAGGAGTTAGTGTCTTATGAAAATTAACCATCTCTACTGGCCATGGAAGGTATAACCAAAAGATAGCTATTTGCAATCCAGGAAGCAGCTCAGACCCAGACACTTGATAACACTTTGATCTTGATCCTCCCAACCTCTAAATCCATCAGAAATGAGTGGTTGTTGTTGAAGTCATTCTGGGTGTGCTGCTGGGGCAGTCTGAACTGGAACAACATTAAGACGCCTCTGGAAGGTGAAAGCTGTCTGCAAGCTATATCTGGAGACATCATGCTCAAGAAGTATAAATTCCATGGTCTCTAGTGGGATTAGCTTATCAGTGATATAATGCTTGTCTAACACGTATGAGATCTTGGGTTCCGTCCTTAGCACCATGATAAAAAGTCTGACAAATTGAGACTGTGAGAGTCCTTTTGACGTTGCCAACCTTTTGGAGGCAGAATTTCCTGTTCACTATGAAGCTGAGAATGGCCTTGTACTTCTATTTTCCTGCCTTCTCCTCCCGAGTCCTGGGATTATAGACATGCATTACTACGACTACTCTATTCAGCATTGAGACTCAAACCCTGAGCTTCATGAATGCTGGGCAGGACTCTAGGTAGTTTCTACCCCAATCCCCTGTGTTGGTCTTTCACTTTGCTCTTTTTCTTACTGGTCCTTTCCTTTCCAGCTGAAGTGTATCTACATTATTAGCTTTTGAACTTGTTGGAAAGATCTTATATAAATGGTGTTTTCTTTTATGCTTCCAAATAAGAGGGTAGGAATGATTTTTGAAGACAAGAAGTAGTTTCCTAATTTCTAGGGAAAGATCCAACATGAACAGCAACATGGTTAGGCGAATGGTTGTCAGTGTAACCATACCTGTCAAAAGCATAGCACAGTTTCACATGGATGCTGACAAAGAATCTGATCGTCCTTAAAGACGTCAGAGCCAATGAGAACAAAGACTAAAACCTCATGTTAACAGTGAGAGGCAGGCTGCAGAGACTGGCTAAAGAGTTGTTGAAACATTCAACTGAGGTTCTGGGATTGGTTTTGTCATAATGACCCATTCAAACATTTTTGGCAATTTGTATAGCTATGTGGGTGCTTTTCTAGAAACATCTCCCCCTTTGGCATCCCAGGGGATTTCATGCTGTTGTCAGTACAGATGTTTCTCCTGGGCTTTTCTCTATAGTTGCTATGAGGATAGTCTCTGCTTTGGTGCAGAGGGAACACTGAGCTGAAACTACCAAAATCCTAGTAGGTCTTCTATGCTCCCTCTACCACAGGGGGCCTCAGTCTCTGTTTCTTAACTCTGCTGCTGTCTGAACTCCTGCCACACCTACAATTGTCTTTCTATGAGCCTTGCCTGGTCCTGACTAACTTTCTCCATTTCCTGACTCAGTTCCACCAACAAATTCAGTGTTCTTTGTTATTGAGACTCTCACTACATAGCCCAGGCTGGCCCAGAACTCACCATGTAACCTATACCATCTCTGAACTTCTGGCAATTTTTCTGTCTTGGCCTCTTAAGTCCTAGATTTTTAGCTGTGTGTTGCCATTTCTGATTTTAGTTCTCTGGTCTTGTAGTCAGCAAAAGGGAAATATGTTATTTATTTATTGATTGACTTATTACTAAGTGCAATGTTAGGGATCAAACCCAGGATTTCACACATACAAGACAAGCACACTCCCACTGAGCTGTACCCACAGACTTGTCATTCACACCTAACATTCTTCCTAACTCAACTCAAAAATTCTGTTCTACTGCCAACAAGGTTCTGCAGATTCTGCAAAGTAACACAATAGCCCTTTTCCTTGGAACCTGGCTCCAAAGCTAATATACTCATAAGGTAAATGAACAGAGAACAAATCCCAGTCAAGGTAATAAACAAGGCCTTGGCAGCAAGGCCCTGTCTGTGTATGTGAATGCCAAGAACATTCAAAGAAGTGAATAGATACCTGTGGGAAAGGCCAACAGAGAAGACTTTCAGGGAAAATAAAACCACGGAGTAAATGGATTCCTGAGAAAGATCTAGTAGAAAACTTGTCAGCTTAATGCATGCAGCTGCTTCTTTGGCCCAACAAATGCATTAAAGCAACCATGGCTTGAAGTCTTGGGGAAAGATAGGGAAAAACAAAACAAAACAACAATAACAACAGCATCAAAACTTTTCTGTTGAATTATCCAGTGCATTTGTCCCATTTTCTCCAAATAAGACATTTCCCAGGTGCCTTCAGAAGGTCTCTTGTAGTTTTCCTTTCCATCTTTTTGTTTTACCTTAGCTTTGGGTGGTGCTGGGATCTGAGATTAATAGAATAAGAAGAAAAACAGATGAGTGGAGTTAAAGTCGCCAACCAAAACCAGGAAGTCTCAAACAAGAGGTTGCAAACAGGGCAGCCTTGGGGCTGTCCAGAAAAAGACAGACTGTTCCAGAAGACAAGTTACAATTCTGCAGAACAGGCCACCAGAAAAACCTGTCACCTAGCAGTAACCACTGATGGGACAAGAGAGTCCTCAGTCCTTTAGAGCTGCTTACGACATTAATAGTCTTGTTCAAGGAGGCGGCTGCTGCTGCAAATTGGTATGATGGTTAGGAAACGCATATACAGAAAACATTGAGAGCAAATACCTGGTGCACAGCACTGTGGGAAAATGGCTTATGCCCATCTATCATAAACAGGCAAGGGAAAAGAAATAAAAACCCAGGGACTCATAACATTTGGTTAGTATGTCATTTGTCAGGAACCACATATTTTCTGTTCCTGAGTAAATGCCGTCTAAAGTAGGAATGATACGGGTTGAAAGAATGTTGGTCTGGGTTTAATAACAAATCCATGTTTTTGCTCAGATGAAGAAATAAACTGAATAACTCGTTCAAGATGGTGTTTGATGACCTGATATTAATATAAACAAAACAAGAGAATATGTACAAGAGAACTTGAAAACATCATATTCATTTCCAATTAAAAACTAGCTTAAGGGGATAGACCAATCTCAGTAGAAACAGGAAGACTTGTTTCATCAAAAATTCTCTTCCAACCTTTGAGTGGAAGTTCCAGACCTACTCAAAAGAATGAGTCTCCTCGAGTCTGTGACTTCCCTGGTGGCCCCGCTCCTAGCATGGTATCAAGTGCTATGCTCTAGAGAGGTCCTCAGCAGGCACTGGGCTTCCTGGTTCAGATGAACAGTGACAGATAGAGGATAGAGGTGAGAACAGTGGATGGTGGGGCTCCTGGTAGGCTGTGGACAAAACAAGAACTGGCTGGCGAGGTCTTGGGTTCTGACAGGGTGAGGTGAAACACTCCAGTGAGTGTCTTGTATCCACAGTACTTCAAGAACAGACAAGGCTCTTGGCTGTCTCAGAGTGGATCTTCACGTTCTTTCCAACTCAGCATGTCCATGAGTCTGGTAAAAGTCAGCTCTGATGACAGGGACTGTCCACAGTTCCTCATGGTTATTTTGGAGCTAGACAGAAAACCCACATCTTATTTTTATCAGTAATCTTTCCAAAGGACATGTTTTTAGTTCTATGAGTTTGGTTTGCTTGTTTTGCTACAGGAAACTTGCTTATCTGATTTCCAAGAGTCTGTCGAGTATGAGAAAACCCTCATCTTTTCAGAAAAACTGAAATGCAAATTTTAGGAAAAAGTTAGTGTTTTAAGAAAACAAAGTGGGCATAAGATTATTCCTTTAGTATTTAAAAAGCCCAAATTATTTATTTTTTGTACTTGAGATGTTTAATATTTGGATGGATATTATGTTTGAAACAAGGAATGAATACAGACAGTTGGGGCCAATAACAAATAATAGGGTGAAAGCCAAAGCCGTCAGCTTAGGGGTACATCAGCAACAATCCTGTTATTTTGAAAAATAGCTGTTTTGAAAATTTCTGTTTTGAAAACATAACTTGAAATTCTTAAGAGTGGTTCCAAACTTTACAATTCCACGTGACCGTTATGGCTGAGGTAGGATTGACTCATTAGTCTCCATGGCTCCATTCTCTGAAGGTATGGGTATTTAAAGTATGAAAAGCCTTTGGAAGATAATTCACTCTGAGTGTGTGGTGAGTCACCAGTTAAAGTGGGATAATGGTGTAGGTTTTCTCAATTTCCTGTCTGGCATGAGCGGCTTCATTCCATAAACATCATCATTAATAGAAGAGGGAAAAATAAATGGAGAAACTTGAGACTGTCCAATGAAAAGGATCTGTTGTAGGATTAAGATTGGATGTCTACCCCAAGACTGAAGAAGAAAGTTTGCCACATTTGATTATAAAGTGGGCTTTTGTAGCCTTTTTTTTTTTTTTTTTTCTGAACCCCTGGAATAAAGAGGCTTGATTTGCGATGGAATCTCCAGAGCCTGAAGCCATATATTACAATATGTTGTAAATCCAGAGGGTACAATATAGATTTCACAGGGGGGCCCTGGGGTTAATTGAAATTCCATCTGTTTCTTCCCTGTGGGTTACAATCCTAAGACACTCACTCAAGATAAGATATAGGATTTACAGTTTTTAACTTTTAAACTTAAGTGGAAGTTCACCTAAATCTGTTCCTCCCTCCTTTACATCCTACCTTCAGTTTAAGAAAGAAGAAGAAAAAAAGAAGAAGAAAGCAGTTTAAAAGGCAGCCAGGCTTTATTTTCCTCACAGCTGCCCCGAGGCAGCCCCCCCTTCCTTGCAATGCATGCTGGGTAATGCCATGTATTCTTAGGTTTCCAATGGCTCCCATTACTGTCAATTAGTTACGGAATGCTACAGAGATTCATGCCTGACAGCTCGGGTAAAGGCAGGAGAAATGGGCTCAGTAGGGAGCGAGGGGCCTGATTCTTTTTTGTCCACAAGAAATACCTTTCTCAGCAAGGCTTTTAATGGCTTTCTCTTCTTTCTTTCCCTGTGCCCAGGCACTCCCCATGATCCCAACACACACCATATACACATACACTCATATATTTATATGTCACCGTGTTTATGTGACTATCACAGCACACTGTGAACTCTCTCAGGGCAGAAGGCTCTGATGTCGTCTCTTAGAACCTCATAGAGAGAGTTTTATATTCCTACTTAGATCTTGCTCGGACCAGATTCCTAACTCAGGTCTCTTCAGGTGTCTTGTTCCTAAGTGCTGCCTCAGCCTCTGTCTTACTTGCTATCATTTTCTTTGGCAGCTCTCTGACTTCTAAAGGAGAAGCACAGTCTAGCCACAGATCCTGGGCAGAGCAGTGTGCTGCTTTGCTTGGAGTTCAGGCAGCAAATTCTGCCTGACCATCCCTGACCATCCCTGACCATCCCTGACCATCCCTGACCATCCCTGACCATCCCTGACCATCCCTGACCATCCCTGACCACCCCTACCACTCCTGTGACCTTGGACTGTTTTTTCCTCCCTCTTTCTTTTCTCCTCTTTTGTGACATCTCTCCCTTTCCCTTTTCAGAATCACAGAGGACATAGTACTTACTCAGAAGATTTTTCTTTGACTTCTGTATCATCTTTTCCTCCCTTCCTATTTGCATAATAGTTATCATAACACAACATTTTCCATTTCTTTAGCATTCTCACCACATGCTTGGAACACCTATCCTCGATGTTTAAAATAGATTCCTCCCTCTCCTCAAATATATTTGGGCTTAAATACTGCCACCACGGAGAGTTCTTCCTGTCTGAGAAGAGCTGAAGGTCCTAGGAGACACAATTCATGCTCTGTTGTCTCTCCCATGACTCCATGTTCTCTCCACAGCCCAACTTATTGTCTAAAGGTGTATTCCTCATCTACTCAACCTCCTCTATTACAGCAAGCCTTCTTTAAGACAAATGACTGACTGTCTTGTTCAACAAACAAACCACATCTAAGAATGCCACCTGCCACAAGCAGGAGTTCAATAATGTGGCTTAAAAACGGATTAAAATGTGTTTTCAGAATTATGGGAAACCTGCATTGCACCAGAAGAGTTTTCTTATTCTGAGTCTGCTGCCATTGCTCTTTTATATGAGCACAGGGCCTTCCTCATGATTCAAAACAAAGAAAGGCTTAGGAAAGACCTGATAGGAAAATACCAGATGCTAATAGAAAACAACGAGCACCATGCTTAGAGTCGTCTGTTCATCCAGATGGATGTGAGAACGAGGATGGGCTAAAAATAGCAGGAGATGACACACTAGAGAAAAACACGGGCTGCAGCAATGTGTGCCTGGTTATTCATAGTCTCAGCCCCTTCCTCCTTGGAGCCTGGCCTAGTGAGGGAGTCACCAAAGGCTGGAGGAGGGAGACAGTCCTATTCTGTCTCATCCAGCCATCTGTGAAAAGCAGAGCAGGGAGGCCCAAGAAAAGGGTGCTGTGGTGGAAGAAGTTAGGGCCAGGTTCTAGAATGTAAGCCTTAGAGCCCAGGGGTTAGGCTGTAGGCTTTCATTTCCTGGGTATTGTAGTCAGGGAATTACTGAGAAGACCCTATTCAGAAGAGTTTGAAAATTGCAGCTGCTTTGTATTGTCAACACATCACCACCGACATGTTGCCTTAAGATTCCTGTAGAATCTTCAAGCTCCTTATAAAAGATACCATCTGAAGGGAATAGCCAATAGCATTAGCAAATCTGCTGTAGTTCTCTGTCCTTCAAACTTCAATATGCTGACAGACGACATGGCAGCTCACTAAAGCAACGATCCTGAGAAGGATCTTGAGACTACTTGTTGCTGGTCCACTGATTCTCTAAGTAGTAAAACATCAATCACTTCACCATCTTGTCCACACATAAAAAGTGATTTGTAATGATGAAGTGTCTTTGGCCTGAATTAAATAAGCAAAAGTTGGTTATTGTATCTTTGTTTCTACAGATTAAAAAAACAAAACAAGATGTGTTTATATCTATGGTCCATGTACCTTTTAAGGTAATATAGGAGGTAAAATAATAAGTCAGGTCTTAGCCTAGATGTACTAAAGCTGTTTATCCAGTGTATTTTATGTATAGACTTGAGGTAGAAACTATTAAATGAGTTTTCCTCTCCAATGGAGTTGTTTTTGCATGAAGAAAGTCAAATGCACTGAGGGATGAATGAGGTTGGTTTGAGAACAGTCTTGCTGTTTATCCAGCTTTTGTTTTCCTGATCTTGTCAAGATAAGGTGTGATGTAACCAGGTGAGGTACACATCGTTTCCTAGTTGTATGGGCTGAATGGGTTCCTTGCAGTCCTTTTGTGGAATTTACATGCCTTTATAATGGTATTAAGGGGTAGACTGTGGAAGGGGTGACTGGGCCCTGTGAGCTCTTATTTTGTTGGTGGGATTAAGGCTGCTATGACAGGACTGAGTTCGATCTCCTTTTCTCTTTGCCTTCTGCTGGGCTATGACCCAACAAGAAGGCCTTCAATAGGCGGCAGCACCTTGATATTAGACCGTTTGCCTTCCAGAACTGTGAGCTAATAGATTTTTGCTCATTACCAACCACCTCGCTTGTAGTAGACTGTTATAATACCACAGTGGGGCTAGCATGGGCAGGGAACTGTGTCAGTTGCTTCTGTATTGTGGTGATGAAACACCATGACCAAGACAACTTAAGAAAGAAAGTGTTTAATTGTGCTTATGCTACCAGAAGATTTGAGTCCGAAATGATGGCAGAACAAAGCCAAGGTGGCAGATACAGTTACATCTTAAACTGCTAACAGGAGGCTGAGAACACACTGGAAATGACATGAGTCTTTTGCAACCTCAAAAGCCCAGTCTCAGTGACACACCTTTACCAACAAGGTCACATTGATAATCCTACCCAAACAGTTCTACCAACTGGGACCCAAATATTCAAACATATGAGTCTATGAGGCTATTCCCATTCAAACCACCACAGTAACCAATAAACAATATTTATTTGGGAAGTACAACAGAATATTCACACCTGCACAGAGTTAAACCTGTCTGTGGTATGTGCTCTCATTAACATGCAGGTTTGAGACGCAATTTATGGAGGCAAGTCCTCGAAAACGCACAAGGGCACAGACAGAATTTATGAACCATCAGATGGAGCCAATCGGGGTAAAGGGTGTCCAGATTTCAAAAAACTAACAAACAAATAAACAAGCAAACAACACAAAACCCCAAACGTTTTAACATAAAATGATAATTTTGATAATTTGCATAATTTGAGAAATTGTTAGATCTTTATAGGCATTAAAGGGAGTTTATGGGAGGAAAACTATTACTTTAGATTAAGAAAGTCCTGGACATTTCTTCAAAAAGAATTTGAATTAGAATTTGAAGGAAATTTAGGCTGAGAGAGTAATGGCCGTGAGAGGGTAAACGTTGTGCCAGGCAAGTGGAAGGATATGAACGTGTGTGGATATAAAGAAGCATTTAAGTGTTTGGGAATTGGTGAGAGTAACACATTCCCTGGAGAGATTTATTTGTTTGAGGTTAATAGGATAGAAGGATTCAGTTAAGGAAGGCTTTGAACACTAGGCGAACAAACTGAGACTTCATTTGGTAAATAACGGATACTGCATTGAGTAGAAGAGTACATCTTAGCAAAAAATATCCTAATTGATTAATTGTAATAATTTGTGTATAAGAGACAGGACAGACTGGATCTGATGGGGTCATAAAGTTCACGGTGGGTGTGGGGTGATACTTACTGGCAGGGTACAGAGCAGGCTTGAAATTAGTTGGAGAAAATGAATGGTTGGGGAAAGAGACAAATTCAATTTGAGGTACTTTAATGAATAGTAAGAGAGAAATGTGGGGAAACCCATTAGCCAGTTTTGAGCAGGGCCTTCATGCAAAACCCTAGTGGACCCTATAGGGGTGGAAGTCATTTCCAAGGAAATTTAATGCAGAGGCTAATCTTAAGATTCAGACAAGAAATGTTCAAATGGAGAAATAGCAGGGCTAGGAAAATGGAATCATACAGAATAAAGGTGGAGAATATGGGGCTATTGGGGAAAGATGGGGGTGGGGGTGGGGGGCTAGGGGGTAGGAGCAGGCTGTGACCACAGCACTAAAGGCTGAAGAGAGAGTGTGGGAGACGAGGTCAAGGACCAGCTCTTTCAGGCCAAGAGGCTTTTCCCAGTGTGAACAACTCAGAGTGCAGAGGAGGGATCCACACAACTGGATTAAGCAGTGAGCAGGTCATAATCAAATTGGGAGTCTGTGATTTATTTTTCTTTAGGAAGAAGAAAGTAGGATCTGGAATAAAAGTAGGCGCATGGAGAACTTTTAAATTGACCATAGTCTTGGGAAATTGCCAAAAGGTGAACAAATGTCTTGGTAAACAGCAGTTGAGATGAGCTTGAGTTTGCCAAATCAGCACAAACACGGACCTAAAATACAACATCGAGTATGCTCCATGAGTGTAAAACCAGCCCCACAGATTGACTGGTAAAAGCCGGTCAGTTGCCAAGGATGATGAAGGTAGCCCAGCATGGCTGTCTATTGAGTGAGTCTAAGCTCTGAAGCTGGGAAAATCCAGAAACCAGAGTCTCACAAGAGGAGGGGTGGGGGATAAGAAACTGTGTTCTAGGAAAACTAAAACTCTGAACCCCAACGATTCCGATTTCAGAGACACTTGTGAATAAACTGAAGTCTGGTCCCTTACTGAGCATGTTTAGTCCATCTCACAGGGATTCAGCTGGTTGGGGGTAGAGGAGATGCAGGAAGCTGTGCCTTTGCTCTTGAAGAGCTTCACTGAAGTCAGGAGACAGAGGTAGCATTCTGACCCGAGGGGAGAATACACATCATGTGGCAGAGGCAGGACATTAAACTTTGTGATCCTGTGACTGACATAGCTCCCCGAGGAGCTATCAGGGTACAAGGATGGAAGCCATCTCCCCTGCCTTTATGTCTTTTATTTCTTTTATACCTATTTATATCTAGTTGTCTCAGGAGGTCACACAAGCTGCACCTTGGACATGGAGACATGGAACAGAGCGAAGTTGAACTGATTTTTCTCACTTGTGTAAGACTTGAAAGCTATACTCATTACTCTGCCCAGAATGAGATAGGAAGGCAATAGTCATCTACCTTCTGGGCCAGCGGTGGAACAATCCGCTGGCATGGCAAGCTGGGCTCAGAGGCAGAAAGGAGATGCTCTGTGAGAGATGAAAGTTACAGCCCTCAAAGAGAAGGCACCCAACAAGAAGTCAGCCCAGAGCTTCCTGACCTCCAGTGCAGGAAAACAACCGAGGAGTGCCTGCTTTGTGACTGTCCTGGAGGATCTGATTCTGGACTGATCTCTCCTTTCCATCCTCATACTCATGATTCCATACCACCTTGGGCCACTCAACCTCAGGAGAAGTGCTGGCTCTGCCGTTTACTAAATGTAGGACTTGACCAAATTGCTTGGGATAGCTGAGTCTCATTTCCCCACGCAATGGGGCAAAGGTGCACTTGAAATAAGCAATTGCAGGGTGTGGTTTCAGTTTTACTTACCTTCTTCTTCATTTCTTGGTAACAAAAGAGATTTGTTTTTCTTTCAGCCACAGCCTTAGTATCAGGAATGGATCTATTCACACCCCATTTGCTCTGGAGAGTGATTTTTGACCAATGTCACTTTAATTCAATAGAAGGGGAATTTGTAGTCTTAAATGGCTAAATCAGTCTCTCTCTCTCTCTCTCTCTCTCTCTCTCTCTCTCTCTCACACACACACACACACACACACACACACACACACACACACACACACACACCGAGCCCCATTCCAAGCTACTGAATCCAAATCTTTGTGGGATGAGATTCTGCACAAAGTTTTAAAGGCTTTCATCTTTGTTTAAGAATGTTTTACTCTTTTAGATACAAGTACCCAATGAGAATGTTGTTGGGAAAATAGGTAAATTATAAATCTGGTAAACTGTGCAGGCTCAGAGAATATGGCTGCTTCAATCACAGGAACACATAGAAAAGAGATTAGTTCTTTTGAAGATTAAATAGTTTAGAGAAGCTCACCGTCAAACATTTGTTTGTAGGCTGGAGAGATGTTCAGTGGTTAAGACTACTTGCTGCTCTTGTAGAGGACCAGATTCAGTTTCCACCATCCACATGGTGGCTCATAACCAACTGAACTCTAATTTAGGGGTTCTGATGTCCTCATCTGACCTCTACAGGCACAGGCATGCATGTAGTACATATACTTCCATATAGGCAAAACACCCATACACAAAACTAGAGGATATATATATATATATATATATATATATATATATATATATGTTTTATTTTTGGTCTTAATGATTGCAAATCATTTTATTATGTTTTTACTTTCCAAAGATTCAAGAACCTTCTTATAGCAGGACGTGGTGGTGTACACCTATACTATACTATACTATACTATACTATACTATACTATACCTCATTCAAGAGGCTGAGGCAGGAGGATTGTGAGTTTAAGGGTAGCCTTAGCTACATATTGAGATTCTGTCATAAATGAACAAGCCTTCCAGCTTCTTTTGACTTTTTGAGTCATCTATGAAGGTTGGAGATGGAAGGATGAATCCTGGAGGAAGGGATTAGACAGGTTGGAAGAGAGAGGAGAAGTGTCCAATAGTGTGAAGTGAATGCCCCCGAAGCATGAGGAAGATGAAAAATCAAGCGACGCTGTCCTATAGAAACAACTTTTCAGATGTTTTTAAATATGTCAGTAACTATCTTATACTTCTAGGTTTGTGTGCATGTGTGCGTGCGTGCGTGCTTGTGTGTGTGTGTGTGTGTGTGTGTGTGTGTGTGTGTCTGTGTGTGGTTGTGCTGTGTGAGATGAGGAGGTGAGGTAGCTACATACTTAGAGTTGAAAATAAAAAAGCCCCCTGTATTGACTCCTGAGAGGCTGAGATAAAGAGAACCGCATGGGACACATTGTGAGCAGTGAGAGCTCAGAGCTGGCCTCCATTCCCCATCATTGTGCTCGGCTCCTCCTTCCCCTGCCCCTCCCACTTCAAAATCCTCCCCGCAGCCTCCACCCAGTTACACCTCTCCCTTTCCTTCTCACAGCCTGAAGGCCCTCTTTTCAAGCTCTCTCACTGCTGAGGCCCCCTCAACTGAGCCCAGGGCCTCCATTCAGAGTCACTGGTTTGGTTAAAATTCCTTATTCACCCTCTAGCCACCCCTGCCCCATCAGCTGAGCCTCAGTTCAGACTTCACAAAACAAAACAAAACCGGCCCATATAATTGATGGTGGCTGCTAGAGGGCCCCCTTCTGCGTCGCCCCCCCCACCCCCCAGGGGCTCTTACCCAGTCAGCCTTTATTCTCAAGTTTCCTTCTCTCCCCGCCCCCACCTCCTGCTGGATTTTCCTGGTTAACAAGTGTGCACTGTTATAATCGTGCCCCTATCATATTTATCCCCTTTCAGAACTGATGTGTACTTTTGTAGCAGCAGCCTGCACATCTTTGGGAAGGTTCAGTCTGATGGGGATGGGGGTGAGAATGGGGTGAGGGGGTGGAAGTGCTGCTTGTAGGGGGTGGGGGCTGGGGGCAAGCCATGTTTCTGAGATGGAGCAAGAGACAGACGCAAGGAGGAAGAAGAGAACAAAACCCCCAAAACAAGGGGAACAGGAGGCTAGAGAAAAAACAGTGTAACTTGTTAGTGACCCAATGAGAAGGAAGCAGGGGAGATGGGGGCGGGGCTAATGAGCACGATGGTGGTGGGTGGTGTGTGTGTGTGTGTGTGTGTGTGTGTGTGTAACTGTTGAACCTGATGTCCTCTTTATTTAAAGATATTTTACTTCCCCTTTATTACATCTCCGCTAAACTTTATTTTCTCAAGTTCAGGATGCTTGAGGGAAATGAGACAGAGAACCAGAAAAGGTCAGAGTGAGAACCAGAGAATCACAGAGCAAAAAAAAAGCAGGTAGAAAGTGTGTGCGCGCGTGCGTGTGTGTCTTTTAAAAATACAATGCTGCCAGAATCTCCAAACCTTAGTGATCTGTAAACTTTTGACATCTTTTTGTATTCATTTCCGTTGGGAGAATGTTAAGGTCATGGGATAGAAAGACATAAGGTCCAGAAGTGTCCAGCCAATCACTGCAGAAACTCTGAAGTACCAATGGAGAACTCCAAGAAAGCACAGCTCATTAATTTTCACTTGACCTCCCAGAGAGTGACATTTCCCTCCCGGTTGTGCTGGGAAGGAAGCTGAGTCTGTGATTTGCACAAAGTCCAAGGTAGAACAAGAAATGGAAGAGCATCTGCCTGCCAGGCCTGCAGCTAGCTCCCCAAACCCCAAACCACAGCCTTTCTTCTTCCTCAGTCATGTTTCTAGGGAAAGATGTGTACTGAGGAAGGGACCTGAGACATCAAATCCCAGCCTTCTCCTTTGGAAGGGTGACTTGAAGAGAGGACTTAAAGACTGGAGAGTGATCTTCTGCCTTGCTTTTCTTCCTTTGTAAGACAAAAGAGAGATCGCACAAAAGACTAGAGGGAGGTGCCCATTCTTCTCTGATAGTTCCTTGGCTGTTCTAAGTAGTGTGCTGGAGTCATAAACCCTTGACCTTCCAAATTGCCCTGAGCATTTGTAAACAGTAATTCAGCCTCAGGACAGTGGCGGTGGTTTTTATTATTACCTTAGGCTCTCAGATGGAAAAAACGGGTGTAGGGAAATTCTCTCTCTAGATCAAAGTTTGTTGGCATGGTAGAATACTCCTAGGCAGCTAGCCACAACTTTCTGTAGGATCAATGTCATCCAACACTGTATTCCACAACATTTCCAAAGCTTATTCCCAAACTTTCCCTGTGTTCCCTCCTTGGGTAAACTTTAAATCGTGGCAGTTATACCTTTTATAATCTGTCCGGGTATATGAAATCAAAGATTCTTACCGGTTTTATTTCCCAATAAACTTTTCCAACTTGTATTTTCCTATTATATAGTTTCAACTCACACACGGTTTGGCTGGCTGGGTACTGGCCCCAAATGCCTTTCCTCAGGATTACAGTGCTAACACTAGCAAATTAAAAAACAATTAAATTAAAAATTTCTCAGTAGTGCTGCATAGTTTTTATAAGAAACTTTCAGTCAAACACTGTAACCCCAGAAAGTGTCCAGATGAGGAAAGTGATTCACAGAGACAGATCATGAAAATGGAGCTACAGGACAAGAAGTCAAGGCCCAAGTCTTCAGGTCTCAGGTGCAGAATGTCCTGTGGTCATGTGGAGGAAGTTATTGGGTGATGAATTTTCTCTCTTCTCTGTTTCCAGTAGTGCCATTAACATTAGCAGCACAGAAAACCTCAGTGCAATTCAATCACAAGGAAAATCTGTAGGCTTGACAGAAGGGAGCATTTCCCAAGCCTTGTAAAGAAAACCCAGGATCTCGACTTAAAACCAGAGCAATTGCTAAAGAAGAAGGCAAGTTCTATCGTCGTCTTGACATAAGGACCCGAGACAGGAGGAAGACTCCATAGACATCATTTATTGAGGCAAAATGTGCATGCCAGAGTATCACCCATTCTCTAAAAGATCATGTATTTTGCAGAGGTTGGGTAAATAGTATATTAATTTGGCCAATTCCTGTCCACTTTTGCTTTGTGTACTCTGAAGTTCTGCTCGTAGAAATTTGGCTTACTCATCACTTTCCCTTCCTGACACTTTATTGATGAGGCCTTGTTATTGTACTGAAATAGCTTTATCTCTGTCTGGAACCTATGCTGTATCACACTAAAACAACTGGTCTACCTCATAATGCTCAGTGCTTACAATGATCTATTCTTTACCCCTTTCATTTGTTGTTGTTATTGGTGGTTTTACTTTAAGCACAGTCTAATGTAGTTCGGGCCGACCTCAAACCTGCTATATAGCTGAGTCTGGTCCTGAACTGATTCTCCTGCCTGAAGTGTTTATAAAAAGATAAAGAGGTAAAGAGAGTATGTTCTGTGGGTGTGTGGAGAGGTATGGGGAAAGGAATGTCTCAGCGGGCCCATGTAGAGGCATCTCTTCCTGTGAGGGACCAGTCACACACCTCTATAGTATAGAATAGAGTTTATTGAGGGCATGGGGAGGGGAGCCAGGAGAGTAGTAGAGGCAGAGAGAGAGAGAAAGAGAGAGAGAGAGAGAGAGAGAGAGAGAGAGAGAGAGAGAGAGAGGTAGAGAAGCAGAGAAGTAGAGAAGTAGAGGCCGGCCATGACCACGTGGAGAGAGAGGAAGAGACGGGGAGGGGACAAAGAGGCAAGAGGGTAAGAGTAAGAGAATAAGAGATTAAGAGAGAGAGGAGGGGGCAAGCAGCCCCTTTTATAGTGGACTAGGCCTACCTGGCTGGTAACTGTGGGGAGGAGCATACCTGGCTGTTGCCAGATAACTGTGGAGGTGGAGTTTAGACAGAATACTAACACTGCCTTCATTTCCTGTGTGCTGAGATTACAGGTATGTGCCAGTATGCCTGGCCCTACCCTGTTATTGTCAACCACTCTGGATCAATACATCTAAATCCCTGTTTCTATTCAGCATCTTGTGAAATTTATTCATTTGAGTAAGAGATTGAAGTATGGGTCACTGAGTAAACCAGAAAGAGGACATTTCTAACCAAAAATGGCCAGGACCTTGACCTATGTTAAAAATCTCATCACTGTGTGACTGGAGAGATGGCTTAGTGGCTAACAGCCTTTGCTGCTCTTCCAGAGGCCATGAGTTCAGCACTCATTTAAGTATCTCCCAGAACCCATGTTAGGCAGCTCTCTCTAGCTCTGGAGAATCCAATACCCCTTTCTTTTTAAGGATGTATATACATAGTGTACATAATTGGTACACACACACACACACACACACACACACACACACACACACACACAAATTTTAATAAAATCTCATCTCCTGAGCTTTCCACTTCCCCTTTAGAATGTTTCTGAGTCTTCTCACTTTAATAGGCATCTTTTCTTTCTTATCCAGAAGTCAACACTAGTCTTTGACCTTGTCACCTTCATTCACAACCTTTAGTATTTTTCCAGACACCCCTGTCTTTCTTCTCACCAATCTAAAGACAAAAGTAGGCTCAGCAGGCAAGGACACGTGCTGACAACCAGCACGCCACCAAGCTGGACAGCCTGTGTATGATCCCTGGGACCCATTAGGTGGAAGAAGAAAATGGATTCCTGCCTGTTGCCCTCTGACTGCCAGATTCCTGCTGGCATATGCACACATATGCACAAACAGGAAGTAAATATATGCAACATTAAATATATTATATGTATTCATATTGTATATGTATATATGAATACATATAATATACATATGTATATATGTGGTTCAGTGGTAGAATTCTCGCCTGCCACGCGGGAGGCCTGGGTTCGATTCCCAGCCAATGCACCATTCCCTACTCCTCTTATCAGTATAACTTTAACCTTAAAGTTATAGGTAAGCATCTCCTGTTTTGTCTTCTATAACTTCATATTCTTGTCTTAACACCATTTACTAAACAGCATCTATCTTATTTTTAACAAAAGCTATTAATCTGTTTATCACACATGGGCCAAAAACCAAAAGTAAAAAATTATTATCAAGGGACTGGCCACGGCAGAGTGTAGTGTTGTCATCTGAGGGTGGGTGAACCAGGACTTTTTTACCTTTTTTTTAAGTCTCTGCATTGAGCCTCAGACTAACCTGGTGTGATCAGCATAAAAACAACAATCTTTTTTTGAGGGTTGTATACAGTCCTCTATCTTTAAGAAACAGCCAGTCTAATCTTTTTCTGTTCTGCAGAACAATCTCTGAGAGGGAAGTACTGATTGTTTGAGGGCTCTCAAATTTATATCAATGGCAGCTCTTAGCTATTGGAAATAATGGGGTGTCTGTATTAGTGTAGTAGTACCTGTTCCCACACCTGTGGCCACTCTAAGTCCCAGTATGACAGCTAGGGTCAAGGAAATAGGCTCTCTGCGGAAGCGTCTAGGGTGTACCTCAAACTCATGTTTAAGAGCGCCTGCAGCAAGTCTGGTGTCAGCAGCTGTTGTAATAAACCCGGGAGACCAGCTGGACAAGTATATAAAAATCTCTGGCCTCATCAAAGACAGACGCAGATATATAAAGGGTTAATCTTGAACTGTAAGCTCACCATTTATCAATTATAGGCGCTAAGTATCTGTTATCAGGGCTCCTTGGGCTCTATTCTATTGGCTTGGAGTCTCAAAACATTTCTATTTCTTTTTAAACACATTTTTAAAGTTGTCTACATACACATAAATAATATAGATAAATTGTAAAAGGAACAAATCTATATAACTCTTGATTCATATTTCGATTTCAGTCTTGGAATCACAAGCTGTCATTTAACCTTGGGTGTGTACACACACTAAGCTCCACCCTCTAAGGCTGCATTATTCCTGCCTCTAGGGTGGAAATGTCTCAGGAGTCAAGGCCTGCCGCTCTTTGGCCTTGTAGAATAGCAGATGACCTTGAGCTAAACAGCAGGGGGTTGTTCAGGCATCTGGATCTTCTCTAGTTGGCATTAGGCACAGGTGTTGGTCAACTTCAAGGAGATCGGATGGTCAACAGCTCCAGGAACAGTCTCTTAGTAGCCTGAAAAATCATTTCTCACACAAGAGGGACATTCTGGGTGTGGAACAAGGACAAGGGACACTCTAGCCAGCGCCAGTTCCCGGGAAGGAATTTAGTTTTAGGGTTCTGTTTATTCTCTCTACCAGTCCTGAGCTTTGGAGACACTATAAACAGTGGAGCTTTTAACTAGTCTCTAATATCTCTGGCAATTCCTGACCTACCTTAGAAACAAAAAGCAAAACTGCTATTTAATCTAATTATCTCAGCTACTTGAAAGATCTCTATTTTAGGCTGTTTTCTCCTAGGTATTTTCTTATTTATTTTAAGTCTCATAAGCCTTTGCTTGTTGGCATATCTTACACTGTCTTATTATTTCTCTGGCCCAAAACCTGAGGTCCATTATATGTTTTAAATCTCTTGGCTGCTTGGTTGTACTCATATCTTAAGAGTCCATCTGTGTATTTAGCCTGGTAAGTCCTTTGCTTTCTGGGGAGTATAGTTCTCCCTTCTTGTGTGCACCATTGTCTCTTTTCCTCTAGATAGTAGCTGGCAGGATGGCTAGCAATCTGAGTTCTTTTTCTTACTCTGTGTGTCAAGCCACTTGATCTGTCCAGTTATTGCCTCGGGCCACTGAGTCTCCTCCCTTTTGGTGTCCTGAGAAACCAATATTTACAGCTGCTGGCTTCATCAGGGTTTCCTCTCTTGGTATATAGCCCTGTGGACATGGGCTGTGGCAAAAGCATACCCGTTGTTGTCGGCCACAAGTTCCAAGGTTGTTCTCTGCACTGATGAGCCCAGGGGTAGGGAGTCAGCCCAGATGACATTTGTGTCATCCATCACAGCAGCACTGGCTTGTCTCTGACCAGCATGGAGAAAACTGCTCCTGTCTGTAAAGCAGGTTACCTCGGCTCCCGGCTCCCGGCTGGAGTCAGTAGGAGGTCTTTTCTCTACCCATGAGTTCTTGTAGCCCGTCGGGTAGGAAGTGTATCTGGGCCCCCCATCCTGGGGAGTAAATCTCAACCTGACAAAGGGTAGGAACAGTCTAGGATGACCATAAATGAATGGGATATACAATCCATCTCTTAGTCCACTATTTTTCAGGTAGTCCATGAATATATTTTGGCCCATTGGCCTAGAGGAGAACCCTGTCTATCTTAATCACTGTCTTCACACAGAGCTAATATCTTTGCCATTTGGGGTGTTTTTTAAGGCCTGGGATTTCTTGGCCCTGGCTTCTATTTGTTAGGGCCCTCTTGGACCCCAAAGTTGGCTCCTTTACTTGCAATGTGCACACTGGTCTTTCCAAGGAGTTTCTTATCTCTCTTTGATTTGAGTCCCTCTTCTCTGTTTTTTTTCCCTCTAACTATTATAGCCAAGCTTTTCTGTAAATTCCTTTCCTGTCATCTTTCCTTTTCTTCACCTCTCTCTAGTCTCAGCAACTTACACTAAAACTTCTGCACTCCTCTCCTCCATTTTTTTTTTTTGGACTTTCTCAGCAACTTATATTAAACCCTTTATCTTATACTAAACCTCCTCATGACTTATCTCGTAGTCTCTCTAGCCTCTGAAGCCTTGCCTATACTGACAGAATGCCTAGAAAGGCTTGGGCAACTCATCTGATCCGTGCTTAACCTCATGTGCCTTGGTGAAAATTAGTGGGGTCTCATGTTCTTACACAAGATCTATCAACAGGATCTGGCGTGGGCCTTTGGGTGTCCCTTACCTTTTGTAACCTGCTGTTGACCACGGCCTGATCAATTGATGGGGTCCCCATGTCCTTTTCCAGTATCTTCTCTCGTTCTTTTAGTCTTGAAAAGCACTTCTGAAAACCAGAACCTGTGAGGGTCTTGGGAAGGAAAGGCTTTTATCTTATTCATTGTTTTGATCACCTGTAAGAGCAGTAAGTAGTCTTCTAGAACTCGGTGTAGACTGATGTATTTGTGAGGCTGTAAGACTGCTGTTCATTATCATACTAGAGACCACAACCTAGTTCAGTCTGTAAACAGTACCTTGTCCAAAGGTGTAATGTGAGCTCACCTCTGAAGCTCTAAGAAAATTTACTTTATCAAATCATAATAAATAGCCTTATCTATAGCACTTCACAGCAAGGACTATTAAGATGTTGAAGGCTCATATAGTATTAATAATTTGACACTTATTTAAATTTAACTTTAGACAAAATAGAAACTTTGGTCATAGTTCTATAAAAACCTTTTAAAGAGTTATTTCCGATTAGAATATTATTTTAGAAGTGATACACAACAAGAACAAGAAAGTAAACATTTTTATATCTAACATAAGAGCACAAGTCTTCACTACTTTTTAAATTATATCTTGTCTGAATTGTCATCTTTGAACCAAATCTGATGAAGGTCTCAGGCAGCAATGGCTAGAAAGTCTATTAAAACTGAAGCATATATATATATATATATATATATATATATATATATATATATAACAGCATTCACTGAGAAAAATAGTCAAAGTATAATTTTTGCTTAAAATGAAATTAACATCTAACCAAAATCAAAATAACAGGTAAGTGCAAGTGTTCTGACTTCATACAAGGGTTTGCTATTTGGTCTACTGCTTAAAGATCTTAACTAAGACTTTTTAAAAACACGAGCGTCCCTAATAATCTGTAAGACATGAAGTCACCATATCAGCTGACTGAAGACTGAATGGACAAACATAAACTCACAGCACTTTAAATCATGATTTAAATTCTCAACATTTCTCTTATAAGGTTCAAGCTGTTAAAAAAAAAACAATTCTAATTGGTCTTAAAATAGTGTCTAACTGAAACACAAATCATAGTACATGGTATTTTCCCAATTCTCTATGAATTTTAAGAATAACCATTTTGTTCATTTTAAGACCAATTGTCATTAAAAAATATTTTTAAGTGATCAAATATCCAGGTGGTAGTGCTGCACACCTTTAATCCCTACACGCAGTAGGCAGAGGCAGTCAGATGTGAGCTGGAGGTCTGCCTGGTTTACAGAGCAAGTGCAGGCCAGTCAAAGCTACACAGGAAAAAAAATCAAATGTTCTTGTCATAGCAATGAAGTCCACATAGGGTAGCCTGCAACCAGTACTCTGAATACATCTAAAGTATTAAGACCCAAAGGGACAGCAGAGTCAGAATTTAGGCATTTGTACATCTCATAGGGCAGCTTTACTCCTTCCACCTAGGCCTGGGTGGTTGGATATAGTTCTAGACCTATCCAAAAATGGATATAAGGATATAACTGGCAAGCTGGGTCTTTTGATAGAAGAATCACAGTGAGTTAAGACAGTAGTAGAATTAAGGAGGCTTGGGAAGGGGCCTATACTTCTGCATTATCTGTGATCAGGACCACAGTACAAATTAAACTATATGCTAAATTCAATTTTCTTATTATAGAAGCCAAAAAACTGTTGGCCCTCTTTCAAGAGCCGCTTATTAAAACAGTACATTTTTTTCTTTTATTTTTTTTTTCTTTTTTTTTAAATATAAGCACTCTGTCTTCAGAAACACTAGAAGAGGAAATCTGATCCCATTACAGGTGGTTGTGAGCCACCATGTGAATACTGGGACTTGAACTTGGGACCTCTGGAAGAGCAGTCAGTGCTCTTTACCACTGAGCCATCTAATATACATACAGATACACACACACACACACACACACACACACACACACACACACACACACA
>JANHMN010000011.1:29077867-29164329 GCA_030674055.1 Rhabdomys pumilio
ACACACACACACACACACACACACACACACACACACGGACATGAAAGTAGAAGGGGATATACATGTGTGAAAATGTGATGATAAAACCCATTATTACCCATAATCAATATAGAAAATAAAAACAATATACAAGAAAGATGATCTTCTAAAAACCAGGAATCTAGTCCTCAGCAGACATTGAATCTGCCAGCACCATGTTCTGGGCTTTCTAGTTTTCAAAATTGTGAAAACTATGGATATGTTCTCTAAACGTCCTTAATATACAGTAATTAACCAATACATTTATTTTTTTTCCCCTGAAGAATAAGACTGTCTATCATTTCCAGGCATCGTCCAACCATAGGATCTTTGCAATAACAACAATAAACCATCTTCAAGAGAATGTTATATAGTGAGTTCAATGGTTTGGACCTTAGGCTTACCTGTAGATAGATAGCATCTAGTCTAGCCATGCGTAAATTTACCTGCATACAGAGTGTCACTAGGGAAAAGTTTCCAACTACAGGTCCATTCTTTTCCCTGCTCATGTATAGGAGCAGGGCTGTGTGGAGTGGGAAATGTTGCAGTGATGATGAATGAGAGGCAAGAGCATGGGGAAGATACAGAAGTGTAGAGAGAATCTCTTGTGTACTATGTGGAAGCACACCTGTCAATAAAAAGCTGCTGGCCTATTAGTAAAAGGCAGGGAATAGAAGGTGGGAGTTCCGGTAGAGACATTGGAACTGTGGGAGATTTGCCACCTGGACTTTGAGGAGACGAGCTATGAAACTGAGGAGAGGTAACCAGCCATGTGACATACACAGAATAGAATAAATGGGTTATATAAGTTACTAGCTAGTTGGGGAACAATGCTTATGGCCTAGGCATTTATTCATAAATAATTAAGTCTTAGAGTCATTAGTCAGGAACTAGGGCTCAAGTAAGAAAATCTCAAGGTAACAAGGAGGAGAAGCAACTAGAGGTTGGGTGTAGAGAAATTTTAATCCATATCCAAAGACTTTCTAGGTCTATATGATCCAGACAGAATGTAGACACGATAGTATGATCTGGCTGGAATATAGACACACCCTTAGTACACATTTTAAATTCCTGTCAATGAAGGTAAGGTTAGTTTGTGGAAGAGAGTAGTCATGTTTGAAAGTGATGTCTCATTGAGGGGCAGACAAAGTGAAAAAGAAAGATTTGACAGAATGAGTCAGAAAAGGATGTGCCCAACTCACACAAGAACAGCACAGGAAAAAGAGGCTACTGGGGAGTGGGGAAGGAGAGAGAGAGAGGAGAGTGGTGGTGTGTGGTATATGATGTGCCTATATGGCAGTTTTACAGGGACAGTTTCACAGAGACAGATCCAGAGAGAACAAGCTAGATAAAGACAGAATGAGTCAGAGAATGATAAGGAGCCAGAAGATTAGATGAACATATTGCCAAAGTTAGCATAAGGCCAAGCAGAGCAATTCAGTCAGAAGCCAAGAGAAGATGGATTGAATCAGCTGGGAAGATTAGATTGTAAGGAAGCTAGAGGCTTCCAGGCCTAGATCTAGGGATATAAATGTGTGCATTCATACAGCTTGGGTGTGGCGCTCATCTCATCACTTCATCTGAGGAAATAAAAGCAACATTTCCACTTGGGGATTGGTTATATTCAGAAAATAGATCAGTTAATTGAGGAAATAGGTAGATGTAGTGGGGACCAGAAGGTCCGTGCTTTTTACCATTTGAAGTAGTATTTATACAAAGATGACAAGAGGAACACGTGAAAATTTGTAGTGAGGGTGGGAAGTAAAGCATGAGCAATGATAGGTGCAGAAATCACTGTACAGCGACACAACACTAACTATGTTCAGTCCTCAGATGTTAGTGTTTGAGTTTGCCCTCCATTAAAGGAGCCAGAGTTCCCTTATTACTGTCCGCAGGGCAAGGGTGGGGGAAGAACAAGCCTGAACTATTTTGTAACAGAAAATAAGGAAACCTTTCAAAGAATAACAGGTCCACCTTCAAAGAAAATAGATTTCAGTCAGAGGAGTGCCCACTGGCCAAATTTAGGGCCAAAACCAATCATCAAAATAATAAAAATACTGGATAGAAGTTCAGGAGATGCTTATGATGTCTGTGGTAGTCCCACACACAAATCACAGATGAAGCATTTATTGGGCTCCCTACAATTAAGCAATGTGTGACTGTACGGAGATATTTATCTCTGTAAATTAAAACAGTTTTAACTTGTATTTTGTGTATGCATTGAGGGCAGCAGAACATGTACCACAGTACTCCTACAGAGTTCAGAGGACAGCTCGTGAGAGTGGTTCTACCTTCTACCATGTGGCTCCCGGAGATCAAACACAGTGGCAAGCGCCATTAGCCACTGAGCCATCTCTCAGGCACTGACATACTTGCTATTAACACAAATGCATTATTTACAATCGAAGGGATGTTTCTACCCAAACCAGTCCTTTGAGACAGTGGCATATAATGTTTTTGTGTTCAGGAAATTGAAAGCAGCAGCAGCAGCAGCAGCAGCAATTGGGAACTTTGCTTATTGATTGGAGTTTGTCCGCTTTCACAGATCATTCCTACACAGACTGGTGAGGTGGCTCAACAGGTAAACACGCTTGTGGTCAAGCATGGCAGCCAGAGAAATCACATGGTAGAAGGGAAAAATGGACCCCTGTGAGTTGAGTTGTTCTTTGTCTTCCACACCACAGCTCTCTCTCTCTCTCTCTGTCTCTCTCTGTCTCTCTCTCTGTCTCTCTCTCTGTCTCTCTCTCTGTCTGTCTCTCTCTCTGTCTCTCTGTCTCTCTTTGTCTCTGTCTCTCTCTCTCTCTCTCTCTTTCTCTCTCTCTCTCTCTCTCACACACACACACACACACACACACACACACACACACCACAAAATGAATAAAACAAATGGTGGAAGTTTTCTTACCTTGTGTAGAGAGCCGAGAACAGGTGACATAGTTTTCATGGGCTATTGCTGATTTCTCCCCTTTCAGCTATTTTGTCAATGTGCTTCCTTCCTGTCCACTCCTAATTCTGGACCAACACAGTCTAGAAAGATGCAGATTGTATCTGCCAGCTGTAATTTCTTCAAACTTCTCTCCCAGAATCCAAGTTGTTGATTTTAACTTTCCCTCACTTTTCACAGAGTGGCTTTTATTGTCACAGGTGGTAACACAGTCTGGGTTAGTTATTGAACTCATACTTCCCACCACCCACCCCCCTTAATCTCATTTCTACTTACTTCCTCTATTCACCAATGTCTTTGCTGTCCACAGCTGCCCTGTCTGCCTGCATGCCGCCATGCTTCCTGCCATGGTGATAATGGACTAATCCTTGGAAACTGTAAGCCAGCCCCAATGAAATGTTTCCTTTATAAGAGTTGCTATGGTCATGGCGTCTCTTCACAGCAATGGAAGCCCTAAGACAGCCAGGTTGGGCTAGGGATATAGCTTAGCTGGTAGAGAACGTGCCTGAAGTACTCTAACATGAACAGAGCCAAGGTCATCCTTGGCTATGTATTAAGTTTGAAGTGAACCTGAACTACATGAGACCCTGACTTCAAAACAGAACAAAAGCTTGACTCAGTGTAGTGACCTTAGGCTACTCCCCTCTGAACCCCTTGCCTCAGTTTCCTTGTGTGGTGAGCAGGAATAACTCTACCCACCCCTAGGGAGTTGAGAAGAAAGAACAGACACTCAGAGAACAGAGTAGAGGTTATTAAACTGGATCCCTGGTGTTGCTGCTATTATTTGCTTATGGTAAGCTCACCAAGTTTCACCTGAAACAGGATTTCACAGAGTTGTGTTTTTTCAGGCAAGACTATGCTAGAGAGACAGATTCAAAACAGACATTCTTTTAAAAAACAGTCATGAGGATTCTTTATAGTAAGTGCATTTGCAGGGCGCTGCCTACTAGACCACACACTCTCAGGTTTAGGACATCAGTGCAGGGCCAATTTAACTTGTCGTTGGGCCCCTTACTTTTCCCCCTCACCCCTGGCCTCCTAATCTTCCTGCAGCTCTTCAGGACAGCTCCCAGCTGTGGAGGAAGTCGCCCTTTGTGTCTCAGGATAGAAGCCTGGCTGCTCTCATCTGCACTCACCTCTTGGCCTATGTGTGCTTTTCTCTGTTTAGTGTTGCCAGAGCAGAGGCCCAGCCTCTCTCTCAGGCTCTCTCTGCTTGAGTGAATGGCTCCATAAGCAAAAAAATCAGCTTCCACCAGCAGGGAAATATCATTCATTATGAGTTTATTTTTTCATTCATTTACTAACTATTTGAGCAATTAAATGCATGTTAGCTGTGGAGCCAGATGCTGAAAATTTGGAGAAACTCAGGAGCAATGGGAGAATCAGTAGTCAAAAAGCAATGTTAACCTTTAGAAATGTTATAAAGGTACAGGGGGTGGTGGGGAATGACTCCTATGGTTTTTGCCTGGATAGTCAGAGGAAGGGATATTTGAGTCTGATGCCAACGGATGATTAGGTGTATTTTGTTTGATTTCTTTGTTTTCAGGGGAAAAAATGAGTCAACTGAAGGGAATCCTGGAGTCTCAGTGTTGTTCTCAGGTCCTTTAAACCATCCCTGAGATATTCGCTTCAGGATCAGCCTGGTGGAGAGCCAGCTTGACCAACACTGTGGCTTCGGCACACACAGAGAAACAAACCCTAACCTCTTGTTCAAGAGTGTGATCATATTTAGAGGTGAGGTACCCCGTCTTTGTTTTAGTTACACCATTCCTCGCCCAACCTTTTTTCCTCTTCTCTCACAGAGGAAGACAACTACTCTTTCTAGATGCAACCCTTTCTCAGGGAGCCCCAATCCCACCTCACCTCTAGAAGCTTCTCTTATTAAGAGTTCTGTCCCATAGCTTCAAGCTCTTCTGCTTTCCAACTCCTTCCTTGTGTCAACAAACAACTTCCAGTCTTGCACAAACTCAAAACAAACAGAAGCTTCCCATTCCCGCCCTCCCTTGAAGTTATGGAGGTGCCCATGGCTTTCTACTCACACACCGAGAAAACTCTTCTGTTGCAGTCATTGTAGCTTCCTTGATCCTTAACTCCTGATCTTTTAACACTTTTGCTTCCAGCACGCATGCCCAGCCCGTAGAATCTCAGCTCCCCAAAGAACCTCCAGATCAACAAGTCTATGGCTTATCTCCTGCTTTCATCCCCATCATGTCACTTAAATCCTCAAGGTTCACAGTTCTTGAACTACGGTTCTTTCATGTCTTCTACAGTGTTGTGGGCTCCGTTCTTCCTGCTTCATCAGCTCCTATTCTCTTCAAGTTGATGCTACCTCTAGGTTATCCTGTACTGTGCCCTGACCTAAGCTCTAGGCTCTCAAGCCCTGGCTTTGCTTTCTGCAGCTTCTCTGAGCGCTGCATCCAACCTGCAGCGGTTATTGTGACCTTCCAGGGAGGTGGTCCACGGACCTCTCAAATGCAGGACTCAATATGTTCTGCCTCAGACCCTTACACTTTGATGGATGACAAGCTTCAATCTGACCCTCAGACTCAGGATCCAACGACATTTCTTACTTCTTGTTCCTCTTTCTCTTTTGGCCCTTTCCCAATCACGCCCAAAATCCTGTTTTGGGCTACCCAACAGTTCCTGCTTTGTTGGTGTCATAAAAGTAATGGTTTCTTCTGCCTGTTTGCTATGGAGAAATGCCCGATGGCATATGTTCATTTTTCCTAGCTTACATGAATTCACAAAACTTTCCAAAGGTTCTGGCCTTTTCTGTATTTCCCTACACTCGCCTTGAGTATTAACTGAGTCTTTTAAGGCAACCTCTGCTCTTTTCACAACTTAATCAATTCTCACTCAATGTCTACTACCCTTAAGCCATTCTGAAGAGCTGCAGGTCTAAGAGGAATGAGAACAAATCTTTGAGGCAAAAAAGTAGAACCTAAATTGAAGATAAAAATAATAGGGACTTGGCAGAGATAAAGGGAGAAAACAAAAATGCTTTCAGAAGAGATTGTGTGTGTGTGTGCGTGGGGGAGGGTGCTGTAAAGAATGGAGTTTGCATTTGAGGTGAATATGAATAGGGAGAAACTATTTCCACAATGGTATCAAGAATGTTTGGAAAAATAGGAAGGAATCTAGATTTTCTGGAGAAAAAAAAAGAGTATAGTCTAAACTAACTAAAATTGGTTTACTTGATGAATTCTAAAATCCCCATATTCCATAGAAAACACAGTCAGTAGCAGAAAGTAAGGCTTTGGCTTATGCTTCAACAAAAACATTTACTTCAGACGAGTACTGTGTATATTTGTTAGGACAAACACAGACACACACACACACAGACACACACACACACACACACACACACACACACACACACACACACACACGACTCCATTCTTGGCAGAGTAGGAATGCCCAGGCTCTAGGGGCGGATGAGTGAATTCATTCTCAATTGGAAAGTTACATATGAGCACTGCTAACACATGTAAAGTCATGCACAGTGCCTGTGGTGTCTTGAGAAGGGGATCGGAATTGAGTTGGCATGAATGCAAGTGAAGATAGATAGGGCAGCATTTGATAAGGATGTAAGGTGTAAACATGAATGTGTCAGTGCAAAGGGGAAAAGCACTGTGCTTTGGGTAAGAGCAGAAGAAAATGCAAGTACCTGTGTCAGAAGGGGAGGGCAACTGCAAATGCGTTCCTAGCAGGAGGAGCCCTTGTGTAGAGCTTGCGGCAGTTATCAATGGAGGGCAATTTGCCCTGCTGTGACTCTTCATGGGAAGTCAACTTTGTCCCTCAGGGGACTTGTGACAGTGTCTCCAGATGTTTTTAAATGGGCACAGCTAGGGTAAAAGCTGGAAAGACTGTTATATGTCCTTCAGTGAACAGGGCAATCCATCAAAGCAGACTTCCATTAAAATGTGAATAGTACCAGGGTTTAGAGACCCTAAAGAGAAAGTGAGAAATCAGTAAGAAAAAGAAAGAAAAAAGACAGACAGACAAGAAGGCAGGCAGATAGATAGATAGATCAATAGATGACAGATGCTAAATTGAAGAAAAAATAATATAAAGGAGGTTTCTGGAAAGGTAAAAATATTTTAATCAGTTTAATTGATCTCATTAATTTATTAAAAATAATAATATAGAAAATGGCAAAATAACATTTCTTTATAAGATTTTTACAAAATAATCATTGGGGGTGGAGTGGGGTGGACAGATGACTTGGTGATTAAGATCACTTACAGCTAATACAGAGGACCTGAATTCAGTTCCCAGGGCCCATGTTGGACAGTTCACAACCTACCATAACTGTAGCTTTAAATGATATGACACCCTCTTCTGGCCTCTGTGGGTACCTCCAAATACATGCGACACACATACACAGATAAAATAAATCTTAACAAAACAATTTAAACATTGCGATCAATGGAACAAAACTTGTCTAATAGAAAGATGCCTTCTATCTGTATCTTCTGACTCCTAGCTAGCTTTCTCTGCCCTCCATCTTCTCCACCCACACACCCACCCCTACACTCCTCCCAGGCATCATGGTGTCTGTTCACCAAGGCAAAAGTGACTGGGGAAAAGGGCTAAGCTCAGTGTAATCAGGATCACTTGTGTTGAGTCCTAGCTTCCTGGGGCCTAGGGAGGACTGGCTTTGGATATTTGAGAGCAGAAGGCTGTGGGTCATGATTGTTGAGTCACAGTTATGTAGGAGAAGCTGAGTTCTCACCATCTCTTCCATTATGTATGAGCCCTCCTACCCAGACCCTAGTTGCCTTCCCTCTAGGTGTTAGAGCTACACTGTGATAAAAGATGGTAGATTGACTGGAAGTTACCTAGGAAACACAAGGCCTCCTAAGCCCAGTTTAACCTTCTAAACAATGATATCTACTTAACAACTATTTCCTAAAGTGCAGGAGAGGGTACACTATGTTCAAATTAAAAACAAACAACAAAAAAAGAAATTACTATTAAAGGTTGTCACTTATGGTCACACAAAATGTAAACTTAGGAAATGACACCTAACCCATCAATGGGGCAAAATCAATCTACCAATGTCTTCCAGAGGAGCCAGAGAGGGTGGAAAAGAAAATAAATTCTTGGACAGGATTTCCAGGAGCTGGGTCTTGTGGTCCATGCCCCACAGACAGACATCATAATGGGGTTTCTAAGATTAGAAATTTCCTGTGTCCCCAGAAAAGAATCAGAAGCTCTCAAGTTTTGATGCAGTTACTAGTTCTTCGCCAGCCAGATGGGTCTGGATCCACAGTCCCCCTACTCCCACAGCACTAACAGCACTTTATCCTGGCCCTTTGGGGCTCGTCTTCAACAGTTCTACCACCTCAGCTTCTAGGAAGCCAAGTGCACAGTCCTAGAAATGCCATATAGGCAGTTCAGATAGGGCATCCCTAAACAGAAAGCCAACATGGCAGGTGAGCTGGCTAAATTCCAGATTTGGGTAACTACAACATAATCCAACCCCAGGAACCTGTCTCTAACCTAGCGTTCCTGCACATCCCTCAGGATATCCCCCAGTGAGCATCCTTTTTGTGAACTTCCTAGCCAAAGTCAGGTAATTGTGTATACACAAGTAGAGAAAGAGGACCTGGCTTTTGAGCATCAATGATGTACACAGTGGGTATCAGGATATTCAACACATGCTGCCCTTTTAGCCAGGAGCCCTGGGACCAGCCTGCTCCAGAGAGCCTGAATACCAGGGGCCATTCAAAACACCAGGACTTGCCATTGGCATCAGTTGAGCTTTTAAAGCAAACATGTCAAGCTGGGTGTGATGGCACCCAGCACTTGGGCTAAGACAGGGTCTTGTGAGCTGGGGGCTAGCCTGGGAGAAATCCTCCTCCATGCACCAAAACAAATGGTTAACATAAACACACCAGTTGTTTTCAACGCACACTTTTGGAAAGAAAAGAAAAACCAAACCATAAACTTTGAGTGTGGGGAACTTTTTCAGATATTAGAGTTCTTCATGGCATAATTAAAAGGATGTAATGCAATTTACTTTTATACTGCAATGCCATGAAGACAACGAGGTTGAAACAATGCAGCCTCAGAGCCACAGAGGAAGAGAGACTGAATACCCTGTAGTTTTATGTTGAATATGGTGACCTTATCCCAAAAAGAGTGTAAGGTGGGAGGAGGGGTTTTCAGTCAGTAGTGGTGCACATATGCTCCTCTAGGGTTAATGTCTTGTTCCTCCTGCTATGGTGACTGTGGAGCTGCATGCAGCATGTCTGGTAAGCATGTTGCTCACTTCAGCGGGTGTTCATCTAAAGAAGCCATCATCTTGTGCAATATTGAAGGGAGGGGAGAGAGGTAGAGAGAGAAAAATTAGATAAGGGCCACACTAAGAGTCTCTGATACAACATATTTCTTTATACAAAAAGTTTGTTCATATTTTATGTCTATTGGTGTTTTGTGTGTATACACAATATACACACCACATGTATGTAGTGCCTCTGGAGGCCAGAAGAGGGCATCAGATCCTCTGAAACTGGAGTTACGGGTAATTGTGATCTACTGACATGGGTGCTGGGAACTGAACCTGAGTCCTCTGCAAGAGCAACATATGCTTTTAATCACTGAGCCATTTCTTTAGCTCCTAAGGTACATTTCTTAACGATTTTCTTCATTTATTGGGGAACAGAACAAGAAATGAAATGTTCTTGTTTTCCCAGTTCTTGCATGACTAGATTCTCAATGCTAATTTTAATATTTTTTGGTTTTTTGTAATGCCAGAGCTGACCTGAGTTAGGTGTAACCCCATGTGTTGGCTTTATCACATGAAAACACCTTGCCATTATTGGAATATGTGCTCTGATTACTCTCAAGGCAAAACTTTTGCTAAGGTGATTTTTTTCCATAATAAGTTCATGAGAATTACCAGCCATATAAACACTGACATAGTAAGAGAAAGATTTTAGTAACATGATTCTACCGAAATGTTTTTGTGTGTGTGTGTGTGTGTGTGTGTGTGTATGTATGTACACAGATGATCTCTTGGGAATGAACGTAGAGTCATGTTTCTCTTGACCAACTTAAATCCTCAGACAAGCACTTTAAAGATTCCAGTCCCAGATTCTTGGGCAGAAAAGATGGCTCCTTTGCTCAGCATCAGATATGGAAAACGTGGCTTGGCTCTGTCCCTGGCTTGGTTCTAGGGTGTTATGTTCCATTAGAGGCCCTAGTGAGAGGAAGTCTTGGTACCTCTCAGAAACCTGCCAAATCAGGCACAGACTTGCTGGCAGCCTCAGTGAAGGGATCTTACTGATCCATGCCCAGCTCTCAGAAGGAAACTGGCAATGGAGAAGAAAGCAAAACAAGCCACCCAATGCCTTTGCACCTTGGAAATTTGACTTGGAAATTCTGCCTCAGGGCTGCAAAAGAGTGGAAATAATGATTCCATTTTCTTCAGGTCCAATTTCTGGGCATTTAGACTTTAATGTTGAGAAAATACATCCAATTATCTGATTATTACTGCCCCACCCCCACTCCCCCACCACACAGTCTAGTGATTTTCAGGTCAGGTGGTTCTGCGCCTTGAAAACACATTTAGATTAAGGCATTCCTATTCAAAACTAGACATTTGGTCTCAAGACCTCTTCCAGGCCAAACCTCTAAATCTACTTTGCCCGTGGGACACTCCTTTGACTACCTGGCTCTTCTCTGGCATAGGTAAATGGATTTTTCTTTATTCTGTCTCAGGTCTCCAAGTGAGAATCGTTAAGTTCTTTATGGCTTCTGAGGCCACAGTGACCCAATTTAGATGGTAATCTAGTCACAGCCTTATGGTGCCCTCTGGAGGAAAAGATGGTCCCGAGCAAGGCAGAACTGACAACCGATTTTAAGTAAATTTAAGGCTTGTGGGAGATAACCACCCTTAAAGTTATTCTGTTGTGCTAAAATGAGAATCTAAATATTATGAAAGAGACCTATGTTCAATTAATGGAGTTTGAACAGTTGGTTATGCTACAGGAGTCTAATGTCTCAGCACTGCTTCTCATTTCTGTTTGTTTTTTTTTCTTTCACTCTTTCTGCTTCTCTGTCTTCCCGCCCCACTTTTTTTTTTAAAGTGTGTGTGTGTGTGCGTGTGTGTGTGTGTGTGTGTGTGTGTGTGTGTACTGTGCCTTGTGTCTTCAGCTCCTGAGGTATCTTGGCTCTCTGGAGCGAAGTTCCAGGTGCTGTGAACCACAGGAGTGAGAACAGAGCCAGGGTGTTCTCCAAGAGCAGTTCAGACTCTTAACTGCTCAATCACCACTCCAGCCCCTGCTTCCTTTACTTCATCAGTCATTTGATCTATCTTGGGTTAATTATAAGAGTCTTATAAGATTGTCTTCCATTAATACCAATAAGTGAAATTCATTTGACTCAGGAAACAGTCTAGGAGTCCCAGCCAGGGCATGTTTGAAAGCATCCTACCACTCGGCTACATCCTTGGCACTCTTATTTTGGGTCAAATTCTAAACCAAAATTCACTTAAAGAATTCGATGAAACATGTTAATATCATACATCTAGGAGTCCCTCTACTCAAGAAAGAAGCTGTCTCCTTGGTGCTTTTGAATACAAATTACATTTTAAAAGAAATGTTTTTTTAAAAAGAGTTCTGAAAATGACATTTTCAAAAACTACACTGAGATAGAAGCAAGCATTTTCAATTCATGTCTGCTTCACAACCATCTGTGATGGGATCTGTTGCCCTCTTCTGGTGTGTCTGAAAATAGCATGTTCATATACATAAAATTAAAAACAAAACGAAACCCAAAAACTTGTGTCTTGAAATGACATCTTTGTGGTTTGACCATGTTTAATCCAAGACAGGGCAGAGAGCAGCACAGCTTTGTACCCAGGAGTGGGGGAACAGTGTCAGCTCTATGAGGGAGACATGGAGAAGCTAAAAAGTAGGAGGCGTTGTCAGAAAGGAAGTCTCAATTAACAACTCCAGAGTCATTTTTGCTATGAGCTGTCAGTGTTTGAAACAGAAGTGGATTAGAAGGTTCCTGGGGTGACAGATGAAACAAACTGGAGAGGGACTCCTATGATAAAGTGAACAGAATAACTACCGCTTCCCTATCATCTTCTATATTACTCTAACATCCCTTCACTGAATATCCCTTAGGATTCCGAGAAAACCATGTGATCAGGGATTGTGGGAACTCCTGCCTCAGACCTGGACCACAGACTTCTCTTCCATCTTCTTCCTCTGAGACAAAGTTGTTACCTACAAGGTTCACTCTTGAGAACCACACAATCAAGTTAAACATAAAGAAGTTCAATAACGTTCACAAAAATATCTCACAAATGTTTTACAGGTTTACAGTTATGTTTGGGCCACATTCATAGTTATCCTGAAGTGTCCGTGGCACGTGGGCCCCAGGTTTGTGTCTGAAATGAAATGTCTCCTATCAGGCTATAGTAACTTGTTAACAATGGTCTCCAATGAGTGGATCAATCACCCTGTGCACGCAATGCCTAGTGATGCTTCTTTACTTCTTTCTCCAAAGAGAGATGGAATCTAGTTCCTCATTACTGGGAATTGCTCATGCAACTTGTTTTGTCCAGCACAGTATGATGGAAGTCCCATCCTTGTCTGAGCCCCAAGAGGATTTGCAGCATCAGCTTTTGATGATAATGAATTCCAGCTCCCAGGGAAAAGAGTCTGGGTAATCCTATTGGAGAGACTGTGTGGAGAAAGGTCAGAGAGAGCCTGGACTTCTTGCTTCCACTGTTTTCTCAACTGCCATAGTGCCATATTTGGGGCTGGCAAGTACCAGACACCAATAAAGTTTACACATCTTCATTTTCTTGTTACTGTACACGGCAGAGAACAACACTGTCCTTTGCTCACTGTTCATCAAAGATTCTATCTTGTTCAACTTAAATCTGGAAATTAAGACTATTTCTCTACCTTGGTGCTAAAAACCAGTTTCCTGGTCCCTGTAACATAGACAAAATAATGCCTTAATAGGCTGTGATCTATTTAGTTCCTCCAGATACCTTGATCAATCAACTAGCAGTGGTCAAAACAATGCAGCAACTTTGTTTCTTATAGTCAACATTGCCTATTGACCCTTGTCTCTCTGGGTTCCTACTATTCCCAAGTGGAACTGGGGAGTTCTGTACCAGTATTGTCTACTACCACTTGACCTACTGAAGACAGCCATCACAGGAGACACTGTCACCCTCTCATTGATACAATTCTCAGTGCCTCAGCATGGGGAGTTGTGTCTGACCTCTCTTGAAGGCTATATCACTGGGGCTAAACACTCAGACCACATTCCAATTCCCTAAGCCTTTGAAATTTAGCCTCTGAACTATCCCAATTCTGGCAGTTAGCGTGACTGAATATAGGTTCCAGCTGGTTCACTTCAATCAGCAAAGAGCATAGTTAGACAACTTTTGGCTTCTAGATCCTTCCATATCAGCACATTTTATCTAGTTCACTGCCTTATATCTATTTTCTCTGGTCTAATAAATTTGTGTTACTTGAGTTTCTGTCACTAAAAAATGAGCATCATTTTGTAATTACTTTGGAGTATAAACTATTTCCTTTTGTGCCAGATTTTGGTCTTTAGAACAAATCCAAACCTGTATCTAGACAGAGCCCTAGAGGTAATGAGAAGCAGCTGGGGTGGGTCCTGAGCTCACTGTAGGGTCTTCATATTAGTCTCTTCAGACACACACAGATAGGCAGTCCCACGATCTCGGTTTTCCCTGAGTCCTAGTACCTGGTCCCCATACCAAGTTGCAAACTCTTTCTTGTAACTAATATTTACATATGAGGCTTATGAGCACACACATGCTATTTAAGTTATAATTCTGCAACCCACAATGTTGGGTTTCGAGTCCATGTCTGCTGGAAACTCTAACAGGCTAGTGAAACATTTGAAATTACCACAGAAGTTCTGGTTTTGACTTGACCCAAGAGTAAGAGACCCAGTCTTGCCATTTTCTTAGGCTCTTCAGTTGATTCAGAATCATTACTGCTACTTATTTTTAGTTCCCAGTAGACTTCAGGAAGCTCATCTCAATCAACCTTATGTGATCAAGCATGATGACACAGCATGTCACAGACTTATATCCCATTGCCTTAATGAGAAACATTGGTATTGTGTTAAAAGCTAATACGACCATATCAATCACCGAATCCAATATTGAGGGGGCTGTTCCCTGGGACCACATCTGGTTCCAAGTATCTTTTCTGTTAGAGCCCTTAAGTAAAAAGGAACATATTCTAAAAGACTGTAGGTTAAACTGACATTTCAGAGCTGAAGTGGAAAACTACACAGGTGCAGCAGCACAAGTAAGTTCCAGTCACCATTCTTGGAGCCGGGGAATGAGACCAGGGACTTGGGCTATGAGAAGGTAGACTTTTAGAGGACACCTGCAGAACTGGGACACAGGTCACCAAGAAGGCACTGCTGGTACTACTGAGGGTGCTTCTAGAATCTGTTAAGAAAGAGTCAGGGGCCAACTGCCAGTTCAATGAAGAACAACGCTGTTAACTAAAAATAAGGGAGTAGAAGGGAGTCTCTTTTGAAGTTATCCTCCTTCTAGTGGCCCATAGTGACAGTGGTATAACATGCACCACGGATGGAGGCAGGGCATTCGAGCCTAAAGGCCTTAATGAAGAGTCCTATAGTCAGTCTCTGTCTCAATCTCAATCTCTCTCTCTTTCATTCTTTCTGTCACAGACACACACAGAGTCTTCAGTGGTTTTTTTTTTAGTGCTAAAACATTTTCTCTTCAACATTGTAATAATTTTTCAGTTTTTAAATAGAAAATAAAAAGTCAATGAAGAAAAAAGTCTGTCTTACTGATGGAAACTGACCCGTTACTACCTTCTTAGGATTTTCCAAAGCATTTCACATGTATAAATGTAGAATCTCAACAGATTACCGTTTTCTAAACTGCTTTTGAAAATCTCTTAGGGAGCCGGGCGGTGGTGGCACACGCCTTTAATCCCAGCACTTGGGAGGCAGAGGCAGGCGGATTTCTGAGTTCGAGGCCAGCCTGGTCTACAGAGTGAGTTCCAGGACAGCCAGGGCTACACAGAGAAACCCTGTCTCGAAAAACAAAAAAACAAAACAAAACAAAACAAAAAAAGAAAAAAAATAGGGAAAAAAATAGGGGACTGGAGAGAGGAGCTAGTAGTTGGGAACACTCGCTATGCTTGCAGAGAACCTGTGTCCAGTTGCCAGCACCCATATGGTGCCTTACAACCACGTGCAACTCCAGTCCCACAGGACCCAATGCCCTCTTCTCACTGCCACGGGTATCAGGCAGCATGCAATGCATATATATTTATCTCCAGGCAAAACACTAGTAGATACTGGATAGAAGAAAAAAAAATCTTAAAAAAATCCACCACAATGTAACATATTACATTGCTTATCTATTTTTAACATTATTTATAATGAACATTGCTCATATTTATTTACACCATAGGATTTCAAACCACTCCCAAATATGGGCTTTGGAACCATCCACAGGAACTAGAGCAGCAGGCCTTACGGCAGGGCCTATTATCACACTTACCCAATACAATTCTGTATTGCTTTAAACATTTTACATCAGTGTAAAATTTTTAGGGGAAGAAAATTCAACTACCAAACTACTGGAAAACAACAGATTTCTTACGAGGTTATAGTGCAGTCACGATAATTTCCTATTTTCTTTTGTCTTGCTCTGTAGCCCAGTTTGTAACTCAAATCAAGGAAATCCACTTGACCCAGTCTCTGAGTGCTAAGATTACATGTGTGAAACCAAGCCAGGCTTATTTCCTATTTTCAGGACTACAAAAGATACTGGGTATGTGTGTATGTATGTGAACACACACGTGCATGCATGCTTGACAAATCCCTGGGAACACAGGACATCACCTTTTCTATTTATTAGCACTTAAGTTAGCCAATATGCATTTCTTAGGTTACTAAGGTATATAAGATTTTGCATATTTGATGGTCATCTGTGTCAGTCACAGTCTTTCCCTGACAAGTTTTCCAAGCATGACTTAAAAACTATCCTGTGCTTCTTCCATGTGCCCAGTTCCTAGAAGCTGTGATTCCAATATGTATTGCTCATAGAATACAGAACACCATTTCCTTGTCTCTATTCTTCATTATGACCTTGGATCTTCCTTTATGAAAACACAGACCTCATTCTTGGGTTCTCTATCTTTTTCTATCACTGTATTACAAACATACCCCTATCTATAGATATCTTAACTTTCCTTTCCAGTTCATAATACAGACTTTTAAAATTCAAGTGGATTTTTTTACTTAAACACTTGATTCTATCTCTCCTTTTCACCCCTGAAAAGGGTAAGATTTTGCAAGATGCTAAGGTAGTAACTTTGAACATGGAAGATGTGGACATGAGCCAAAGAGTGAGGCAACCACTAAAAGTTGGAAAAAGAGAAGGAAAATCTTCTTTAAAGGCATCAGAAGGAAATGGCCCATTAAACAGCCAATTTTAGTTCAGTAACACTGACCTGGGGCTGGGGAGATGTTTCAGAGGGTAAAGTACTTGCTGTGCAAGTATAAGAACTGAGTTCAGGTCCTCATTCCCCTTCTGGTTGGGATGGAGAAAGGATGCCTCTGGGGACTGATCAAACACTTGAGTTCCAGGATTAGTGGGAGAACCTGACTGAAAAGCAAAGGAGAACAGTAGTAGCCACTACCCTTAGCCTCCAACATGCATGCAGCATATATCTTCAACTAAAAGAAAAGTAATTTGTCTTCCACAAATCCACAAACTGTGTTGATTTCTGTTAAGTCTGTGGTAATTTGTTACAGCCCAAATAGGAAACTAACGTCCAGGCCATTTGGTAGTGTATTAAAGAGACATCTAAGTCGTTATCAAGTGAGGATAGTTGTCTAGGAAGAATTATCAAAGATAGCGGTCCCAGAGCTGATTGAGGAAGTGAGATTGTTTCAAGGAGATGGTTCAGACGAAAGAGTAATTATCTGCAAGGAAGGGACAAACAGGACAAAAAGCGTTTCAGTAGGGCAAGACTACTTGCATTAAATAAAGTCTAGTAAGAGTAGAAATTTGAATAGCAGGCACAGTTCTAAGAAGTCTTTACTCACAAGCATACTGAGGTACGGAGGAATTAACTTTTTGGAATCACATGGCTAGTACATGGTAATCCGCAGACATAATGAAGTAACTTAGCAGTCCCTAATGCCCTAATGCTCCCCTCCGAATTGTGAAAGAAACCTTATGCACATAAATAAACAAGAAGATACCAACGGCTTAGAATGAACAACCATCAGTTATCAGAGACAAGAACCAGCTTGAAATATTTTGTCCGAGAAAATGACGGTGATACTGGGTTTCTTTGTAATTATTGAAGTTGGGCTATATCCAAGCTATGTAGCCTTCCTTGACTACTCAAAAGAAATCGTTACTAACTACACTGACGAATGCCACATTTGATATGATCCGAGTTCTTCTTTTCAAAATATCCGAGTAAGAGTTAAAGACTGGGCCTCACTCGGACTCATCTGTAAAATACACAGCTTCGAAGTTGTCCCAAACTTGTAGGTGCCTCAGAATGCTCTGCAAAGAACTTAAAAGTAACCCATTTCTCTTTTCCCAGAGGTTCTAGCCGGCCGTGACTCCGCCCCAAGGCCCGGGCCGCGCACCTCCGGCCCGCCCCTCATTTCCTCCCTCCCTCCCTCCCTCCCTCTCCCGCCTAGGCCGCTCAACTCGCTCTCGCCCTGCTCGGCCTTTCCAGTCCCTTCCGCGCCGCTCAAGATGGCCGCCGCGGGTCGGCCGGGCGCGGAGCCGTGGAACCGCGTGAGGATCCCCCAGGCGGGGAACTGCAGCACACTGACGGTGCAGGACCCCACCGCTACCCTGGGTGAGTGAGGCCGGCGACGAGCTTAAGCGTGTCTCCCGGAGCCGGCGGGCCGGCTCACGTGGGATGGGGTGGGACTTCCTGAGCGCGGGGCACGCCGGGAAGGGGCGCTCCAGGGGGAAGGTCCGGCCTGGGTAGTGTGGCGTGAGGGTTGCTGGGAAGCTCCTGGGCTCCTGCGTGCTTTCGCTGGAACGTGAAAGCACGGCTAGTCCCGGCCTGGCGTGTGCAGCCCGTAACCCCCAGACGCCCCCTGGATCCTGTGGATCGGGGCTGTCACCCAAGTAGCCTGCACCGGGGCCTCGGATCTCCGGCTTGTCTCTAAAATTTGGAGCTCGTTTTCCCCTTACCGGGCCGAGGGCGTTATTCTGGTATCTCGGTTCTTAAGGAAAAAAAAAAAATCCGGTTTTAGCAATTTGTTTAGAAAACAAGGACTCGTAAAGAGATGTCGGGGGTGGCAGGTCCGTGGGGTCTGTGTTGTGAATTTTAATTTAGTTTATATTAGTATATATGATGTGGAGGTGTTGCCATATTCATGGGATCAGGCGATTTGATTTATCCGCTCCCCAGTCACCTGCAGGCTTTCGTTTGGAACGCTCTTCCCATGATCCTTTAGAAAAGCCTATTGGGTGGGCGGGACGAAAAGATGGGCCCATGCTTATGGCCAACCCGAAATGAAATATAAGAGTTGATTCTCAGGATTCACGTGGTAGAAGGCTAGAACCAACTTCTGCAAGTAATATGTTCTACATCTCCCACTGGACTCAATACTGTGCTACAACCCTCTCACTACCCCCAAAACGTAATAAAATATTTAAACCTAAATATTATAATGAGGTGGAGGTCTTTCGAATTGTGAGGTAATACCTGGGTACGTTAGTTTTTAATGCAGCGAGAGCAGCCATCCTACAACTTGAAGGATGTTTGACCACAAAGGGACATTCAGACCAGAAGACACAGCTACCAATATACTCTGTAGGTTTCATGGTTATTTATATCTAACTTTTTGTTGTTTTTGAACCTGCTTTTGGTCCTATGACTGTCAGCTAAGATTTTTGTTATTTCTAAAACAGGCTTTATCCCACTCAAAAATGGGAATAAAAAAATAGTACCAGCTTCTTGGCCATATTGAGGGAATGAAAAGGTCGATACCACGAAGCATTTGTAACAGTGCCTGGTCTGACAGTCAAATGACTGTAGTTGTCATTAAATAGACACATTTGGTAATTGTTAAGTACAACCTAGCAAGTCATCTCACCCCTCTTCCCATCTCTTTTTCTTACGCAGGTTAAAAGTTCTTTTGAATTCCTCTCTAGTCACAATTTTAAAAATAATACTATGGGAAACTCAACAACTCCTCATCACCCAGGTAGCCAATTTAATTTCTCCAGATAGGAGGAACAGAGATTTTCCACCTAGAGTGTTTGTGTTTCCTTTCTGAGCCACCAGATGGCACATGGCACCTGCTTCACAGCTGCAGGAATGGATTCCTAAATGATTAGGAAATATTTGTATACCCATTCAGTTACATAAAACAATTTCCAGTGGCCCTGGTGGTTTCTCTTTTTCTGAATGTAGTTTCTCATTGATATCCATGGGGGATTGGTTGTAGGAATCCTTCCATATAAAGAAATGTGTACATGCTCAAGTCTGTATAATATGGTAGATAGTATTTTCAGTAGGACCTACACACATCTTTCTGTATACATTACCACTATCTCTACATTGCTTATGAAATCCTATACAATGTGACTGCTGTTGAAATACATTGCAGATGGAATTTTGGGGGACTGTATTCAGTTTGAGGTTGGTTGAGTACATAACTGGTGCTCACAGGTAGAGGGCTGAATGTACTATATATTCTTATCAAAAAGTGGAGAGATGGCTCAGTAGTTAAAGAGCACTGACTGCTCTTCCAGAGGTCCTGAGTTCAATTCCCAGCAACCACATGGTCGCTCACAACCATCTGAAATGGGACAGGATGCCCTCTTTTGGTGTGTCTGAAGAGAGCTGCAGTGTACTCATAAAATAAGTAGATCTTAAAAAAAAAGAAGAAAGAAAAAAAATTGTATCCAAATACAGTTCCTTTGCCTTTGAAGACTCTAATTGTATGCATTCTGTCTTGCTCACCTGCAGAACAAAATGAGGGGTTCAGAGAGAGCTGGAACGTGTCCAAGCTTTTTTATATTTGGGGTGTAAGTGTACACCAAATGATCAAAGTAAAAGTGATAAAAGACAGACACACGCCGATGTTTAACTAATGTTCCCTTACTGGTTACCTGCCCTCATTTTCCAATGTCTTTCTTAGAGTCCTTCATTTTTATAGTTGAGGCTGGTTTGTGTTTTGAGTTCTTTAAAGCAAGTAAGGCAGATGTTTTCATGCGTTTCTCATACGGTGTAGTAAATGTAGGAATGCATAGCAAGTCTCCTTTTTACTGTCTCTGCTTTAGATGTCTGCATTGCAGCTGCCATTAAAGGGTGCCACCTCGTCACACAGTCACTCAAGAGCCAGACCTTGGATGCGGAAGTCGATGTGTTATGCTCAGTTCTCTACAGCAATCACAACAGACTGGGCCACCACAAGCCCCATTTGGCCCTCAGACAGGTGAGCTCCGTGCTCCACAGGTGGCCTGCTATTGATAAACACGAGGCTCATACTGCCACTCACTGTTTTGTTACTTATGGGAAGTTCATATATTATTTTGATTCTTAAGCCTATAAGATACAATTACATTTTAGCTTTTTCAGTCTTTGATTTTTCCAAAGTCATTTAAAAAGTAATGTATAATCAAGCATATTTCATTATTTATTTGTTTATTTATTTATTTTTCTGGAGACAGGGTTTCTCTGTATAGCCTTGGCTGTCCTGGAACTCACTCTGTAGACCAGGCTAGCCTGAACTCAGAAATCCACCTGCCTCTGTCTCCGAAGTGCTGGGATTAAAGGCGTGTGCCACCACCGCCTGGCCAATCAAGCATATTTCAAAGCTGGGTGTGGTGGTTTACACCTTTAATCCCAGCACTTGGAGACAGAGGCAGGTGGATCTCTGTGAGTTTGAGACCAGCCTGATCTATGTAGGGAGTTCTAGGACAGCCAAGGCTATGTAAAGAAACCTTGTCTCAAAACAAGCAAGCAAACAAAAAAAAGTGTATTTAGATTCTTTCCAGTTTAATTTTCTCTATGTACAGTCTAACAGTGCCTTTGACTAGTTCAAAAGTAAACTAATTTAAACCCTAAAATCTTAAAAAAGAAAACAGTTGTGGTTTAGGGTTGTGGTTTACTTCTTTGGAGTCATAATCTAATCAGCAGTGTGTTGGTGTAAGTGGGTTTATGGTAAGTTGTGGTGTAAAATGGTGTCATGTACTTTTTAGAGATTAAGAAAACAGTGCAAGGTAGTGGTGGCACATGCCTTTAATCCCAGCACTTGGGAGACAGAGGCAGGTGGATTTCTGAGTTTGAGGCCAGCCTGGTCTACAGAGTGAGTTCCAGGACAGCCAGGGCTACACAGAGAAACCCTGTCTCGAAAAACCAAAAAACAAAAAACAAAAAAAAAAAAGTGTGACTTTTGGCTCCTGGACTCTAACATGGCAAAGACCTGCTGAAGCTGGGTTCTGCATGCACCACTCATGTAGTCATTTTAGTAACACTGCAAGTACCTTTAAAAGCTCAGTGCGCTGGGCTCTATGTGACAGAGCCATCTTTTCAGTATTTCCTTATTTCTCACAAAGTTCTCTGTTGACAGTGAGTTGGATATACGGCTATGAAAAAGACAGTTTCTCACAATACAGAGTTAACTCTTTCTGGTTAGCTATGCTCCCACTGTTTAAGGTCTCAGGGATCAAGATTCCCTTATCAAAGAAATTTTCTTCTAGGGCAGCTTTTACCCAGGGTTTCGAATCCAAGATCAAACTTGTTTATTAAGTTCCTTGCTGACATTCTTTCCCTTCCTCCCCCCACTCCCCCAAGTCATATGTCACTATTTTCAAGTGTATTACTGTCTTGGACGGTCAATAACTATCTTAAAAGATGGTGTCCAGACTTAGAAATTAAAAAGCCAGCTCCAGTGAATTTAAGGATTAAGCTATGCTGAAGTAGAACCCATATGTCTGATTTGGTTTTTATTAGTGTATATGTAGCTTTAACAGGTAACAGTGCTGACCAGTATTAGTTCCCATCATCCTTTGTGTGGGTACAGTCCAGGGAATGCCCTTTGTGGGTGTTCCTGACAGCTTGAGAATTTATATAGCTTTTTGTATTCTACATGGCTTTTTCTCCTATCCCCCCACAAGAACCTACTAACCCCTGTTCTAGTAACTGGATTATATTCATGAACAAAACAGACAAGTTTTATTCTCCATGGGGAATTTATGTATAGTTTGGAGAAAAGGGCAGTCAGCCAGCCAGTCAGACAATAACTGGTATACCAACTGGTAAGAAGTGCTTTAAGGAAAAAGCAGAGAAGGGGAGATCGCAGTGTTAAAGCAAATCCATTTTAGCATTTAGTTAAGAACTTGATATGTTATCTGTCCTTATTACTAGAAATTGGAGTGTATCATATACCATGTTATCGCCTAGCATATCTTGCACATAGTAGGTCTTCAGTATAGTTATTCTGTGACTGAGTCACTTTCCTCATTTCTGGTGCTTATAGACTGTTGAAACTGAGTTAAGAATTTGCTTTCCTGTTTTAGTAGGCTCACTGCTGTAAATATGTTCCCTCAACAAATTATAATGTTGAGACTTATATTCATTTTGGTCACTTTACAGCATTGAGTATACTTGGCATGTAGTAATTTTCTTGGATTGGGAACTTTGTTGGGTTGGTGAAATTTCATATTTCACCAAGCTGAAGAAAATATTTTGGGATTTGGGTTTCCTTGGCCTTAAGTGGGAAGGCCTTCTGTGGCATATTTCCATACCATGAAATGCTTTGCTTTCTTTGCATTCTTGGTTGTCTCTGTGGCACTGTTTTTATATATATACTAATTTGAGCTGCTTTTCCTCCTTCAGGTAGAACAGTGCTTAAAGCGTTTGAAACACATGAATTTGGAGGGCTCGATTGAAGACCTGTCACAGTTGTTGTCTGCCAAGTAGGTGGTCATTGCTCTCTCAGGAGCACCCTTTGGTACTCTCTGGTTGGTGTTGAGGTATACTCAACTATGCCAAGATGTTTGTGTTGTGTGTTAAAGAGGGGAACCTGTTGACTGATGGGAGGGACTGGTGGGACACTGAAATGGGACTCACAGTAGGTTGCAGTGAAGGAACAGTGGAGTGCTACTGGGCGTAACCACTTCAGTCTGAATGCTGCTGCAGAAATGCTGTGTTTAGAAAATGACTGTCATGTCCTTTGCTGTGTATGTCAGTGCAGCTCAGCCTGGAGCTACTGAAAACCGAGTCGTCCCCAGCCAGCCTGTGGTGGAGGTGGTCCTGATGAAGGTTTTGGGAGGCTGCAAGTTGTTACTGCGCTTGCTGGACTGCTGCTGCAAAGCATTTCTGTATCCTTGACTACGGGAACGCCTTCTCTTGAGTGGAAGCTGTCTGGGTCTATTGGGCTTCTGTTCAAATGCTGTGGGAGACAGCTGTAACCTGTGGGAATTCTCAGAGCTTTGCCTTTGGCTCCTCTTCCAGCAATTGCTGGCATGGCTGGTGCCAGGGGCTCTGTGTCTCTACCTAGCATGTATACTAAGAGCTTGACCTTCAGAAATTCTTACTCTCAGAGACTAAGTGTAATAATAGGAACTCTAGTAGAATGGATAATTTTGCTTTTAGTGTAATGTGACTTTATTGCCATGCTAGGGCTTTAATATCTTCAAAGCTTTCTTAGAAATTCTTTCTTTCATAATTGTAAGTTACAAATCTTAAATTCCCTTGGTTTTGTTTTTTCACCTTAAACTAATTCTTCAGGTTGACTGTGAAGCACCTAGGGCTCCAGGAGTTCATTATTTTGAACCTTGTGATGGTTGGGCTGGTGAGCAGGTTATGGTACGTTCACATTTCTGCATTTGTGGCTCATTTTCTCCTGGCCCACGTTTCTTGTTAGTGTCCACACAGTTTCCTTTCACACCACTGCCCTGGGGTCTGAAGGTACAGGCTTCCCTTTCTTCCCATGACAGTTGATTTGCACATTGTTAGCTGAGTAGTTGTGTCAGTGCTTTTCTTCTGAAATCTTCACCTTGACACTGAGTAGCTCAGAAAGTGATTCTCTGGGACCTAAGAACTATAATAATAGAAAATAGTAATAATAATAGTAGTAACGGGGGCAGTAGTAATATTGCAGTAGGCTTTTGAAAAAGCTGCTGTTTCTGGACTGGCCGTATCTTGGTTCTTTCTGACAACTGGTTGTGAATTTTAATAGAAATTAGAAACACAATTTGACCTTCCTTGTATGCTCTTCCTTGTATTCTCTTCTGCCTGACACATTGCTGCTTTTGAGCCATGTTTGGTTGATAGAAATAATACTTGTAATACTTAGAAACTTAAAAAAAAAGGCATTTCCTTGTGTGTGTTTGAGCATAAAGTGGTTTGATGGATAACTAGGAACAGAACTGAATCATTAGTTCTGATTTGAGTGTAGCAAAACTGTCAAAACAACAAACCAACCCAGAAGATTCTTCCTACCATCAAATATAAACCTTGATGTCTTAACCCAGATATCTTATTTGTATTTTCAATCATCTTTTTTGTTCTGCTTATTCTTTTTAATCAATCAATAAATTTTTTTTAAAACATTTATTACCGAAATTTGCCCTCTCTCTTCTCCTCCTTCCCACCCTGCCCCTCACCCATTCCTCATAAAAGGGCAGGCCTCCCATGGATGTCACCCAGCCCTGGCATATCAAGTTGCAGCAAGACTAGGTACTTGGTCTCCTGTTAAGGCTGGACCAGGCAACCCAGTAGGAGGAAAGGGTCCCAAGAGCAGGCAACAGAGTCAGAGACAGTCCCTGCTTCCACTGTTAAGTCTCAAACTGTAACATATGTGCAGAGGGCCTAGGTCAGACTCATGTAGGTTCTTGGTTGGCAGTTCAGTCTCTGAACCTCTGTGAGCCCCTGTGAGCCCAGGTTAATTGATTCTGTAGGTTTTCATGTGGTATCCTTGACCCCTCTGGCTCCTACTGTTCTTCTTCTACATCTGTTTCCATTAGTTTATTCTGCTTATTCTTAATCAGAAGTAATAGCATTTGAATTACTAATATTTTATATATATATATTTATATATGCCATATGTGTGTGTGTGTGTGTGTGTGTATAAGAAATAAGAAAATATTTAAAAAATACACACACACACACACACACACACACACACACACACACACACATACATGTTTCTGTTTCTTTCTAGGGTCCTCCATAAAGGAGTTTTGAGAAGGCTGATTTCCTTATATGAGCCATTGCTTGGATTGCATCAGGAGATCTCCAGGATTCAGCCCATGCCTTACTTCAAAGATTTTGCCTTTCCTTCTGACATCACTGACTTTCTAGGCCCCTCTTACCTTGAAGTCTTTAAGGGAAAAACATCTGCAGCTTTTGCTACTAAAGGAGTAACTAAGTTGCTAAATAAACTGTTTTTAATGAGAGAGCAACTACCAAAGACCAGTGAAGACACCTTAGATAGTCTTTCCAAACCATCTGAACAAATGAAAAGCAATCTACAGAGCAGTGTGGACCTGGGACAGCCAGTGAAAGCATGTAGAAGGACCAAGAAAGGTAAGCTGCGTAGATAAGCACAGACTTTTTCTTATTTCCTTTAAATTATGTTTATCTATTTCTCTCTGTTCTTCCTTACATACATGTAAAATAAGCCTTTGAAAGCATGATCCAGTCATGTGTTGTATAGGAAGAAATCAGAACCTCACACTGGTTATGTTAAGGGTGTGAGTGTGACCCGTTCTCACAGGTCTGCTTCCTGTTCCTTCCTGGTGCTTTGCTTTATTCTCTTCATTTCTTTTGTAGTAACTTGGCAGGAAATGTCACATAGTTAAGAATTTGTTGGAGGTTTCAAAGTAATATGGCTGAGATTTTCTGTCTTTTGTTTTTTTTTTAATTCCACAGAAAAGCCATTGGGATTTGATGTGCGGGCTTTCTGCACAAGACCTCGAAACAAAGCTACTCAGGTCTGTCTGGTTTAATCTCATAGCTTTTCACTTCTGCCAAGTTTAGAGGAAGCTCTTCACTAAGGAGGGAGGTGGAGTTCGCTCTAATAGGCTTGATTGCACTCTTCATTCTCGGTGTGTGCTGCTGAATGATGAAGCTGACTTTAATGGTCCTAGTTACTCTAGTTAGTGGAATGTATTCACAAGTGCTTTAGAAGGCATTTCTCAGGAATCTCCACGTAGCCTTATGGCCCACCCTAAGTATGGATGGTAAGCAGTTTAAGAGCACGGGCTTTGTACTTGCTGCAACATTGGCCCCACTTTTTTTGAGACAGGGTTTCTCTGTGTAGTCCTGGCTGACCTGGAACTCACTCTGTAGAGCAGGTTGGCCTGGAACTCACAAATCTGCCTGCCTCTGCCTCCCAAGTGCTGGGATTAAAGGTATACACCAGCACTGCTCAGCTCTTGGCCCCCACTATGTATTAGCTGTGTGTTCCCTGACCTTTCTATACCTCCCTTCTCCATGCCATGCACCCCCTAAGTTTGGGCTAGCATGTGCTAGGTGGAGTCTTGTGTGTGGTAAGCATTTAACTGACGGCAGATGTTGTTAGTAACTCATCAGTTTTGTCTTCCTCATTTGTCATGAGGCATTAGACCTTTCAGGGGTTCAAGCTTTAACATGATACCTTTTATTAGTATAAAAAGTGGTTCTGGACTTGATGACTAAGAACGTCAGTGTCACCTGTCATCAGTAACTGCCTGACTTGTGTTACCATTGTCTGGTTTCTGTCATGGGTTATTTCTCCCATTTTATTTAAGAACTCTTATTTCTAAGAACCCACAGTTCTTTATTGAACTTTTTAACATAGATGGCAGTTTGCATTTTTATCTTGCCCAAGTCATGAGCTCAGAAGGAGGAAAAAAATCATAGCAGATGCTTCAAACACCTGACAATATCTTAAATGCTTTATGTGCATTAACCCCATAATCCTCAGAAAAGGTCCAACTCTTGTGTTACTGCTTTTATATCTCAAGGGGGTGGTGGGGAACTGAGGCATAGAAAGTCTCCAGAGTTACCCAGGTTACTTAGTGAAGTGCTAAGTTTCAGGTTTGAATGCAGGCTGTGTGATTCCTTATTACAGCAGTCCCAGGAAAAACTTTCAATTCTGGTCTCAACAGCTGTGGTGTCTGTGGGCCTTCCCACCTCTGCCGAGTTGCTCTGTAGGGGAGCTGGGCTGAATCCTTATTCAAGAGTAATTACTCCCATATTGCTAGTAATTGGCATTCATATACTCACCTTGTTTTTAGAGCAACTTATTGATCATAAAATAATACTGGAGTCTTTAATTTCATAATTATTTCTTTAGGTTCCTGTTGGGTTTGAGAATAATTATTTACTTATTTGGTAGGGTCTAACTATATTAGTCCCTGGCTAGCCTGGAACTCACCATGCTAGACCAGCAGGCTGACCTCATAGAGACCCATTTGCCTTTGTTTCCTGAGTGTTGGGGATAAAAGTGTATGCCACTATAAATTTGGAAAGAAAGTAAGCTTTCAGTGGAGGATAGGTAGACATGGGAGGTGGTATAGTTTCATAAAGTAGAACCAGCTAGTCTTTTCTTGCTGTAGAAAAGACTGAAGAAGTAAACATGCTTGCTTAAAAGTGATGCCAGGTAGGAGTGCTGCACACTTGATCATCACTGTTCGCTGACGGACTGCCAGGCCTCTCATACTGGGCACTTTCCAGGCTTCCCTGTCTTTATGGTTGCAGTAACATTTATGACACATCTTGAGGATTGTTCCTAGGGGTGATGGAAGTAAATGAAAACAAATGTAGTCCAAGTCAGGCCTACTGGCATAGCCTTGTTATGTCTGCTACTCAGTAGTCTGAGGCAGGAGGATGGCAAGTTCATAGCCTCTCTGAACTAGACTGAGTTTAAATCAGCCTGGACAACTTGTTGAGGCCCAGTCTCAGAATTAAAACAAAACAAAACAAAACAAGCAAAAACAAAAAAACAAAACCCAAAACGTTTAAAGGGCTGGGGATATAGGCTACTTGCCAAGTATTTACAAGGTCCTAAGTTCAGTCTTCAGTAAAGAAAGTCAAAAATAAAAATGACCTCCCTGATAAGCAAACAAGAAAACAAGACAGTTGCATGATGTCATTGTGAAAGACGTGGGATTTTTTCCTCCTCCTCATTAGACCTTGACTACTATTTAGTCAGTTCTAGTGTGTGTGAAGGTGTGCTACATATTTGTGTTATAGTATCTATCTTGGGCTTCCTGCGTACACTTAATTAAAAGGCAGAAAGGACTTGCCTTTGTAGAAGGATAAAAAGAGGCAGTGTTAGGAGAATGGATGAAAAGGAAAGGTCGAGGGATTAAAAGTGTCCTTAAAAAATTATTTTAATTTTTTTAATGGATCAGCTTTTCAAAACTCTTCCTTTATTTACAAGTCACTACTATTTTCCATATCTTTTTTCTCACCTTTTTACACTTCAGGAGACTAACCAGAAGTTTAAATATTCTCAATCCAAAGTGAAGACAACGAAACTTTCCTCTCAGAAACTGAGAACTCACTGGGCTAACAATATTGTGCAAAGAATCCGAATGACCAAGACGTTCACCCAGCTTTCTGAAGAAATCAAAATGGCAATTGTGTGGTCCCGGAGCAAGAAGCTCAAGGCTCAGGCCACCTATCTGGGCAACAAACTTCTTAAGAGCAATAGGCTTATACATGTGGAATCTCAAGGTTGTAGGTAATTACATTAGAAAAATTCCTTTCCCTTTTAGTAAGAAAGTGTACGCATGTGCATTACCGCCTTTGTTTAAAAGCTAACATCCCTTGGGGTGCTAGAACAAGACCTACTCAAAGTACAGTGTTATGTGTTGCTAAGGTTATCTGGGCGGTTGTGTCAGGAGAAGAAAGTGAACTGACAGTTGTCTGGACTTCATTACACCATGTCATTCCCACTGGTTCATTCCAGAAAGCATTAAGATTGCCTGCGGTGTTCAAAGCCTGGGGCAACAGCATGGGGCAGCCTTGGTCCTCAGGGTCTTGTGGGAGGTGGCCTTCTGTGCTTCTGAGACAGCAGCAGCACAGATGGCTGAGGGGTAAGAGAAGTGAGGTAGTAAGAAGGTGAGTTCTGACAGCAGGCTTGACGGGATGTGAAACAACTCACAGGGCACCTCACAGGGGTCATTGTCTTTGCCGGGTACTCTTCATTTTATTCCTTCCCTCTGTTCATTTCCTGCTATGACATGAGCTTAGCCAGAGGCGGATCCTGACACACCACAGAGCTTTTCATTTGTGGTACTTTGCCATTTCCACTCGTTTACCTAGGAACAGGTTATCAGCATGAGGGGAAGGCTATGGTTTTTTGTTTTTTGTTTTTTTTTTTTTTTTGTTTTTTTGAGACAGGGTTTCTCTGTGTAGCCCTGGCTGTCCTGGAACTTACTCTGTAGACCAGGCTGGCCTCGAACTCAGAAATCCGCCTGCCTCTGCCTCCCAAGTGCTGGGATTAAAGGCGTGCGCCACCACTGCCTGGCAAGGCTATGGTTCTTAAGTGTGAGCAAGGTCACACCATTTGTGACCTTGTTAGACAGTTAATGGGAGTTACTTTGAGGCAAAGTGGAGGCACATCTGCCTGCATCCTGAATCAGAGAGGGAATCAGGCTCTGAAAAAAATACTCTTAGGTTGAAAATCATTTCCTTATTTTTATATGTTTGGGGTTGTACATATATACAGGCCTAGGACTTGTAATAAATTGTGTACTTTTCTGTTGAAAATTGGTGGAGACAGTTAAAAGTGCTTGAGAACTTTTTAGTATCATAGAAAGTTGAGATTTTTCTCTTTCATCCTTTAGTTTGTCGAAGAAGCTTCAGTGCATGCAAACTTCTCTTTGCAACTGCCTTCTCAGAGGCTCTAGTATCAGTTCTTCAAAGCATCCTCCCAGACAAAGAAGATCAAAGTATAAAGTTTTATCAAGACAAAGGAAACCACAGAGACAGTTACAGTCAACTCGTTTAAAGGAAACCCAGCAGGTCCCTGAAGGGACCCTGAAGAACACTAGGGACAGCAGTGCCAAGAGGAGATGCTCTGGGACAGTTCAGAGGCCAGATGTCTGTCCTAATGGAAAGCAGGTCTTGAGAAAACTTGCAAAGCCTGACCTAAAAACAAAGAAGATGGGGATCCATGGGAATCTTACAGGGGGCAGTGGAAATGAATCTGGCTTTTGGGCGAAGAGACAGATGCACACACACAGTGCGCCAGACACTGCTAAAGAGGCAGATGACATTGATGATATTTTTGCCTTGATGGGAGTTTAGATGTATTTATGTGAAACGTCTGAGCAGTTAACAAGCTGGTCCAATGTTCTGCTACCTTAAGGGGTATTGCTAAGATCTGGAAACACTGTTTAGGCTGAGAGCTGCTTCTGTACAGTATTCCACAGGAGTGTATCAGTTCAATAAACATTCATGGCAGTGTTGTGTAAGTTAATCAGACGGTATTTGCCTTTGACTGTGCAAGGTGTTAAATATGAACAGTCTGAGGAACACGTCCTTCATGACTCAAACATGTAGGTTTGTGAATGTTAGATGATTTTATGATCTACTGTAGAGTTAAAATCTGAATAATTTCACAAAATATTATGTATCTAGAGGTAAACAGAACACGGTTGGAGTAGCAGAGAAGCACCATAATAAAGGGTTATTTGGCCTCACTGACCACATTCCCTTTTGAAGGTTTTTACACTTTGTGCGAGGGTGCGTACATATATGTGCATATCAGAAGTAACTCGTGAGAGTTGGCTTTGTCCTTCCACCTATGGGTCCCAGGGGTGCTGTCTCAGTTAGGGTTTTACTGCTGTGAACAGACACCATGACCAAGGCTTGTTATAAGGACAACATTTAATTGGGGCTGGCTTACAGGTTCAGAGGGTCAGTCTATTATCATCAAGGCAGGAACATGGCAGCATCCAGGCAGGCATCCTACAGGAGGGGCTGAGAGCTCTACATCTTCATCTGAAGGCTGCAAGTACAATACTGGCTTCCAGGCAGCTAGGATGAGGGTCTTAAAGCCACAGTGACACACCTACTTCAAGAGGGCCACACTTACTAACAGTGCCAATTCCTGGGCCAAGCATATTCAAGCCACCACAGGTGGAATTCAGATTGTCAGGTTTAGCATCATGTGTTTACCCATGGGCTGAGTCATCTCACCTGCCCAGGTCTTCCTTTTGAATAACAAATGTGAGTGTATGCTATGTTATTAAAAATGAATTATCAAAAGATTTTCCATTACTCAAATGCTTAGAACCATTATTTAATCTCCATTTTTTCACCCTAACTGCTAAGGGGGTACATGAAAAGGCTTTTGGTGTTTTCCTATTTATTGTTACAATGAAACACTGCAAAAAAGTAGCTAAGTTAAGTGTATGCCAGAAATAAGGCCAATCATCAATTTGAAACCAGGTATCAATGCCACCACCTGATTATCTGTACATTCCTATACAGCTGACTGCTCCTGGAATGACAGTCATGAGTTACAATGAGCTGCTCTACCCATGAGAAAAGGTAATGTAGTCATGCGACATCTCAGCCCTGCAGGCCAGAAAGGGGCAGGAGGTTAGGTAAGCTTAGGAGAAAACAGTGAGTCCTCCCCTTGCCCTCTGTAGTGACCAGCTGCCCAGTGAGAGCGCAGGCCTGCAGGCTGAAACCTTGGGCACAACTGGGCACTTGCTTCAAAGGCCCGAGGCTGGGAGTGGTGGGGTGTGAATCTGGACTTTGCACTCACTTCAGCTCGGACACAGCTGCTTTCAGCTCTACAACTGACCACACTCATGAGGCTCAAGAAAGCTACAAGTTTGAATATTTCTGATTTTGGGAGTCTTGGACTTGGGGCATTCTCCTATTAAAGTCTGCAAACAGCCCCAACTCGTACCAAATTCCGTAGTCTGAACCACTTCCAGTTCCTAGCTTCGCAGATAAGGGCTGAAAGGAGCATTCGGCGTTCCAGCTCTATGTGCAGCGTATAGAGATTGTGACCTTTCAAATCCTCTTGACACTGCCGTGTTGACCCCTGTTGAGTGGCCCTGGACCTTGCCTTCTGCTCTGGGGACCGTCCTGGCCTCTTGACACTGCCGTGTCGACCCCTGTTGAGCGGCCCTGGACCTTGCCTTCTGCTCTGGGGACCGTCCTGGCCTCTAGGCTTTTTAGAATGTGTGATCTGTGTGTATAGTGTATGTATACATATATGAGCACATGAATCTCTGGGTGCTTGGGCTGGTACAACTGGGAAGGGGTGTGTACCTGCCTCATCCTCTGGGTTCTGAGAATGGAACCCAGTGCCTCGTATATGCCAGACACGGCTTTACTACAGAACGACATTCTCTTGCACTGGAGGTCCACATCTTCAGAATGCTCAGAAAGTCTGCGGTGGCCCTACCTGCTGGGCAAACAGTCCGTCCACTCCACTGCCCCTTTTTCTGATCATCTCATGTCTGCCACTGGGAGAGGTGTTGACAGAAGGATGGCTTTGAATGTAATTATTTTGACATCTATGTTTTGCTTTGTGAAAAAAATTTTTTAAAACTTTTTCTGCTTAGTTAGGGTAAAATAGACTAATTCTATCAACTGTAGACCAATGGAAACATTTACAATTGGGTTTTTAAAAAGCCACAAAGTTGTGTAGCCTTACCAGAGCTCTACCCTCTAACAGCAGTCTCACTTTGAAATGCTAAGAAACTTCATCAAGAGTTGACGTCTTTATAAGATTTGCTCCTGTGAGCTGCAGGCCAAAGCCAGTCTTCGCATTCGGAATCTCTAGCACAATGATTCTAAACCATCACACTGGCCTGTGAATGAATTTCTTCACTTAAATCTAGTTCCTGTTGATTTTTGCTACTTCTTTCAAGGTGGAGTGTCTTCTCTGATAAAAGCCTGTGAGTTTTTCTGTGTTCTGTGGTTGGTCTGGGTTTGTAAACATGCAGCTTTCATCAGTATAACTTGTTGGCTTTCATAGCTAAGGTGCCGATAGCCACCACGGAGGTGAGGAAACATCAAGTGGTCTTCCCCAGGACACTAGAAGTAGAACCTGAACTCTGGACTCTGATGATCAATCCTGTGTTCTACTCTCATGATTGGTGTTTGCATGGTATGGCAAGTTTTGATTTTTTTTTTTTCATATTCACATAAAAACTGGAAGAGTTATAAGCATACACACAGCCATTTACTTTCTACTTACCTATGTGTGCTTTACAGAAGGCACTAGTTCATATTTACAGCATTAAAGACAGTAGACATTTATAAAAGAAAAACCCAATTTATCCAACCTCTACATAGAAGCAGGGTCTCACTTTATGGATTTGTATATGCTCTTGGACTTGTCAGTTAAAATAGAAAAGCCAGCTAGCAGCTGTCCTAATGAACAATATGATTTAATTAATTATTTGTAACTCTTACCCCCAACACATTTGTTCGTGCTTCAGGGTAATACAGGTTTTAAAGCTGAATCTCCTTCAAGTTGAGATGCACAATATTTAAAACAATATTGGCATTCTTCCAGGTGTTTAACTCCAGTTGACATGAAGAACTTTGAAACGTCATCTACTCTGGGTGCATTTACTTAAGACGTCCTGTTATATCTGCTATAAAGCATTTCAACAGATGGACTCCAGAATACGTTACTGCACTGTGAAGAGAAAAGAAAACTTGATTTTCTTCCTTACCTCAGAGGTTGCAACTGATCTCAAGTCAAGTAATACAAAGCACAAAGTTTCGTTTTCTCATGCAAACTCTTACAATCTCATGTAGGAGGGCAATGCTTTTAGTCTGTTCCTGCCTTCTCTTTTGTCAGTGTCACGCATATTCTACACCATGTGACCCATTTCTTTTAGGATCCTAAGTGCTGTATGTATCACATCGTCCTTTTATCTGTTTTCCAAGTATGCCTTGAGATAGTGTGGTCTTTGTGATAAAAGTTCAACCACCTTGAAATATTGTTAGGTTAAAAAGAAATTGTTACATGCTGTGACTTGTGTCTGTTTCTGTCCACATAGAAATGAAAAGAAATTGTTACATGCTGTGACTTGTATGTGTCTGTTTCTGTCCACATAGAAATGGACCACCGAGGTTTCTCAGGCGTGAACACACCCTGGCTTATAAGAATGAAGTCTGCTCTGGAGTGTGCCAGTTCTGTTAGCAAGTGTGGCTCTGTAGATTTTCTGGCCAAGACTACCTTGCTGAAAACAGCCTTATGATGCCTTTTATGACTGAACTAAGCAGATTCAACTTAGGGGAAAGATACAAGTTTGATGGTTCATATACTAACTGGTACTCTGTACTCAGAATGCAATGGTTCTGTTAACTCATACAGTTTGTCCCCAGAGTCGGTTCTCATCTGTTTGCAAATTTACTCACAAAAAATACAGAAGCAATTCGACTGTGCCTTATTTACTTTCCCCATATCATCTGTAAAATATACCAATCATAATGTGAATCTGTATGGAGACTTCTCAGTTACACCTTTTATCTGTTGGGCCAGAGTCTGCATGGAAATAATCACTTAGTTATTATCTATAGGTTCAAAGTCAAACCTTTCCAGACTAAGCTTCTCTATGAGTATATTCTTACAAATGACTGGTGGGTTATAATTCTTTCAGGAGAACAGGCTTCCATGTCTCAATTCATAGATTCTGGTGTTAGGTGACCTTCTCTGGGTCCTTGGCCACATGTGATACATATGTATGGCAGCAGTAATTCCAGGGACATGTGTAAAAAGGCAAATGCCCTTAAAAAAAAAAAATACCAGGAATCCAATAATGTAGACCTTAAGCCTAATCCTGCCACTTCTGACTGACAAGAAATTCTGTATTTAAAGTCTGTATCAACGACAATACATGACCCTTCTAGTGACATTTCCCAGTGAGAAAATGAAACAAGTTGCTTTAAAACATGTAGCCTCTTTAACAGAAGCCCATAATGTTACACAAAACCATGGTTAAGGTCCATGCTCTTTCCACATCACATACCTCTCCGTTTCTCACTTGTAACCGTCTAGGAGAAACTGGCATGCTTACTATGAAGATCAATGAAGCATGCTGTATGTGTAACAAGGCCTCCCCCATTATCTGTGTTCACACAGACAGAGCTCTAGTTGTCAAGGCACACTGACATGTGTATGTCTTTGGTGGATGGTTTGTGAGCACAGCAGTGTGAGGCCACTGCGTCATTAGTCCCCTTTTGGGAACTCCATAATTCCACCGTTGTAGCTCCCAAAATTACTAACTTTCCCTGGTCACATCATGCTGTTAATTCAAACAAACCTTATAGAACTAAAATTGACATTGTTTCCACATTCGTATGTATTAACTATGATTGGCTAGTTTAACTCTGTGTACTTTATATACCTGCTTTATTTCATACTAAACAGTTAAAATAAATGGCTGTCTTCTACAACAATGCTGAGGGCTCTGGGAGGAACTAGGACTTTACTTCCACTACAGGATTTCCACTGCACTCGTAGGATAAAGGCAGAGGAACAGGACAGACCTGAATGGAGGTGACCCGAGAGAAGAGTGGTTTGTAGGATTAAGGAGGGATCCTGAAAGCACATTCGTAACCAGTTTCAACAGATCTGGACTGATTTGACTAAAACGGCTGCTAAGGGGACAGTTTTATCTACAACAGTGACTTGGTCTCTTATTTTCTCACAAATTACCATGATGCCTTCCACAAACAAGTCAAAGCAAGAAAATTTGATTCTCCAGCTGTCTCAGCACTCAGTACTTATTAGTAGTGCCCAAGATTCACAACAGAAGGATAAACCCAAGTTTTTCATGAAATCACATCAGAGTTCCCAAATTTACCAGCTCAGAAAATACTGTCTAGCTTAATTCAAATTTGAAACATTTTTCTTTATAAAAGCCTATATTATATTAAATTTTTAAATAAATTATTATTATTATTATTATTATTATTATTATTATTATTATTATTATTTTGAAGGAGAGGGTCCTACTGCGTAATCAAGGCTGCTCCTGAACTCAGCTCTACAGTTTTGAAGGAAAATTTTTCCTATAAGTTTTCAGGCAAACTTTGATCTATTATGACATGATTGAGCTGTTTACCATAAAGATAAGTAGTTTTCTTTGAAATTCAGGAGATGGGCTTGTTTGTAGGCCTGATGACCTGAGTTGAGTCTCAGATCCCACAAGGTGACAGGAGAGAACTGACTCCAAAAAGGCGCTCTGTCCTCCACAGGCACAGCAGGTCATGCATGTGCCTGCAGACACAATTAATAAATATGGAAGTCAGAACTGGTTTGAAAGGTAAAGTTTTTATTTCTGCCATGGTGTAGAGTTGAGCTAGGTTGAAGCAGAAAGAGAGTGAAGTAGCTATAAGGAAGAGCCAGCTTGAAGAAGAGAACAGAATAAAGTACTACAGACTACTGAAAACTCACAGCGGAACAGCTGTCCCGTGGTACCTCACTCAGGAGCACTGACCTCACAGCACAGCCTTTTAGTTATGTTATTACAGATTTTCCACAATTTATTAGAGTGGGCCGACTCTCACCTTATAGGAAACAGCTGAGGATAACAGCCTTGCGTCTGCGTGTTGACAAACTTCTGAATCTGGAGCACTTGTTTTAAAAGATACCCCTTGGAAGATTTGTCAATTTTGGTTAATATCATCTAGAGGAAAATAAGTATTAGAAATAAAATTTAACAGTATATACAGTCTTACACATTTTAACTACAATCTTTCAGTTAGGTTGGGATGTTTCAAGTACATTTTTAAAATTTCTGTCTACCCTTTCATCTATAAAATAAAAACAAGCCATAAATAATTAGATGAAATGAGCTAATATATGTCACATATAAAGTGTCCACTGTGTGCCCACAATGCAGTTACTACACTTGACCATGTCTTGGGCTTTATCTAAAGATCAGTGAGAACTGAGGAGCAACACTGATAACTGATCTCAGCTGTTTCCTGTGATTACAATGTATCTTATAGCCTACGACATTTAAGTTAATATAATTTGGCTGAGTCACATAAAGCTGCTAATATGAAACAATCCTGGAACCAAAAAGTTCGATTTTACATGTAATACTTTACAGGAAAAATGAGAGATTGGGTTATTTGCTGGGTATAGGTACTACAGTTGTATTTTCAGTAAATCCAGAATGTTATTTATCCAACCACAGAGTAGTAGCAGAAGGTAAAGCATGAGTAATTACAAATCAAGGAAAAAGTGAAAAAAAAAGAAAAAATTGCAATCTATCAGGTTTTTCTGGGGAATATCAAACACACACACACACACACACAGACTTGAGAGTGGTGGTAGTGGTGCTGGCCCCGCACATGGCCAGCAATTGTTATATCACTATAACTCCACTAGGCTAAACTATAAAGTCATCCTTTGGACTGTTTTCCCCCCTTCTTGTGTACTTGGGTGACTGCTGATCTCTCATTTCCTTTTCCAAAGAAGAAGATAATATTTCCTTCAGTTTAACTTCTGCTAAAATTGAAGGGAATATATGATTTCACAAAATGATGTGTATGATACTAAGTCAGGAATACTATGACTTCATAGCCAGCTTGATAAATGTTCAGTCATTTTTATACCAATCCCTTGATGCATTACAACAGTGTCCCTAATACTTCACAGGACCCCTGCAAATCCCAAGGATTTCATATTTTGAGAAACTGACAAATGTGGCTGACAAGGTGCATGGCTCTGTTCACATGAAACTTCTCTGCTTCAGTTTAGTGGTTTCTGACATTTTTTGAAAAATAAATTATAGTAATTGGGTTCCTCACTTTTCACAAAAAGGAACCTTAAGTCTAGTTTATCTGGAAGTATTACAAAGTAAAATTTATGTGGTTACTAACCTACCAATTTGCATTTTAGTGTGGCTCAATTTTATCCTAGTTGGGGAGAAAAAAAAAAAAAACCAAATTAGTGAGATATTCCTAAAGTAAAATTTTAAAGATAATTTTTGAATTTTATTTTTATTTAATGTGCATTGGTATTTTGCCTGCATGAATGTCTGTGTGAGAGTATCCAGATGCCTGAAACTGGAGTTATAAGCTTTCATATGGTGCTGGGAATTGAACTAGGGTCCCCGGAAGAATAGCTACTGCACTTAACTACTAAGCCATCTTTCCAGCCCAGTTTTTTTTTTTTCTTTTATTTAAGAAATTTTCCTTTATTTAAAAATTCTACTTGTGTGTGCTGTGCTGGAATCTTCTACACTCTTTGAATCTTTTTGTTTTGCAAAATTTCTGCTGCAGAAATTTTGGTTGCATGGGCTGCTGTTCAGAGCTAATAGGACAAATGTTTGTATTGCCATAAAAACATCATGGATGTAAAGGCATTGAAGAACCCTAAATGAACAGCTTAAAAAACTGTGACTATAGCTTTAAAAGCTCAGGTTGTAGGGATGGCTCCCGCGTGTTCAAAGCACATGCTCTGGACTGGAGAGATGGCTCAGTGGTTAAGAGCACTGGCTGCCCTTCCAGAGGTCCTGAGTTCAATTCCCAGCAACCACATGGTGGCTCACAACCATCTCATATAAAATCTGACACTCCCTTCTGGTGTACATACAGATATACATTAAATAAATAAAACTTAAAAAAAAAAAAAAGAGCACATGCTCCTTTATAGAGTCTGAGTAGTTCAGTTTCCATCACACCCCATGGGTAGCTCACAGCTTCCTCTAACTCCAGCTTCAGAGGAGTCTGCTGCCTCTTCTGGCCTTCAAAGGTATCCCCATACATGAGGCATATGCATATACACATGTACATACACGCACTCCATACATTTAAAAGCTTAAAACTGAAAGAAGAAAAAAAAATGAAATTGTCACAGAACTTGTGTGATGTATGCTTGTGTGTATAAGTGTGTGCATGTGTGTGTACACATGCACTTGTGTCAGTCTGTGGAGGCCAGAGGAGGTCATGTGTGTATTCTATCACTTGCCTTTTTCCTTTGCACCTGGGCCTCTCACTGAACCTGGAGCTAAGTTGGTAGCCAGCAAGCCGAGCAGTCTTCTTATCTCTGACCTCTCAGCACCACGGTTATGGGCATGTACGTGGTCACCTAGCTCTTTATCCGAGTGCTAAGGATTAGAGCTTACGTCCTCATGCTTGTGTAGCAAGCATTCTTACCCATGGACTCATCTCCCCTGCCACTCCTTTTACCTTCTGAGGAAATACCTAACAGCAATTTGCATATTCAAATGTATTCCAAACTGTGATTTCTAACTGTCACCATGAGTCTAATGAAGCACTTACCACATAAGGCAATGCAAATTCTTCACACATCTCTACGGCAATATTGTCTAACTTTGTAATTCCGACAGCACTATCCACTAATAAAAATGTTCTCTTCAAACTGTAAGAATAGAAAGAACGTTAATGGCGATATAGGATATCCTCATTCATCTGTCTCTCACTCTAGGAGCTTCATCTTGGAGTCTAACAGGACTCACTGCAGCTTACTGTACTTCAAAAACTAAATTTCAAACACCAGTTGACTTCAATAAGAACATATTAAGCTGCTGGCTGAGACTTGACACAGATATAAATGAGATCCCCTCTTGTAGGACCTTAAAGTCTAACGGAAAAAGGAGACAAAAATCAAATTATTATAAGTTTTCTTTTTAAAAGATGTTTATTTTATTTATGAGTACACTGTAGCTGTCTTCAGACACACCAGAAGAGGGCATCAGATCCCATGTGGTTGCTAGGAATTGAACTCAGGACCTCTGGAAGAACAGTCAGTGCTCCTAACTGCTGAGCCATCTCTCCAGCCCAAATTATTATAATTTTTAATATTAGTTTAATTTTGCATCATTTATATGTAAAGCTCTAAGAAATAAAATGTTTATATATAGAGACACACACACATATATGTTTATACACACATACATATATATTTTCAAATTTGTGATCCTGAGTTCAAATCCAGAGCCTTTTAACAAGTTAGGCAAGTAGTCTATTACTGGGCTACATTTCCTTGAGTACTTTCTTTATGATTACTGTCTTACACTTCAGAAGCCTAACATTATTTTCCTCTAGACTGTGTGATTCTTGAAATGTATTATTGCTTGGTTACATATGGAGACCAAAGAATATAGATAACATTCTCAGAGTCTGTGATGACTGAGTAGACAAGAGTTTACTGAGTTTTACTTAAATCAATTAGCTAACAATTTTCATTTTCAAAATTAGTCAGCTGAGAGCTTGGTTTAAAAAAGAAATGGATGAAGTAGCTGTTAAATACTCTTTATAGTTTCAGCTTGATAAAAATAAATAAAGTTAAGACTTCCCTGAGGTAGGCAGAAGGTAAACAGGCAGGTATGTACCCTGGTTCTCAACACTGTAGAGTCATAAGGATAAAGTGCGCCTACAAGTAAGGTGTTTGATAAATCTGACGTATCTGTCATCTATGGAACCCTTGATTTTAAAAAGTGCTTTGGGGCTAAATGTATAACAACTTTAAGAAAAAAATTTCCTTACTTATTTCGTTCTTTTAGATAAGCCTCTACCATGTCAACAAAGTCTTCAGGTGCTCTATAGCCATACCCTGGCATGTCCACCAATGTAAAATGTTTTCCAACTTTGAAAAAATTCATTTTCTTTGTGTGCCCCTGATAAAATAAATGGAAAAAAAAAAAAGGCTGACTTAAAAATATATCCTTTATTTCATGCCTAGAACTGTTCATCAACATTAGTATTCAATCAACAAATACTTATTAAAAGTTGAAGTATATATTCTTAACTACTGTGAATACAAAGAGAAAAAGGTGGAGAGAAGTGGCCACCAATAATTAAACCATAATTAAATCTTTTCAATTTTCAAAAAAAATAGGCTTAGCTTAAAAATTTTACATATTAGAAATACACAGACAAAATATCTTAGGACCTTTCCTATTTTGCTGTCTATGAATATCACCGAGATTTAGGCTGTGCTTGCCATTAGCCAATTCTCTGATGAACAATACATACAGAGGAATGACTTACAGTGCTGATCAAATATTTCTCCTATCACACAGAGTCTTATAACACCCAGATCCGAACGAAGTCTGACATTCGTCATCTGCAGACTAGTGTTTTCAAAAACCAAGATGTTTTGCATGTCCGGTTTAGTATCCTCATAAATAATTTTTAAAAGAATGTCCAACCCCACTACTACAACAATGAAATTAAAATTGATGCAAAGATAATATGGCTACTTGCGACTTTGCATTCATGAAACACTTAGGAATCAGAAAAGGAAAGATAAGCTAAAGTCAATTGTTTGAAAAGATACTATCAAAGGAGACGACTTTCTATAAATGATGACTAAATTCTTGGCTAGCTTGTCTATCTGTTAGAAAGTGGTTTTAGAAATGTGTATTTGAGAATGAAAAGAATACACCTTCTTTACCATTCTCTTATACAAGAATGAAATTTATCCTATTTAGAATTCACTGTTTAGCTGGCTTATGTATGTGGTAAGGAAGAAGAGTGAAGAATGGAATTGCTAGTGATGAAGCCAGAGACTCTACCACATGAAGTGGGGAGCAAAAAGCTAGCTTCACAAAAGGGCTTAAACTTTCATGGGGTGAACCAGTAAGAATCACAGCTGGGGGAAGTGCTTTGTCTACACTAAGGTAAGTGGGGCCAGGGGTGAGTTTTGAGAAAAGGTTCTTTTAGGTACCAGTTGACGGCATCATTGAAAAGGAAGCTGCAGGAAGGAGAAGCTAGCAGAAGGCCAGTAGAACAGTGTTATCTGTGAAGAAAGGCACAGTGTTGCCTTGGGTAAAAAAAATACACACAAAAATGTATGAGTGTAGGAGCAGAGAAAATATACAAGACTATAGAGGACAAAGCAACTTAAACTTTCTCTGTCCTACAACCAGTGTAGAACTAGCCACTCATTATTATAGACAGAAACAGAAAATAGCAATAAAATACTTAGCAACTAACAAAGAATTTAGACAAAGGATGCTATCCTTTAGATATTGGCAAGACTACTAAAATCAATCCAGCTATACTCCTGTTTATTTTTTTCAGAAAATACACAGGCACTAATGACGTCTTACCTTTTTAAAAAATCTCTTCTCTGGGAACTTAGCAATTATGATCTCCTGCACCTGCTAATACCTAGGTCTCATTTTATAAATTCAAGGGATATCCAGCATACCGGTTTTTTTGAGATCCTGACTTCTACATCAGGGGCCAGAGAAAATAAGGCTTTTATTAAAGAGGATTTTCCAACATTGCTTCGGCCTATGAAACACACCTAGAGGGAGGAAAGGAGAATGGAGTACTTAGTATTCTCGAAACGGAATAGTGGTTTATTTAAATGTACTTTCGGGGTTGGAAAGATGGCTCAATGGTTAGGTGCACTTGCTGCCTGAGGATTGGAGTTCAAGTTCCAGCCTACATGGCTGCTCACAACTGCCTGAAACTCCTGTTCCAGCGTGCTCTGATGTTCTCTTCTGGCCTCTGAAGGCATCAGGCAAGCATGTGGTGCACAGAGATACTGGCAGGCCAAACACATAAACTTAAATAAAAATGAAAAAGCACAGGCTCCTCATCCAGAATCCCGGTTCCCAGCACCCACGCTGCGGCTCACTGCGGTCCTCAACGGGCACCGCACACAAATGGTGCATCCACACTGAGTGTTTTTTTCTTTTTCTTTTAAAAGCTTTCTCGTTGGGTGACGGGAAATGAGCACAGGCGAACTCAAGCTCTCTTACGACAGTAGACAGGGCGGTCAATCTCACCTCCGGCTGCTGCAAACTCGGGGCGTGGTCTAGGCGGACCGCGGAGCTGAGGTACTCGATGCGGTTCCAGGCTGTGGCCGCGAAGATGCTCTCCGCCCTCCCGATGTCCTCAAAGCTCGGGTCGAAGAGTCTCTGTTCGATAAGGCCAGCCCTGGAGTCCGCGGCCAGGTACTGCTCCAGTTCCCGCAAAGGGTACACTACCTTCGTTAGCTGTTTCTGTGGCAGCCTTAGCACGTCAGCGAAGGCAGGGGACGTGCTGTAAATCCGGAGCCAAGGTCCCAGTGCTGGCGCTATCTCAAGGAGCCTTCCCATTCTATGCCTCAACCTAGCAGCTGCCATTTTTCTCTCCCAGAATCCTCGCGACTGGATTTTATTCGTAGGGTCTGGACAGAGCAAGAGAGAACGCTCACTGCCGCGGCGCCTGCTGGGAAATGTAGTTTTCTTCGGCCTTCTTGCCTGCCCAGCTTCTCACCACCTCCAGACAGAAAGGGGAAAACCCACTGATTTTTTTTTTTTTTTTTTTAACACCTTGGCTTTACCAACTATATATCAGATTTGTGTGTTCTGGTCTTCAGCGGTTTCCAGATGCGAAAAACCTACCTTGTCCTGTGATCTCTGAGTCTCAAGGGAAGGAGCCATAGTGACAAACTCTAGTGGATTCCAAGCCCGTTTTTTTGTCTAGTTTCCGGTCGTTTTTATCGTTGATTGACATTTATCATAAGTTCACACCACTGAGAAAAACACGTTTGCAAGATTAAATGAGCTGGTGAGAAATGTGGTTGGAATAGCAACTCGTTTTCAGAGAAGGGACTGTATCTCTCTGGCAGGCACAGCATTGGTGCTGCAGTTGAGAACTGACAAAGATTCATAAAGCAGAAATAGAGAGAATTGGGAACAACAGAAGGTCTTTGAAGCTGCAAAATGTATGCCCCGCCCCCTCCAACACAGCCACACCTCCAAATCCTACAAGGTTCCACCTTCCAACCCTTTCCATACAGTTCCCCAAACTGGGGAGGAAGCATTCAAATATATGAGCTCATGGGGGCCATTCTCATTCAAACCACTACAACCATTTAATCATTCCAGGCTCTGTCACTCCATTATTATTATTATTTTTAAAACGTCTACTAGGAGCATAAACTTTAGAGTTAATGTATGCTGTGTTTTCCGTAGACACTTGTGATCAAACTCTTCCCTAATCTCTAGTGTAGGCAGAATATCAAAGATGAGACATGTATAATAGACCTACTAAGTGAAAGGGTAGAAAGCCAGAATGGTGGGTTAAGAGAACTAACCCCATTAGAGTTGCCACAGGAGTTATAAAGAGTACAGATAATTGTGAACATTTAGGAACATCAAGCCAAAAGTCAGTATTGGAGAAGATCACATTTGGTGAATGGGGTCTTGCAATAGGGTTTCAGTAACAACTCTAAACCTGGCTGACATCATCTTGGTTCCTGGTGTTTTGTCACCATGAGGGAGATATTAGGAGTCAGAATCTAGCTTCCTACAACAGAAGTTTGTCTAGGCTAAGAATGAGAGCAGATTTAGCCCCATTGAGGAAACATAATATAAATGAGAAAGACATAGGGTGTATGCACAACATAACAATGTCCAAAATGGAGTTCCTAATGTCTGTCCTCCCCTGTTCTGTTGTGGTTGCATTCATTCCCATCACAGTAAATAACAACTGTACCCTTTCAGTTAGTTCAGTCAAACTTTCTAGACTTTCTTGAGGGTAAATCTTGATTTCTTTCCGTATATCCCACACTTAATGTGTTAGCCATTTTGCTTATTTAAATCTTCAACTCATCCTAAATTTGAGACATATCCACTGTTAGTGAAAGGACTGAATTAGTCAGAGCCAGGCTAATTCCATGACAGACTGTAAACTGGTAATTTGGGAGGCTAGGCCTGTTTTTGTTTCCCAGAAATGAGAACCCAGATCCAATAACCCGTGGTCATCCAACCACAGCTGAAGACAGCCAATTCAAGGATGCCTTACCACCCTGGAAAGTCCCCAGAGCCAACCAATCATAAAGGACTCATATCCCTGGAGACAGAGCCAACAAATCAAGAAAAAAAAAAGATGAAAGGCACTCTCACTTTAACAGGCTGCTGAGCACACTGTGTAGAGCACACACTGGGATCCCCATTCTTAAATGGGGAGACTCTTGGATGTTGAATTCTGCTGAATAAATGCTCTTTGCTGTTGCATATTATTTGAGTCTGGGTATCATTCTTTGACGATTTTCAGACTCTAACATTAACATCGTGTTCCCAGTCCCCACTGTCTCTAACCTAGATAATTTCTATAGCTTCCAATATCTTGTGTATCATTGCTTGTTACTACTTTAGGTATATCCCCAACATGATAACAAACACGATCCTGTTAAAATGTAAGTGAAAATCTTCAGCACTTTTTAGTCTCAAAGAATAGTCAAAGTTCTTCCACTAACGTAAGAAGCATATGTACCCCTGCATTGCTGCACATGCTTGTTTGGACTGCTTCCTTCCAGATATTATTACATGCCTTGTTTCTTTACTAGCTGGATTGTTTGTGGTCATCCTTCAGAAAAAGTGGCTTTGATTTTTGAGAACTGAAGAAGTAGTTCACCACAGAGTTAACACATAAAAAAATTTAGTATGAGGTAGACAGGTATCACACACTTTGCATATAATCCTTAGAGGCATTTGCTTGTTTGGTTTGGTTTGGTTTGGTTTGGTTTGGTTTGGTTCGCTCTTGAGACAGAGCGTATTACACAGGTCAGACTGGCCTCAAATTCGTGATCATTCTATCTCAGCCTTCTGAGTAATGTACCACACCCAGATTTAGTGCTAAGATTTTTTACTAAGAGTCAAGTGACTGAAATGCTGTGACTACATTCTGCCAGGCTTAGCTGTTAAGGACAGGAAGAAGGTTGGCAGATCAGTGAAGAGATTTTGACATTCTTACAGATCATCACAGTTATTTTTCCATTGTTGTCTGTCTCTGATACGAATGGCTGTTTGGTTCCAAATGATGCTGAGCATGTAAATCCAGTGGGTATCAAGTTTAGGGATTCCATCTAATCCAAGAAGAAGGTAAGCATTGTAAGGCTGAGGCAGATAGGCGGAATCATGAATATCAGAGTCTGTAAGTTCAGAACTCACAGAGATCAACTTTTTTTCTTTTCTTTTTTTTTAAGTATAGAATAGAGTTTATTCAGGACATAGGAAATGAGGAGAGTTGGGAGGGTAGTAGGGAGAGAGAAAGGGAGAGAGAGAGAGAGAGCGAGAGAGAGAAGAGAAGAGAAGTAGAGGTAGAGGTAGGCCATGAGCATGTGGAGAGAGAGAGGAGGGGGATGGGGACAGAGGAGGGAAAGGGTGAGAGGACAAAGCTGGAACAAGAAGGCAAGAGCAAGAGAGCACAGAGATCAACTCTTATCTAGTTTAGACACGACGTACTTTGAATACCTGGATAGAAGTCAGGTTAGAGACACTGGGAAAACTTGCTTTTGGATATTGGGAAAGGTAATGGACTAGTACTCAATGTTTGTGTTTTACAAAAGATCCTTTCTTATCTCCACTTTCCCCTTCTTTACAACAGTAATTACAATGTACTTGTGAAAACACTAAGCATGGTGCTGGTATATGGAATGGTAGCATTTGGGAGGTGGAGGGAGGAGGACTAGAACTTAGAGGCCATTTTTAGCTTGAGGCCAGCCTGGAATAAATACAGTCTGTCTTAAAAACATTATTGAATGCTTTCTAGAAAAGGAGATGATTTGAGTACCAAGGATCACTTATGAAAAAGGCTTGGTCATATTAAAAATAAGATGGCTCTATTGGGAAGGTAATAGTGGGGTTGAAGAGAGTATTATATGGGGAGTGACATGGAGAACTTCCCATACACAGATTACCTGAATAGTAATAACAACTGTCAGAATAAATTAAGTTTTAAATTTATCTTTAGTTTTTGCACACGTGAGCGTGTGTGTGTGTGTGTATGTGTGATGTACATATGGATTTCAGCGGAGATCAGAAGGGAGTATTGGGTCCTTTGGAATTGGAGTTATAGAAAAATGTGGATGTCTTAACTTGGATGCTGGGAGCCAAATCCAGGTTCTTTGGATGTCCAGCAAGTGCTCTTTAACCACTGGGCTATCTCTCCAGGGCAATAAAATTTCCATTAATTATATTTTAAATTCTTTGTGCTACTTTCCTATTAAACAACTATGTTAGCTATAGCTCCCATTGACACAGGCTTGTGACTCCAATACCTGCAACATGTTGCATGACTTACCACCTAACTTATTCAATGGGTACAGGTGATTATATGTGAGGTCGCTATATTCTCATCTTGAAGAAATAACAGACATATTTTCCATGACCATCTTGGATAGTTCATCAAATCATTGAATTTCATGTATATTTATCTATATGTATCTATTAATTTCATGTAGCTCAGTAGTGTTCCTTTAGAGACTGTCTCTGAAGAATTTTGTGTTGTTTTTGTTGTTCTTTATTCTCTCTACGAAGTCTTTTTGAGCTTCCTTTAAGATTGTATCTGCCATGCTGACAAACTTCTCTAAAGAGATCTGGAGATTAAATATTAAATACTAGGTGTGTAGGAGGTGAGTTCTTAGAATGATGTGGGTTCTGGAAAAAACTAAAAATTTGTTTCCATTAAGATTTTTTTCAATCAATAGAGGACAAGGTGCTTTAGATAGTATTTTCCCATTGTTAATTGTGTATGTTCATTCGAATAGTCTTTGCTTTTGTATCAGTAAAAGGCGTGTGTGTGTGTGTGTGTGTGTGTGTGTGTGTGTGTGTGTGTTTGTGTGTGTGTGCTGTAGTGGTTGAAAAAAATTTCTGTTCCAACTAATTAATTCATTAACATTCTAAACTGTATTACATTTTAAGCAAAGGTTTTTTTTGGTGGGCAATCCTTGGCAGTAGACTTCTGTAGAGGTTTGAATGAGAGTGACACCCATAGTCTCAGATATTTGATCCCCAACTTGGCCCTCAGTTGGTGGAACTCTTGGGGAAGGATTAGGAGGTATGACATTGTTGGAGGAGTGCCACAGTGAGTGAACTATGCGGTTTCAAAAGCCAATGCAATTTCCAGTTATCTTCCTGTGTGACACTATTGCTCCGATGGCATATCTGTCTGCCTGCTGCCATGCTCTCTGCCATGATCACTATAGACTCCAACTTCTGAAACTGTAAGTCTGCAATATATTCTTTCTTCTCTAAGTTGCTTTGGCCATGGTGTCTCAGCAGAGCAACAGAAAAGTAATAGAATCTCTAAACCACATTTCATTGCTTTGCTGATATGAACAGCACACTCTTTGACACACTGAAGGAATGGAGCAACATACCACAGGCAGATATACATGTTCAAGTTTTAAAGTCATTCACAGGTTTTTGTCAGGTATCTCTAAGCCTAGCCTCCACATTTGCTGATATAATAGGAAGATTCACAAAACTCAGTATGTAGTTGTCTTTGTGGTTAGATTGTCAGAGGACGCAAATGGAAGGAACAGATGTAGGTTGAATCTTTGAGAAAGTAGGCTCAAGCTTCTCAGCATTCTCTCCCATAGCACAGGCTGCATTCACGTCTACCAGCAATGAATTATAATGTGTGATTGCTGAGCACATGGAGAGCTTGCAGCAGCTGGGGACTCTAGGGTTTATATTTAGGGCTGGCCATGTATCTATCTTGTAGTTGGGCAACTTACTATATTTTCTTAAGTTTCAGGTCCTCGGAAGGTAATCAGGCATCCAGTATTACTATTGTCTTGTTTTTGAGACAGGGTATCACTATTTAATCCCAGGTGTCCTGGAATTCACTATGTAGACTATGTTGGCCTCAAACAGAGATCTACCTGTCTCTGCCTCCTAAATGTTAGGATTTGAGGCATGCACCACCATGCCCCACTCAGTGTTGCTATAGTTTTAATCTTAGCAGCTCCCAAAAGGCTCAGGTAAAAGGCTTGGCCAGTCTCTAAAAAAGTCATGCTATTGCTGTTAACAGGTTCCGAAAACTTTAAGAGGCAAAACCTTGTGGAAAGTCTTTCAGAGGTCCTCAGCCTGTGAGCCATCACCCCTTTAGGTCATAGGGGGTCACCTAAGACCATCAGAAAACACAGATATTTATATTACAATTGTATAACAGTAGCAAGATTGCAGTTATGAAGTAGTAATAAAATCATTGTATGGTTGGGGACCAACACAACACGAGAAACTGTATTAAAGGGTTGTAGCAAATGGAAGGCTGAAAGCCACTGGTCTAGATCATTGGGTATATATACCCTCAGAAAGGATGTTGGAAGTCTAATCTCATCATCTCTCTCTTTAGTTTCCCATGAGGTGGGCAGTTTTTCCCCTACCAACCCCTCCTGCCAGAGACATGCTGCCTCACCACAAGCTCAAACACAATAGGACTGACTGAAGGCTGTGAAACTATCATTTTCTGTGATTACAGAAAGCTTTTTATAGTCTACACTGTACAAACAGAGCAAGAATAGAAAGCCACTTAAAGTGAAGGGCATGTTCTCCAGTCCAGCAATCAGAAGCAGATCAGGGCCAGTCTTACAATAAACTGGCCTCTGGCCTCTGCCCAATTAGGTTGACTCTGTTGGTCTTCCGGCATCCCTGTGGCCAGATCTAGGGGCTTGGTGACAATGGAACCAACTAACATCTCCGTGGTGAGCTTCAAGGGACCAGTGACAACAGGATTTGTCATCACTAACTGCCAGAGGCCACAGACACACCCCTATTGTCTCTCTCATGTCCTCCTGTGCCTGCATCATAGCCCTTATACCAGGCCTTGCTTCTCCCACTCCCTTTTCCCCTTCCTCCACCCAGAGGCAGCCTCTGTGGCCCCTTACCCTCTGTGGCCCCTTACCCCTTTCCTCTTAATAAACGTCCCACGGGAGACCTGTTGATTGATGTGATTTTGTTGGATGTTGCCGCTTAGTTCCATTACACTTCTTTCTATACACAGACCTAAAAGAAAAACATTGGAAAGTGAGAATTTTCTCATTTGTATTTATTGCCATATATATTTACATATTATACGCTTATATCATAGGTTCTGTTTTAAATAAAAATAATTTCTTTGGAAATGTTTGAGAAAAACGGGATAGGCTTGCACTATCATTTTAATAAAATGTGTGAAATCCAGAATTCTACATGTCTGGGAAATTCTGATTCAAGTCATTGTCTCAGGCTAGGGGGTGATACAGTGTCAGAGTGCTTGTGTAACAAGTCAGATGGCCCCAGGTTCTATTCTCACTCCCACCCTGTTCCTTGCTCCCCAACACACTACAGCTCCTGCTTAGCAGACCCTTGGCTGATTAAGACTTAAGCTGGAGTCGGATGCTGCTGGGTTATGGAGCATTCTCATTTCCTTTGACTTTCTTACCCTCTTTCATGAGCTGAACCATCAGTTACTAAAGGGAGAGAGGGAGAGAGGGAGTGAGTGAGTGAGGGAGGGAGGGGGAAATATGCTTACTCTGAAAGGCATAATGTGTATGGTAGGGATGCTAGGGGATTTCCTGATAGTAGGATAGCATATGCAACCACAAGGGTATGAGTTTCTTCATTCATTCTACCAACTCTTATACTAACCACTTTCAGAAACATTCTTACATGCACACCAATAACTAATATTTTTACTGTCATTTGGGCATCCCCAGCCCAGTCAAACTGTCATGCAAAATCAGCTAACGCATACACAACAATCAGAGACAAGCTTAGGGAAGACCAGTAGTCAAGGTAACCGAAGTAAACACTTTGTAGCATAATCTTTTTTTGAAGGGTCATGAATCACATGCTTTAGGATTCTTCCAAACATAGAGGAGCCATCAAAATATCACCCAGACATTTAATAGAAACATCTTTGATGTTTATCCTAATACTTAGCCTTATAATAGATTTGCTTAAAAAATGAAAGTTATACGTGATAAGGAGGGTGGGCCATATGTAAACATTTTGAATTAATTTATTTGTTTATGGTGTGTGCTTGGCATGTGCATGTATGTTTTTACCTTGGCCCACATGTAGAGGCTCGAGGACACCTTTTGGGAGTCACTTCTTCTACCACAGGGGCTGAGGGGATCTAATCTAGGTTTGTAAGCATTAGCTAACAGCAAGCACCTTCAACCTCTGAGACATCTTGCAACTCAAAACAAATTTTATTTAACAAATTATCATTCTTATTCGTAACTTTAAAACACCTAGATATGTTATATGTGGATACACACCTACAGTTTCTCTAGAGTCTAAGGAGTATAAAGCCCAGGCCTGGTAAGGACAGAGAGATAATGAAGAGAATACCATAGAAGCATATACACGTTAATATGTAAACACTGTTACATACTAATTAGTGAGCGCCAATTACAATGACTCTTGGAAAAAGTTAACAGGTTACAGAGATAAGTTAGGTTCTGGGATACTAGACTGGTTACCACAGAATGAGCTGTCATAAAATAAGTTCAGCTTTTTAAAACTCTTTCTTCTTTTTCTTTCTACCTTTCTGGCCTCAAGACCTGTCTCTCTAGCATGCCACTGGCTTTGAGGGTCTCCACAAAAGCTAAACTCGGTGCCAAGTATTGGTGCTTGGTAACTGTGAGTTAAATCCATACTTCTTCCAAAAGTATTTATCAAGGCATTCTATGCACCAGGAGATGCTAGTATTAAGAAAGCAATAATTTATAGAACCATAGAGGTTAGGTAATAAGGGACTGGGAGGGGACTGACAGATCTCCCAAGGAAATGGAAATAGAATAGATAGTTATGGATGGATGAGGGATAGCTGGAATGGGAGGATTGAATGAGGAGGAGAGGGAGAAAGGAGGAAGAAGAGGAGGGAATACTGGGAAAGATGGCTAAATTTAAGGACTGTTTGTGGGGCAGTATAGAAACCTAATACAGTAGAAGTTTCTTAAAATATATATATGTATGAAAGTAAACTAAGCCAGGCAGTGGTGACACATGCCTTTAATCCTAGCACTTGGGAGGCAGAGGCAGGTGGATTTCTGAGTTCGAGGTTTACTGAGTTCCAGGACAACCAGGACTACACAGAGAAAGCCTGTCTCAAAAAACCAAAAAAAAAAAAAAAAAAAAAAAAAAAAAAAAAAAAAAAAGAAAGAAAGTAAATGAAATGAAATTGCCAATAACAGGGGAGACAGCCCCAACTGGACAACTCTCGTTACCAAATGAAGTTTCAGTATCAGGAACAGGTTACATTTAATTGAGTTGCTAGCCAGAGGGCCCCATGGGAACTCCAAGCAAACAAAGATGTTGCCAAGACTATAGATTGCTCTCCACAAACTGACAGCAAGGGCCCACTACTGAAGACAATACCCATACAACTCATCGAACATGGACGAGTTGAGTTAGTGCCTACGTAGAGCCTACACCATTACATGCCAGCATCTTTGGTACAGGGAGGCACTCTGCATTCTGCCAAAAGCACAGAAACATAAGCACTAAATCCAGCCATGAACTCTTTGATCTACAATCTATCCTGCTTGCAAGATATTCTGGGGCAGTGGTGGCACAACGCTGTGGGAGTAGCCAACCAATATCAGATTTGCCATAAGGCCCACTGCATGAGGTGGAACACCAAGAAAACAAGGCTCTCTAAATCTCAATCAACATGATCAATGCACATATGAATTCAAAGACAGAGCAGCATGCACGGGGCCTATATGGGGCCCTAGAGTTGAAAAGAGAATGGACACAGCCCCACTCTTAATCCAGAAGCTGTCTCCAATTGATAACCCTTTGCAAATGAAAATAGTTTTTTTTCAAAGGGATTCTCACTGGGGAAACAAAGTACCCTTAAGGGTAGGGTAGGCTACATGCCCAGCAGTAGATGGCCAATGGAAAATGAACTCAATGGTATTTCTTGGAGGTTCTTTGTCTCATAATGTTATCTCAAGACACTCCTTTCTTTCTTTTGAAAAAAGCATATTGTGGAGAGACTTTAGAATGTTGGGCTAGAAGAGTCATTGAGTGGTAGGGACTCAGTGGGCTGTTCTGTAGGAGCTTGGAAGGTAAGGTTGTTGAGAGCAGTGCAGAAGACAGAGGCCTGGCTTGTGAAGTTCCAGAGGGAAGATAAATGAGTCTTTTAGGGCCATTGCTATTTTGATTTAAGATTCTGTCGTTCTCTGTTTGCTGGGGCTGATGAATCAACTGTGATTAACAAGATACCAGAACTACTAAAGTGAAACTTTTAGATTACTGGAACAATTGATGCTTGTTAGCTGGAGCTAAGAAATTACGGTGATTAAGAAAAGACCAGCATAACTTAGGTGAAATCTTCTAGCAAGTGTTTTCTGAGAGCACAAAGAATCTCTGTTCCAGGGAAGGTCAAGGTTGTACTTGGACAGCTTGTACAGCTGGACTTGGCACTATGTAAAGTCACACAGATGGCACTGATTTTGAGGACATGAAGGGATCGTGGAGACCAGCTGAGGCTTGACATTCTGAGAGGCCAGAAGAAACCATTAGTGAAGGTGCAGCCTCAGTGGCAGTTGGAGATCCAGGACTCAAGAGGTCATGCAGAGAAGTTGATCCTATGAGATCCTATAAAGAGATTTTATGAGAAGCTATTTGTGAAAGTGCAGCCTGGTTGCAGCAGAAGACCCCAGCATTTTGGAGATGTCAGTATCATTGGATGACCACCAAGAACAGCAGTAGCAGTGGAGTGGAGGCAGCTAGATCTTAGAAGACAAGCCGTGTTACAGAGGGCAGGGCTGGAGAAGTGACCCAAGCCTTTTGGAGGAGTTCAGAAGATCATGAACGGATTCCAAAAATTGGGCGGTTGGAGTTTGGTTTTACTTTGATTTAATTGTGACAGTGCCCTGATTTTTTTCCCTCTTGAAGTAAGAAAGTATTTTACCGGAACCCTCAGTTAAGAGACTTGGAATTGTAAAAGATTTTGGATATTTTAAAGGGCCTGAAATTTTAATATGTTTAAAATTGTAAAAACTGTGGGACTTTAAAAGTTATCTAGATCCTGAGGATGAATAAGAAGAAAGGGTTGTGACTTTGTTGTGTGGTTTGTGTGTGTGTGTGTGTGTGTGTGTGTGTGTGTGTGTGTGTGTGAAATTGACAAGGGTTCAGTTATACTGGCTGGTTTTGTGTGTAAACTTGACACAAACTAGAGTCACCACAGAGAAAGGAGCCTCCCTTGAGGAAATGCCTTCATGAGATCAGGCTGTATATTATTTTCTCAATTTGTGATCAGTGAGGAAGGGCTCAGCCCCTTTTGGTGGTGCCATCCCTGGGCTGGTGGTCCTGGGTTCTATAAGAAGTCAGGCTGAGCAAGACAGGGGAAGGAAGCCAGTAAGCAGCACTGCTCCCTGGCCTCTGCATCAGCTCCTGCTTCTGGGTTCTAGCCCTGCTTGAGTTCCTGTTCTGACTTCCTCCGATGATAGATTATAAAGTATAAGCTGAATAAGCCCTTTCCTCCCTAACTTGCTTTTGGTCATAGTGTTTCACCACAGCAATAGAAACCCTAACTGAGACAAGGCCCTTTGTGTACACATTATAATTTCTAGTTTAGTGTTTCTATGCGATTCCTGAACATGTGAGTGACTTGGTCTCTGTTCTCTATCTGTTTCTTGTGCCTTTTCTTTGGCTATTTTTTCTTTCTTTGCTTATTTTGTTCTATTCCAGTATGGTAGTTTTGGTTTCATCTTATCATATTATATTTTATTATTGTCCTTTAAAAGCCTGCTTGTGTTCTAATGATAGATAGAAATGGGATGGATCTGGATGGAGGCAGGAGCTGGGGAGGAACTGGGAGGAAGATACAGAAGGAAAATCATAATTATGATATATATTATGTGAGGAAAAATATCTTCAGTAAAAGGGGAAGAAAACCTGGGCAGTGGTGGCGCACGCCTTTAATCCCAGCACTTGGGAGGCAGAGGCAGGCGGATTTCTGAGTTTGAGGCCAGCCTGGTCTACAGAGTGAGCTCCAGGACAGCCAGGGCTACACAGAGAAACCCTATCTCAAAAAAAAAAAAAAAAGTGTGTGGGGAAGTAAAGCAAAAACGAAAAGCAAAAAAGAAAGTGATTTTCCTTCCTCAACAGAGCCTGAACAAGAGAGGGGAAAGCCTAGGAGGCCTCAACTGTAGACAAAGAACTTCAGATCGCTGAGGAATTCTGAGCGTGGGAGAAATAGTCTTCTCTAGGGAAGAGCATACTAGTTGGTTATCCAATACCAACTGGTCAGCCCTGAAAATCTACATACAAATATTTATACAGACTGAGAAAGTTGAACTTATGTATTTAGGAATATATATATATATATATATATATATATATATATATATATATGTGTGTGTGTGTGTGTGTGTGTGTGTGTGTGTGTGTCTGTGTCTGTGTCTGTGTGTGTACATATATATGTGTTATGTATGTTAAATATTTGTTATGTGTATACACATATACAATAATAAAGAGCAAGAGGCTATGGATTTGAAAGAGTGGCAGAGAGGATGGGAGAGGTTAGAGCACCAGTTCTTAACCTGTGGGTCATGACCTCTTTGGGGGTCGAATGATCCTTTCACAAAGGTCCCTATGACCATTGACAACCATGGATATTTACATTATAATTCATAACTTTTACAGTTATGAAATAGCAAGAAAGAATAATCCATGGTTGGCAGTCGCCCTGACTTGAGGAACTGTATTAAAAGGTTGCAACATTAGGTAGGTTGAAAACCACTGGGTTAGAGAGCAGAAAGGAAGGGAAGAATGATGTAATTATATTATACTCTCAAAAAAATAACAATAAAAATAAAAGCAACATATAATAAAAGAGTGACTTCCATTTGAAGACTGCACAGCTGCTTGTGGTTCCTCTGCCACTGCTTCTGGTGTTCTGAAGTTTCATGGTTCTACCTCATTCCAGGTCCATTCTCACCAAAGTGGCTACCCCCTCCATCATGAGCTCAGTTACAAGTGTTCTGTTTACTCTCAGGAAAAAAATGGTTAGAAGCAGGACATTACTTCTCATGGGTTTAGTTGTATTATGTTCAGCCAAGTAAAATATAGCAACACTAGTTTGAAAAGGATCTTATCTACTTCCTTTTCTTGATAGGGAACATTTAAAACTCGAAACATTTGCCACGATCCTTACTTCTTCTTTTTGCAAAGCCTAGACAATCATAACAGTATTTTTAATTAAAACTCCCTTTGATACACTTTTGGATCATATTAAACCAGCCCAAAACTGTTATAAATACTATCCATTAAATTAAAAGCGAATCAAAGCATGCAATGAGGATCATTTGTAGAAAAATAGTCACAGAAATAAAACTTAGATGTTAATGTAACAAACTATTTTAAGGAAAAACATCTACATGTAGAACACCAGGCTTGTAAAGTTGTAATATTTCATGTATGGAATGCCATTGTAGTTTGTTAATATTAATACCCAATGCAAATGACCAAAGAAGGTGAGTATTGGTAATAGACCACACTGGAGAAGCTTGTGCTGAAGCAGGGCAGCTGTGAAATGAAGGGGATTCTTGAAGCTGTGCTACCTTTTCTTTTGTTTGTTTTATTTAGCTAAAGTCTACAAGTTAAATGGCACAGATTTTGTTTTTCAAAAACCATTCTTTTGAATGCAGAACTTTATCTCCGTTTTCCTAATATAGCTCAAAGGAGATTGGATGAAACGGTCAAGTTCAAGGAATGTGCTAAAGAAGAAAAGGAGATGACTTGCTGTTGCATGATGTAAGAACGAGGGAAAGTAAGGAATCAAGCAAAGGGACTTACTTCTGTGTGACGGCCGTGGTAGATCTGCCCTTCCACTGAAGAGAAGTAGAAATGTTGGACATCATAATAGTAATAAAATATGCTGGCAGGTAAGAGAGCTAGGCAAGTAATGACGAATTCCCTGGGTAAAGTCTATAAGAATAAAGGAAGGAAAAGAAAGAAAGGAAGAAGTAAAGAAGGAAGAAAGGAGGAAAGAAAGAAGAGAGAGAAAGAAGAAAGAAAAGAAAAAAGAAAAGAGAAAAAGAAAGAGAGAAAAGGAAGGAAGGAAAGAAAGAAAGAAGGAAAGAAAGAGAAAGAAAAAAAGAAAGACAAGCTTGACACAGTAACTTTTTACCTGGTGATGTTTGTTTAGCAATCTAAAAGAGCTGATTGGAAAATTAACTGTGCTTCCATCAGCCCCTTGAATTCGGCAGAATAGAATTGGGTAGGGCTGAGTGGACGATAAAACCTCTCCTCACCTAGACTTGATCTTGCTTTGAGTCACAGGATGTCACCCTCTACTTTCAGCCATATCCCAGGAAGAAGATTCCTGGAAGAAGTACATGAAAATTATTTCCAGAAGAAGATAAAAAATCACACAGGGGCTTGAATTACCTCTAAATTTTCCACAAGAATGTCTACAAAACAGAAACAGTGCCAGATACTTGAGACAAGACTTTATCTATCTATCTATCTATCTATCTATCTATCTATCTATCTATCTATCTATCTATTTGACAGGGTTTCTTCATGTAGCCCTATCTTGGAACTTGCTCTGTAGAGCAGGCCGGCCTTGAACTCACAGAGATCCACCTGCCTCTTCCTACTGAGTAAGACTAAAGGCATGTACTATCATTGCTCAGCAGGACAAGATTAAAAAAAAAAAAAAAGAACAAATAGACATTCTAGACCAGAAAAAAATTAAGTGAGAGAACTGAAGGTTGAACTAAGGAATTTTGATGTTAGCAACGTTAACAGTACAGTTTTAACGACTACAAAAAAGGGGGAAGCTCATGACTTACTTAAGTTCTACATTTAACACGTTGGATTCTAAGCATTTAAAACTGTCACTTGTTCACTAAAAACATTATATTATTACAAAATACGGCATGCTTAGCTATATATAGTTCAAAGGCAACATTCTTAACCTACTGGGAGACTAAAACCACAATAGTTCCCTAGAACATTAATCATTCCCTTGAGAAATCTTGAGCCAATGAAATTCAAATGAATTGCAGGGAAATACCAGTTTTTGTGACTGCCGTGGTTTTCATGTTTTATATTATTTCACTAGAAGTCCACATGGAATTTATTTATTAGTTGAACACTTACTATCTAAGACATTTAAGATAATCTCCCTTGGAATATTCTGTTTCAACCTTTCTTTCTTAGTAATTTTTGGAGGTCAGATGATCATTGTCTGTTTGACTTCAGAATGTTTTGCTAATGTTGTTAGTTTTTAGCTAAGATATGGGACAGCAATTTTCTTCTCCCCCCCCCCCCCCCCCCGTTTGACTTCTGTATTTTTCTGGACTTCCCAATTGGCACCCATAAGTAAAAACTGCTTTAACTAGGAGATAATGCAGAATAATACCTCAAGATTGTATTTTTTCTTTTTTTAAAAAAATTTATTTATATATTTATATCCCAGTGTCACTCCCCACAGTACCCCGCAACAGGCAGGCAACAGAATCAGGAAAAGCCCATACTCCAGTTGTTGGGGGGCCTACATGAAAACCAAGCTGCACATCTGCTACATTTGGGGCCTTGGTCCATCCCATGCTTGCTCTTCAGTTAGTGGTTCGGCCTCTTGGAGACCCCAAGTTCCAGGTTAGTTGACTCTCTTGATCTTCCTGTGGAGTTTCTGTCCCATTTGGTTCCATCAATCCTTTTCCCAACTCTTCCACAAGACTTCCCGAGCTCCATCTAATGTTTAGCTGTGGCTCTCTGAATTTGTTTCCATTGGTTACTGGTTGGATCTTCTTAGAGAATAGTTATGCTAGGCCTCTGTCTGCAAGCATAACAGAATATCATTAATAGTGTCAGGGATTGGTTCTTACCTATGGGATGGATCTCCAGTTGGGCCAGTCATTGGTTGGCCATTCCTTCTGTCTTGGCTCCATCTTTGTTCCTGCACATTCAATATTGTATTTTCAACAAGATTTCTCATTTGTTTGGCTTCTGGGGGCATAAATATAGTTGGTAGTATTGAAAGCACTGTTCCTGAGTCCAGAATGGGATCTGATTATTTTTCAGTACTTATCAACATGGCTGACACTGCAAGGACCATGTTAGTCCTTTCAGAAAAGGGCTTTGCTATTTCAGTTTTGATGGCATTGCTCACAGTTCAGGCTTTATTTGTGAACTGTCTCACCCACGTCTTCCTGTAGCCATGTCTTGTGACTGATGGGTGTACAGCTTTAAACCTGGTCCTTCGTGGCCAATAAAAGACATTCTAAAGGATGACTTGTGCTTTGGAATTCTGTATGGGATTACCTGAGTCTTGCATAGTGATTCTTGTAGATCTGTTCCACTGTTTTCCTTTGTTCCTTCATTACTACAAATGATGGCCTGCAGTTTCTCCTCACACAGAACTCCATCTCTGAGTTTCCTTTGCTCAGTACTCAACAAAGCAGTCTTCAGCTTTTCTTAAGAAGACACAAGGAGTCTCTTATGTATCAATTCATTTATATGGTTTGTACTACAACTGCCCAGCAACTCAGAAGATTCATTATTACTCTTTTAAATGACACATCTTCTGGCTGTGACAACCACACTATCCATTAAGTAATCATTTGTAATTTTTTGTTGTTTTTAAGACAAGTGACAAGGCCTCTCTAGGTAGTCCTGGCTGTCCTGAGCTCACTATATAGATCAGGCTGGCCTCAGACTCATAGAGATCTACTTGCCTCTGCCTCCCAAATTCTGGGGATTAAAGGCATGGACCACATCATGCCTGGCCCCGTAATTTAAAATAAATTCATAGAAGATATTAATTAAGTGTGCAAGTGCTTAGTACATTAGCATACATTGTGCTCAGAATATCAAAGTGAAACCGTTAACAGAACTTAACAAATACAAGTTTGAAAGCATTTATATTGATTTCACAAAATTGTCTGCAGTGGGCAGCAGAGAGCAATATTAATATAAACTAGGCCCACAGCTGGTTTATTAAAGGACCATACACAAAACAAGAAAGAAAATAACACAACTCAGCGAAACAGTAAGTGTGTGAAACTGAAGAGAAATATAAATGGCAGATGACTACTCAGTGCAAGATGTATTGAAGACCAGACAGAGCATTAGGGAGGGGAAAGAAAAGGACAGTCTAACTGGCCAAGGTCTAATTATGAAGTAAAGTTTCTTGGTCTCGTTCCTGCTTCTGTCATGTGTCACATGTGTGTCTTTAAAAATTTTAACAAGTTTTTTTTTTGTCTAAGAAAGGGAAAATGTAAAATGGGAATAGTAAAGATATTATTCTACACAGGGCTATGGAGAAAATTAAATAGAGAATACCGGGGAAGTGTTTAGTACTCCACTTTGTTTGTTAAGCATAGGGGCTTAGCAAGTGTTATTTACCATGAACGTGACCAGTAAGATCTAGAGCTGATTCTTAGCAACAAATAAAACATAACTAAAGTTTTTTTTAATGTATGTAAAGTATGCTACCACACTAACTAGGGCACATGCTGCTTGTTTGATATTATTCATACTTTGTTTTAATACATTCATGTCTATTTTTTTTGCATAATTTGTAAATTTACGACAAAATGGCTAGCTCTTATATGATATACATGTAAATATATTGTATATAAATGTACATATACATACACGTAAATAATATATATATATATAAATGTATGAATATAAAATGAAGATAATTTTGATGCTGATGACAGTGTCAGTAGAAGTGAAATTTTTCAAGACAAATATGAGCATGATGATAGGATGTGAAGGTAGACACATATAGTCCATCAGCTGCATTCTTCTTTTCGGGGCTAGGGACTGAACATGCTGGGCAGACACTTGACACTGAACTACGTCCTGGGCCCTTCAAGACTCAGGGATACCCCCGAGCAGAAGGCATTCACTCGAATAGCATTTGAAGACAGGTACATAATTTTTTGAGCAAACCAAAGGTCCAAGTTTGTGGTTGTCATGGCTTAAAGGGGCTCTAACTAACTTGTTACACCTTTAGCTTTTGGCTGCCACACCACTGATGTCGGTCTATGCTACTCCACTCTGTTTTGTGTTTTCAAATTGACATCACACCGTTTTGTTTTTTTTTCTTTCTTCCACAAATTTCCCTATTCTTAATAGATAACAGTGAAAGAGAGTTGGAGGGTTTGTGTTTCTTCTTGAGCAATTTCTTTCTCTTGATCTTTCTGTATTCTCTTGTCCTGTTTTCTGATCGTGTGCCAAGAAGTACGCCCAGGAGCAAGCTAGGGCCCTGAGATTTTACAAGATGCACACATACCGGTAATGTTCATTGTACATCTTTAGAGAGATTTGAAGTGTTGATAAATTTTTGGTGCCTTAATGTTAAATGCGTGTTCTCCTTAAGAAGAGAAGGTGGGGCCTGGGAAAGTTGGGGTGTGGGACTTGAGGGCAGGAGACGTGAAGGAGTAGAGAGAAAAAGTAGATTCTTTGCAAACCTACTTTGTGGATTCCATGGTGTGGAAGTTACTGAGTCAACTTTCACACAGTTGGTTAAAGATTGTGAGTTGTTCTCAGATGAACACACAAGCAGAGTGTCTGTGAAAATCACTGCCTGAAATCTCAGACTGGTGGGGTGGGACTGTGGGTGTGGGAGCTGAGCCTAAAGAACTCAGCCGGGCCACTGGCAAGCATGAAATCTTTTGCTTTGTTCAGTCACTAGGTCTCCTCAACACTTTAGAAGGTCTCTGGAGCTTAGTTTTGATTTTATCATCAAGCAAGCATTAAAACAAATGAAAGTAACTTAAAACAAATAAAAGTAATTTAAAAACTTTGTGGCTCAGTTTATAATGTGCTTGCCGAGTATGCGGGAATCCATGGGTTCATCCCCAGTACCACATAAGCCAGCTGTGGTAGCACATGCCATAGGATAATCTAAGTATTGGGGAGGTGAAGACAGGAGAATCAGTTCTCAGTTATCCATGGATTCACAGGAAGTTTGAGTCCATCCCATTTCAAAAATAAATAATGAAGAGAATAAAAAAAAGGAAAAACAAAATTAAAGAATTTGTTTTCTCTCTTCTCTCTCTCTCTCTCTCTCTCTCTCTCTCTCTCTCTCTCTCTCTGTGTGTGTGTGTATGTGTGTGTGTGTGTGTGTGTGTGTGTGTGTGTGTGTGTGTGTGTGTATGTGCGCACGTACATGCCATTATACATATGTTATAGTTAACTATGCTATCTCACTCTACATTGATGTAGTTGCTTCGGAAAATTAGCCGGTTTCATCGAGACAGCTTTGCAGAGAATTAAGTACTGTTCAGGTTGTCGTCAGTGCCTACAATGTCAACAGCTTCTTGTGATAGAAAAACAATGTTTCAATTTAAATGACATTTCTTCACTTTTTTTTTTAAGGCAGTCTAGTGAATCATCAAACGGAAGAGAGGATTGCTACTGGTCACTCTTTGTCATGGCTTCAAGTCTTTCAAGTCTTTCTTACTCTCAAGGATCTTATCTCATCGTCTGAATCAGATTTACTCACTGAGGAAGCTTGAGAGGTGGAGGAGGGTAATATATAGAGTTTAGTGTTTGGCAAGAGGGAAGATGGAATTGCTAACTTTGAAAAAAAATGAGAGCTGTTTTTTTTTTTCTTTTTTCCTGTTTGCAATATTTTCTTCCCCTTCCTGGAGCATTTTGCTCTGGGGTAGGAAATTCTTACCACAAAAGTTTTTTTTTTTTTTTTGTCTTTCTTCCTCTCAACTGTAATCTAAGTGTATATTAAATAGTAACATTACATAGAATTTTTCTGGAAAGTTAGACTCTCAGATGTGTGACAGCTCAAAGGTCGTTATCTGTGATTACAACAACCTAACTCTTCGAAAGTCAGAGAGAATGGAAATTCAGTACTGAGCCTTCCACAGAGGTCCGAAACCGAACGTTCACTGATGTGGCAAAAGGAACTCTGTGAATGTAATTAAATTAAGGATCTTCAGATGGACAGACAATGCTGATCACCTTCGAAGGACAAATTAATCACAAAGGACCTTGTAGGAGGAAGGCAGGAGAGTCATCATTAGGCTATCAGCTATGTCAATGGAGCAAAGGTCAGATTGATGTCTGCAGACCAGAGAGCAGAGACATCTAAATGCTAGAAAAGGTTGTGTCTCCAGAAGAGGCAAAGCCCTGGCCATGCCTTGATTTTAGCCCCATACAATGCCGTTCAGACTTTTAACTCCCAGACAAAACTCTGGGAGTATTTGTATTGCATTAAGCCATTCATTTTGGGATTGTTATGATGATAACAGAGAAAGTGGTACCCATATGATGCTTCCAGCATTGTGTATGGGCTTCCAGACTAGACAGTAATTTCAGCAGAGCATTTTCAAGTAGAAATATTTATTCTATATTTAAAGAATGAGGAAGGCTGTATACATTTTTTTTTTTTTAAATTGGAGAACTTTCCAGAAGTTCATTGTGGTTAGGCAATTTACAAGCATGGGCCAAAAATCTATCAGTAACCCTCTTCAGTTTTGAATGGAGGTCTAGACACATCCATCTGTCTTGGGCATGTTCATAGCCTTACTGTACAGTTTATCTGTGAGCAGCAGGAGAAGAGAAAGAACCAATGGGCTGAAAGTAACCCACTCAGTCAGCTTCCTCTGTCTTTGCTTCAGGGCTTTGCACAGGAAATCTATTGCTGTGTCAAGTCCCAGAGAAGTTTCTTCTCTTCCAAGTTACTAGTCAGACTAAAGCACGCCGAATGGAAGGAGAGGACAGAGAGGACAGGACTGCTCCCTGCTAATGGGTTAAGTGGTGCGCTACCACGCAGAAGCCAACCACGCAGAGCAGAGGGATCCTGGTCATGGTCACTGCTGCTCCCCTACCTGTGAGGAGAAAAAGTACTGAGTGAGCGGCAGGAAACCAGAAAACCGAAATGTTCTGCCTTTGGAGAACTTCTGACCTAGCAGTGCTCTTGATATGGGGGGTCTTGGCTGCTGGTGAGTCTGAATTTTCTTTGGGAGAATGACTAAGGGAGGAGAGAACTGCTCTGCATCATTTAAGCCTTGTCCCTTTTCGCTGGGCAACGCAAGCCAATTTCTGTTGTAACTGAGATGAGGGTTCCTCCAGATATGCATTATCTCGTCACCCCTATTTTCTGCTTTGTCTGATTTATTTTTGCTTCGTGTTCTATAATTTCCTTCACTGCCGCTCTCTCATCTCCCCCTCCCCCTTTAGGACAAGGCAGAATAAATTAAACACATATTCAGAGCAATGAAAATGGCATGAGTTCTCTGTAATCTTCTTGGAAAGAAACAACGAACTATCATCTCTGATATCCCATCTAGGTCTCCTTTGCCAATTTGGGAATGTATTTTTTTTTTTAAATTTCATGTCACTTTAAATTTCATGTCGCTTTTCCGTGACTTCGGGTTTTTTGCATGCAGTTACACTGGTGTATCTGTGATGTACGTTTGCCTTTATCTTGAAGATATGTGGGCTACAGGAGACACTTTCTGAATCAGGAGGTGCACTCCTCAGTGTCTGCAGTTTGGTAGGAGTTCAATAGAATTTGGGGCTACTGTGGGGGTGTCCTGATTTCACTGTAGAAGGTCGGTGGGAGTTGGTGTAGGAGGCTTTTTCGTGTTTCGCTTTTAGTAGCTGCAGCAGCTGCAAGGGAACAACACGCTCAGCTCTAAAATGGGTAGTTTAATAATGTAAAGGACACACGGTACTTCTGTCCTTTCATCAGAATCCTCTTACAATCACATTTTTGTCTATCCTCCAGAAAAAGAATATCACATGATAATCTTACTGGTGAGAACACACAAGCTAACTGTGATCTACCACCACACCCTTCTGCTGAGAATTTTCAGTCCTGTTCTCTTTGATGTGCATAGCAAGCCACTGAGGTAGGGATGGAAGAAAGCTCTGTTTTACAGAGATAGAACCTGAAGGTTAGGGAGGCGACATGATTTGTCCACAGGACATGGAATGAAGGACTAGCAGCATACGTACTTCCATAAGCTCCACAAAACACTCGAGTGAGCAGTTTAACCCATATTCTTTTCACTAAGGAGAACCATCCATCACCACACAGCTGAAAAGGCTAAGCTAATATTTGGTTATAATTTGAATGGGGGGAGAAAGAGTGTCCGGAGTCTTTCAGTAGTTGGGTTTCTCTAGAAAGCACTACAAGTCTGTGCAGGATCAGTTTGGCAGGGAAAGCCAGACAGGTTGTGTCAGGTTGATGTTAACTTGGTGGACCAGACAGAAAAGCAACAAAATAGAAACATAACAGAATTTGAATTTTGAAGTCTGAAAGGTTCATTTTTTTTTAAAAGCTTCGTCAGAACATAAGTTGGAGACACTACGTTCACCAAGTCTCTGAAATCCAAGCTTGCAGCAGAAAACCATCAAGCATTTAGAATGCAAATCTGTAAATTACTTTATACACATGCTTTGGCATGACAAGTTCTTGGCATTACCAAGAAATAACTTGGAATGGTGAGCTGAAAGCCAGCCCTGTGACCTTATGGCTTTGCTCATTGCTGCCACAGGAGTAGCTCACTCTTTGTTAAGATCCATTCACACAGGAGAGAGCATAGGGCATCAGGGTGAATGATAGGATGCTCTTCTTTTGCCTACTTTTAAATGTTACTTTAAACTTCAAGTCATGTGGTATTTGTTTGATAAAGTACTTGAGGGGAAGTTAACAAGAATCTAAGCTCCTCATCTCATGCGTGGCTGTCTGTCTTCCACTTTCACAGACTGTGACATTTCTTTCTCCTAATTTTGTCCCATTGTCTTCTAAATTCTTACGTTCAAACTATAGTTTCAGGTCCTGACTGAGACCATCCCACCTTCTACTGAAGTTGCTGATTTTGCCAATATGAGTTGCTAAAAAGAAAAAGGAGCCAGCCCTCTACCGTTTTCTTCCCTTTCAGAATTTTTACTCATTTTCTTTGCCTTCCACTAGGGGGCAGGTACCAACAGGAGGAGACACATTGAGCCCTATAGAGATTAAAAGCAACATCAGAAAAGCAAAGAACAGGCCTCTCTAACTTAACCCTCTCCTCCTTTTTAAAGATTGTGCTTGCTGTAAGTTTGCCAATTAACCTAACATATAGGTGTGTTTTCCTTTGGACATTAGTGCTCAAGATTCTGGTGAAAGAGAATACTAAGAGGTGTGTGTGTGTGTCTCATGTGCAAGAATACTGACTGAAAGTTTCCAGCAATCTAAATGAGGGAGTTGAAAACAAAATGAAATCCCCAAGGAACATTGAAATTCAGTAGATACTGAAGTAAAAAAACTGATGAATAGTAAAACCATAGTGTGCTGATAGTGTTACGGAAGACTGGACCCGGACTCACAGGTTTGGGCAGATAGATAAAGAAGATAGATAGGCAAGGAAACTGGGAGGCAGGGTATGTAACAGAACAGAGACCGGAAGGTTCTGGGAGATAATGAGATCTAGCTTGCAGGAACAATGTGTTATATAATGAAAGAGTAAGGCTGCTCTCTGAAGACCTTTAACAGAGAGAATCTAAATATTGTAGAGTTGGTGGTGAGGTCTTCTGTTTGCTTGTAAAGAGAATCAATAATCTCAGGCAGTAGTTTTGGAGAATGTGGCAGCAGGATCCTGTTGAATGGCAGTGATACTTTGTAAAGGGTTCCCTTTGAAGCCCGAATCAGGAGTATCCTCACAGGGGTTCCTATAAGAGAAGGTTCTGTGCTGTGACATTGGTGGCTGAGAAGGGAACGGCAGAGAAAGGACATGAAGGATGGGCATGCCTATCCATACTGGGAGAATAGAAAAATCCAGCGTTTGTGAGCCACTTATGGAGCAGATGTTACCTCAAAGTCAATACAGACAAGCAAATGAGAGATGAAACACTAGAAATGCTTCTATTCAGCTTCAGGGAGCCATTACTATCTCTGTGTAACAGAGAGCAAGCTCTAAGAAGAGATGGGAAAGGAGACAATGCCACGTACAGACTGTATGTTTAACCTTAACCAGGAGGAAAGAAATGCTCTGAGCTTGAGAAATTAGTTGATACAGATGCTGGATACTGGAAGGTCAGCTCGAAATGGCTAGAACAAGGTGGGGCCAATGAAGGTACTCACTGTGATAAACTATTTCTCAATATGACCAAGTGAATTTCAGCTGATGACATTACCCAACAAAGCCATCCAGTGGTCGTCTGGCTTCATATTGTGTCTGAAGAATTAATCTCTGCAGTCATTGAAATGTTGTCAGTGACAATAAGCTTTTGCGTCCTCTCCCTTGATGCCGCTGATTCCCATTTGCTAGCTTCTGACTGGGTCTAGAAAGCAGGACAGAGGGTGTTATGTAGCTTTGGACTGAGTGATGCTAATACTCCCTAAGAAGCAATCACCATCCATTACGTTAAGAAATGATAAACATCACAAATACATGAAATTTTTATGAGAGTTGACTATAATCTACTCATTTCATTCTCCCTCAAGAACTGATGTCATTCATGCATTAACACTAAGCAAAGATTTCAAGGTTTTCATATCTAGAATTTAGATGCCTTGCGTGTCTGAAAACCTAGGCTCTGTTCATTCTGAGAACACAATCTTGTTTGTGTTTAAGGGAAGTGCCCCAGAGAGGTGCCAGCATGGAGGCACATTTAGTTCTTCCATTTAGAAAGAAGGAATTTTCTTTAAGCATCTCCACTGCTCTGAACCATTGATGTGGGCTGGGTTTTCCTGGAGTCAGACTTAGATGGGGTTTTGTGTACAGACATTCCTGTGTCTCAGTCACCACTCTCACTGGGCACAGTGGGGATGAGCTGGCTAGGTTTTTGAGAGCTTCCACACTGATTAGAACACTGGTTGTTTATACCTCTACCTTATTCAGTTGTTACGCGGGCTGCCCTGGGATGGGCTTGATTTTGAGCAAAGAAACCAAACCATCCTTTGAAGTGTCTGAAAACTGGAGGCTGTCTACTTACTGCTCTCAGTCGTAGGAGCAAAAGCTATCCCCGGAAGGATTCTGGGTGGCACATTCTAGATATGTACTGTAGCCTCCTATGTTCTTCATTCCTTCATGAAATTCTGAGCCTCTATCTGGTGTTATTCTTCAAGTCAATTTTATAGCTTTAATTTTTATTTCACTTTTGGTTGTTAAGTTATCTCAGTTTTCTTTTATATGAAGTTAACTATTTTATGTCTGAAATATTTATTTTACTTTTGTTATCCAAGCATATATTTGCTGGAGATGTGTAGAATTGTGGGTTGAGATTTATCTCTCCTCCCTTTTAGAACCTACAAAACTCTAATGGGGAGTCAGCCTGCCTCTCACATAATTTCTCTGAATTTAATCTCCGATCATCTAGGGCTATTTTCAACATTTTGTCCTTATTGCTGGGGTATTGCCATATTTAATCTATCTAACTCTGGTATTTGCACCTATAAGAAATTGCTTAACTTCTTTAGACACAATTTCCCCACTTATAAAACAAATAGATATGACAATATTAGGAGATTCAGAATTATCAGACAGAAGAGACTCAAGGCACCTCTGTATTAAATTCTCCCATCTTACATGTGGGCCAATAAAGACTAGCCATGTTCAAGGAAGTGCTGATAATGTCACCTCACCTTTCAGTGGATGAATCAGGTTGGAACAGCTCTGCAGGACCAACAATAGAAGGGGAAGAGCTGAGGCAAGAGTCCCTGTGTGTATAAGAACCCTGGTTTTGGATTTGATGCACTGGAAATGAGAGTCACATTTAGGAGAGAAACAAGAGCAATTAGAGGCTTGAGATTCCCTTTTTAGGAAAAATAAGTCACAGCCAAAATGAGGCTTGGTCACTTGGTCAGCCAGTAAGCAAGGGAGTGTTTGGCCATGTGTCAGTACTGTGCTTTGTACTGGTGATACTTGATAAAGAGAGATGTAACCGGCTGAGGATGTAGTTCAGTGGCAGAACATTGGTCTACTGTGTACAAGGCTTTAAATTAAACTCAGAGCTTCAAAAAGACAGCCATAGACCCGACTTTCTTGGAGCTTAGAATCTGGTAGGGAAGATAGATGTTATACAGATTCTTGCAAATAATTCAAGAACATAAAATATGTAGGGAAATTACAGGATGGCATTAAAATGTAACCAGTGAGATTGATCTTGTCTGGGTGTCAGGGAAGCTACCCGAGAAAGCGACAGATCAAGTGGAGACGGCAGAAGAAGGACTGTGAGATGAGCTATCTGGGCTGGTGGAACAATCTGCATGATACAGGCAGAGTGCTCAGGTACTATGGGAGTGAGGGAACCAACAGTGTGGAGATTTAGCAGAAATTCTGGAAGATGGGAAGGTTAATGGGAGAAGATGCAGAAAAGAGTACTTTACAAAAGACCGATGGTGGTGCATACCTTCAGTCTCTGCATTTATGTTGGTGAGACAGGTGGTATGATTCACCTAGGCTACACACTTAGAGCCTGTCTCAAATGGGCAAGCAAATAAACAAAACGTTTTTAAAAATAGAGGTGGCTGGGTGGTGGTGGTACATGCCTTTAATCTTAGCACTCAGGAGGCAGGGGCATGCAGATTTCTGAGTTTGAGGCCAGCCTGGTCTACAGAGTGAGTTCTAGGACAGATAGAGCTATGCTGTCTCAAAAAACAAAAACAAAAATAAAACCAAACCAACAAACTAACCAACCAACCAAGAACTAACTAACTAACTAACTAACTAACTAACTAACTAACTAACTAACTATCTAACTAACAAACATAAAGGAGCCCTGACTTTTGGGAGAATACCCACACTAAGGTGCCCAAGGAGAAAGGTGGCTTACAGAGAGGGTATTGGAGTCAGCAGGGAAGGAGACAGAGAAGAAATGTGTAGGTGTCGTGGTGGAGGTGACGAAAGGGGCTCTGGAAGGAGAAAGTGACCATGTGTGTTGTTAACTTAGAGAGCAAACAGAGAGAGATGCCCCAAAGATGAGTAAATATATTTAGGAGTTGCCCCACCCTGGCTGTACATGTCATAGTCAACTGTGTGTATTCAAAGAGGTTTCAGCAAAGGAACTTTTTAAAGGTGGAAAGAGAAGGATTACACAGGATGTTTTCAAACTATCCTCATTGCCTGCAAGGATTCATGGAACGAGTGGGCTCTGTCCTTATTTTCTAATAGTTGCTGGGCAACTGTCTTGTTTTCTGTGTAAGGTAGCAGTGACCTTTATGCACTATTTTACAGAGTCATGACAGTTTTTTTTTAAATGACAAATAAGCATCAGATTCCTGCCCATTCTACCTTCTAACTTCATTTTATTTGATTTTTAAAAAGAAATAATTAATACAAATAATTCCATTTTAATTCTAACTTCCCCAATCTAAAAACCCAGCCAGGCAACCTAGGTGCACAGATACTGCCTCGAGGATCTTATTTGCCTATAAAGATGAGGGTGACCTCGAGATTGCAGTTTGAGTAGAAGGCGGGGTGGGGGGGGAGCAGTCAGATTGCTGCTACTGCTGGGGAAGTGAGTGGGAGGAAAATCGATGCTGAGAGCCCCAGCCACTCATTTTAGAAGTTAGGCAGCAAAGGAAGGGGAAGAGAACTGTAGCAAGAGGGGAAAGCAGAATCCACCCCCATCCTCAACCTCCATCGACAGTGGTAAACCTGGGAGTGTATTCAGGATACTTATCTGAGACGATGTGGTGACTCAGTAAAAAAAATTTTTTTTTGATCTGTGTGTGTTTATGCAGTTTCAAGGTATTTAGTAACTACCTTTATTTATTTATTTATTTATTTATTTATTTTCTTACTTTATCATGAAATATCTCTTGTCTGTCCAACTTATCCATCGAACCCTACGGGGACCTTTACTTCCATGATCCTTTCTAAGGTGTCAACCAAAAAGTTGAAGTGGTAAATACTGGCAGATTCCCAATGATTAAGTCTAACCAGTTTTATTCCCAAAGCAAACCTTAACTGGTTCCTTCTTAGCTCTTGCCCAGGTACTATTGTAATCCAGTACTTTTAAGCCCTGACACACAGAACCACGTGGTGGGGGCACATGGCTTTAATCCCAGCATTCAAGGGGCAGAGGCAGGCAGATCTCGGAGTTCAAGGCTAGCCTAGTCTACAGAGTGAGTTCCTGGACAGCCAGGGCTACACAGGTAAACCCTCTCACAAACGAACAAACAAACAAACAAACAAACACAGTCAACCACAACCACCACCACCACCACAACAACAACATGTGCCACAATGAGTCTCCTATGAAGTTGCTAGAGACACTCAGGCTTTCAAAGGTCCAGGCATCTGGCCTTTCATGAGCCTCGGTACCTGATTATGGATAGAGCTGCAGTTAAAAGTACTGCCTTAGGTGTTTTTTTTTTTTTTAGTCTCTATGCTACCTGGGTTATCCCTGTTATTATACTGCAGTCAAAGGACAGTAGCTCATTTCTGATGGACTTCTCTTCAATGTGGACTTTAACCTTCCAGTGGTAAGGCATGGGAGACCTGGGTCCATGCCGAGGGCCATGCCAGCTACCGGACACTAAGCTACTTAACTGTTGCTTGCCTTGATCATCCTTATTGCCTCACGTATCTGTAAGCACGCCTTCTTCGGTCTTTTCAAAAGGAAATCATTTTACTGTTTTCCTCTCACTTCTTCAGTATCTCGAGGATCCTGTTTTTCCAGGATTTAACTTCTATCTCTTTCTATCTTCAAGCACACTTTGTCTTCCCCTGTCCTTAGACACTTCCTCAATCCTCAAGCACCCAACTGTTGCTCTATCTCTGTCCCAGTTTGCTATGAACAGGAAACAAAGTCAAGGTCTCATGGCTCCCATCTTATCTAGGGCAGTATTCTTGGTCTAAGTCTCCATTTTTGTGTCTTCCATCGTCTCTGCTCTTTAGGCCCCTTTCAGGCTGGTTTCCACCCCTACATCTCTACTCAGACGGCTTCCCTGACAGATCTCAAGGGCCATCACTGAAACGCTTGTTGCCAAGTAATAAATTTCTTACTCTAAAAATTTCCCCTATTTAACTTGATGCGCAGCCTTTATATCACAAGATCTTACTTCTGGACTTCTCGACATCACACTTGCGTTCTGCTCTGCTGCACTGTTTCCGTCAAGTTCATAGCCTCTAACAGAGCTCTAGGTGCACGCTTTTAAAGGTCTGAGTTTGACCTTTTCTTTAGTTTCCACATCACAGCTAGACGCTTGGCGGTTGATGGGCTTGAGCTAGCTTGCAGTCACTCTTGGTTAGTCCCTATCATATTTTTAAAACCTAGCTGCCAGTTAATAGGAAACTCAGATTTTGCTGCAAATCCCCAATTTAGTTTCTAGAGTTGTTAGGAAGATCAGGTCCAACAAAGTAACTGACATTTTTAGCATGGTTTGTATTCATAAACATTTTAAAATGATTATTTTATAGTTTTCAAAGACTTTTCACGTGCACTGTGAAAATATAGTTAGTTTAGCTCTTCACAGATTGACATTTTGGCTATTTTCAGTTTCTTGAGGAATAAGAACCAATACTTAATTTAACATTTTATTATATGTCTTTGCATATCTATTTAATATGTATCTACTGGCTATTATCCCTTGTGGTCATGGCTCATATATACACATCTGTACTATTTGTCTTATGTCAGGGAACAAGTTTCTCTCCCTGATTATTTGATTTGATTATTTGGCAATTAGGGGTCTCTCTCTCCTCTCTCTCTCTCTCTCTCTCTCTCTCTCTCTCTCTCTCTCTCTCTTTCAGGCAAAGTCTTTGTGAGTAGTTGACACAAAGTAGCTGACACAAATGGCTACTTTCTTGTGGAAACTAGAATAAGATTTATTATTCACCACAATTATTTTCTGCTTTTTAAATTTCATCTATTAATTGAATCTGTTGTTTGAATTTTTTTTTTTCTTCTAGACAGAGTTTCTCTGTGTAGTTCTGGCTGTCCTGGAACTCACTCTGTAGACCAGGCTGGCCTGGAACTCAGAAATCCGCCTGCCTCTGCCTCCCAAGTGCTGGGATCAAACGCGTGAACCACTACTGCCCAGCGCTGTTTGAATTCTTGTGTCTTAAGATTTGTTTCTGTAATCATTTTTTCATGTCTTGGTTTTGGAAACTACCTGGGTGTTTTATTTGATCTCCATGCTCCATTAGGTCAGTAAAATTGTTCTAACATGTTGTTAAATATTTTGTCGAGACATTCACGACTTTGTGTTCTTTCATTCAGCTTCTCCATTGTTTTCAAACTCATTGTATGCTGTCTGAGAAAAATTAGCCTTCGTTAGTCATAAATGTTGCGGATAGTCTCTATAATTTTGCTTAGTAATCTTTTAGGGTTTTTTTTTTTCCATACAAAGGTTATAAGTTCTAGAGCTAAATATTTCAGTATTTTTATTTATGGTTTCAGCTTTCTATGGGGGTTAGAAAAGTTTCTGGTTAAAGTCAACTGCCCCATTTTACATGGAACTTTCTTCTTGGTTTCAGTACTTAAACTCGGGCATCCCCAGGAAGCCTTGTGGCTCCAGCAACACAGGGTCTTATCCATTATCAGCCCCATTTAAGATTAAAAAACCACAAATTACTCACCTTTTCTTTCAAGGCTTTAAAAAATTACATTTAAATATTCCTTTCCTTTGTCCGAGGAGTGAGATAGGAACCTGATTTATTTTTTTCCATGTGGCTAGCTATTTTTTAATTACATTCACTAATAATGTGACTAATCACCCTTGCCTACCGAAGCTAAAGTGACACTAATAACAGCTTCTCAGTTCTCACATGTGTAAATAAGCAACTGAGCTTCTCAGAAACCTGTGTAAGATTACAGGGATAATAAATAAAAAGTTAGTATATTGGCTGGTGTTATGACTCGGATTTTGATATCTTCTTTCCTCTGTCTTGGGCTTCTGCTCAAAATGTTGTTATTTAACACCTAGATAAGTGTTGTTTGCTACTAAGTTGGTATTTTTAATAAGAAAAGACAGTTCCATAAAGTCTAAGACTAGGAAACAAATCCTATATCAGTTGAACCAGTTAGGCTAAGAATATTAAAAATAAAACACACCAACTTGTATTTTTAAATTTATTTGCAATTATTTAAATTTCCTTCCATGTTAATGCATACTATGTTGTATAATATATGACATTTGTAAACATAAAGGGATAATTATACATTAAGGACCTAAGTAAATGAAAAAGTAGACTCACTAGTCTCCCTCCGCCCCGACTTCTGCTCTGACAGAAGCATATTCTTCTGAGGAAATCACTCCCTTTGCACAAGTGTTGTTTCCTTAATTGTTTTCTTCATCACCGCGTATATGTACCGCTCTGAATAATATAATATCTTTTACTTTTTTTGTGTGTTGTGCCTAACAGAAATATTGAATATTTTATTTTATAATGGCTTTCAGTTGCTCAGCGCAGATGAATCATCTCAGTTTACTTTTCTTCTGGATTGAGAACTAACATTTCTGCATCCCAGGAAACCCTTTAAGCCTAGCAAAATAAGATCCTACTCATCATATATGCTGGAGATTAAAAAAAAACTAAAATCATATCCCTCTGTCCCCCCTCCTTTTTTTTTTTTTTTTTTTTTTTTTTTTTTGCTATTTTTATTCTTCATGTTTAAGCCCTCTGATTTATTTTCATATGAGCAATGAGAGTAATCCATGGGTTTTTTTTGTATGTATGTGGTTTATGTACATGTGTATATTTGTGAATGCAGTGTGTGTGTGTGTGTGTGTGTGTGTGTGTGTGTGTGTGTGTGTGTTGGAGCTTCTGGCTAGCTATCACAGACTTCCACCACTTTCCATGGTGCTAAAACCATTGCATCAGAGTAGAATACAATGAAGTCTTTTGGGTGATGATCTTAGTCTGAGACCCTCTGGATAATTTAATTCCACAATTCAATGGAGTTTTCATCTCATTCCATTTATTACTCAAAGAAATCTCAGAAGAAGGACACTTTTCTAACCCACAGCTACAACATGTAGCTTATGAATGTAGCAAAGCACTCACTAAATCACAATTAAAGTTGCCACAGGTCTTAGTGTAGCTAACTAAGGGTGTCTGACAAGGCCCTCTGAACTTCTGGATCTTTTATAATAAAGATGTGAGTCCTAAAGTTGCATTCATTTAAAATAAAACCTTGAGCCTGGTGTTCTGGCAAATACCTCTAACCCCAGTACTTGGGAGGCAGAGGCAGGTGGATCTCTGTGAGTCTGGTCTATGTAGCAAGCTCCTGGGCAGCTAAAATTACAAAGATAGGCTCGGAATAAATGAATAAATGAAACATAATGAAACGTCGATTCTTCAGGAGAAATGTGTCTGTGATTACAACAGATTTAGTGCCTCAGGTTGCAATGAACTTTTAGGCTATACTTATTCCTTGTCTGTAAAATAAACGAATGACAACATCCTATGTTTTTTAGAAGGGAAAGCACTGTGCCACAATCCATCTAATTATATAAAACATTCAGAAGAAAAGGAAGACACAAAACTCCCATCTTTCGGATTCTCTAGCCTTTAGACATAGCTTCCTGCTCCACGCTCCACATGCTCAGCTCCGAGTGTATTAGATCAGCTTCGAAGGGTCGAAAGAAAACAATTATGGAGCTTGAAATGAATTGGCAAAGACAGAAATGCTCTGCCTTGGTTTTCCTTAGCTAGTTCCTCCAATTCCAACAGCTATTTTTTGTGTTAAATAACAAATGAAGATGACAGGTTTTAAATTTTTTTTTGCAGTGATACAGTTATGAATTTGTAGATTCATTTTTTAAAAACCTAGTTTGGGGCTGATTTGAAAAGTTTTAACATAAAGTTTGTTTATTAGATTTTTGTTGTTGTTGTTTTGTTTTTTTGAGACAGTGTTTCTCTGTGCCGCTATGGGTGTTCTGGAAGTCACTTTGTAGATCAGGCTGGCCTCGAACTCAGGGATTCACCAGCCTCTGCTTCCCTAGTGCTGGGATTAAAGGCATGTGCCACCATGCCTGGCCATTTATTAGATCTTTAACTATAAGTTTGCATTCCTCTAAAAGACTTGGTAAGGAATGAAAAGGAAGGAAATCTTAATATTTTGTTTCTTATTTTTATGCACTTGGAATACTAAATGCTGTTAACAGCTGCTTACTTATGACGCGCTCTGAGCTGCATCTGAGCTGACGATGGCTCCCGACCAGGGGCTGTCAATGCCAAAGTTTCAGAAATGCCTTCCGTCAGGGTTTGTTTTGTTTTGTTTTGTTTTGAGCTTGCCCTAAAAAATGCAGCATTTTTGCAACGGCTGAAAACTGTTTAATCTCACAAGGAAGTCATGTGCTGTTTCTGAGGGCCTTTTCCTGTCACTGAGGAAGCTTCTCTCCAGCTCCGGATTTGCACAGTCATGCCTTTAGCAGTGTGTCCCGTGTGTGGGTGGTATTTGCTTGCTCAGGCAAATGACAAAGATGATTTGGGAAAGGAAACTTCTGTTGCTCAGAGTTACTAAGAAGTTTCGCTAACAGTAAAACCAAAAGGCATTCTCCTTTGACGATTTTAACTTAGGTGGAAAAGTTTTCTTCCCTCCGTATTTAAAGGCGACTTTCGTTCATCACCAAGGTCTTTGTTTTGGGCTTATTTGTGTAGCTGTAGATGGTGATAGTACAGGTGTTAAAACTTAGGTGTTTCTTATCTTTTTTTTTTTTTTTTTTGAAACGATGTTTTATTTTTTAAATTAGCTTACAGACCACCACATTTCCAGATAGGATTTTTTTATATACATATTTCATTTTGGTTTAATAACCCCCCTGCTCCTCACTTATCTGCCTTTACCAGTCTTAACTTTCCACTTTATTCTGTAGGAATAAAGAAACTTTATTTTCCACCCATTTCCTTAAAGCCCCCCCCCCCCCGCCCTGTCCCCACAATGCCCTCCCCCCCAGCCTGATTGCTCCTTTGTAGTTTCCTGGCCTTTACCCATATTTATATATAAATGTAGAGGCTAGGCGCCACTTATGAGAGAGGTCAGATGACATTTGTTTTCCTGAGCCTGAGTAATCTTGCTATGTTTTCTAGTTCTATACATTTTCTTTTGACTTCCATTTTTTCCCATACAGCTGAACAAAGTCTTATGTGTCTTATATGTACAAAGTCTTACACTACATTTTACATAGCTATCCCTCCAGGCTGCTTCCAGCTCCTTTCTATGGTGAAGAGAGTAGAGACAAGCATCATGTAGAGAGTCCATTGGGTACACGCTCAGGAGTGATGTAGCTGGCCCATATGGTAGATCATTTTCAGCTTCTCAAGAAGCTTCCACGTTGATTTCCACAGTGGCTGTCCTCATTTTTATTTATCAAGAATGGGTAATGGCACCTCTTTCCTTGTGTCTTTGAGATGTTTGTTGTCATTTGCTTTCTTGATGGTGATCATTCTGAGTGGGCTGAGGTGGAGTTTCTTGGAATGCGTGGTAGTGCATTCCTTTAATCCTAGAACTGTGGAGGCCAAGTCAGGTGGATGGATCTCTGTGAGTTCTAGGCCAGACTGGTCTACATAGTGAGTTCCAGGACAGCCATGGCTACATATACAAAAATTTGCCTCAGAAACAAAATGAAAGAGAACAAAAATAGTTAAAAATCTTTTTTTTTTTTTTTTGCTTTTGTTTATGTGTGTTGTATTGCTCCATGTGTTAAAGTACCTGTGGAGGCGCCAGGAGAACATTGGATCTGCTGGAGCTGATGTGGGTGCTGGGAACTGAAACTGAGTTGTCTGGAAGAGTAAGAAGGACTCTTAACTAGTGAGTTATAGCTTCAGCTCCTAATATTTGAAACTATATTTATTCTTGTGTGCACACGTGAGCATAAGTATGTGTGTGTGTATCAGGTGTGCAGGTAGAGGTGAGAGGTTAGCTCATGAAGAGTTAGTTCTCTCCTTCCTCCATCTGAATCCTAGGATGGGACTCAGGATTGGACTCAAATCTATCTTGCTACTTAGCTACAGCACTCCCGGGTCTATTCCTACAGGAATCTATGTCAGTGCACCACACAGATGCTTGCATGCTCATGTTCATTGCTACACTATCCACCATAGCCTGTATGTGGAAGAACAGAAAAGAAACCAAAACCAAAAATCACTGAGTCTAATTAGTGCTGCCTGTATGCACATGGGTGTAGGGTCGTCCATCAAAGCATGGTCAACCTACCCAGGAACTGCACTCCTAAAAAAAGCACCCTGTCCCTCCCCTAGTAGCTGTCCACTGTCAATAGCCTCAGCTAAGTGTGGAGAATTCTGTGTTCCTCCCCCCACACACTGGGGTTTATTTTTATTTTCTTAATGCTTCATATAGTTTTTTTTGTTTTACTGTTTCTGACCAAAGATGGTGATGGTGATGATGATGGTGATGATGATGATGATGGTGGTGATGATGATGATGATTTTGTTTTCAGGTCCTTTGGGTGAATTTTAAGATTAAAAAAAAAAACCCTAGTATTTAATGTTTTTAAATTTTTTGTAAGTACTGAGTTAGTTGCTCACCCCACATTTTCTTATATTTCTGCTTTCATATAGTCAAAACGGCCTCTAATTTCATTAGGGATTCCTTCTTAACCGGAGTCATACATTATGGTGTGTGATGTTGTCCTAAATAGGTGATGTTGAGTGTCTCGTTCTCACTGATTTCCAATTTAATTAGGTTCTGATTGGAGGTCATTCTGTATGATTTGAAGTTTTAAAACCTTCTTTTGTGCACTTGAACGTGTGCTATGATGATGATGTGCTAGCCCTAAAAGTAACTCTTAGTTCAGTGCTACGTTGCTTTCTTTGCTGTCGTGCAACGTCTGATCTCAACACTTGGCAGCAGATAGAAAATATGTGCAGTGAAATACACCAGGAGTTGATAGTGATACTTTTTGTTCAACGTAGAATTTAAGCTTACTCATTTCATATCTGCATCTGGCTCTCTTTAGGTCGTACCAAAGACTGACCCCTAGGTGTTATGCATGTTAATCCTGCTCTCTACCGCTGTACCTCATCGCCAGCCCTTTGTCTGTCTTACTAAAAAAATGAATGGTACTGACCTAAATCCTTTGACTTTTATTTTTAACGTAAGAGTTTTTATTTTTGGATGAAGAAGTATACACATTTTGAGATAAAACGTGATACTTCGACTCAGGTGTAAGTTGGTCATTCATTTTAGTTAATTAGCATATTACACTAAATTATATACTTTCCATATGATGAATGCATTCAAATCCTTTCTTCCAACAATTATTTTAGATACTCAATTATATTGATTATATTTCCTATTGCCATTCTAGAGAACACTATGGTATACCCCTGTTTCTAACATTGTACCTATTGGCCAAGTTTTCTTTTTCTTGTTTTTCCCAGACTCTGGTTGTCACCGTCTACTCGCAGCTTTTCTAAATAGCTCATCTGATTTGTCTCATAGCAAATCTACTCATAGTTTACAAATAGCATTAAGCACTGTCATCACTATGACTTAATTATCTTGAATTTGAAGTTACTGTCACCAACTTACTGAATTCTGCAGGAGCCATAAGGTCAAATCTTATTTTTAAAGTTATTTGGGCGGGTTTCTCTACATGTGCTTATTCACTAAACATCAGACACACTTAGATTTATTTGTTTCATTTAACTTATAGTTTTAGGTCTTAGAAATAATTTAAGAATCATTTAAATGTTTTATAATTGTGTAAAATGGTTGATTTTTCACAGTCAGACCTATCAAAACCAATTTATTCATAAATACTGATTTCTACTTCTGCACTCATTTTATCTTCTCATTCTTGAAATTCTAAGCAAGAAAAGAAGACAAAAAAATATACACACCTACTATTCCTTTCATCATATGGTAGATTATAATACAATGTTAGATATTCTTTTACATACTATATTTTTCTATTGAATAATATATTTGGTTACCTAATAGAAATGTATAGAACCATTCCTCACCATTTGAAAAAGTTTTCATTGTACTTCAATTTAGGAATGTACCAAACTGTCAACTGATCTCCTATGGATGGATATTTGGGTTTCTAAAGACTTGCTATTGTATACAATATTGCTAGGAACAGCCTTGTGCAAATATTTTTCCTTACTATTATTTATTTATCTTTGGGATAGATCTCTAGAAGTAGGATCTATAGGTCAAGAGAAGAATGCAAGAGTAATTTTGCTGTATTTTGTTAAATTTCCTACCCTCAAAGTTGTGAAATTTCATTCACCTCCCCAATGAGATATGTTCTCAAATGATTATCTTTTGTCTGTCCCAGAGATCAGAAATGGTATTTCAATATAGCCCTAATTCGCATTTCTTTCATGTGAATGATGTTAAATATCTTCACTTGTGACTAAGAAATGTTGTAAATTTTCCTTATAAACTGATCATGCTTTCAGACCAGCTTGCTATAAAGCCGTGTTAATTGTGAGTATCCATTCTTTTAGCAGAAATTACTGGCAAAATAAAAAGGGTCATTACAAGTGTTAATAGATAAATATTTTCAGCCCTAGTTCAGGCAGTCATATACTTAGTCCGCAAGCCACTGTTCTACGTAATAAACGTGCAGAAGAAACCATATTCTCTTGGACCTCACAACATGGCAAGGGAGTATTGTACTGGATCCTTGAGGTTTTAGAATTATCTTAAATCTGCCTCCCTGACCCACTGTGTCCATTTACACTTAGAGTTAGAGCTGTCATTTTCCAGTTTTGACTCCACATATCCGTCTGGTTTTTTTTTTTTTTTTTTTTTTTTTTGTCAACAATGACTATCCGTAGCCTTTTAAAAACACCCATTTGTTTCATGCTTCCCTTTAAAGCCATTATTTTTTCTTTGCAATCTCTTTTCTCAGAAGTTCCACATCCTAAGAATCGCAAGTCCCACCTCACATCTTATCTCTGATCCAGAAGCTTCCCCATTCTCTGGTCCTCATAGTACTCACTCCTGCCCCAAAACACACTAAATACCTCTGATCCTGGAAGAAGAAATGGTTACTGGTTATAAAAAAGGAGAGTGGAGATGGAAGCGGAACTGCTGGACACCACAACATACTTTTATCATCGGACTGAAATTTTACATTCTATTTTTGATATAGCTGTTTAGTTACCATAACCTTACAGTCTTGGGGAGAAGGAATATTTATTAATTAAAATTTTGATGACTCTTTTATTTTGCCAGTAATTTCTGTTAAAAAAATGGATACTACCAATTAGCACTTAGAACTTATCTCACAAAATGTTAAATTGCGAACCATCTACGTGCTATGATTTCAACCAAGGAAAATCTCTGTTTGGTTTGTTGTTCTTGTTTCATGGTAATAACCAATCAACACATTACAACCATACTGGAAATGCTTTAACAGATAGTTAAGAACATTTTTCATACTTGGAGATAACACTTAATACCTCTGATCCTGGAAGAGGAAATAGTTATTGGTTATGAAAAGGAGAGTAGGGAGGGAAGCAAACTTGTCAAACAAGGAAGACCAAGTCAGAAGTTGATGCTAGGACAAACAACTCAGCTGTTGTAATGTATGTATTCATTAGAATTAGCATTAGCACTAGCACTCTGAAAAGGCCTGAAGAACATAGCAAAAAGGTGTTAAGTTCAGCAATGAAAGGTCTTATTTCTCCACGGTACTGAGGGGCTCTACTGCAGCAAATATTGTAGCAAGCCCAATATGTCACTTTTTTTTAAATACATGGTTTTCTGTGTAGCTTTGGCTGTCCTGGAACTTACTTTGTAAGTTCAGGGCTGGCTTGAACCTCATAGATACCCACCTGCCTCTGTCTACTGAGTTTTGGGATTAAAGAAGTGTGTCACTTGGCTATGCCCATTCTTCAGCAATAATCATAACAAGACAGTGCTTGGTTTTCAGAGAGTGTTTGGATTGTAGGCTCTCAAATTACTTTATGTGCAGTTAATGTTTATGGACTATTTTCTATGATTATGCCAGCCTGTACTTGCCTGATCTTGTGTGATTTTTTAAGGTAAGCAGGGCCATCCTGGTCAGTACTTAGATCAGACATTTTTCATGTTTATTGTCCATTTGCATTCTTTTTTTTTTCTTTTTGAGAATTGTCAGTTCATTTCAGCTCATTTATAAGTAGGTCAGTTGATTTTTTTGTTAACTTTTTTTGAATTCTAAAAATATTCTGTGTATCAGTCCTCTATTAGATATATAATTATCAAAGAGACCTCTCCCATTCTGTAGGCTTTTTGCTTTTCCTTTGCTGTACAGAAACTTCTTAATTTAATGAAATCTCTTTAGTCTATAGTTGGCTTTATTTTCTGAGTGACTAAAGCTTTGATTATTGCTGTATCTTGGATGTTTATTCTAGTCTTCCTTTTAACAGCACCAGAGTTTCAGTTCTCATATTAATGTCTTTGATCCAGTTAGAGTTGATTCCTGTATGAGGTAAGAGATAGGAACGTGCTTTTTATTCATCCACATATGGACATCCAATTTTCACAGATTTGTTGTCACGGTTACCTTCCTCCTATGTGTACTTTTGGCATCTTTGTTAAAATTCAGGTGGCTGTATTGGCAATGTTGTTGGTTGTTACCACAAAATGATGGTCAGGCTTTATGGCTAAAAACAACACCTATCTTGTACATGGAACATGGAGAGATTGGCTGCTGCCTACCTAGAAAGTTCATCTCTACTATTGTTTATGGTACTGGAAGGTACTCTGCATTCTATCATAGGAAAAAGGTAACACTCCTAAATGGGATGTCTCCATTAAATCTTTCCTTTCAAGGCTCAGGGAAGTCTGCTGAAGAAGGGGCAGAAAAATAGTGAGAGGCAGTGAGGATGGAATAGAGAAAGGAAACAAGGCCTTCTAGGCACGGAAGAACTGACACACATATGAGCTGACAGACTGTGGCAACATGCACAGGGCCTGCACAAAGTCTAAGCCAGATGTAGTCTGAGTGGAGAGAGGGGAACTAGACAGAGACCCAACCCTAACCCAGAAGCTATCTCCAATTGATAAATGCTCACAAAGGAAAACTATCTTTCTCCAACTGAGTCTCACTGAGTATCTAAACTACACTTAAGGGCAGGTAACAAGCTCAGCACTAAATGGCTAACACAAAATAAACTCAATGGTATTTTTGGAGGCATTTTGTGTCCTAATGCTTTGTCTGGGTATTTCCCCCCTTACAGATCTTTTAGTTATATATTATGCTTTCTGGCTTTGTGTTTTTATGGGGTTTCTGTGTGTGAGACCGTGTGTATCTACATGTGTTTCTTGTGCTTTTACTTTAGCTCCATTTTTTCCTGTTTTATTTTTTTTTTGGCTTATTGGTTTTTTTGTTTTGTTTTTAATTTATATTATTTTATTACTATTTTTAGTTTGTAGATGTCTACTGTTTGCTTTCTAATGAGAGAGAGCAAGAAAAAGTGTGGATTTGGGTAGGTGTGGAAGATCTAGGAGGAGTTGAGGAAGGGGAACCACAATTATAATATAGTTTTATGAAAGAATCTATTTTCAATTAAGATCAAGTGGCTGTAGGTTTGTGGTTTTTAATGCACCCTCTATTCTGAAGAAAGGAAAGAAAGAAGATCTGTAGTCTTCCATCATCAGCTCCTTCCCTTGCTCACACCCTTCCAAGTCCACCATAATCCAAGCACAGCTTTCATGTCTTGGATCCATTTTGCTTTCACATGCAATACCATGGGTCACTCACCTTGCTGTATCTGGCTTATTCTGCTTAATAGCATGTCTTCTGATTCCACCCTCTTTCCAGCTGATGACAGATTTTTGTTGTTGTTTTATCCTTTTGTGTTCTTAATTGAAGATTTTCTATATTTTCATTGTCTCTTCTGATATTCAGCATAGGCATTCTTTTGCTTTTGTTTGAAATATATATTTATAATTAGTCCAATTTTCATATTAAAAACACATTAGCACTTCATAGTAGTGTAGGTATTTTAGTAAACAAGTCTACTTTTTCTTTCTTGTGTCTGTAACTATTGCATTGAAATCATGGAACTATTATAGGTCAATGTTTCAGAAGCTGATTATGATGATTTTTTTTCTTATAAAGCAGAGTATGTAGTCCAGGCTGGTGTCATATTAAAAGTATGGCCAGCTGCTCTGACATCATGATTCTTCTGTCTCCCCCTCTGTGCAACCAATCCTGGTTTCGGACCATTATAATTGTGAACAATTCCACAGAACTCAAGGAAGGAATGGAAAGAGGAAAGGGCTCTCCTCCTTCTCCTACCCTGTTCTGCTTCATTTCTGCTGTTCAGTCACAAGGTAGAGCAGCTGGAAGGAAGCAAGAGAATGAACTCTCTGTGACTTTGTTTCTGTAGTTTTTGGACAATGACTCTGTTTCTTCATCTCTTGGAAGTGTTCATTATTGGTCCAAATGACTTTTGTTTTAAAAATAATTAATTTATTTATTAACTTTACATCTCTATTATTTATTCTCTTTAATCCCAACACCAGCCCCTTCATCCCAGTCCCCCTTCTTGTAGCTCATCCCCCTAACCCCCTTCTCTTTTTCTCTGAGAAGGAGAAGCCCCTTGGTATCACCCCTGCTCCTGCACATCAGTCACAGGTGCATCTTCTTTCACTGATGCCAGACAAGGCAGCCAAGTTAGGAAACCTGGATCCACAGGCAGGCAACAAATTCAGGAACAGCTCTGCTCCAGTAGTTGAGGGACCTACATGAAGATTAAGCTGCAAATCTACTACATATGTGCAGACTACCTAGGATCATGTGGCTTTAATTAGGGGATGACATCTGAATAAAGAGTTTAATGAAGTCAGCTTATGTGGTATGCCTACACTGGACCTGGCAAGGAGCTGGAAGAAGGAAGGCAGGGCTACTGTAAATTATTTGGCAAAATAAAATTACTCATGAATGGGAAACAACCGATTAATATCTTATAAATGCAATTTTCAAAATGTTGACATATCAGTGATGATAAATCTTTGAATTCCTGCTTACAATCATTTAAATATTTAAGCACTTGTATTTAAATATTTTCTAGAATCCAGTTGTGCTGATAAGAATCAAACAACACAGAACAGTTCATCAGCTTTGGCAGAAGGTAATATTCTTACATATCATCTTGTGAGAATGGAGAGTTGACCTTGCTCAGAAACAGTAACTAAGGCCTTGGCTGCTGGACAGATTTAGGATGAGTAGCAGAGTCTGATGATGTAGTGTTATGGTGTGAGGGAAGCTGAACACTTGCGTCTGAACGTTTGTCATGTTAGAGCGAGTGATGGGAAGACTGTGGCATTAGCACCCTCCTAGATCTGTGCTGAAGAATTTCTTTCTTCATCTAATTATGTGACCTTTATTTGAATGTGACTTGTGAGGACTTGAGTTCCCCAAAGAGGCAAGTGACATTGAACTTGGACAATGGAGATATTAATGCAATGTTTATCATAAGCATGGCTTATCTCACCAAGTTCTACTCCTGTTAAAGCAATGGCATTACTGACTTTTGTCACAAGTGATTGTGATAGATAATTTTGTTGAGTAATCACCACTCAGAAAACTTGTATTAATCATGGACAATTTACATCAGTGTACAAGCAATGTGAGGATTTATGGTGCAAGTTGGGCGTAGCCCACATGCCTGAACTTTCACTTTAGAAGATGAATAATGTATTTAATTCTAATAGATTAAACATAGGAAAGTGAGAAAAAAATCTATTGTTGGAATAAATTCATTAGTGAATCAGTGTTCTAGTGTAACTTCATATAAGTTACTGTGGATAGACCTAACTCACAATGGTTCCTTTTCTCATTCTCTCTTTGTGTGTGTATCCAGTTACCACTACACTGTCTGTACAGATAGGTACAAAGACTCTGCTCTGCTGCCCCTCTGTTTCACTGACAAAAGCAATATTAATAACATGGACAATAACCCACAAAGGTCAGTTCTCCTGCATGATATCCTATAAAGGAGACACAAGGGAGACCAGTGAAACCAACTGCACGGACAGGAGCATCACCTGGGCCTCCACATCTGACCACAGTCCTAACCTTCAGATCAGTGCAGTGGCCCTCCAGCATGAAGGGAATTACTCATGTGACATAGCATCACCTGAAGGGAATTACCTAAAAGTCTATAATCTCCAAGTGCTGGGTAAGTGACAATGTTACATATTGTGCTATTTCAGGTCACCAATTTTAGTCAGAAAAAAAATGTCCTTGTGATTTGTGAGAAGACTGAGTCTTTATTTCTTTTCCATCTCTACAGTCCCACCTGAAGTAACCTATTTTCCAGGGGAAAATAGAACTACAGTTTGTGAGGCAATTGCAGGCAAACCAGCTGCACAGATCTCTTGGACTCCAGATGGGGATTGTGTCACTAAGAATGAGTCACACAGCAATGGCACTGTGACTGTCAGGAGCACATGTCACTGGGGGCAGAACAATTTGTCTGCTGTGTCCTGCTTTGTCTCTCATTTGACTGGCAACCAGACTCGGTTCTTCACAGAAAAGAGTAGAGGTGGTGAGTACCTTCTTTAATTTTTTTTGCCTTTAGCTTGTATGTATGTATGTATGTATGTATGTATGTATGTATATTTGTATACATGTATGTATGTGTCTGTGCATGTGCCATAGTAAATATGTAGGGGCCAGAGAACAACATGTCCTTCTACCTTATAGGATAAAAATTTGAAAAATGAAAGAAAAAATTGAAACCCTGTCTCAAAAAAAAAAAAAAAAGATATTTGGTCCTCAGGCTTGACAGCATGTGCTTTTACCTGATGAGCTATCCATAAGCCTATCTACCTGTTCTTTCTCTCTGTATTTTTTTAGTCTTTATTGTCTTCCTCCTCCTCCTCCTCCTCCTTCTCCTTCTCCTCCTCCTCCTCCTC